>OW028583.1:25719329-26927329 GCA_932294295.1 Alitta virens | reverse complement strand
AGATAAGTATTGTTTGATGATGTCATGCATATTGTGACATCATCAATGTAACAATTAAGTAGTGACATCATCTTATTGTCTTTTCATATGCTACGGTCGTAGTGACCCTTTTTGGCTCTGTTACATTTTCTCCCAATTCTAATCATTTTTATTATTTCTATCAAAGACTGAGAGCTACCTTTTTGCACTTAGATATTTTATTCGCAATGACATCTTGCATAAATGTTACAAACTTTCAGGCCCGACTGAATGTTGTTATATTAGTTGCCAATATTTATTTAAAGTGATACTCCTTGAATCCCATGTAGAAAATATGGCCTCAACTAAATTCCAAGAGTTAATGCCATTACACTTTTGTATATGACAACAGATTTCTACCACAAGCATACTATCAAGTCATCTCTATTAATTAAGGAGTAATTAGCCCTCTATTTTCTATAGGTGGCCCACCAATAGAACTAGGTCAAATTTAAAGTGGCCTGGACTCTGGTGACTCACCAGGTTGCCATGGTTACAAAATTCTTGCAGCTCCCACTGACCAGTGCTGACCCACTTGGTGACAGGAAGATGGCTCTGAGTGGATGATTCTTGTAACTGTCATTCTTGACCAAAAATGTGGATTTACCATGATTTAGTGGGCTAAATATTAATGAAAACCTGCTGTAATGACACTAGACAGTCACTGCAAACTATTGTGAGTACTTTCTGGGAGAAAGGAAATGGGACTATTTTTAGATAGATTCAAGGAATATCACTTTAAGCTATTGATGGGAACTCATGGAAGTTCTAAGACAAAACCAATCAGTAAACAGTTTTAATTCTAAGATCGTGGTTGCTTCTCATTCCTTATATAGCATGCTTATTGCTTATTTGTAACATTGTCAAATGTTTGCTGCACCTTTGACTTTATTTTTTCTCAGTAAAAGCCAGCAAAGGAAGTGGCAAAGTGGAGGTGACTTTGACCAAAGTGACCGCTGGTCAGTGGAGTTCTTTGGGGACACCCTTGGAAGATGATAAAACCTGGAAAAAACTTACTGAGACTGGTTAGTGTTGAGAGAATGATTTGGACAATCGCTAAGAACATTCTTACTTTTCGAAAAAAAACTGTAGATGACTAATTTTTGGCCATCGAACGCTTGTTTGTAGAAGCACTTGTAAAGGTTTTGTGACTAAGAAATTCAGACACTTCATTGGCCATATTTAAAGGTTGTATTTGTGGAAAGTCTGTCACTTTATAGGACTCGTTTGCAAGAATAAAGGCAAATTTGCCATTGTTATTGTAGTATAGAAAACCTCAGAATGCACTGAAGTGCAGATAATTTTATGGAAGGTGTTACCTTTCTGCATTTAATTCTGTTTTATGTACATTTTTCAGAAACCATATACAGATCATGCACTATAGAGAAAATAACAGAAGTTAACCATGACACCAAATTGTACTGCATAGCCTTGCCGAAATCAACTAGAGCCAAAGTGCCTCCTGGCTTTCACATACACATAAAGAAAGATGTTGAAGGTGAGAGGAACTGTTACTCGTTAGTACCTGCTGGTCCTCTGTCAATGACCTCTATCATCTAACTGTCACTGGGCATCTCCTAATAGACTCAATTCACACCTCGGCACATATGACCTCTATTTCAGTGCAGCTGACCAAAACTATGCGAAATAATCAGCAAACAGAGGTTGCTATCAGTAACTGCGCCAAAACCATTGTTAATGACGTATTCAAACAATAAGGTCATTGAATGCAGCTAATAACGTCACATTTTAGATGTCATAAAAATTTTTGGTTTGGGAGCAGTTTCTAATAGCTACCTCAGTTGATAAACAATGGGTTTTAAACAATGGTATGGAAGGTCTGGTGGTTTCCTCTGTTGGTTTCGAGATGCCCATTCCATGTTAGCTCTGCATAAATATATTTTCCGTGTGATTGTTTATTATTATGTACGTACATTGTATTATGTTGATGCGTTTCCTTGCAGGTATGGAAATATGCAGAAGTTATACGGTGGTGCCATCTTCATTATTAGCCAGTAAACAAGACACACGGGTTTATTTTGGAAATGTCTTTTATTTGATGATCAAGATTTATCCGTCCGGGACACTCACTCCTCAAATTGGCCAGCTCAAGGAAGGTGATACTATACTAAGATTGTTTTAGATTGCCATACATTTACTTTTATGTGGAAGGCTCGTTTAATGGATGCCCAAAGCTGACATGGCAAAAAAAATGCATGCAGCTTTATCTTTGTGCAAAACTTTAATTTTGTGATCAAGACTTTCCTCGTGTTCGCAACAAAATTTAGTGGTCAAGCCTTAATTTTTTTTCTCTCGCTTACAACATCGCATCCACATAACTTGTTTGCCGTACTTTCGACATCTATCATGTGCTCAAATCTTTCCGTTATTTCTAACTTAATAAGTCAAGAGCTGCAGAAAAACTTGGTGACGCAAGATTTAAATATATAAGCATACATTTCTTTTATTTACCATGTCTGCATAGGAGTTCCGCACCTTATCAAGCAGTCCTTGTTATATTATTGATCTAGCTCCATTCGTTGTTATGAAGGACCTAACTAGTATGGGCTGACTATTGAGGAAACAGCTGCCACAGAAATGATAATGAATTGGGGTTTAGTGCAGTATAGCGGACCCAAATGTATGCCCATATTTGGCGTCCATTAAATACAAACATAATCACTATTTGTTAACCAAATTTAGTTTTGGCAAACAAAACGAATCATATCTGTGTCCAGTAGCGGGGTCTTGGGAGTGGCAGCCCCCGATAAAAATAAAAAATAACGTTCTTGCCTTTAAAATCATCACCGCCGTTTATTTGTGACGTCATCCATTGAATTCAGCATTTCTACATCATAGGCCTGGCAATGAGGCTCGCTAAATATGGTCATAAATCTGGGTCCGCTATACTGCACTTTTTCCATGAATTGTATTTCATTGTGTTATCATCTTTTAATGCCTTATCTTCTTTTAATACCTTATCATCTTTTAATACCTTATCATCTTTTAATACCTTATCATCTTTTAATGCCTTATCATCTTTTAATACCTTATCATCTTTTAATACCTTATCATCTTTTAATGCCTTATCTTCTTTTAATACCTTATCATCTTTTAATACCTTATCATCTTTTAATGCCTTATCATCTTTTAATACCTTATCATCTTTTAATACCTTTACAACATCGCATCCACATAACTTGTTTGCCGTACTTTCGACATCTATCATGTGCTCAAATCTTTCCGTTATTTCTAACTTAATAAGTCAAGAGCTGCAGAAAAACTTGGTGACGCAAGATTTAAATATATAAGCATACATTTCTTTTATTTACCATGTCTGCATAGGAGTTCCGCACCTTATCAAGCAGTCCTTGTTATATTATTGATCTAGCTCCATTCGTTGTTATGAAGGACCTAACTAGTATGGGCTGACTATTGAGGAAACAGCTGCCACAGAAATGATAATGAATTGGGGTTTAGTGCAGTATAGCGGACCCAAATGTATGCCCATATTTGGCGTCCATTAAATACAAACATAATCACTATTTGTTAACCAAATTTAGTTTTGGCAAACAAAACGAATCATATCTGTGTCCAGTAGCGGGGTCTTGGGAGTGGCAGCCCCCGATAAAAATAAAAAATAACGTTCTTGCCTTTAAAATCATCACCGCCGTTTATTTGTGACGTCATCCATTGAATTCAGCATTTCTACATCATAGGCCTGGCAATGAGGCTCGCTAAATATGGTCATAAATCTGGGTCCGCTATACTGCACTTTTTCCATGAATTGTATTTCATTGTGTTATCATCTTTTAATGCCTTATCTTCTTTTAATACCTTATCATCTTTTAATACCTTATCATCTTTTAATACCTTATCATCTTTTAATGCCTTATCATCTTTTAATACCTTATCATCTTTTAATACCTTATCATCTTTTAATGCCTTATCTTCTTTTAATACCTTATCATCTTTTAATACCTTATCATCTTTTAATGCCTTATCATCTTTTAATACCTTATCATCTTTTAATACCTTATCATCTTTTAATGCCTTATCTTCTTTTAATACCTTATCATCTTTTAATGCCTTATCTTCTTTTAATACCTTATCATCTTTTAATACCTTATCATCTTTTAATGCCTTATCATCTTTTAATACCTTATCATCTTTTAATACCTTATCATCTTTTAATGCCTTATCTTCTTTTAATGATCCAGGTGACAGTTTGGAGATGAGTAACCCAGAAGGAACGTTCGATCGACAAAAATTACAAGATGCAACTCAAGTGATCATGTTAGCTGCTGGGACCGGCTTTACCCCAATGGCTGCTTTAATTTTTTATGCGCTTTATGTACAAATAAATCCAAAAAGGTGGGTTTTGTTATTATTTTATAACATTTTATTACATAATTAAGACCATCTCATATAAGTTCATCTTGACTTCACGACCATTTTGCTTGGTCCATGGCTATTATTCCAAAGTTTTTATTTTTTTTGGTGCGCAATTAAATTGTTTTCAATGGTAAAAGTTTGCCTTGGTATCAGTATCAACTTAAAATACAACCGTTTGTCATGGTAACAGTGAAATATCAAAACAAGAATTATTACCGAAGTGTCATCTGCTACAAAGTTGGGATTTGTTATTCATTGTGGGAGTTAATTTCCATGCTGTTATGATTGAATTTGCAGGAAACTGAGATTGATATTTTTCAACAAGAAGGAAAAAGATATAATGTGGAGAGACGAATTAGATAATATCCAAGAAAAGTTTTCCAAGTAAGTTTTAGAATAAGGGTTTGTTGTAATAATCTGTTGCAGTGTCTGATAACAAAACTAAAGTGATGAAATTCATTTTATATGTGTTACTCTAATTCCTGTGTAGTTACGACGAAATGTTTTTCAACATTCGTTATGACCACGTAACATAATTTTGATCACTTACCAATTATGTAGAATGCTTGTTCACATTTGTTTTTAAAGATTTTGGATCACTGTAGGTTTAAATTGGTGCTTAATAACTATTGTGATATTATGATATTAACTATAAATATTTTGCAGTTTTACTGCAACTTATGTCCTATCAGAAGGTGACGACAGTTGGGAAGGTCACAGAGGTCGAATCAACAAGGACCTTTTGGAGAAAGAAGTCTTTAATTCTGTGGATAAAGCTGAGGATAAGGTCCTTGTGTGTGCATGTGGACCTACTGCATTTACCAAAGAAGCTGTGAGGTAGGGCGTACTCAAAATATATCCCCAGAATACTGGGAATCTCATATTAAAAAGTCGTAGAGTCTTTAAGACATTGAAAACCAATATTTAGTCATAACATTTTGTTAACTTTTTAAGTGTGAATCCAAGTCATTCTTGCTCTTGCTGAGCTACTTTATCAATTTAAAATTCATCTTATGATTATTAAATTATTATGTGATGGCTTTTGTTTTTGCATTGTGGTACAGCTTTCGGCTTTTGTCATGTGCGGTTTTCCATTTTATCCAAACCATTGTCAATGCTTCCTTTGTGCATTTCAGATTAACAAAGGAGTTAGGCTATGAAGATGAGTTCATACATTCCTTCGAAGCTTAGAACAGTACAGAATTTACAATATTACACTACTTTCAATCAAATTGGGCTACAGAAACAAATGACACATTATTTGGCTCCTTTCACTGATATGCTCAAGTTATTTCCTACAGTGATAGCTATGTCTATGATAGGCTGAGATCATAATTTAAAATTTTATTAGAAGTCAGTAAAATAAATTCCTAGTAAATAAGCATTTGGAATAGAATCAAGTTTTCTGCTAACAATTTGAATGATCCAACAAAGTGTTAAGGGCTGTTCCATTTAAAAAAAGGGGGGGGGCAGGGGTGGTGGACCAGACAATTTTCAGACACCCCCCACCCCTGATATCTAGTTTTGACAGACCCACCCCTGCTTTTCGCTACATTAAGATTTTAAGTAAACCACCCACCCTAACTTAAATTTTAAAAATTAAATTAATTTGGATAATTTACCTTGGACACCATAATAACAGATACTGCAATTGATGGTAGAGCCCTGTAAACGTCGTGTTGGGGGGGGGGGGGGGGGGTTATACGTAATTTATTTAATAAAGATGTCACTCATAGATATTTATAAAACCTGTAGATGTACTAGAAATGAGCTTTACTAGATTACATAGTCATGTTACATTTCATTTATATTCAGCCGATGTTTTGTCGGTGCCACAAACATAGATTTTGTCATTGTGCAATGGACCTTTGTGACCAAATTACGGGTACAAATATATATGTAAAAGCACTGTACGATGATGCCATATTATGCATTAGGCCTATATGAAGAATAAATAGATTTTCAAAACCTGAAGGCATTAATTTCACATACAGTATTATTTAATCCCATTAATGTTGCTTTTGGTTTTACACGATTGTTGCACAATACCAATGTGGAGTCTTATGGACAATATATTTTTTCTGTGATAATGTAACGATAGGTATATGTGGCAGGGCCATCATAATCTAGGTTTGCCCGAAACACTGACTCTGATTTTGTCCGCTGGGTGAATTGGGCTGGATTGGATGCATCAGGAACTAAAACTAACGGATGAAATTCTGGGTTAGTGATTTCCGGCAAAATCTAGGTCTACTTAGGGAAGTATCTCTACATATGTACCAGTTTTATTCTGGAATCAATCTTCAAAGTGAACTGTTGGTAGATTTGTGTTGACAACACTTTACTTTATTGTCTTTTACAAATGTAATTTATAATTTTACGACAAACTCTTTCTGTGGATTTGTACTATCTGGCATTGTACCATGTGTTAACGATATGTTTAATGTATTTGGTTTACGTTGATGAATTACATTTTGATTACAGTTTGTCTTAAATCCTGTTTTACGTTTGTTACAATGAAAATGCTGATATTAAAGCATGTGACTCTGAGCAAAGTATATTTTCGTTTTGAACTTCTAATCACCTTGTGCTATGACAGCATAATAGTGAGAAAATTATATGGTTCTATATTGTTGTTAAAATGCTCAGCCATTATAGCATGTGACTCTCATCAAAGCTACTTTATATTCATTTTACACTTTTAATCATCTTGCTATGATAGCAAAATAGAAAGACCTTTATTGCATATAGATTATAAAATATGGTTCGACTTTGTTAAAATGCTCAGCCATTATAGCATGTGACTCTCATCAAAGTTACTTTATATTCATTTTACACTTTTAATCATTTTGCTATGATAGCAAAATAGAAAGAACTTTATTGCATATAGATTATAAAATATGGTTCGACTTTGTTAAAATGCTCAGCCTTTATAGCATGTGACTCATCAAAGTTACTTTATTTTCATTTTACACTTTTAATCATCTTGCTATGATAGCAAAATAGATCTTTATTGCATATAGATTATAAAATATGGTTCGACTTTGTTAAAATGCTCCGCCATTATAGCATGTGACTCTCATCAAAGTTACTTTATATTCATTTTACACTTTTAATCATCTTGCTATGATCAATAAAATTGAAAATCCTTTAATGCATATGGATTATAAAATATGGTTCGATTTTGTTAAAATGCTCAGCCATTATAGCATGTGACTCATCAAAGCTACTTTATTTTCATTTTACATTTGTAATCATCTTGCTATGATTGCTAAATATACCATTAATGCATATAGATTATAAAATGATTTTATACTAGCTGTGTTTCATTCTCATGCACTTTGAACGTGATGAGGTCTGCCAGGTACACATCAATTGAGCCTTGAGAGATCCAAGTCTTGGCAATTCCCACCACTTTCGCCACGGGGTTTGCCTGTTAACCCTTGTGTTTGTAGAAAGAAATGAATTGTTCTGGGACACATAATCTCTTCATATGTACGTTGTACTTGGCCATTTGGTCTTGGAATTCTTCCCCTCCGCATCGGACGTTGCGGATTCTGGGCATAATGGACGTGATCGTCACCATCTTAATTCCTTCGTTGATGCAGCGGCGTGCAAACGGGATTGTTGTTGGCCACTTCAGTGTAAGTTTTCCCACTTGCTATATCATTTGACCCGCAGTCAATGATTACTATGTCGTGGTTCGAAGCTTGGAAAAGTAGGTCGTCTTCATGCAACTGTTCTGACATCATGCCAGAAATTCCCAAAAATTGCAAGTCTCTCACTGTGTCGCATACATGCGGCGCCATTGCTGCATTGCTGCCTAGCCAATGTCGGTAGCGTTTGACAAAGGAATGTCCAATAATCAATGCAGTAGGGTCATCCATAATTGGTCTGTAGAATCACTGACTATTACTGCAATCACTGGTGCGTTTCCAAGAGTAAAGATTTTCTGATAAGTTGTGAATTTAATATAAATGTGAGACGAACCTTGTTTGTTGCTACTGTTTAAGATGGAGAGTTGAGACTGATCACGTGACTTGGTCATGTGATCTAGTCATGTGACTTGGGTGGAAAGGGGGTTTGTCGTCTGCTGTCCCCCAGCCAAATGATTTTTATGAATAAAAATTGGTTTTATACTAGCTGTGCATTCTCATGCGCTTTGAACGTGATGAGGTCTGCCAGGTACACATCAATTGAGCCTTGAGAGATCCAAGTCTTGGCAATTCCCACCACTTTCGCCACGGGGTTTGCCTGTTGGGTGATTTCTATGATGATGTCATTAGCACAGCTGGTATGCTGGCGAGAGTGAAGCACAGTAAACATGGCGATGTGATGAAGGGCTTGATGAATGGGCAGCAGAAAGAGTGATGAATATCATGGTGAATAGTATTCGACAAGACAGTATGATTAGCTAGGTACTAAGCCTAGCTCAGAGGTAGCGCTCTGGGCTTCCAACCGCTGGGTCCCGGGTTTGAGTCTGCGCCAGAACGACTCGGAGTCGCTCTAGACTCAGTGCTAATCGACTGATTTCAGTGGCCAAAAGTGCTTCAGAACGTGTCAGTACATGTTTGATAATCATAAATAAGCACTATTTTGCCCTAAGTTGCCCTTATTATGAGACATGTGGTTGATGTCGGGAGTCAGTGTGACTCGAGTTGGGTCAAAGTGACTCACACTGACCCACCGGGAAACTGAATGTTCAATAAACGTTTGTCAAAGGAGCATGTTAAAGTATGCATGGACTAAGTACAAACTTTGTCCCAACGTTTGTCAAATGAATTCTGTGAACAACTTTATGAATGTGTGCAAACGTTTGTGAAGGTCCATCACAAGTCCGCACTTCCGCAGACTTTTTACGGACATTTTTCAAATGTTTGAATGCTTGCTTAGAACGTGTGACAGATGTCTGCATCCATGTGCATGCCATCCAGGTATTTTGGATATAGGCCTTCGTCCATTCTGGGGTCAAACTTCAAACCTCTTAAAATAACAATGGTGATGATATAGGCCTAATCTGCAAATATTTCTTGTGACACTATGATTGTTTATAATATCATCACCATGGTTATCTACCAGCAGAAGGAAACGCTGTTGCAAGAGATTTGAATTCTGAACTCCAGTAATTTGCAGCTGCTGAAAGCACACACATAATTATGTACCATGCAGATAAAACATTATGCCTGCAAGGTGGTTGGTACAACAAGCATGATGTTATCATGTCAGTAAAATTGCAATTAAAACCAAAGACAAAAAAGTGCATGGGACAACTTTCTTCACATAATTTTTGACACATAACCATGTCTTACTGCAGTGAGGCAGTTACCTTTCTTTAAGTGAAAGTACATTGCATAATATATATATGCCAGATGCAGTTACAGTAACTGTTTTACATGTGTACAACTTGAACATCCTTAAAATGTTTCAACAAAACTTAAATTTCAACATAAAAATTGCTACAGATACTACTATTGACAAAATAAATAGAATCTGTAGTTTTTCCCGATGTCCTTAAATTTTCAAACAAAATTCAGTTTCAATTGATAACATTTAAAAGTTTTCCAACAACTTGAAATAGAGTAAGGTTCGACAATATTACAATTGACATTATGTTAGCTACTTGCTTCAAAATTATTGAAATTAGCTGTGAACTTATATAAAAGACTTTATATGTGTTTAAGTGTCTTTATAATGAACTACCTTCATCATGAACATCAAAGTTTGACATAAACATGTCCTTTAAAGTATAGAATTACATGTCATTAGAATAATCTGGATCTTTATCCGAATCATCTAATTCTTGAAAGTCTTCAAGGTGCTGCATTTTTCTCTTCTTGCGCTTAACGTCTTCTTCGTCGCTGTCAAGAATGCTGTCATCCTCACCTTCAACTTCAGCCGATGTCTCGCTCTTGGTCCTGCAGTCACGAGTTTTCTTTTCTCTGCAAGGCGTATTCCGTCCTGTGATGGACTGTTTGGCAAATGAATTTGTCTCCCCTATGTGCCTGCGAACTTCGTCCGGATTGTCGATGCGGTACCTTATAGCTGCAGCCCTGGTGTGTTGTCCTTTCAGAACCTCAGAGAGGGAGGCCCTAATGACATCCTTCGATTTGTTGGTTTTTAGAACAAGTGCGATAATGACTGCCTTATATAAATTAGGCATGGTGGCAAAGAAACTAGTCTTATTCGATCCTGACCCTTTCTGGGCACTGTAAAATTGCCACAGCTTTTCTGGCGCCAGCTCACGCATGCATGAGCGCATTAATGCGGTAAGTGAAACCCGTGGGTTGTCTGGGAGAGATGACACCAACGCATATATCAGGGCATTTCTTCTTCTTTTGTCCCAGTCTGTCTCACCATTTAACATTTTATCCTTGGCTTCCAGGGCGGGGGCCTAGCTCAGAGGTAGCGCTCTGGGCTTCCAACCGCTGGGTCCTGGGTTCGATTCCCGGTCGAGCCTAAATTGGATGGCTGTTTCATCCTTCGTCTTATTGCCATGGTCTCTGCCTGTCCTAATTAGCCCATCAGGTGCAGAAATACAGGACGTAAAGCCCTTATCACCCACCCACCCACCATCCTTGGCTTCCAACTGCAAAAAAATGCAAATCCATATCAAAGACAATGTCATTCAGTGATCCAGTTTTCTTAAATTAATTGAAAAAAGCCTAGATGAACCAAAACATTTCGAACTGCGCAAAAAGTCCTTGTTGATTTTAATACTATGAGGTATGAATTATGAAGTTACATGTTTTCAGTCAAAATTAACACGATTCAGAAACATAGTGGGCGATGATATAGGTCCGAAGCAGCCGGGCCATGTGCATGGCCGTCGCTGGCTCAACAGCGCTTGAGCACCAGGAATTTTTAGGACAAAACAATCTAGAGATGTTCTTCTATCTAACTAGCAACAGTAGGCTGTGTGAGTTTGACATCATCATGTAAATGAAGTCTTAAATTTACTCACCACTCACTGTCGATTCCAGAATGGCGCCTTCACTGAGCATGCCTGACCGACGACGTTGTCATGTGATCGGTCAAAGAAGTTGAAAGAACGTATGTGCAAACGTGTGGGGATGATTGCAAACGTTACAGAAACATGTGAAAACGTTTTCCTAATGGGGGGACTTGTGCTCACAAATCCTGAACGTTATTATTACGTTTACATGCAGTGCGTACTATATCATAACGTTATTTGAATGTGCAGAAATACAGGACGTAAAGCCCTAATTCTCTATCATATCAGAGCCAGAACCACTACAGATTTGGCGCCAGATGTGGGACCCTAGCCTCTGATTACAATTCTGTGCTTTTCAATACAACAAACCAGTTGAAGCAGAATTGTACTTAGTCAGTACAGATAATTGTGCTCAATCAGCACAAATAGCCAGTGACACCATGTGGCTTCTGCACACAATGTAATTAAGGCGTTTTCCTTATTACACATTGAAATCAAGGGCCTTAAACTGTCCTGCAATTGGCACCAGTATGCCAAGAATCTCAAGGGGATCTGCCGCTGGTCATAGACAGTTGGGACTCAGTCATGCAAATTTACCAAAGATCTACATCAGATCTATATGACAGGTGGGAGAATAGACCTCTGCTGTCACAGAAATCAGCAGAGCATGAATTAATTAGGTCAGAGTCTGAAGTTGGACCTCTGCTATCAGAGAAATCACTAGAGCATGACCTCATCAGAGGTGTATTCCTGCAGCGTTGATGCGACAAAGGCATTTGATAGAGTCCAGCATGATAGACTGTTTGAAATTTGATCGAAAGGAAGATACCAGCTATGGTTGTGAGATTGATAATGGATATGTATAGGCACCAGGTGATGAGAACAGCCTGGAACAGTGAATTTTCAGACTTCAAACTGGAAATGGAGTCCGACAAGGAGATGTGATATCACCAGTTCTTTTCTATGTTCATATGGACTATCTATTGCATAGATTAGAAAATGCTGGCCATGGATGTTGGCTTGGGAACAGCTATTATGGTGCAATTGGATGTGCGGACGATCCTGTGCTATTGTCTCCAACTGCAAATGGGTTACGATGTATGTTGGATATCTGTGAGAAATTTGGTGATCAATATGGTGTGCACTACAATGCCAAAAAGACTGAATGTGTTCTTTACTCCAGAAGAAGTGTCAACAACAAGCCCTGTGATTAAGCTATGTGGTAAACAGATCAAATGGGTAGACAAAGTGAAGCATTTGGGTAACGTTATTTCGAGCAACACGAGCGAGTCTGCAGATATGAAGCACAAAAAAGGCGATCTGATACAGAGAGTTAACTGTGATGGAAACACTTGAAGGTAGCGATGATCAGATCCTCAGAAAAGTGTTCAACTCTCAATGTGCTCACTTGTATGGAATCTCTACATGGAACTTTCAGGATACGGCATTCAAAGAATTCCTAACAGCTTGGAATCCATGTGTAAGGCAATTGTTTCGACTGCCGCTCATGACCCACACTAGGTTTCTTCTGCACTTGATTGACACTCCTGGAGTACCAGACCAGATTTATTCCAGGTTCCTTAAAATGTGCAATTCTATGAAGAGGTCAGCAAACTATAGATTGAAGTTTTTATTTGAGATGAGTGTAAACATCCCAAGGTCAATAATTGGAGGTAAACCTGAGGGTGATTGCAAGGAGGGTTAACATGAGTTTCCAATGTCATATGTAATGGTACCAGTCACCTGAAGAGTGCTTATGTGTTGGAAGCTACTGATGCAGATTTTATAGTATTTGGTCTTATCAAAGAAAAAAGAACTGTAATTAGTCAGCAATATTGTGTACATGGTTTTAGCACAAATTAATGACATTTTATATCTAGTCTGTGTGGAGTCAGTGGACAGCATTACTGTGATATGATTTTATACATTTTGTTTTACATGCTAAACCTTTTATATTGTATGTAAAAGTGTTTGAATAAATATTTGCAATAATTAGACATGAGGATGCAAATAGACCTCTGCTGTCAGAGAAATCACCAGAGCATGACTTCATTAGACATGAATCTAGAAAGCCCCATGGCTGTGGTGTAAACTGACACCAGCTCATTAGACAGTCACTGACTGACTGGCATTCCCATCTCTCATTGGAACAGCATTGGGTACGTAAACTTTTTCAACTTTATAACATCAGCCTGTTTTAATTGATATCACATATTTTGATGCTACAGAATAGTTGGGACTAATGTTAATTTTGCAGCTATTTAAGTTCACAGCAATAGGTAATGAGTCATAGAAAATTAAAAGAAGCAAGTTAAAAGAGAGCAGTTCATGGTACCATTGACTAAATGTGATGTGATTTTTGTAAAGTTCCCAGTTTACATACTGTTATCAAACATAAACTTTGTCCCATATCTTTGTGTTTGTAAACTCATTTTCATTCAACATTAATATGAGCAGTAAAAAAGTGACAAGTGGTATCAAATTACTTTTAAAGATGCACACCCCCTCATACAGGATGCATGTGGCCAACCAATAGTATCACATCTGCCCCCTCTCTCAAATTCATATTTTCAATATAAACCTTGGTGCATCTAAACACAAGTCTCTATTTGTACAACTGACAACTTAGCTAACATGGAACAAAGACGACTTCACATCCCTCACAGATGGCTGATGTCCAGGCTTCGCTTTTACCATTCTGTGGGTTGGGTGGGGGCCTAGCTCAGAGGTAGCGTTCTGGGCTTCCAACCGCTGGGTCCCGGGTTCGATTCCCGGTCGAGCCTAAGTTGGATGGCTGTTTCATCCTTCGTCTCATTGCCATGGTCTCTGCCTGTCCTATTTAGCCCAACTGGTGCAGAAATACAGGATGTAAAGCCCTAATCACCCACCCACCTCAGGACTCAGCAATACCTCCCAAGAGAGCAGACAGACAAGACAGACAGACAAATGACTTTATTTGGAATATAGCTAAATAGCATACATACCTGGAGGCCCCTCTAAGGTATAAGCAGATCATGTTTATTTTTAATTTCAAAGTTAGACTATAATTACACACATCACCATACTCAAATCTTAGGCATATATATGTAACTGAGAAATTACAGAAGCACATTAGAGCTATGGCGAAAAAAGGGATGATAAGGTCACATTATATACTTATAGTGTGGTAAGATTGAGTAAATGTGCTGAACTGTCACATGATAATCCAATCCATTATGACGTAATATTTAATTATGCCAGAGTAACAGTGTAATTATGGTGTTATTTTCACGAAAATAAGTGATAAATGATTGCATATTATGTACTAAATAATGGCATAATTATGCAATACATAATATGGTGTATATATATAATTATGCTGTTATAAATTCATGGGTTTCTTCAAACAACATTGTGCTTTCATAGATTACTCTCTAACTATGCACAATAAAAACCATAAAATATGCCTGAAGAAGGTTAGCCTTTGCATTGCAGTCACAGAAATATTGATTGTTAGTTTGAGGCTTGGCAGATGTGAGTGAAAGTTTCTGAGTGAAACTCTAACTGCCCCAGCATGGGAAAGATGTAAACAAAGCACGTGTTTGATTTTCGCCCTTTCTACTTTATCTGATGTTGTTTCAAAATAATTGATAATGACCTTTATCATATGTTCAGAATTAATTTCAGAGCTGGACTAGGATATGATATCATTAATGCAACTACGTTAAGGCTGAAGAGAATCCCAGGTTTTTCTCATTCTGTAAATTCCCTCAAAAAGAGATAAATCTTTTCAATGTCGCCCAATTTGTTATCCAGACTTTTTTCTGGACTATCAAAAGCCAAGTAATTTAAACCATGGTCAATATTTTCTAGCCTCAGTTAGCACCACCATCCACACTTTTAATCACTATCACTCCAGCAATGAAAGATTGGATGGCTGTTTCATCCTTCGTCTCATTGCCATGGTCTCTGCCTGTCCTAATTAGCCCAATTGGTGCAGAAATACAGGACGTAAAGCCCTAATCACCCACCCCACCAGCAATGAAAGAGAAAAGAACGTCTGTGAAGGAAAAAACTTAATGCTGTGTTTACTGGCAACTGTGTCAACTCATCATATCTTGCAATATGAATACCATGGACGTATAGAGATGCCCTTGTGAATACTATCATAGCTTTTAACCGAAATTTCTTATACAGGAAGCATATTTCTTATTTATAATGAAAAAATACAAAAATCAGTGTACATAGAATTAGCTATTTATTATTATACATAAAATAGGATGTATCATCATTTTACACATACAAAAATATAAAGTCACAAAGATATAACAGGAGTCACCTCACTCTGAAAGAACAAGAAAATGTTCATAAAAATATTGAATATAAGATGGATTCAGATGCAGAGCTCTGCAAGGTCCAGTTGATATTTAAAAAAAAAGAAACAGAAACAGCATCAAGATAAAATATCAAGAATGCTGGTACACGTCCAAGGCAACCTTATATATATATATATATATATATATATATATATATATATATATATATTCTGACATTTGAACTTACACCTATGAACACAAACTATTGTATGTAATGTTTTTTTATGTGTTTAAAAAAAGATTCACATACCATATCATTGGTTTCAATGGGATTTCCAGTACTTAATGTACAAAATGAATAGCAATTCATGCTGCAGAACAATGCTACACCAAAAAACCACTGACTGTCGCAAATTTTAGGCTATATGGTGCCACAACCTCTACCTGGAAAAAAAAATACAATTAATATAAGCATGATCAGCGAGTAAAAATGTTATCAGCTGTTAAACAAATTACAAATTTCATAATACCTCATAACCCTTAACCTGACATTCTGTCAGGACATTTGCCCACACTTGGGGCGTCGGTTCCACGACCAAAAGAAGTCTTCTCATTTACTAAAAAAAAAATAAAAAAAAATATTGGCAATACCTTAAAGTAAAATCTTTTCTCAGGATATAACTTATTCAGCAGGCTAGGTCTTTTGCAAGAGGCACTGTGGCCTATTTTTTCATTACTGAAATTGAAGGCCCTTTTAATCACGTTTGAATGTTTTGGTTGGACCCTATATCACGTATTGGAATTCGAATAAGTTTATGCAGGCAAATGTAACAATAATACAAGCAATATTTTCAACATTACAAACAACCGGAAATACTAATTTTTTTTTACTAATTAAAAGATTGATATTCCCTAAGACCAGTCCTGTTAGATAGTGTGCCATTGCAACTGATGCTAGAATATCTTTTATTGATCTACATTACAGAATTAATATTTATGTAATTGCAAATTTAATTTGAGAACTAATCTGGGATTTGACAAAGCACCCACTAATAAGAGGTCTGTATACCAACGTCCAGGTTTCATGTACTTATATGTCTCAATCAATCAATCAATCAATCAATCAATAGCTAGATGGCCTAGTGGTCAAGCCATTGACCAGCTCCTCCAGGGGCGGGGGCCTAGCTCAGTGGTAGCGCTCTGGGCTTCCAATCGCTGAGTCCCGGGTTCAATTCCCGGTCGTGTCTAAGTTGGATGGCTGTTTCATCCTTCGTTTCATTGCCATGGTCCCTGCCTGTCCTAATTAGCCCATCAGGTGCAGAAATACAGGACGTAAAGCCCTAATCACCCACCCACCCCATTGACCAGCTCCTCTTTTGTCATCATTTTAGCTGACTAAGCTTTAGACTAGTAACATTGTTCAATCACATAAAATAATCATTATACATGAACCTGCGATTGCTCTAATGGCACCTGACAAAAAAGATGAAACATTCCAAAAAATATATAATTATAAAATACATATGTACCTTTGATTTTCTGGGCACATATCTCAAACCAGAGCTTCCAAATGTGTGTTGTTTTGTAACAGAATCAACACTGTAACTGCATTTATATGAATAATCAATTGCCCTCGAAGGTCCTGGGCCTCCACGCGGCGAGGGTGGAAACACTTGGGGTGAAGTCCTCTATCCCCAGTGGCTAAAACAGGACCGTGCGCATTGCACAAGCTGCTCCAGCTTTACAGGAGGGTGTGTCCCCTACCATACAGGGGAAACAAAAATGAATATGTCCGAATCGACAATTTCAGACCGGCTCGCACGTCCCCCGGGTGAACAAGGTGCGCGTCCCTCAGCGGTAAACCAGGCTGAGGTCGAAAAATTGGCTACTGGTTCTAGACAAAGTAAACGTTTCCACTCATCTACAGATGATGCCAATCCAAGTACAACTTATGATGTTATATCTACGCCATGGCCTAAGTTTCTTGTTGTTACTGGCAGTGACGATGGGTTTTCCCGTCTCTCAGCCATAACAATTTGTCGAACGTTGAAAGAAAGTATTGGTTTCGTTGAAAATACGAGAAGGCTCAGGAGTTCATCCTTGCTGGTGCAGGTTGCCCACAAGGACCAATCGTTAAAATTGCTGGAGCTGAGGGCCTTTGCGGGTACCCCTGTAAAGGTGGAGCCCCATCGGTTCTTCAACTCTTGCAAGGGGGTTGTGACATCTCATGAGAGCAGTCTCTGCTCCGATGACGAACTGAGGGACTGGCTGAATGACTACAATGTCATCCACATTCACCGCCAGCCCCCCAGATATTCACGACAGCTACTGACTCTGACCTTTGATGGCACAGTGTTGCCTGATAGGGTCAGCATAGGGTTCGAGTGGTGTAGGGTACGTCCCTACATCCCGAACCCAAAACGATGTTATAATTGCCAGCGATTTGGCCATTTTAGCGGCTCCTGCCGCGCCAAAGCAACCTGCGCCAATTGTGGGTCACGGGAACACGTTCATTCCCGTGACTCACCATGTAAGAAACAGTCATATTGTGTTAATTGTGGAGGTGATGGGCCAGCCTATCACCGTGGCTGTCCCAAATGGCAGCTAGAGAAAGAGATCCTGAAGTTAAAGACCACCAAGGATATCTCCTTTCCCCAAGCACGCCGTATAGCTGAACAGGCTGCTGGGGCAAGTTATGCCTCAGTCCTGTCTCAGATGGCTGGACCTAGATCTCCTTCGCCCAGATCATCGCCCAGGCGAAGGATTGACCTAGATCCTAATTATAATTATTCCAAGGCAGGGCAAAGCTTGCAGAAACATAAACCAGAATCTAAGACTTCACAGGCAGACGATCACCTCGCAAGAATAAAGCAGCATGCTATAGATGTCGGAAAAGGACATCTTGTAGCTCCATCGGTTAGTGCGTCACAACTTAGTGTACCCTCACAGGGTGCACCTTCCGGCGTTGAGTCGGAAGAGATACACCAGCCGATGGAAGAGGAGGCAGGGACTACCACCATCCCTAGGCCTCAACGGGAGGGGGCAATTGATAAAAGATCAATTGTTCCCAAAAGACCCCCCCTCATCAGAAAAACACTAGAAAAATCTAGTGCACTGAGCTTCATAACACCACCATCTAAGCATGGTGGGGCCCTCAAAAAGATCTTAACACCAAAAGAGGCAGCGACTTTGAAGAAAAAGTGAATATTCATACCAATTCATACCATGCACTACAGATTTTACTATGATAATATTAAACTCTTTTAACTAATTCATGGACAGTATCATTCAGTGGAACTGTCGAGGTTTCAGAGCCAACTTCGATGAAATAGGTTGCATGGTCCAAGACTTAAACCCTAGTGTTTTCTGTCTACAGGAAACATTTCTGAAACCTCCAAATAGTTTTAAACTGAGAAACTATCATATGTATAATACATATGGCAATATTGCCCACGATAGAGCCACTGGTGGCTCATCAATTTTAGTTAAAAATGGCATCATTCATACCCATATTGCTCTTAACACTAACCTTCAGGCTACAGCAGTTCGTCTGAACCTGAATAAAACATTCACCATATGTTCCATATATATTCCTCCACCCTTTCACCTTACAGCCAGTGATTTGCATAACCTTTACAATCAACTGCCTGAACCGCGTCTTATCCTAGGAGATTTTAACAGCCATAACCAATTGTGGGGAAGCACTTCCCACAACAACAAAGGAAAAACCATTGAAGATTTTCTCAATGACCACACCCTTTGCTTGTTCAATGATGGTTCACCTACATATCTTCACCCAGGTCATGGAACATTTTCAGCGATAGACCTTAGTATATGTGATCCAGCGTTATTTCTGGAATTTGAATGGAGAGTATTAGAGGACACTCACGGCAGTGATCACTTTCCTATTGTCCTACAAAACGTAGAAGGTACAAGAGAAGTGGGTCAACTCCGATGGAAGTTGCATAAAGCGGATTGGACCTCCTTCGAAAAGCACTGCTTAGAAACAATTACTATGTCTCATTATAGGAATTGTAATAATCTCGTTGAAGATTTTACTGATGATATTACTGATATAGCCAATAAAACAATACCGATGACAAAAAATAATTCTAAACGTAGTGCAAGACCTTGGTTTGATGACGAAGTAAGAGAAGCTATTAAAAACCGTAAGAAAGCCCTCAGAATTTTTAAATCACAGCCGACCATCAACAATCTGAATAATTTTAAGTGCCTGAAAGCCAAAGCGCGTAGAATTGTCAGGCAAAAAAAACGTAGTTGCTGGAGAGACTATGTCTCCAGACTCACTGAAAGAACTCCTAGCAATAAAGTCTGGAAAATGATTAAGAAGATTGAAGGAAAGAACCTAGCTTCGCATGTAAGCATTCTAGAAGTGAATGGAGAACATCTCTCCTCACCAGAACAAATATCAAACGGGTTAGGAGAACAGTTTGCATACAACTCCTCATCGGAGAACTATACGAGAGAATTTCAATGTTATAAGGCTCAAGCTGAGAGATTAGCCCTAAATATACAGTCTGATAACAGCGAAGATTATAACTCCTACATCACCTTAGAAGAACTTCAGAAGGTCATCTTAAAAGCGACTGACTCTGCAACAGGCCCTGATAATATACATTATCAAATCTTAAAACACCTACCTCAATCCTCTTTAAAAACATTACTGTATATCTTTAATCAAATTTGGGAGAAGGGATGTCTTCCATCCCTGTGGAAACAAGCCACGGTCATCCCAATTCCCAAGCCGGGGAAGGATCATAGTGATCCTATGAATTATCGACCAATAGCCTTAACCAGTTGTCTATGTAAGACAATGGAGCGAATTGTTACTGATAGACTGGTTTGGTTCCTGGAGTCGAACCAGCTTATTACAGAGTTCCAATCTGGATTTCGCCGTCACAGGAGCACATTAGATCATTTAGTCAGACTGGAAACTTATGTTAGAGATGCTTTCATTAACAGAGAACACGTAGTAGCCATATTCTTTGACCTAGAAAAAGCTTATTACACTACATGGAAATATGGAATAATGAAAGATCTCCACGACTTAGGGCTTCGAGGTCGCCTTCCAGTTTTCATCGGATCCTTCCTACAGGATCGCTTCTTTAAGGTCCGAGTGGGATCAACGATGTCAAGCCCCTACTCTCAGGAGAATGGAGTCCCTCAGGGTAGTATTCTCTCGCCCACCCTCTTTAACGTCAAAATCAACAGTATAGTAAATTCCATCTCAGAAAATCTCATGTCGTCCCTATATGTTGACGATTTCCTCATTGCATATCGTTCCAGATATATGCCAACCATAGAACGACAACTGCAATTAAATTTGAATAGGATTCACAAATGGTCACTCGAAAATGGCTTCAAGTTCTCTAAACAGAAGACAGTTTGTCTGCCTTTCTATTATTTACGATCAAACCATCCAGATCCATCACTAATAATTGACAACTGTCAAATAAAAGTGGTGAATGAAACAAAATTTTTGGGTGTACTCTTTGACTCCAAATTTTCTTTCATTCCGCATATCAAAGCACTGAAAGCAAAGTGCCTGAAATCAATGAACCTCCTTAAAGTAGTGAGCAAATATAATTGGGGTGGGGACACAACGGTCCTCCTTCGTCTCTATCGAGCAATTACTCGTTCTCGACTTGATTATGGTTCTGTGGTATATGGCTCCGCCAGACCATCTTATCTAAAATGCCTGAATTCTGTACATCATCAAGGGTTGCGACTAAGCTTAAGAGCTTTTCGTACATCTCCTGTAGAGAGCTTATATGTACTGGCAGGGGAACCTCCACTTTCCCTTCGTCGTATCAAGTTATCCATGCAATACATACTAAAGGTAGCTTCAACTCCAACAAATCCAACATATGATGTAATATTTCATCCAAAATACATGCATCATTATGAATCTCGTTCAAACGCCATTCGACCACTGGGATTACGCATGAAATTCTATCTTGAGGCTGCAAAAATTGATACTACAATCATTGCCGAGACGGAAGTACCACCCATTCCGCCATGGATTCTCCCAGTCCCGAAAGTTATACTGGATTTGGCAGAGCTTAAGAAAAGCGAAACCAATCCGGTAGACTATCAAAACCTATTTTATAGTATAAGGTTTAAATACGAATCGTACAAATTTCTATACACAGATGGCTCAAAAATGGAAAGACGAGTAGGCTGTGCTGTCACTTCTTATAAAACCGTTATAGCTGAATGTCGTCTTCCAGACCACTGCTCAATATACACTGCAGAATTAACAGCTATTTACCTTGCCTTAAAGAACATCGAGGACTCAGAATCAGATCGTTATGTTATCTGTTCTGATTCCAAATCTGCTCTTCAAGCAATCCAAAATAAACAACTGGATAACCCTGGGATCTTAGATGTTCTGATTAAGTATTTCTATCTTCACGAATACAAAGACATAGTATTCTGCTGGATTCCTGGACACGCTGGCATTGAAGGGAATGAAAAAGCAGACCTGGCAGCAAAAAGGGCTCTTACAAAAGAGATAACTGATTTTACCATTCCATACACTGATTTTAAAATGACTATAAAATCTTTTATCATGTCTTGCTGGCAAAGACAATGGAATGAATGTAATAACAACAAGTTGCATTCAATCTTACCTTGCATTCAAAATAAAATACCGAGTAGGTTCAATACTCGCAAAGATCAAGGAATATATCACAGATGCCTCATAGGACATTCAAGACTTACACATTTACACCTTTTAGTCAATGAACCGGCACCGGTATGCCAGAGTTGTCGGTGCCCCCTAACAATCAAACATATTTTATTAGATTGCAGCCACTTACAACGCTTTAGAAGACCTTTGTTTCAAGCTAATACCTTACAACATCTCTTTACCAGATATCCAACCCAGACAATTATTGATTTTTTATATGCTTCTGGTTTCTACTACCAAATATAGTTAATCAATCTTAACCTAGAGAGCCTCTACATAGCCCACTCAGGTGCTGATGAGGCGTTAAACAATAACTCACACACACACACATGAATAATCAATTGTTTCGCCCAGGACTGGAAGCTTCTTATTTGGCCAATCTGCTTTCATTTGAGTCATGTCAACATCCCCATTAATCTCGTTTTTACCCCTTTTTAGCCCAGTCTAGGACCATGCTAATCTTGTAAAGTTACAGTACCATATGGTGACCTCAACAATTTAAATGTGACAAGCGGTACCCCTTTCAAGCAGAGCTGCGCCTCGCTATGCAGCACTGGCAGCAGACCTAAAGTTTTTGAATCTGCCGCTCTTTGCAGAGCCTCTTATTGGAGGCCCACTACCTAACTTCTCATGTATATGCATTTTAACATGCGCAGAGAGCTGTCAACATTGCTGATACCCTGAGGTTCAGAATGAACTTTTAAATGGAAAAAATGGACCATTATTAAGGAAATTACCGGGTTTTTTCTGTTACAATGGACAAGCAAAGTATGTGTAGTACCTAATTTTCAACTTATAATTACACAATGTTCCGGTGCTCTCCGGTGATTGCATTTAGAACAGTAGTTTGTCTGAAGCATGTGCTTGGGTATAGTCATACTGGCATCAGGGTAATACTTGGTAATTCTGTTGATAATTATGTTTGAAAATTAAGTGTCTGTGCTTTGATGAACTTCCATTAGTAGACATTTTATACAATTTAAGTTTGATTTTCAGTAAAATTTTGAATTGTCACCTTGTCATTAGATGGATAACCTGATCTATGAAATATTTTACTGTAATTAACACAGAAAATCAGTAAAGGGGGTGTTAATAACCATGCAAACTCAATTACAATTTATGGTTCTAATTCTAGGAATTTATGACAATAAGCAAACTTATATACCAATAACTTTTACCCTATAAACTATATTTGGAGCCTGCATGAGGGACAGCTTAATTTACTATGACAAATTATAGCCATAAGACAAAATTAAAAGTCATATTGCCAATTGATGTAGCTTTACAGTCACACCATCAGGAAATGCAGGTTCGATTCCCGGTCGAGCCTAAGTTGGATGGCGGTTTCATCCTTCGTCTCATTGCCATGGTCCCTGCCTGTCCTAATTAGCCCAACTGGTGCAAAAATACAGGACGTAAAGCCCTAATCACAAACACAAAACAAGCAGTCATATTCAGATGATGACTTTTAGGCTTCCAATAGACGTCATCTTGCGACGTCTTTAGACTAACTTTGATGACAGCCTTTGGACATATTTTATTTGATAATAAGGTTTGTATTAGACATGTCCAGATAACACTAAAGTTTAGAATTAAGAAACAACTTTATATTATTGAATTTATATGCATGCACATATATGTAGATATGTGGCACTGCTGCAATTAATTCAGTTTAAGGAAATATATGTTGTTATTTATGCATACCAGACTTCTTCAGCAGTTGGGAAAGCAAAGAGAATCATGACTCGTTTAAGGTCCGCCCTTCTGGGATTGACTCAAACAAAGACAAATATATACAGTTGGAAGCTTTATTGGCCCTGTCTCAGCCAAACGTCCTGTCTATCCACTGTTCTGGACCCTACTGATGATGCCAGCATCCTTCTAGCCCAGTTTGGCCAATGGGAATCCCCACACACCCCTATCACGTGATCCCCTTTCTGGAGCATGGGAAATGCCCCATATTCCAGGCCAACAGCCCTGCAAGAGGTCACTGGGGTCATGGGAAAGGGGAAGCTGGGGGCCTAGCTCAGAGGTAGCGCTCTGTGCTTCCAACTGCTGGGTCCCGGGTTCGATTTCCGGTCGAGCCTAAGTTGGATGGCTGTTTCATCCTTCGTCTTATTGCCATGGTCTCACCCTGTCCTAATTAGCCCACCTGGTGCAGAAATACAGGACGTAGAGCCCTAAGACTCAAGACTCAAGACACTTTATTTCCTGCACAATACATATTTCATAAACAATTAATATTATTAAACAAACATATTGATCAATTATAAGAAAAATAATAATTCACAAATGTACATATTATGTATGGGCAGATCAGGAGAGCACTCTAAGAAACCGGAGGGTAACGCTAGCGAGTGCCCACCTGGGTTCCAGAGAGACCTCAGCAAATGATTATGTGATCATGGTAATGATAAGTTATTTTAGGTATGATAAACCCTTTCTAGTGAAGACAATGATGATAGTTATAATGCCTCAGCAACATTTGCAATGTTATTTTAAGGTTAGAATATAAAGAATTTAAGTATGAAAGTCACATGCTAGGCATAATATGTATACTAAGCATTTTCCTGGCAAAATAAAATTGGAAAAACATTTCAAATAAGATCACAAAGAACTGTAGTATGAAAGTCACATGCTATATATACCAAGCATTTTCCTGCAAAGAACTTAGACAGCATATTTCATCACAGAAATTAAACAGTTTCACCTTTATGGAGAGGCAAAATCACCAAAACTCTTGTATGAAATTCACATGCCATGTATATCAAGCATTTTCCTGCAAAGATGAACAAAATGTCCGATTAGTCATACATATTATAGAATGAATATGGAGCCAGGGGTGTAGTGTGTGATGAAGCCTTTATTGAAGCTCTGCATAGACTGAAGGACAAGCCCAACTGGGGTTGTCTATATATGAGTGGTTACATAACCTTACATAACCAAACTGGTCAGCACTGGATCCAACTGGATCCATACAATGGAGCTGACACTGCTGAGCTAAGTATAGCCCAAGCTCAGTAATAATTGATGAGCATCAGGCAGATGCTGATGCTGACTGTTATACCCAAACAAAGGGAATATGGAACTATGATATATTTCAACTAAAGGAAATATATCATATAAGAAATGATAACATGACATGCCCCTTATTGGGTTAAAGAAATTACAAAGAGAATATAAAATGATAAATTTTAAATGAACAAGAAATTTCTTGATTAGACTTTCATAACTTTCTTTGTAAGCCTTTTTAGTCTGTTATATAATTAGCACTGTATGCTTGTGGCAATACTGCCTACTGTTTGCATGGTCATAGTGTCCTTAAAAGTCACATATTAATTAGAGTCTTTTTCGTTGTGATACTCTGTTGTTTAGTCGTCCTTGACTGGTCGAGAGTATTTCCTGATGTTGTTCTGGAGCTGATGATCGGGATGATGTTCGATCTCTTCTTCCAGTCCGGGTGTGAACTGATGATCAATGATTAAGTTCGATGTCTTCTTCCGGTTCGGGTGGGTGTGGTCTTCTTCTGTCGCTTTTAGTGCGGTCACTGGAACTGGAACATCGGGGTGGCGCTTGGCTTGGCCTGCGTCTGCTTCAAGCTAACTGTGGCTCCTAAAAATGTGGCTTGTGAGAGTAAAACAGCATATTATGACAGTACTCATGACTTAGAAAGTCAGAGCATTATGAGCACTACTGTACAGTGACAGTGAGGTAGTTCCCAGTGGCAATAATAAACTTACTAAATGTACTTGCATTATATCATACAATTTCGAAGCCAATTAATAAATGTATTAAAGTTAGTGTTTATCATAAAAAATTTAGCTATAATTATGTGTAACTCAGCATGGATGTAAAACAAAAGCAAAAGTAATTTTGAACAACATAAAAGTTTTTATTGAATATCTAATGTTTCTACATTTCCTAGCGTTTCCTACATTGAATGAGTATTTTAGTTACTTTTCACTACCATAATCCAGTTTAGAAAGACTTTTCTGTGTGTCCTAGACACCACTCCTTGATAGTAACCCCCACAGCAGTATGAACAGTATGACATACTGTGTTGTCACATTTTACACTTATTTGAGCTGAAAATTTGTTATCTTATGGGTAAAAAATTTTTGCTGGTAGACAGTGATCATACATTTGATCCTGTATTTTATAAAATGATAATATTTTATCTCATATGAGGCGCATAACTTGCCATGAGATGTAAAATTCTATAGTAACGACAACTTAGTTGTAAACATCTATTTTGAGCTAATGATAAATATTAATAAATACTAATTTAAAATACGAGTTACGACTGGTGTCTCTTGTGGACTTTAATGCGATTGCATGACCAGTTTTATGATGCTGGGGTCCGATGGTGGTGTGTGTAGTTCCTCCTCTATGTCGTCAGATCGTTTTGATGCTCTTGACGTACTTGTGGATGCTTCCGGAGTTGTGGATGATGCTCCTGGTGTGCTGGATGAATTTGGGGACCAGCGGACACGATTTGCCTCTGCGCCATCCATTGTAGGTGGCATCAGTGGTGTACCAGCTGCTATCTCTGAGAGACGCCGGGTTCGGAACGTGGGGAGGGGGAGCCCGCTGCGTGGGGTCTTCAATCGAGACCATGTGCTAATGGTCCAGGCATCATTTGCTTGTAATAGTACCACCTTGGCAGTGTGTGCATTATGGCACAATTCTGTACATGACCTATAATGTCCCCAGTGGATCCTGGTTTCTGCTGGAGGTGAAACCCTGGCGGTGTCAGTTGCCAGATCGAGGGGAGCCCAATCCACATACAAAAAGCCACAAACTCCACGCCATACTGTGTGGAATTGTGATACTGTGACCTTATTGACACAGGTAATGGCTCTTAGATCATATGGGAGGGTGGTGATTTTGATGTGCATAAACGATTCATTCGAATATAGACACATATATAGATCAGTCTGTAGTGACTCTAGCTGGGTATTAGAGTGCATTACAGCTGTGCAGGCCGGTTGCAACCTATCTACTAAAATAAATATGGTGTTGATAATAGACAGGAGAAGGGCTATGGTAATGACTGCGATACGCCATACCGGTGTTGAGTCCTCAGTTATCTGGGCTGGTGTTGGCAGTGCAGTCGTTGGTAGGTATAGTTCAATGGCCTGTGTGGTGCCGATAACCGCTGCAGTAGCCAGGGCTAGCTTTTGTACTCTTTGCAGTGCCCTGAAGATATATATGATGGCCGCCAATGATCCTAATTGTATTAGAACTATCAGCAAAGCAATGCTGGCTGATAAAATGGAGGCATTGTCGTGATCTAGCCAGTTTGTCACTGCAATGGTGGCGTCTGCGGAGTCCGAAGCTGTAAAACTGTCAAGGTCTGTCTGTAGGTCTCTGTCGTCTTTGTCTTGTAGTTCAATGTTGGTGATGTCAAGTTTGTCATGTAAAGACTTTGGCAGATGAAAATTGAACTGTTCAGCGGTGTATTCATTAATAGTGAGGTTGTGTAGTATTGTGTCCTTGAAAAGTTTATAATATACAAGATAGTTTGCACTATAGAGTATTGTGGTGTTTGTAGATGTGCAATCTAGAGAATCAGCATGGAGCTGAGTTTGATAGGAATATAGCGAGCATTTACATTTGAGTTGAATAGTAAAAAGACCTTTATGAGAAACAGTAGAATTACCTGGGCATGTGGCATTCCATATGCGCCTAGGAGTGTAGACCAGGTAGCCCCCTGTGGGAAGAGTGTAGACAAACTCCCTGAGGAGTGGAGGATTGTTGAGCAAAGTATGTTTACATGAGAATAGGATAGAAGAAGGATAGCCAAAGAATAAAGCAAGTGCACATGTGAGTGTTGCTGTTGATTGTGGGATAATGTTTTTGGTGTTGAATTGTGGTTTTGATGGCAACTGGTGGTGGTCCAATACAAAATAGGAATCATTAAAGTTCGAGATTGCGAAATACGGTTTGACATCCACTAGTATAGTATAAATATTTGTATGATGTGCTGCCGGCACTGGTAGGATGTCAACGCGATATAATGTGAATTGGGAGGACATGGTTGAGATGGGGATTCTAATTTTAATATATATATGGGTGGAGTCATAGGTGGTAGACACCAGGTGGGAATCTCTATAATACGGAGTGATATCCGGACTGACAAATAATTTATCTGAAATATTGGTCAATTGGGAATTGACATCTTTTAAGATGAGCCTTAAATGGGCAGGTTGAATGATGTTGGGTGATAAATGACCTGCCACCAGTTCAGTCATGTCTTTAAGACTAGCCATTGTAGATGTATGAATTTGAGTGAGTGCTTGTATGTGTATGTTAAAATTATTTGCCCAATGCATAAATTTGTTTGTTTTGTTTATATGTTGGGTATTTATATATACTTTCTCTGCCAAAGAATCAGTAAAATGTCTGTACTCACCAAGTACGTTCAGTTGCTGTGTCATGTCGTTTAATGTCGTGTCGAGATTCTGGACATGCTTGCCAATTTTGTTGATTCTTCTGTTGACTTTGACTTCGATCGAATGCAATTTGTTGATGTCGTGGATCCTATCTGTCTTCTCGGCGACTATGAGGGACGCTAATTGGCGTATGTGCGCTTGGAGGATTTTTATGTCCTCTTCTGTGGCAACACCAATAATTTTCTTGGCGATGTCTCCCAAGAAGTTGATGAGTCCCCTTCGCTTTCGATCGTGATGAGAGCGTGTTGTCATGATGTCTTGGATGGCGAGCTGGACTCGTTGGACATCGTCAGTCAACGTGGTAACCAGTTGGTTGAAGAACCCTTGTAGTCGAAGGGCGTCTTGGCAATTAATGTCTTCCGAGTCTACTGGACAGCATGGTTCCTCTTCCGGTGTTGGCAAGGTCATGAAGAAGGGCATGGCGATGGTGTGATGCCATACCATGGGGGAGACATTTATAGTCTTCTCTTTCACAAAGACTGCTCCCACGTTAGGTCTTACGACCAAATCCGAGGTGCAGACCGAACTGCTAATTCCACAAAGTGCCAAGATATAGATGGTGAACATACTGAATCTTTACAGTTGCTTTCTGGTGTTCAAGGACGAACTGACTGGTAGTTAGAAATTGGGGTTATTTAAAGGGGTATGCAGTTACCCGTATGTTGTGTGTTGCGCATGCGTTGTGGACCTATCCAATCGCAGTGAAGCTGTTTTTTTGCGCATGCGCTTGGCCCTAGTGAGGTCCTAAGCAGGTGGGCAATTGATGGATTAAAGGCTTTGTATGCATTATGACAATGAGATGAGAGAACGAAATGTGATGTAATGAAAGGTAATTTAGAATAGTAAACATAATAGGGGGTTGTCTATATATGAGTGGTTACATAACCTTACATAACCAAACTGGTCAGCACTGGATCCAACTGGATCCATACAATGGAGCTGACACTGCTGAGCTAAGTATAGCCCAAGCTCAGTAATAATTGATGAGCATCAGGCAGATGCTGATGCTGACTGTTATACCCAAACAAAGGGAATATGGAACTATGATATATTTCAACTAAAGGAAATATATCATATAAGAAATGATAACATGACAATATGAAAACTAATAATTACTGCATTCCAGCAGTAGCTCGACAGACATAACAATTTTGAATTAAACATAAGGTATTATAATTGTTTAGAATATGTTTCTTTATGTATTTACTGTATCCTGGGTAACTATGTGTAGAAATTTTGCTTTTTATGCTATGTGGGCAGTTATTGTATACCAGAGGTAGTCTATATCTCACACTATTTACAACAAATTGATGTTTACTCTGAGGATTTCTTAATTCATTAGAATATCTGGTATCATAGTTATGTATATCTGACTGTCTGGTAAACATGCCTGTCAAAAAGTAAATGGGTAAATTATGATTTTCCATTTTATATAAAAATTTCCACTCTTGTGATTTCAGTATATCATTAATGTTTAGAATTTCTAAATTTTTAAACAATGGCTCAGAATGGGCATTATATTTTGCATTTGAAATTATTCGTATTGCCTTTTTTTGTAATTTTAACAAGCGTGTAGCACTCATTCCCCATACCATGATACCATACTTCAAATAAGGATCAATAAGAGAATTATAAAGAGTCTTTAATATAGCGCCCGGTAAAAAATGCTTAAGTCTGTTCAAGACACCAATTGACCTGGAAATTTTGTTGGATACTTTATTCAAATGAGGTTTCCAAGTCATATTTGAATCAAAAATGATGCCTAAATAATCAAATTGATCGACATATTCTATTTCAGTGTCATTTATTTGTAGCTTAATCTTATTGACTTTCTTTTGTGGTGTATGAAAAATCATAGCCTTAGTTTTGCTACTATTGAGTGATAATCTATTGATTTTGAACCATTCATTTATCAAGTTGAGTTCTCTATTAATGTTTGTTTCTAATACTTGTTTTTCACTTCCAAAAGCTTCTAAAACTGCACAGAGAGCAGTATCATCTGCATAGATAACTGGCTTAAACATATTGCAGGCATTTATAATATCGTTCATATAAATTACAAAAAGTAAAGGCCCCAGAATGGAGCCTTGAGGCACTCCAGTTTTAATGGGAAGTAAATCCGAGGTAATTTCATTAAACAGAACATATTGTTTTCTGCCATGAAGGTAATTTTGCATTAGATTTAAGGAAGTTCCCCTTAATCCATAATATTCTAGCTTTTTCAGGAGGATTTGATGGTCCAGCGTATCAAAAGCCTTTGAGAGATCTAGATAAACATTCAGAGGAACTTCCTTATTATCCATTGCGACTATTAATCTATCTACAATTTCCAATGCTGCTAATTCAGTTGAATGGTTACACCTAAAACCATACTGACTATCAAAAAACAGATTTTGTTCAATAAAATATTTGTATAGCTGATTATGTATGACTCTCTCAAAGACTTTGGATATGCTGGGTAAAACAGAGATGGGCCGATAATTACTGAAAACATTATCCATATCCTTTTTATGGATTGGTAGAACCTTTGCAATCTTAAGTTTACTTGGGAAAATACCAGTCTGTAAACTTTGGTTTATAATTAAGGTAAGGACTGGGGCTATTTCAGATTTAATGGATTTTAACAGTTTATTAGATATATTGTCTCTTCCACAACTACTCTTAGGCTTCAGGTTATCAATAATTTTCTTTACAGTTTCTTCAGTTACATTTTCAAAATGGAAACTAGAAACAATTTCTTTACTTAAAAATGCACCAATTGATGTTGAAGAATGACTTGTTTGTATATTACTGGCTAATGATGGTCCTATTTGAACGAAAAGTTATTGAATTCATGAGCTATTAAGTTTGGTTCATTTTCTGGGGTACCATTGATAAGGAAAGTATTGGGTAAATCTGTATTTTTCGTAGTTTTATTAATAATTTCTTTTATCGTCATCCAAGTATTCTTCATATCAGCTTTATATTTTTCGAAACAGGAATGATAGTAGTTCATTTTAGCTTTTCTGATACTCTGTTTAAGAATGCGGTTATAAGTCTGCAGATTAATTTTGAGTGTATTATGTAAAGGATCATTTACTGGAGTATTTCTTAGACGATTATACATGTTGTCCCTGAATTTAATTGAACGAACTATGCCTTGTGTCACCCATAATGATTTTTTGTGTTTATGTTTATCATATTTAACATTTTTGAGTGGCATATTTTTTTTTAGTGCAGTCTGTAGAATACCATCTAATGTAGAGTAGTTATCATCTGGATTGTCATACCTTCCGGTCTTAAATACATCTTGGAAACAGGAATTCATAACATCATCTCTAAACTTTTCTATTGACGTTGGTGTGTTTGTCTGTATCTTTATATATTTTGATGAGTTCTTTATCAGTTTTAAATAATCAAAGACAACAAAATAAGGTTGATGATCAGAAAGATTTTGAAGTAGAATTCCAGCTGTGGTTTTTGAGAAATTAGTAGACAGTTTGACGAAACAATTATCAATCAATGTTTTGCTATGACTTGTTAATCGAGTAGGCAAAGTAATTTTGGGGAGTAAACTGTTAGTAAGTAGGGTATCCATGAAGTTGTGGATTAATTCATTTTCATGCATCTTTAAGAGGTTTATGTTAAAGTCACCAGTCAAGAAAATTTCGGCATTTGTTTGGGATAACCGTGATAATATATGCTGCATGTCTTCATTGAAAGTATCATAGTTAGCAGCAATATCTCTAGGAGGTCTATATATATTGCCTAAAATTATCTTCTTTTTTTGTGATGAATCAATTATATTTACATTAAATTCTATGAAAATGCCATCCCAGACATCAACATTGCCATGAATGGGAAGTATCTTATAATCAAAGGTATCTTTCAAGTAGATGCCAACACCTCCATGCATACTACATTGCTTTGGTTGAGAAATAAAATTGTATCCATCTAATTGCAATAGTGAGGTATCTTCATGATCTGATATCCATGTTTCTTGTACACATATTATGGAGTACGGACATTCAGCATTATCAAACTCATTTAAGTAAATTTGTAGTTGTGAAAATTTGGCTTTAAGAGACTGACAGTTTAAACTTAATAACTTTAATGAATTGGTTTTACTTTTTAGTACTTGTATAGCATCATCATTGGTGTAATATGGGGAAATTTCAAATAGGTCTGGTGCACCATCATTATCATCATCATTGGCATCAATTATGTCAGAATTTAGTAAATCAATCAGGGATGATGTCATTATGGTCACATGAGATGTAGATACAAATCATGCAGAGGTCTCTCTGGAAAATCATTTCAATCAAGGACATATCGATCTGGTAATTAACTAAGTGTATGTAGTTATGGCATTGAATATTATAGCAAAATAGCAAAAATTTCCATATCAAATTGTACAGGTCAGAAAATTTAGTAAGTGTCATTTATATATGAATGCAGTAGGATAACAAGTGTTGAAGGAAATTCTATTGAGATTGTATAACATTTGACATAGTTTGATCTGGCTTTTCTGGTCAATTGCATGTGAGGTACAAAATTGGAACAAAACAATTTAGCAAAGCTGATAGTAGGGCACTGTTTGCGAAAACAAACAACTTAAACAGTTTACCACCCTAAGTAGAAACAACATCATTTGTGACTTAAAACATTAAACTTGGTAGTTAATATGCCTTCAGGAAATATTAGTTGTTGTGTAACTAATAAACAGTAATTAGCTCCAAAGAGTCAAATTTATCGTTCCCCTAGGTAAAACATAGTGTAATAACATTACAGGACAAATTTGAAGTAAAAAAAAAAATAACTGATATCGAGAGCACAATAAACAATACAGTGAAATTGAAATAAGGTCAAACTGTAATAAATAACACACATCATGTAAAAAGCAAGGAGCAAGTTATTCAAAAACTTAAAGTCATTTTAATGAATTGCGTATTTCCGTCAAGATTTTGCCCATAATGTTTTGGCCTGTCCAAGCAGAAATGTCACAGACGTTTCGGGTAGTAAATGATAGACCAATTCCAAACTGTGGATTACGAGAGGCCTCACCAAGAGTGAGAGGTCCTGTGGATAATAAAGCTTGTTTTGCCTCAGGATTTTGCTCATATTTTGCAATGTTTGCCTGTTTCAAGACCCTAGCAGCATGTTCTTTCCAGACTTCATGTTTGTAGCCTTGAACCTTTTTCCCTAAGGCTAAGTGGGTGTATGGATCTTTCGTTTTCATGATTTTTTCGGATGTTTCCATGTCACCAAAAAATATGGCCTTTTCATTTTGATAATATTGTTCGTTACAGGAGTACATTTGGCCTTGGATTGATATGTCCATAGGATGGAAATTACTGAAGGTGGCATTTATGGAGTAAAACACCAGGGCACTGTCATTCTTTGCTGTAGCCACTTTGTGAGGATGGATGCAGGGTGGCAGATGTTGAATATTGTCAACAGTGAATTTTTTGCCATTTACAAACAAGTTGTCTTGTTTCAGGGCAGCAGACTTGATTTCAGGACATTTCTTGGCTGCTTTCAGTATTGGTTCCAATCGTTTCCTGTTTTGTTTGATAACATATGGATAATCTTCTGCAATCCAAATGTTTGAACCTTTCAAATTAAACCTCTTGTCCCAAACTGCTTGACGATCCTTAAATCTAGCAAACTTAGCGATTAGAAGACGAGGTTTGTTTTTTTCAGTTTTGTTGCCTAGTCTATGCACCCTTTCAAATTCAATATTCTGGCTGATTAAGTTACGTTTTATCAAAATTGCGCATAACTTTTGTTCAGAAATTTCCCAGTTTTCCTTTTCCACCTCCTCAATCCCATCAAAAACCAGGTTAGATCTCCTGGAATGACCTTCTAAGTTGACTAGTTTGTTCTGCAGGTCATTTACCTCTGATTTCAGCACCTGATTTTCAGTCTTTAGATTTACAACAATTCCTTCTATTTTCTCAACTTTCTCATTTGCCTCCTCAGCTGTCTTCACAGCAAAGTTAATGGAAGAGGAAATATCATCTAACTTATTTTGCACAGTCTTTACAGCTGATTGAAGAGTTTTGATAGCACTGAGATCGTCTCTCACCTGTTGAAACCACAATGGCTGTTCATGTGGCACTGTATCATTCCCCTCTGCAGACATATTTTTCTGACTTCTTGTTTCAGGCATTCAGCTCAGTGGAACAAACTATATCCAGAAGGTAGCTACTGGTATTTCGCAGAGACATGTAGTTATCCAGAATGACAATTCTTCGTGTATTTCATAGAAATCCTAACACTTGGCAGAGCTCCTTACACAGGCAACCTGCTACATGCCGCCATATTGAAAACTCAATCACCCACCCACCCATTGCCATGGTCTCTGCCTATCCTAATTAGTCCAACTGGTGCAGAAATACTTTTTAATTTGTTCAAGGAATCTTATCCCCAATGTATAACAAATGATCTATGTATTCTTAGTTTAAGCAGTTTTATCTCAACTGTTTGACTATTATAAGAATTTTCTGCAATTTCTGTTATGGCATCATATGCCAACTTCAAGGACGTCTTTTAGACGTATTGAGATGACGACTTTCAGGCTTCCAATAGACGTCATCTTGCGACGTCTTTAAGACTAACTTTGATGAAAAATTTGGACATATTTTATGTGATGACAAGGTTTGTATTAGGCATGTCCACAGAACACACAAAAGTTTAGAATTAACCAACTAATTTTGTGTGAAATAAACAGGCACATAATAAGGCCAACAACGGCACACAATTACTGTTTACTTCAAAGTCCACACGAGTCCATAATGATTTCAAATTTTAAACCAACACAAAGTTATGGTCTACACCAAGAGTCAGTCCATCTGTATAACAGATACAGGCCTTGCAAGAGGTCACTGGGGTCATGGGAAAGGGGGATTATTAAAAAAAAAAACATTCTAAGTCATCACAAAAATAAAAGTACTAAATGAGTAGCAGTGCATGGTGCAGTACCGTGCCACCCCATAAAACCGCCGACTGTGGCAAATGAGTGCATAAGGTGCCACTTCTTCGACCTATACAACGACCTTAAAAAAATATAGTTAATATCAGTATGATCAGTGATAAACAAGAGTATTCTTTTTCAAAAAAGAATAGATATCTGGTGTTGTGTGAAGAAGAATATACTCTAAACTAGCCATTGAAGTAAGATAGAATTGTTATGTAAAACGTTTAGAATTTATGTCTTTATTTGATGAAAATCAGACTAATATTTATACCTATGCCATAGCATAGGCAACCCCCTCCCTGCCGACACTGCTGCTGCGTTGACCCATTTATTGTCAAAACTTGAGAACTTGTTCGCTTAAGTATACCTGGTGTGAAAAACAACATATTATAGTTCTATACTTAATAAATGCCTAGGCCCAGATATAAAAAATTACAAAATTTTCAACAACCACATAATTAATACTGGGGATTACATCTGCTTCACTCATTTGTGAATTTTTATTAAGTAGGATACCCCAACTGATAATAAACACTTAACATTTATCAGTGAATTTTTAAAAATATATTGACAAGTAAATGACAATTATTTCAAAGAATTCAGGAGTTTTGTGGCTTTACTTCAATGTCACCATTTCCGTGTCAACAACAGTAGTAGGTAAAATGGTCGCACTCGCGTTACTGTTTTATTGTAGTTTATTTTCAGTCAGTTTTTTGCTTTCTACGGGCGTCCGGCGACGCTCGGCCATTAACATGGCTGGCAATGGGGCCCCCCTCGGGCTTTTGGAGCCGCATTGCCCATCTCTGCCTTTTTCTCGTAGAGAAGTATAGGTCACAAACGCGCTCTTATTTTTAACTAATCTATTTCTCTTCGGTTTTTTTGCATTATTCACACACCAAAACAACTCCTTTGTTTGTTTAGCTATGCATGATTTATAGGAACGTAATGTGACATATATATACACAGTGTCAATAACAATCGTAAATGTTTAAGTCAAAACACCCTTGCCTTCCACTTTCGTGTGCTGGTTTTTTTCTAACGGGGCTCGCTGCGAGGATCCCTCGCTGCCATGTTTGTCAGGTGCACCCTCTGGTTGTACCTGCCCAATTGGAAAAACATAATTTGACATTTACGATATCTTTATGTCTCGCAGGTTAGTTTTTTGGCCCCACTGCACAGTGTCTGGTGGTTTTCTATGTTAACCAATCAGTGTTTTTTACAAATGCACACTTTGCAGTTAAACGTTCATGGGTTACTAGATAATTTAACCCGTCCACACTGAAAAGAGTTCTACTCCTATGGAATGTTACACAACGGTGGTGTGCATCTCACAGATTTCCACCTCGTGATGCGTGGTTTGCGGGGGAGGGCTGGAGCTGTCATCTGGGGTTGGCGTTTGGCTAGAGCTTCTGCTCCGCCTCTTGTAGGCACAGCGTATCTGTAACGATGAAGTTATGACCTGTTAAAAAATGCTCTTGTGATGTATATCTAGATATATATATATATATATATATATGTATTTGCTAATATACATTAGTTGATCAAAACTTTTTTGTCCATATATATATATTTGCTAATATACTTACTAGCACAACCAGAATTACTGGTGTAATGATGCCGACCAAAATGAGGTATGTAGTAATCGCCCCTGTGGTGTTGCCGGAAGCACTGGCGTCGGTGGTGGTGGTGGTGATGGTGAGGACCATGATGTTGTTGGTGTTGCCGGAAGCACTAGCCTCGGTGGTGTTGATGGTGGTGAGGTCCATGCTGTTGTTGCCCGTAGGTTTTACATCCAGGTATTGATCACCTGAATAATCTTTATATTCTTCTGGTTTCTACTACCAAATATAGATAATCAATCTTAACCTAGAGAGCCTCTACATAGCCCACTCAGATGCTGATGAGGCGTTAAACAATAACTCACACACACACACCTGAATAATCTTCTGGATGTGAGGAAAAAAATAAAGTAGGTAAAAATAATATGGCGCGGTGGTGGTGCATACAAGACACAGACTTTTTTGTAACCTCTAAGATTTCAATAATGGCAGCACTTACCCAAATGACACAAAATGAAGCCTGATCGCATGGCTCTTGTCCTGCAAAAAGGGGTCCCTGTCATGTCGATGTGTTCGATAATTACTTGTAATTTGCCCTGTTGATCTTTTTCACGGATGTAGCCTTTACAGGTGTATACATCGTTACACCTACCGAGCGCGTGCATCGATACGATCGTGTACAAGAGCAAATACATCTTTACATTCATTTGCTCAATAATTTAACTCCAATATTTGCTCAACAATTTACATTCAATCCAATTAACTGCTTAACCAACTGAGAAGCACGTGATTCTTCCGCATATCATGGCCAAGAAAACTGACAACCTTTAATTTTCTTCCATAGGCTTTTTTTTCAGTGCCTCCCATGTTTCCAATAGGAAAAAGTCTGGTAAAGTCTGGAAAATGATTAAGAAGATTGAAGGAAAGAACCTATCTTCACATGTAAGCATTCTAGAAGTGAATGGAGAACATCTCTCCTCACCAGAACAAATATCAAACGGGTTAGGAGAACAGTTTGCGTACAACTCCTCGTCAGAGAGCTATACAAGAGAATTCCAATGTTATAAGGCTCAAGCTGAGAGATTAACCCTAAGTATACAGTCTGATAACAGCGAAGATTATAACTCATCCATCACCTTAGAAGAACTTTAGAAGGCCATCTCAAAAGCGACCGACTCTGCAACAGGCCCTGATAATATATATACCTTCTAAATAGTTCTAGTTGATACGCTGAAGTTAAAGATTTACCAATTTTATCAAGCGTTTTCTCAACGCCCATGAGTTCCACTATTTGGTTCAGAAGTGCAGTACTTTTTGTTGTGGGCTTGATCAGAACTGCTGTAGTTTTTTTATTTTTTGAGGGTGAGGGGTAAGGGGGTGAGGGGGGCAGTGAATAATAATGTGAATAAGTATAAGAAGACCAAGAAGAAGAAGAAGACCAAGAAGAAGAACAACAATTATAAGAAGAAGAATCATCTTAATATCTGTTATAAATTAAATTGAAAGTGCCCCGTTTAGGACTACTTTGTAAAATAAATATATTAAGTGTTCATATATGGTTCCCTTTAACATTAAAAGTGTACGTTTTTGGTTAACATAAAAGTTTAAATTTATAGTCTTAAAAAAAAATAAAAAATTGAAGTCTAATGAAGAAGGAGATTAACTAGGTTAATTGGCATTTCTTAAGGCAACTTTAATTTAACTGAAAACACATCTGATGCTTAAAGAGTGGAGTGAGTATTGTTCACTGTCTTGATCTGCAGGACAAGAGGACATACTATTGTTATGGCATAGGCTTTGGTAAAGGCCCTGCACTAAGCCAGGACTGGCGCCTGTGTCTTCGCTGTAGGCAAAGTCCCTTATATTCCTCAGGAATCGTCTAGCTCAGTGGTAGCGCTCTGGGTTTCCAACCGCTGGGTCCCGGGTTCGATTCCCGGTCAAGCCTAAGTTGGATGGCTGTTTCCTCCTTCGTCTCATTGCGAGGGTCTCTGCCTGTCCTAATTAGCCCAACTGGTGCAGAAATACAGGACGTAAAGCCCTAATCACACACACACACACACACACACTCCTCAGGAATCGTGGAGGAGGCGTCGGGTGAGTAGGCGACCCAGGCCGAAGACCTGGGGAGGGGGCCCGGGGTAGGGCAGCCATTTCCCCCGCCCCTCCCTCCTCAATACACTACAAGGCCACAATTGATCCATTCCTTGTAAAGGCCAATCGAACAGTTTCATTTTCGCCACCCTGGGCTTTGACAAATTTTGCAGCAGTCGGTGGAATAATCACGCGTCTTTCCTGAGCTCTTTTCCCGGATAAAGAAAGAAGAGGAGCTGAGGGGCTAGAAAGTTGATTGTCCTGTACAGGAGGTGTCCCTGAAAAAACTGCAGGGGATGATGCAGTCAACTCCCTTGTCGCAAAGCCCGTGGAGTCTCCAGGCCTTTGAAGAAAGGGAGGAGCCCCTCTAGAAGGAGCGGACGCTAGAGGAGTATTTTCAATGGAGTATACAGAGCTCCTGGCAGTCATTGGAATGTATACACCTTCGTCCATGAAGTCCTATTAAAAAAAGAAAACAACCTTTTACAGAGAGACATCTCTCATTGCCATGGTCTCTGCCTGTCCTAATTAGCCCAACTGGTGCAGAAATACAGGACGTAAAGCCCTAATCACACACACACACAAGTGAGGAGATGGGGCAATTGATAAATATATTTAATGTTCAGATTCAGGAGTTTTTTCTTGTCCAGAAGTGCCGTATGTTTTTAAGTTCAAAAGTAAAATTTATAAGTTTACTTAATTCTAATGGTTCAACTAGGAAAGTTTAATATGTCTAGTTAAGTTATAATATTTAAAGTTATAATTGTAACAATAACTACCGGATTAAAATAGGGGGGCGGGGGCCTAGCTCAGAGGTAGCGCTCTGGGCTTCCAACGGCTGGGTCCCGGGTTCGATTCCCGGTCGAACCTAAGTTGGATGGCTGTTTCATCCTTCGTCTCATTGCCATGATCCCTACCTGTCCTGGCGGGGGCCTAGCTCAAGAGGTATCGCTCTGGGCTTCCAACCGCTGGGTCCCGGGTTCGATTCCCGGTCAAGCCTAAGTTGGATGGCTGTTTCCTCCTTCGTCTCATTGCCATGGTCCCTGTCTGTCCTAATTAGCCCATCAGGTGCAAAAATACAGGACGTAAAGCCCTAATCACCCACCCACCCAACGGATTAAAATAACTTACATTATTATTTAATCTTCTCCTAAGCTTGGAAATTATTTTGTAAAAACATGTAAAAATTCCTGCAGTCAGTGCTGAAAGGGAAAAACTGGCTCCAACTGAAATTCCTACTAATGTTCCTTCATCGTCGATTATAGGGTGTATTTCCAGTTTTACCCTAGGGGTAATAGAGCCCTTGCCAGCAGGCTGCAACGAAAAATTAGTTGCAGTTTTATTTTAAAAATAACTCCTATTAAATATATTTCATAAGTGGGCCTTTAGAGTCACCTTTTTATACTCAACTGATGTTGTGTAATAATAAACCTTAGTAAGGACGAGGGGCCCCTTGAAATTCTGTAAATATAAAGGTTTATTAAAAAAATATAAATACTTAAGAAGGTAAGGGACACAAATCGGATTATTAATACCTGTGATATACTGCCCTCGAAGGTCCTGGGCCTCCACGCGGCGAGGGTGGAAACACTTGGGGTGAAGTCCTCTATCCTCAGTGGCTAAAACAGGACAGTGCACATTGCACAAGCTGCTCCAGCTTTACAGGAGGGTGTGTCCCCTACCATACAGGGGAAACAAAAATGAATATGTCCGAATCGACAATTTCAGACCGGCTCGCACGTCTCCCGGGTGAACAAGGTGCGCGTCCCTCAGCGGTAAACCAGGCTGAGGTCGAAAAATTGGCTTCTGGTTCCAGACAAAGTAAACGTTTCCGCTCATCTACAGATGATGCCAATCCAAGTACCTCTTGTGAAGTTAGATCTACGCCATGGCCTAAGTTTCTTGTTGTTACTGGCAGTGATGCTGGGGTTTCCCAACTTTCAGCCATATCAATATGCAGAACGATTAAGGAAAGCATTGGTTTTGTTGAAAACACAAGACGTTTAAGCAATTACGTCCTTGCTGGTGCAGGTTGCCCACAGGGACCAGTCGCTGAAATTGCTGGGGTTGGAGGCCTTTGCGGGTGCCCCTGTTAAGGTGGAGCCCCATCGGTTTTTCAACTCCTGCAAGGGAGTTGTGACGTCGCATGAGAGCAGTCTCTGCTCCGATGACAATGTCATCCACATTCATCGCCAGCCCCCAAGATATTCACGACAGCTACTCACTCTGACCTTTGATGGCACAGTGTTGCCTGACAAGGTCAGCATTGGGTTCGAGTGGTGTAGGGTACGTCCCTACATCCCGAACCCAAAACGATGTTACAACTGCCAAAGATTTGGCCATTTCAGCGGCTCCTGCCGTGCCAAACCAACCTGTGCCAATTGTGGATCACGGGAACACACCCATTCCCGTGACTCACCATGTACGAATACATCGTATTGTGTTAATTGTGGAGGTGATGGGCCAGCCTATCACCGTGGCTGTCCCAAATGGCAGCTAGAGAAAGAGATCCTGAAGTTAAAGACCACCAAGGATATCTCCTTTCCCCAAGCGCGCCGTATAGCTGAAGAGGCTGCTGGGGCAAGCTATGCCTCAGTCCTGTCTCAGATGGCTGGACCTAGATCTCCTTCACCCAGATCATCGCCCAGGCGAAGGATTGACCTAGATCCGAAATTATAAATATTCAAAGGCAGGCCAAAGCACGCAGAAAGATAAACCAGAAGCTAAGACTTCACAGTCAGACGATCACCTCGCAAGAATAAAGCAGCATGCTACAGATGTCGGAAAAAGACATCTTGTAGCTCCATCAGTTACTGCTTCACAACTTAGTGTACCCTCACAGGGTGCACCTTCCGGCGATGAGTCGGAAGAGATACACCAGCCAATGGAAGAGGAGGCAGGGACTACCACCATCCCTAGGCCTCAACGGGAGGGGGCAATTGATAAAATATCAATTGTTCCCAAAAGAGCTCCCCTCATCAGAAAAGCACTAGATAAATCTAGTGCAATGGGCACCATAAGACCACCATCTAAGCATGGTGGGGCCCCCAAAAAGATCTTAACACCAAAAGAGGCAGCGACTTTGAAGAAAAAGTGAATATTCATACAAATTCATACCATGCACTACAGATTTTACTATGATAATATTAAACTCTTTTAACTAATTCATGGACAGTATCATTCAGTGGAACTGTCGAGGTTTCAGAGCCAACTTCGATGAAATAGGTTGCATGGTCCAAGACTTAAACCCTAGTGTTTTCTGTCTACAGGAAACATTTCTGAAACCTCCAAATAGTTTTAAACTGAGAAACTATCATATGTATAATACATATGGCAATATTGCCCACGATAGAGCCACTGGTGGCTCATCAATTTTAGTTAAAAATGGCATCATTCATACCCATATTGCTCTTAACACTAACCTTCAGGCTACAGCAGTTTGTCTGAACCTGAATAAAACATTCACCATATGTTCCTTATATATTCCTCCACCCTTTCACCTTACAGCCAGTGATTTGCATAACCTTTACAATCAACTTCCTGAACCGCGTCTTATCCTAGGAGATTTTAACAGCCATAACCAATTGTGGGGAAGCACTTCCCACAACAACAAAGGAAAAACCATTGAAGATTTTCTCAATGACCACACCCTTTGCTTGTTCAATGATGGTTCACCTACATATCTTCACCCAGGTCATGGAACATTTTCAGCGATAGACCTTAGTATATGTGATCCAGCGTTATTTCTGGAATTTGAATGGAGAGTATTAGAGGACACTCACGGCAGTGATCACTTTCCTATTGTCCTACAAAACGTAGAAGGTACAAGAGAAGTGGGTCAACTCCGATGGAAGTTGCATAAAGCGGATTGGACCTCCTTCGAAAAGCACTGCTTAGAAACAATTACTATGTCTCATTATAGGAATTGTAATAATCTCGTTGAAGATTTTACTGATGATATTACTGATATAGCCAATAAAACAATACCGATGACAAAAAATAATTCTAAACGAAGTGCAAGACCCTGGTTTGACGACGAAGTAAGAGAAGCTATTAAAAACCGTAAGAAAGCCCTCAGAATTTTTAAATCACAGCCGACCATCAACAATCAGAATTATTTTAAGTGCCTGAAAGCCAAAGCGCGTAGAATTGTCAGGCAAAAAAAACGTAGTTGTTGGAGAGACTATGTCTCCAGACTCACTGAAATAACTCCTAGCAATAAAGTCTGGAAAATGATTAAGAAGATTGAAGGAAAGAACCTAGCTTCGCATGTAAGCATTCTAGAAGTGAATGGAGAACATCTCTCCTCACCAGAACAAATATCAAACGGGTTAGGAGAACAGTTTGCATACAACTCCTCATCGGAGAACTATACGAGAGAATTTCAATGTTATAAGGCTCAAGCTGAGAGATTAACCCTAAATATACAGTCTGATAACAGCGAAGATTATAACTCCTACATCACCTTAGAAGAACTTCGGAAGGCCATCTTAAAAGCGACTGACTCTGCAACAGGCCCTGATAATATACATTATCAAATCTTAAAACACCTACCTCAATCCTCTTTAAAAACATTACTGTATATCTTTAATCAAATTTGGGAGAAGGGATGTCTTCCATCCCTGTGGAAACAAGTCACGGTCATCCCAATTCCCAAGCCGGGGAAGGATCATAGTGATCCTATGAATTATCGACCAATAGCCTTAACCAGTTGTCTATGTAAGACAATGGAGCGAATTGTTACTGATAGACTGGTTTGGTTCCTGGAGTCGAACCAGCTTATTACAGAGTTCCAATCTGGATTTCGCCGTCACAGGAGCACATTAGATCATTTAGTCAGACTGGAAACTTATGTTAGAGATGCTTTCATTAACAGAGAACACGTAGTAGCCATATTCTTTGACCTAGAAAAAGCTTATGACACTACATGGAAATATGGAATAATGAAAGATCTCCACGACTTAGGGCTTCGAGGTCGCCTTCCAGTTTTCATCGGATCCTTCCTACAGGATCGCTTCTTTAAGGTCCGAGTGGGATCAACGATGTCAAGCCCCTACTCTCAGGAGAATGGAGTCCCTCAGGGTAGTATTCTCTCGCCCACCCTCTTTAACGTCAAAATCAACAGTATAGTAAATTCCATCTCAGAAAATCTCATGTCGTCCCTATATGTTGACGATTTCCTCATTGCATATCGTTCCAGATATATGCCAACCATAGAACGACAACTGCAATTAAATTTGAATAGGATTCACAAATGGTCACTCGAAAATGGCTTCAAGTTCTCTAAACAGAAGACAGTTTGTCTGCGCCCTCGAAGGTCCTGGGCCTCCACGCGGCGAGGGTGGAAACACTTGGGGTGAAGTCCTCTATCACCAGTGGCTAAAACAGGACAGTGCGCATTGCACAAGCTGCTCCAGCTATCCAACGCAGACACTTATTGATTTTTTGCATGCTTCTGGTTTCTACTACCAACTATGGATGATCAATCTTACCCTAGAGAGCCTCTACATAGCCCACCCAGGTGCTGATGAGGCGTTAAACAATAACACTACTACTACTACTACAGTTTGTCTGCCTTTCTATTACTTACGATCAAACCATCCAGATCCATCACTAATAATTGACAACTGTCAAATAAAAGTGGTGAATGAAACAAAATTTTTGGGTGTACTCTTTGACTCCAAATTGTCTTTCATTCCGCATATCAAAGCACTGAAAGCAAAGTGCCTGAAATCAATGAACCTCCTTAAAGTAGTGAGCAAATATAATTGGGGTGGGGACACAACGGTCCTCCTTCGTCTCTATCGAGCAATTACTCGTTCTCGACTTGATTATGGTTCTGTGGTATATGGCTCCGCCAGACCATCTTATCTAAAATGCCTGAATTCTGTACATCATCAAGGGTTGCGACTAAGCTTAAGAGCTTTTCGTACATCTCCTGTAGAGAGCTTATATGTACTGGCAGGGGAACCTCCACTTTCCCTTCGTCGTATCAAGTTATCCATGCAAAACATACTAAAAGTAGCTTCAACTCCAACAAATCCAACATATGATGTAATATTTCATCCAAAATACATGCATCATTATGAATCTCGTTCAAACGCCATTCGACCACTGGGATTACGCATGAAATTCTATCTTGAGGCTGCAAAAATTGATACTACAATCATTGCCGAGACGGAAGTACCACCCATTCCGCCATGGATTCTCCCAGTCCCGAAAGTTATACTGGATTTGGCAGAGCTTAAGAAAAGCGAAACAAATCCGGTAGACTATCAAAACCTATTTTATAGTATAAGGTTTAAATACGAATCGTACAAATTTCTATACACAGATGGCTCAAAAATGGAAAGACGAGTAGGCTGTGCTGTCACTTCTTATAAAACCGTTATAGCTGAATGTCGTCTTCCAGACCACTGCTCAATATACACTGCAGAATTAACAGCTATTTACCTTGCCTTAAAGAACATCGAGGACTCAGAATCAGATCGTTATGTTATCTGTTCTGATTCAAAATCTGCTCTTCAAGCAATCCAAAATAAACAACTTGATAACCCTGGGATCTTAGATGTTCTGATTAAGTATTTCTATCTTCACGAATACAAAGACATAGTATTCTGCTGGATTCCTGGACACGCTGGCATTGAAGGGAATGAAAAAGCAGACCTGGCAGCAAAAAGGGCTCTTACAAAAGAGATAACTGATTTTACCATTCCATACACTGATTTTAAAATGACTATAAAATCTTTTATCATGTCTTGCTGGCAAAGACAATGGAATGAATGTAATAACAACAAGTTGCATTCAATCTTACCTTGCATTCAAAATAAAATACCTAGTAGGTTCAATACTCGCAAAGATCAAGGAATATATCACAGATGCCTCATAGGACATTCAAGACTTACACATTTACACCTTTTAGTCAATGAACCGGCACCGGTATGCCAGAGTTGTCGGTGCCCCCTAACAATCAAACATATTTTATTAGATTGCAGCCACTTACAACGCTTTAGAAGACCTTTGTTTCAAGCTAATACCTTACAACATCTCTTTACCAGATATCCAACCCAGACAATTATAGATTTTTTTATATGCTTCTGGTTTCTACTACCAAATATAGTTAATCAATCTTAACCTAGAGAGCCTCTACATAGCCCACTCAGGTGCTGATGAGGCGTTAAACAATAACTCACACACACACACACACAGATGGCTCAAAAATGGAAAGACGAGTAGGCTGTGCAGTCACTTCTTATAAAACCGTTATAGCTGAATGTCGTCTTCCAGACCACTGCTCAATATACACTGCAGAATTAACAGCTATTTACCTTGCCTTAAAGAACATCGAGGACTCAGAATCAGATCGTTATGTTATCTGTTCTGATTCAAAATCTGCTCTTCAAGCAATCCAAAATAAACAACTTGATAACCCTGGGATCTTAGATGTTCTGATTAAGTATTTCTATCTTCACGAATACAAAGACATAGTATTCTGCTGGATTCCTGGACACGCTGGCATTGAAGGGAATGAAAAAGCAGACCTGGCAGCAAAAAGGGCTCTTACAAAAGAGATAACTGATTTTACCATTCCATACACTGATTTTAAAATGACTATAAAATCTTTTATCATGTCTTGCTGGCAAAGACAATGGAATGAATGTAATAACAACAAGTTGCATTCAATCTTACCTTGCATTCAAAATAAAATACCTAGTAGGTTCAATACTCGCAAAGATCAAGGAATATATCACAGATGCCTCATAGTACATTCAAGACTTACACATTTACACCTTTTAGTCAATGAACCGGCACCGGTATGCCAGAGTTGTCGGTGCCCCCTGACAATCAAACATATTTTATTAGATTGCAGCCACTTACAACGCTTTAGAAGACCTTTCTTTCAAGCTAATACCTTACAACATCTCTTTACCAGATATCCAACCCAGACAATTATTGATTTTTTATATGCTTCTGGTTTCTACTACCAAATATAGTTAATCAATCTTAACCTAGAGAGCCTCTACATAGCCCACTCAGGTGCTGATGAGGTGTTTAACAATAACTCACACACACACACCACTATTCAAAGAAAGATCAAATTAAAGAGTGTGCTCCAAATGGCCTTAGAACCGATTTATCCATTTTGGTTGATAGAGAACATGAGGAATCTCTCCTTCCTTCAATACCACTCAGTAACATAGTTTTTGACATCATGCATGGTCTTACTCTTATTGTGGAGAAGCTGATGAATATTGAGATAGAGAAAATCATAAGTGAAGGTCAGAAAGGTCAACAAACAAATGACCTGACAAGCAAGGCCCTATTGAACAACCTTGTGGCCAACGTAAGTCGGCGAGGGATTCGAACGGGCAATTTTCAGATTTATTTTGACAATAATGGTAAACCTGAGCCTGTCAGTCTAAACAAAGACCATGCATTAGGAATCATTAGTCCACCACCTGTAGGTCAGGAGAATGAGTTTCCTCACATTCTTGAGAATGTTGTGCCCAAAAGGACAATCACCCTATCCCTGTCACCAGAAGTAAAACAAGCTGCAGGATTGACTAGAATTTATAAAGAATATGATATTTTTTGCAAAATCTGGCACTTTCTACATATTATGTTTTAAATTTTGAAAGGCAAGCCCCAACATATTCCTCTACCAGACAGTCCCTTTAGGTCATTGCATGTCACTGATTATCAGTGGGGCTATAGCACTGATGTCCAACAACGATACAAGGAAGCTGCAGAGGGTTTTTATCAACTGATGTGCTGCAGATATACTTGGAAGAATATCACACCCTACATGGTCAAGTTTATTGACAATGCCAGATATTTTATGACCCAAGATATACCCATGTGTCGTTTTCAAGCTGAAGGTGGTGAGCACCTCACAATGTTTCGTAAACTCTGCTACCAAATCAATTCTAGTGATTCTGCAGTTTCAGGTGCCTTTGTAGTCTTTGTCGTGAGCCACAAAGCAGCAGTTACAATACAAACTACATACAGAGGATATCGTACAAGACGACTACTCCTTGAGAAAAGATCAAGAGTTAAGAACACCAGTCATTCTCTGAGTAGTGACAGGGCGGAGGCCTAGCTCAGAGGTAGCGCTCTGGGCTTCCAACCGCTGGGTCCTGGGTTTGATTCCCGGTCGAGCCTAAGTTGGATGGCTGTTTCATCCTTCGTCTCATTGCCATGGTCTCTGCCTGTCCTAATTAGCCCAATTGGTGCAGAAATACAGGACGTAAAGCCCTAATCACCCACCCACCCACTCTGAGTAGTGACACTTTCCAAGAGGTTCAGGATATTTTTTTTCCCTGCTTGTGCACAACCAGACAAATTTGTATCATCCAACTGTGATTTTGTTTTGGTTGGAAGTGTTCCATCGCATGGAAAGAAAAAGTTTTCACAAGCCACCCTTGAAAGAGAAGTGAAAGCACTTGGTGGACGAGTTTCAAAAACATTGCCTGGCTGCACCAAGGCAAGGTCGACAAGATGTTTTACCTTCTAGTTAACAGTGCATCTTTGTCCAAGAAAGTTCCAGATATAGCAATCAGCAGGAGGTACACAATCCTTGATTTTGGTTTTATATTCGACTGTATGGATACTCGTAGCCTTGTGGATCTTAATATTCACAAGCCAGACTTATCTCGGCTTTTGGAGCAGGTGAATGTTGAACCATCTTTGGCCAAACAGCATTTCAGAAGGAAGCCTAGGATGATAAGTCTTCTTAAGAAAAGAACTGGGAAGTATGTTGTACATCTGAGTCTATCTCAGAAAGTTGAAAAGAATGCAGCTTTGTTTTATGGCAACCTTAAAAGGAAATTGACACTAGAAACAGAGTCGCATACTTTTACAAAACAGTCCCGACTATTTGGGCAGTATTGTAAAGACTATTCATCGTTGCCTCCTCTGAGAAAATTAAATATGTAGATATGTGGAATGAAAAGAAAAATGTTGTACTGCAACAAAAACAGCAAGAAGATCAGGTGAAATTATACAATAGAGTCATTCGTCCTCTCCATGCAGATGTTTCAGCTAACCTGTCTATATCCCATGCACCAAATGGTTGCTGCTTTGGTATGTAATAAATCTTAACATGTAAATCCCAAGAATTGTGTTTTATCAGTATTTTGATGTTATGTTCATTGTTAATAAAAGTATTGGTTTGAATCTTAGTTGGAGTTGTTTATTTAATCTTAGGTGTGAGCTGTTAGTGCATTTTTAGCTGCAGTCTCCATTGACCCAAGTTTAATTAGACAAAAAGAGTTTTTTTTAATTGTCTTATCTTTTTAACTTTCTATTTAGCTGTACTTTTCATTGAACAATGTTGTATTACTGATGTGTCGAACTGGTTTTTGACGTTTTTTTCTCTCTTTCAGTTGTCTGTATAATTTTACTTTTACCAGCCCATGCTATGTGTCTCATTGTGTATGCCACAAATATACATAAATTCATGTAAAAGGGTTTCAGAACTACCATTGTCTTCTTTACCAAATAGCAAGGCTCAATGATGACCATAAGTCTGCCAACCAATGCAAAGTGTTATGACAATGGATATTAGGGAATTATGAAACCGCCCCCCCCCCCCTCAAAGAAACAAAAATATGTTCAGTTAAATTGCGATTAATTTTCTCTTGTAAATGTATTTTCTTGGTGTTCCAGGTGGGAATGACTATCTCCTAATGGATTTGTTACTGTGCACAGTCCATCTCAGAAAACTTGCTGAATGGATCCGTTTCACAGTAATTTTGACAATTGCCTTATTGACTGCATTTGTTAATGTGGTAACAGATAATTTTGTTCGATTATAATTGTTTAATGTTCTTCATACATGTGTCATTTTTCATAAATTTGGATCTGTAGTGGAATCTTTAATAAATATCTATTATTTTTGCAATCAAATTTTTCATGATAAGTTTTCTTACAATGATGTTGGAGGAAAACTTTTCTTTCCTTTATACAATTACTCCCTATGGCATGTAAGCCACTGAATTAAAAGTTTTCACTTATTTGTTGGTATATAATTGTGCACAGTATTTGGTTTGAAAGTAAAAAAAGATGGGCGATCTTGCTCGAAAACTAACCCATACTGTAGTAAGCATATTTGCATAGTACTCCTAGTACTACAACAATCAGTGAAGATAAGTCATTAAGGAGGGAAGGGGTGAAAGTAGTCCAGCAGTGGGGGAGCAATATGATACTAAAGCAATTAGCATGATTAGGGCCTTCAGATGTTGGGTGAAGGCTTGTTACCCAATTAGTGAGATTGCATAATAAGAGATACAAATTGTTGCATTCTTGGTAAAATGGAAGATTTCTGTAATGATTCAAAGTCAGTAAGAATGCATATATGACGACCAGATTATTTGATGATTTCGCAATGATATGACCCTGTTACTTTAATGAATATATTTCTGCACATAATACATGTAGACAGCATCAATATACCAAAAAATTGGTGACCCTTAAGGTCGTTTTGGCCATGGCCAAAGATACCCCACACTCAACTTCAGAGGGCTGAAATAATCATTTTCTTTGGATTACCGAGAAATACTTAAATAGTTTGAATTACCTATACACCATTTTAATCTGTGGGACATTCTCTACAAAATACAGGCATTCAAAGTTACTGGCATATTTACAACCAGGTTCCCTGGACTAAAGTATACAGCAACTGCTGTGTCACTGAAAATCACATGCCCTAACATAACTGTCCCTAGAGCAAGCAGTATATAGAGTGCATTAAAGGTCATGATCTTTTTATTTTTAGGAAGCTTATATATTATAGATCATATTTATCCAAAAATAAGCCAATTCAGACTAAGACTCAACAAAATCCCTTTTTTTTATAGACGGCCAAAGTCACCCAGTTGACGGTATCTAAGTCACACATTAAATTTTAGCTCATTTTGTTATTTATCGGTAAATTGGAATTCACCACCTACAAATGTGTGCTACAGTAGCACACATCCCTGCACCATTCTATCCATTAGCCATACCACAATCACTATAAGATCCCAATTCTGCAGGATTCCTATATTGCAAGGCTGGATTGTCTAAGTTATGTGGCCTGAAAGACTGAAACTAGCGAAGTGATTTGACAGTCATTTTGACTTAACCAGTCCTATTTCTTTGGTGACAGCCTGACTTGTCTCACATGCTTTGGGAACATAGGAACATTACATTTATGAGTTCATTGCAGATAGCCTGGCTGTGGTATACAATACTGTCTTTTTTTTCTTTTCTTTTTTTAGATTAAACATCTTAAATTACAGTACTGCTGAGTTTCCTTGTTACTCTACCAAAAACAATGCATTCAGACCTAGTCCCCAATTATTTATCACTATCCAACCTATAAAAGTCTTCTTGAGACAACAGATATCAGTATTAGTTCTGTTGATATGTTGCATGTTATATTCACTACCAATAGTGCAATAGTGCATAGATGACATGCTCTCTAAATATAATAATTATAAGTATTATCATTTTGATTATAGTGTCTTTTTTAAATTAAATTAACACCACTAGGGTATGAGGGCGGGGGCCTAGCTCAGAGGTAGCGCTCTGGACTTCCAACCGCTGGGTCCCGGGTTCGATTCCTGGTCGAGCCTAAGTTGAATGGCTGTTTCATCCTTTGTCTCATTGCCATGGTCTCTGCCTGTCCTAATTAGCTATCCAACGCAGACACTTATTGATTTTTTGCATGCTTCTGGTTTCTACTACCAACTATGGATGATCAATCTTACCCTAGAGAGCCTCTACATAGCCCACCCAGGTGCTGATGAGGCGTTAAACAATAACACTACTACTACTACTACAGTTTGTCTGCCTTTCTATTACTTACGATCAAACCATCCAGATCCATCACTAATAATTGACAACTGTCAAATAAAAGTGGTGAATGAAACAAAATTTTTGGGTGTACTCTTTGACTCCAAATTGTCTTTCATTCCGCATATCAAAGCACTGAAAGCAAAGTGCCTGAAATCAATGAACCTCCTTAAAGTAGTGAGCAAATATAATTGGGGTGGGGACACAACGGTCCTCCTTCGTCTCTATCGAGCAATTACTCGTTCTCGACTTGATTATGGTTCTGTGGTATATGGCTCCGCCAGACCATCTTATCTAAAATGCCTGAATTCTGTACATCATCAAGGGTTGCGACTAAGCTTAAGAGCTTTTCGTACATCTCCTGTAGAGAGCTTATATGTACTGGCAGGGGAACCTCCACTTTCCCTTCGTCGTATCAAGTTATCCATGCAAAACATACTAAAAGTAGCTTCAACTCCAACAAATCCAACATATGATGTAATATTTCATCCAAAATACATGCATCATTATGAATCTCGTTCAAACGCCATTCGACCACTGGGATTACGCATGAAATTCTATCTTGAGGCTGCAAAAATTGATACTACAATCATTGCCGAGACGGAAGTACCACCCATTCCGCCATGGATTCTCCCAGTCCCGAAAGTTATACTGGATTTGGCAGAGCTTAAGAAAAGCGAAACAAATCCGGTAGACTATCAAAACCTATTTTATAGTATAAGGTTTAAATACGAATCGTACAAATTTCTATACACAGATGGCTCAAAAATGGAAAGACGAGTAGGCTGTGCTGTCACTTCTTATAAAACCGTTATAGCTGAATGTCGTCTTCCAGACCACTGCTCAATATACACTGCAGAATTAACAGCTATTTACCTTGCCTTAAAGAACATCGAGGACTCAGAATCAGATCGTTATGTTATCTGTTCTGATTCAAAATCTGCTCTTCAAGCAATCCAAAATAAATAACTTGATAACCCTGGGATCTTAGATGTTCTGATTAAGTATTTCTATCTTCACGAATACAAAGACATAGTATTCTGCTGGATTCCTGGACACGCTGGCATTGAAGGGAATGAAAAAGCAGACCTGGCAGCAAAAAGGGCTCTTACAAAAGAGATAACTGATTTTACCATTCCATACACTGATTTTAAAATGACTATAAAATCTTTTATCATGTCTTGCTGGCAAAGACAATGGAATGAATGTAATAACAACAAGTTGCATTCAATCTTACCTTGCATTCAAAATAAAATACCTAGTAGGTTCAATACTCGCAAAGATCAAGGAATATATCACAGATGCCTCATAGGACATTCAAGACTTACACATTTACACCTTTTAGTCAATGAACCGGCACCGGTATGCCAGAGTTGTCGGTGCCCCCTAACAATCAAACATATTTTATTAGATTGCAGCCACTTACAACGCTTTAGAAGACCTTTGTTTCAAGCTAATACCTTACAACATCTCTTTACCAGATATCCAACCCAGACAATTATAGATTTTTTTATATGCTTCTGGTTTCTACTACCAAATATAGTTAATCAATCTTAACCTAGAGAGCCTCTACATAGCCCACTCAGGTGCTGATGAGGCGTTAAACAATAACTCACACACACACACACACAGATGGCTCAAAAATGGAAAGACGAGTAGGCTGTGCAGTCACTTCTTATAAAACCGTTATAGCTGAATGTCGTCTTCCAGACCACTGCTCAATATACACTGCAGAATTAACAGCTATTTACCTTGCCTTAAAGAACATCGAGGACTCAGAATCAGATCGTTATGTTATCTGTTCTGATTCAAAATCTGCTCTTCAAGCAATCCAAAATAAACAACTTGATAACCCTGGGATCTTAGATGTTCTGATTAAGTATTTCTATCTTCACGAATACAAAGACATAGTATTCTGCTGGATTCCTGGACACGCTGGCATTGAAGGGAATGAAAAAGCAGACCTGGCAGCAAAAAGGGCTCTTACAAAAGAGATAACTGATTTTACCATTCCATACACTGATTTTAAAATGACTATAAAATCTTTTATCATGTCTTGCTGGCAAAGACAATGGAATGAATGTAATAACAACAAGTTGCATTCAATCTTACCTTGCATTCAAAATAAAATACCTAGTAGGTTCAATACTCGCAAAGATCAAGGAATATATCACAGATGCCTCATAGTACATTCAAGACTTACACATTTACACCTTTTAGTCAATGAACCGGCACCGGTATGCCAGAGTTGTCGGTGCCCCCTGACAATCAAACATATTTTATTAGATTGCAGCCACTTACAACGCTTTAGAAGACCTTTCTTTCAAGCTAATACCTTACAACATCTCTTTACCAGATATCCAACCCAGACAATTATTGATTTTTTATATGCTTCTGGTTTCTACTACCAAATATAGTTAATCAATCTTAACCTAGAGAGCCTCTACATAGCCCACTCAGGTGCTGATGAGGTGTTTAACAATAACTCACACACACACACCACTATTCAAAGAAAGATCAAATTAAAGAGTGTGCTCCAAATGGCCTTAGAACCGATTTATCCATTTTGGTTGATAGAGAACATGAGGAATCTCTCCTTCCTTCAATACCACTCAGTAACATAGTTTTTGACATCATGCATGGTCTTACTCTTATTGTGGAGAAGCTGATGAATATTGAGATAGAGAAAATCATAAGTGAAGGTCAGAAAGGTCAACAAACAAATGACCTGACAAGCAAGGCCCTATTGAACAACCTTGTGGCCAACGTAAGTCGGCGAGGGATTCGAACGGGCAATTTTCAGATTTATTTTGACAATAATGGTAAACCTGAGCCTGTCAGTCTAAACAAAGACCATGCATTAGGAATCATTAGTCCACCACCTGTAGGTCAGGAGAATGAGTTTCCTCACATTCTTGAGAATGTTGTGCCCAAAAGGACAATCACCCTATCCCTGTCACCAGAAGTAAAACAAGCTGCAGGATTGACTAGAATTTATAAAGAATATGATATTTTTTGCAAAATCTGGCACTTTCTACATATTATGTTTTAAATTTTGAAAGGCAAGCCCCAACATATTCCTCTACCAGACAGTCCCTTTAGGTCATTGCATGTCACTGATTATCAGTGGGGCTATAGCACTGATGTCCAACAACGATACAAGGAAGCTGCAGAGGGTTTTTATCAACTGATGTGCTGCAGATATACTTGGAAGAATATCACACCCTACATGGTCAAGTTTATTGACAATGCCAGATATTTTATGACCCAAGATATACCCATGTGTCGTTTTCAAGCTGAAGGTGGTGAGCACCTCACAATGTTTCGTAAACTCTGCTACCAAATCAATTCTAGTGATTCTGCAGTTTCAGGTGCCTTTGTAGTCTTTGTCGTGAGCCACAAAGCAGCAGTTACAATACAAACTACATACAGAGGATATCGTACAAGACGACTACTCCTTGAGAAAAGATCAAGAGTTAAGAACACCAGTCATTCTCTGAGTAGTGACAGGGCGGAGGCCTAGCTCAGAGGTAGCGCTCTGGGCTTCCAACCGCTGGGTCCTGGGTTTGATTCCCGGTCGAGCCTAAGTTGGATGGCTGTTTCATCCTTCGTCTCATTGCCATGGTCTCTGCCTGTCCTAATTAGCCCAATTGGTGCAGAAATACAGGACGTAAAGCCCTAATCACCCACCCACCCACTCTGAGTAGTGACACTTTCCAAGAGGTTCAGGATATTTTTTTTCCCTGCTTGTGCACAACCAGACAAATTTGTATCATCCAACTGTGATTTTGTTTTGGTTGGAAGTGTTCCATCGCATGGAAAGAAAAAGTTTTCACAAGCCACCCTTGAAAGAGAAGTGAAAGCACTTGGTGGACGAGTTTCAAAAACATTGCCTGGCTGCACCAAGGCAAGGTCGACAAGATGTTTTACCTTCTAGTTAACAGTGCATCTTTGTCCAAGAAAGTTCCAGATATAGCAATCAGCAGGAGGTACACAATCCTTGATTTTGGTTTTATATTCGACTGTATGGATACTCGTAGCCTTGTGGATCTTAATATTCACAAGCCAGACTTATCTCGGCTTTTGGAGCAGGTGAATGTTGAACCATCTTTGGCCAAACAGCATTTCAGAAGGAAGCCTAGGATGATAAGTCTTCTTAAGAAAAGAACTGGGAAGTATGTTGTACATCTGAGTCTATCTCAGAAAGTTGAAAAGAATGCAGCTTTGTTTTATGGCAACCTTAAAAGGAAATTGACACTAGAAACAGAGTCGCATACTTTTACAAAACAGTCCCGACTATTTGGGCAGTATTGTAAAGACTATTCATCGTTGCCTCCTCTGAGAAAATTAAATATGTAGATATGTGGAATGAAAAGAAAAATGTTGTACTGCAACAAAAACAGCAAGAAGATCAGGTGAAATTATACAATAGAGTCATTCGTCCTCTCCATGCAGATGTTTCAGCTAACCTGTCTATATCCCATGCACCAAATGGTTGCTGCTTTGGTATGTAATAAATCTTAACATGTAAATCCCAAGAATTGTGTTTTATCAGTATTTTGATGTTATGTTCATTGTTAATAAAAGTATTGGTTTGAATCTTAGTTGGAGTTGTTTATTTAATCTTAGGTGTGAGCTGTTAGTGCATTTTTAGCTGCAGTCTCCATTGACCCAAGTTTAATTAGACAAAAAGAGTTTTTTTTAATTGTCTTATCTTTTTAACTTTCTATTTAGCTGTACTTTTCATTGAACAATGTTGTATTACTGATGTGTCGAACTGGTTTTTGACGTTTTTTTCTCTCTTTCAGTTGTCTGTATAATTTTACTTTTACCAGCCCATGCTATGTGTCTCATTGTGTATGCCACAAATATACATAAATTCATGTAAAAGGGTTTCAGAACTACCATTGTCTTCTTTACCAAATAGCAAGGCTCAATGATGACCATAAGTCTGCCAACCAATGCAAAGTGTTATGACAATGGATATTAGGGAATTATGAAACCGCCCCCCCCCCCCCCTCAAAGAAACAAAAATATGTTCAGTTAAATTGCGATTAATTTTCTCTTGTAAATGTATTTTCTTGGTGTTCCAGGTGGGAATGACTATCTCCTAATGGATTTGTTACTGTGCACAGTCCATCTCAGAAAACTTGCTGAATGGATCCGTTTCACAGTAATTTTGACAATTGCCTTATTGACTGCATTTGTTAATGTGGTAACAGATAATTTTGTTCGATTATAATTGTTTAATGTTCTTCATACATGTGTCATTTTTCATAAATTTGGATCTGTAGTGGAATCTTTAATAAATATCTATTATTTTTGCAATCAAATTTTTCATGATAAGTTTTCTTACAATGATGTTGGAGGAAAACTTTTCTTTCCTTTATACAATTACTCCCTATGGCATGTAAGCCACTGAATTAAAAGTTTTCACTTATTTGTTGGTATATAATTGTGCACAGTATTTGGTTTGAAAGTAAAAAAAGATGGGCGATCTTGCTCGAAAACTAACCCATACTGTAGTAAGCATATTTGCATAGTACTCCTAGTACTACAACAATCAGTGAAGATAAGTCATTAAGGAGGGAAGGGGTGAAAGTAGTCCAGCAGTGGGGGAGCAATATGATACTAAAGCAATTAGCATGATTAGGGCCTTCAGATGTTGGGTGAAGGCTTGTTACCCAATTAGTGAGATTGCATAATAAGAGATACAAATTGTTGCATTCTTGGTAAAATGGAAGATTTCTGTAATGATTCAAAGTCAGTAAGAATGCATATATGACGACCAGATTATTTGATGATTTCGCAATGATATGACCCTGTTACTTTAATGAATATATTTCTGCACATAATACATGTAGACAGCATCAATATACCAAAAAATTGGTGACCCTTAAGGTCGTTTTGGCCATGGCCAAAGATACCCCACACTCAACTTCAGAGGGCTGAAATAATCATTTTCTTTGGATTACCGAGAAATACTTAAATAGTTTGAATTACCTATACACCATTTTAATCTGTGGGACATTCTCTACAAAATACAGGCATTCAAAGTTACTGGCATATTTACAACCAGGTTCCCTGGACTAAAGTATACAGCAACTGCTGTGTCACTGAAAATCACATGCCCTAACATAACTGTCCCTAGAGCAAGCAGTATATAGAGTGCATTAAAGGTCATGATCTTTTTATTTTTAGGAAGCTTATATATTATAGATCATATTTATCCAAAAATAAGCCAATTCAGACTAAGACTCAACAAAATCCCTTTTTTTTATAGACGGCCAAAGTCACCCAGTTGACGGTATCTAAGTCACACATTAAATTTTAGCTCATTTTGTTATTTATCGGTAAATTGGAATTCACCACCTACAAATGTGTGCTACAGTAGCACACATCCCTGCACCATTCTATCCATTAGCCATACCACAATCACTATAAGATCCCAATTCTGCAGGATTCCTATATTGCAAGGCTGGATTGTCTAAGTTATGTGGCCTGAAAGACTGAAACTAGCGAAGTGATTTGACAGTCATTTTGACTTAACCAGTCCTATTTCTTTGGTGACAGCCTGACTTGTCTCACATGCTTTGGGAACATAGGAACATTACATTTATGAGTTCATTGCAGATAGCCTGGCTGTGGTATACAATACTGTCTTTTTTTTCTTTTCTTTTTTTAGATTAAACATCTTAAATTACAGTACTGCTGAGTTTCCTTGTTACTCTACCAAAAACAATGCATTCAGACCTAGTCCCCAATTATTTATCACTATCCAACCTATAAAAGTCTTCTTGAGACAACAGATATCAGTATTAGTTCTGTTGATATGTTGCATGTTATATTCACTACCAATAGTGCAATAGTGCATAGATGACATGCTCTCTAAATATAATAATTATAAGTATTATCATTTTGATTATAGTGTCTTTTTTAAATTAAATTAACACCACTAGGGTATGAGGGCGGGGGCCTAGCTCAGAGGTAGCGCTCTGGGCTTCCAACCGCTGGGTCCCGGGTTCGATTCCTGGTCGAGCCTAAGTTGAATGGCTGTTTCATCCTTTGTCTCATTGCCATGGTCTCTGCCTGTCCTAATTAGCCCAACTGGTGCAGAACTACAGGCACGTAAGCCCTAATCACCCACCCCACACCACTAGGGTACACCTAATTTTCAACAATATTTACCAAATGTGAAACATGTTAATCAGGGAAATACCTGCATATATACACACCATATATTTACAGTTAACTATACTGACATTCAGACCTTGGTTAGCATCCTTTTCGCCATGTTGAATTGTAGATGGCGCTATGATGTTCAACTATGTTTTGTATATCTTTAAAATTCAAGTCCTGCCACTGTTCTGGTCTATGTATTTACTTTATAAAATATTTTTCATAAGGTCCATTGCTGGATCATCTTGAGTCAGATAACTGCTCGATTAAATGCGTAGTATCCATTTTCAGACCCTGGCCCTCCATGCCCCCCCCCCCCCCCCTCATTCCAGAAGGTCCAGCTACACCACTGCCATAAACTATTATAAACATTGGTGACAAAATCTAGCCAACTGCAAACAAACAGTTATAAAAGTGTAGTGGGTACGATTAAAGTGTTGTCCAATTCTGCATGTCAAACTTAAGGCAAATTAAGGCGTTGAACATAGGCCTACAATAGTCGCTTCACTAACCAGGGAATTTGTTTTGTGTGGAGACCATGTTGACCACAGTATATAGTGGACGTACTTATTTGGTGCTTTGTCTAATTCTAACTTTTCTTATACTTTATGGATTATTTACTAAGGTTAATGTGGAGTTTGTTACACGCCCTTACACTGATTTTGACAAGCATATCAGGGGTGCTGCTGGAAATGTAGTCACAGTGATTATCCCACTTGAAGAAATTAAACAAAAGAACCGGGAGAGGGCAGTTGAACCTCTTTTTAAGGAGAATGTTTCATCTGACGATCCAAGATTGATCCGAGCTATCAGGGACCACTTTATTGATCCCCCTTCAACACTTCTGCCAAAAATGAGTCGACCCTTGTCGATCACTCCCCAAGCGAAGGCCATCGACAAAATTCTTCATGGCAAAGTAAGTCATTCAATATATTTCTTGCTTTAAAATTTTATAAACCTTGGTTAAATAATGGAAAAAAAGAATAAGTTAAATTAACCAACAAGGCTATACCCCAAACATTCTAAATATATATGTGGACATTTAAGAGCATGACAAATTTATCTCATATATACTATTCTAATATTATAGAGCAACAAAAGTATCCCCCAATTTCTGTATTTTAATTTATTTATTTTATTTTGTTTTTTCACAAATGATATTGAATATATTTGCTGACTATACATCTGCTAGTGAGGTTGGGCCCTTGACTGGGAAGGCTGGGACCTCCCATTCAGCATGCCCCCATTTGCGTCCATGCAGCAGTCTTTGTATTTTATATGGGATATTATGTGCACGCAGTTTTACAGCCTTCCTGTCTACCTTAATCTATTTTATTATTTGATAAATACTGAGTGCACACAATATTACAAATCTTGACATGCTGTTATTTTTCAACAATTATTTTATCACTGAATGACTTAGTCATCGCTGATAAAAATTGTATTACTCATTTTGTAAATGTTCCCGAGGTAAGCGGGTAAGTCCTTTCTCCAGGAATTTTGGACCGAAGATAGGAAAGCTGGCCCCTTCACAGGGATGATTGGCCTCTTCGCCAGGAAGATTAGCCTTTTTGCCAGGAAGATTGGCCTCTTTGCCAGGAAGATTGGCCTCTTCGCCAGGAAGATAGCCTCTTGCTAAGATGGTTGCCCCTTAACCAGCAGATCAAATATGCAGTTCACACTTTATAATTTATTTTAATTCTTGAGTTATGCAAAAAATCCTTAGGCAAGCTTTACTTTTACTTCCAAGTTGAACACAAATTTTCCATCATAAGTGCTCTTTTAATTTTGGTTCGCGTTGTGCAAAATTCTACTAGGCAACGTTTAATGCACTTAAGTTGTAATGTCCATCTTTATTTCAGAGGAATGGTTTCTACATTGAATGTGGTGCTCTGGATGGAGAAAGGTCTTCGAACAGCATTTACTTTGAAAGAAAACTAAACTGGAAAGGACTTCTCATTGAAATGGACCCATCGTGGTATCGACAAATCGAGGGAAAAAATAGAAAAGCACACACCATGAACGCTTGCTTATCGCCTCATCAGCATCCAATAAAGGTAATATAAGAATTTGCCATTTACCCGGGTAAACTAAACCAAGGGAGGTGCTGTGCCCTAATGGTTAAGGTGCTTGCCTCCAAACTGTGAGGTTGCAGGTTCGAGCCCCTCCAGCACAAGGAACTGAGCTGATCCTCTGTAATGCTCCACTCCACTTAGGTGGGTTCATCAATTGATCTTGAACCAAAAATTATGGAGTCATGTGAATAGGATCAGTTATTTGGTAGTAATTTAATTATGTGTAAAAGTCGAACTGTAAAAGTCTTGTGTTGAACTGCAAAGGTCATGTGTTAAACTGTAAAGGTCATCTGTTGAACTGCAAAGGTCATGTGTTAAACTGTAAAGGTCATGTGTTGAACTGCAAAAGTCATGTGTTGAACTGCAAAGGTCATGTGCGTGTTTAACTGCAAAGGTCATGTGTTGAACTGTTTAGGTCATTCATCGAAGTCCTAGACCTGCAAGATATAACTGGATATAATTATAGACATAATATTACTGGATTGTTCATTTTACAGAGCACAAAAAAGCCAAATTGTGAATGCAAATGTATATTCACGCTAATTTGAGTGGCTTGACTGTTGAATGATGAACATCGGTCATGAAAAGTTTACAACATGAAGAGAGAGAGAGAGAGAGAATTTATGTGACCAAATTAAATAAAACAAACAAAAGCAGCAAATTAGGAACAACAATAAGCAGTAAATAAATAAAATAAAGTAAAAAAGTCAAAATACATATAATCTCTTTACCTTTGGTCAGGAGACATCCACTAAGTTCTTATTAAAAAAAACGCTGACGTGGATGCCCCCTAAAACTCGTATTTAAAAAATAATAATAAAATAAAATAAGAAATAAAAAATAATAAAAAAATTTATAAAATACATTTATATATAAATAACAAGATCTAAAAATAAGAAATAATGATGGGATGAAAATGAAAGTATGGCAAAAAAATTGCAAATGTAATAAAAAGTTTACAACAGGGATCAGTTCTTAATTGTGATTGTGACATCAAATATATTTTGTGTATGAATGTACTGGGTGGTACTGGATGGTCTCACAGATTTCAAAGCAGCCAGCAGAATTGAAATTATATATTGTATATACGCTATTGTTGGTTTAAACATGCATGTTATTGACCATGCAGCCTGGGTATTTTTCACCCAACAGCATTTTTTCCGCAGTGGTCGAGGGGGAGGGGAGGAGAAGGTCGAAGGGGGGGGGGGGGGGGGGTGGCGATATGCTGCAAGCAGAATAAACACCTTGTTATGTATTGTAGTTTACTTTTTTTGGCTGTTTTAATTTTTCAAGCTAGCATTAAAAACTGCCTTTGCTAAATAATGTACGCACTTTACCCAAGTCAGATGAGAGTACATTTATATTAACGTATAGTGCCCAATTATGGTCAGGTTCTTGTTAATGAGAGCTACATGTATCAAGTCAAGCTTATTTTGCACACTTATGGGGTATAGTGCAGTATAGCGGACCCAAATTTATACCCATATTTGGCGTTCATTACATATAAACATAATCACTATCTTTTACCAAATTTAGTTTTGGCAAACAAAACAAAACGTTTTTGAATACTGTTATTAAAAAATAAACAACTTTCTTGCCTTGAAAATGATCACCGCCGTCGTTTATTTGTGACGTCATTAATTGAATTCAGTATTTCTTTGTCATAGGCCTGGCAATGAAGCTAGCTAAATATGGTCATAAATCTGGATCCGCTGCAAGATCTTTTCTACAAATGCTTTCCCTCTGGTAAAACAGCTTCTGCAGTAAAATAATTATTGATAAATTACATTCTTAAAATTAGGTAAGGCGATTTTTGTAAATTTACTTCTTTAGATTTTTAGTGCATATCAAAAAGTTTATGCTTCAAACATGCAAGTTTGAAGAGAAACCCTGATGACCAACAAGATTTTCATGCACTCTCAATTTATTGGCTTATTTTGTATAAAAATTGGAATCATTTCACATGACCTTAACAGCTCAACACATGACCTTCACAATTCAACACATTTCCTTGAATGACCTTGCAAATTGAAAATACACGTCTAAAGTTTCAAATGCTACTGGTATAGTGGTGTTAATGCTCAGCAGATGAAATGAAGCAGCATTAATTATAACTGACCATATTAGGACACTGACCATATTAGGACACTGACTATATTAGGACACTGACCATATTAGGACACTGACCATATTAGGACACTGACCATATTAGACACTGACCATATTAGGACACTGACCATATTAGGACACTGACCATATTAGGACACTGACCATTACACTGGCGTTCAAACATTTTTGACCAAATGGTCAAGTGCAACTGGCAACTTACACAGTTGTCACTTTGATTGACAGTTGTTTGTTCAACTGTGGCAATGTTATTGTTTTAGGATCATTGGAGCGTCCAATGCAGTGCGTAGCAATTTACTTTTATTTGCTGGCTCAGATGCATCACCACTGCTCCTAATGTATTATTAAATTTGTCTTGGTTAAAAAAAAAAATAATCCATGATTGAATCCTATCCTATCCCCCAAAGAAAATATTTTGAAATACATGCATTATTGGCAACTTGTGGAGCAATTAGCTGAAATGTTTTGAATACATATGCAAGTATAAAAGCACAGGTTTGCGATGGACATAGATAGCTGGATAGATAGATAGATAGATAGATAGATGTCACGCTTACAATGCCTTTCTAAATAATTAAAAATTTTTTTTTTTTGGGTACCATTTTTTTGTCATAATTCAATAAAGGTTAGTTTTTTTTTTTTGGCTTTTGATTTTTTTTCTTTAGAGGGCCATGTTTGATTGTATATATGTTAACCTGTGACATATATATTTGTTGAGTACATTTGCTTGTATAATACAATAATTTCCGAAAGTTTGCCAAACCTATTGATCCATTCTACAGGACTAATTTATTTCTGATAACTGCCTTGCTCTTTGTTTTGTCTTATCAAACCCAAACATTGTCACGGCTGGCTGATTAAGTATCAACAAAAGTGGCAACTCACAGAGCAACAGTTGCATTTGACCATTTGGTAAAAAATGTTTGAACGCCACTGACCATAAGAGGACACTGACCATATTAGGACACTGACCATATTAGGACACTGACCATATTAGGACACCGTACGTTAGTGTGGCAACTTAAAAACGCTTCCTTCTACAAAATAGTTCAAGCATCAAGAGCATTGCACCCTAGGGCTAGGCTTTCTGCAAAGCCATTGACTTGGAAATCATTTCTAGAGGACTCCAAGTTATGTAGTTTCCAGGGCAGGGGCCTAGCTCAGAAGTAACGCTCTGGGCTTCCAACCGCTGGGTCCCGGGTTCGATTCCCGGTCAAGCCTAAGTTGGATGGCTGTTTCCTCCTTCGTCTCATTGCCATGGTCGACGTAAAGCCCTAATCACACACACACACACACACACTTATGTAGTTTCCAAGTCTATGAAATCTACTGTAATAAGTCACAAGCCCCTTGGTTGCACCTGTCCTTTATAATCAATGTAGGCTATATATTTCAATGGTGATATTAAAATAAATTGTTTCTGAGTTCTGAAGTAAATCTTTCTCGTTCCAGATGGACTTTCAAGAGAGTTCAGCAGGAACCGGCAAGCTATTGAAAAAGAACTCGACAACCTCGAAGGCTGTTTTCTGCTTTCCCATTCTGTCCATCATGCTAGCCATGAACCAAACTCACATCGATTACTTTAGTCTGGACGTTGAAGGATTTGAGTGGGAAATATTACAGACGATACCATTTGATAAGCTGGACATAACTACATTTAGCGTTGAATACTTTCACTCTGAAGACAAATCCAGACAAATATTACAATTAATGAAAGACAAAGGTTACTTATTACACTCAAAAATTGATACTAGTCAGCCAACTTGGGCACGCGATTATATCTTTGTTAAAAAATAATTTAATCTGAAGATATGAATTTTCATAATTCCATCATATTGCTTGTTATAGCAAATTTACGATTCAGTTCATTTGTCAACTTTTGTTTTTCATTTACAATTACTTGGTCAAATTAGTAAATCCTGTGTATTGATACAGTAAAATTACTGCAGTTTATTAATTTTATTTATTTATTTATAAAACATATTTTTACAGGGTAATAAACATTTTGAGCAAACAGCTCTTTTACAAAATGGCCCTGTTACAAATAAATAAAAACAGCTTAATATAACAGAACTAAAAATAAGAAATAAATATGAAGGCCAGTGCCTAAGGTCACTCAAGTAGTGAATCCTGGCCAATCTTCTCTATTGTGGAGAACACTGCATTCACCTGGGTCGTACTTAGGCCTATTATTTATTCATTTCAACCCCCAAAACCATTGCCATGGTCCTTGCCTGTCCTAATTAGCCCATCAGGTGCAGATAGATAGATAGATACTTTATTTTCATCGAAATTTAAACATATCATGGTTATTAAGACATTTCATTACGACACAAATATTTCGATGAGGGGGATGCACAAGAGTTTCGTGGAAACTGTTTAATTGTGCATCCCCGCAATATTATTATACTAAATGATTAACAAAAGTTATATATTATAATAAAAAAATTATCTAAATATAATTTATTACATGTAAATTTAAAAAAGACATAAATGATATAAAGAGAAGAAGAACCTGCTGTCAGTTCTGCTTAGCAGACTGTTGTTCCCTAAAAGAACTAGCAAAAGCTTTTATAGTATTTTTTAATTTCAAAGATGGTGATACATCTAACCAAAGACCTGGTGCCTTCCCCAAAAAACTGTTATTGTATATTTGTGTTGTATGGTGAAGTGCTCTTAAATTGTTTCTGTTCCGTGTATGGTATTCATGATTCGCTAGGTTATATAAGTTAAGAATTCTTTTTGGTAACAATTCATTAATATATCTATACGAGATTTTCAAAAGTGCTAGTTCTATCAGGCCATTTATTTTTAAAAATTTTCCTTTTTTGTAAAATTCAGCTTAGTTTGTTCTTCTGCTAAGATTGAAGCAGAAATACAGTAAAGCCCTAATCACCCACCCACCCTCAATATCTGGAATGTCACTATGCAGTATACCATGCTTCACTGACTAATTAGACGCAAACAAAATCATGGCATCCTGCAGAACATTTGCATTTCAGAAATCTATATTAGTAATTTCAGTTCTCCTGCCTGTCAAACAGGACGTATTCTTACTGTTGTTTGTGATTAAATTGTTATCTCATGTAAGCAGACTTCCCAAAATTATATTTTGGTGTACTCTTCCCAAGAATTTGTAATCGTGCAATTATCAGTAAATGTACCCAGTAATAGTTAAAGTGTGTTAGTTCACACTTTCCTAAAAAATGTGGTAGGTTATTATGATAGTTACAAGATATGCATTTCCTTTCTCAACTACTGTTGAAGTCAATTTGACAACACATGGACAGTGACATTAATATACATATTACAGGTATTATAGGTGAAAACTGACAGTGATTATAATGAGGAATGTATAACAATTGCACAATGACATATAACTTATTTTCCTGTCTTTCGGTAAGAAAAAAATTGTGTTTTTGTACTTTTTGCTAAAAAAAAATTCCGTTCATATTGTGCTGCTTTATATTTTGTGAAAGAATAAAAAAAAATTCAATATTAATTTTATATTTGATTTCATTGTTACCCCAAAACTTGTCATAATCGATATGCAATCAAAACGTACCCTATCCCTTTTTCTCAGAATTGCAATCAAGGTTTCTCTGTAATTGCAACACCCTATCCTGCTACAAACGTTCCATGCTGTCAATCTTCCATGCTCGACCAATCAGAACACAGCATGAAGACTAGTGGCGCCACGCAGCGGGGCCAAGAAAAATGCAGCACGTTATTCAATGTTGGATCCTGGACGGGTACAGCTCAGCTCCTGACTCATGGAAATAAAGGAATTCTAGGCACAGCAAAGGGATTTTAACAGTGGATTGGATCATAATATGATAACATGATAACGGTAAGTGTTTATTTTTGATTATTTTATGTTTGCTATATAAATGTATGGGAGTTTTATTCAGAGCATCTAACTTAAAAATGTATGTATTGTGTATTAATTTAGACTACTTCGTGGATAAGAACGGCAATATTTGGCATTATGTTTTGTGCATTTCACTATTAGGACCACCTCACTATTAAAATCAAATGTTGGACCACAACTGTATTAAGACCACCTAACCATTAAGTCCAATGAAATGAGCACCCAGGGATGGTTTTAACGTTATATTGACAAGGTTCTACTAGTTAAACCACTTCACCATTGAGGTAATTTATTTTGAGGTAATTTATTTTAACGTTCGTATAAGCTGGTTGAGATATTGAAATTATTGGGGTGAGTGTATTAGTAATTTATCATATTCATATTTTACAGATTATGACAATGCATTCAGAATTATCAGAAAAACATGTTATCAATAATATGATGTTACAAACTTAAAATATATGCACATGGCAGATATAAGCTGAGGCAATTGTTTAACTTGGCCAACATCTTTAAAAAAAAAAAAGACTTGAATCAACTGATAATTGATAAGCTAAATAAAAGTATCAATAATGATGAAATTTGTGATTATTTGTGGTTTTAATGGGACAGAAGTTCTGTTTCGTGTAGATGCCTTAGGCGCATTGTTATACATAGTGTATGATTTCAACTTTTCAATGATTTTGTTTTAAATAATTAGAAATGATCTATCCATCTATATATCTATCTATCTATCTGCCTATCTGTCTATCTATCTATCTATCTATCTATCTATCTATCCATCTATCTATCTATATATCTATCTACCTATCTGTCTGTCTATCTATCTGTCTGTCTGTCTATCCATCTATCTATCTATCTAAATGGCAGCCTACCTGTGCTACTATGTGCTATTGAGAACTGAAGTACTTGACTTTACTATAATTTACTAAGAATGTATTACAAGGAAATGTACACATGTAAGTACATGTACTGCAGTTGTGAAACTACTTTGACAATTCAATATAATTTTTCCTAAGAAATGAATAGTCAGGAATTTTAGACATTTTTGAGCGATTACGATACGTCACCTTGATAGAAGAGTGCTATTTATTTTGAAAGTAATGCGTGAAAAGCATTTATGTTTTAGTTGTGCTTAAATTTTTAAATTCCTCTATTTCAAAGCTGAAATTAACGACCCGTGATAAAAGATATATATATATATAGTATATATACAGCAAAGTCTGCACTTTCGCTATTTTTAAACAAGTATTGGTGTCAAGTTAAAAATTTCTGATCTTAAGGTATTGTTAAATATTAATTAATTGGTTTAAATATTATTAATTGTCTGAACTCGTTACTCGGCATATGAACACCTGAACCGGCTACAGTACAACTTCACCAGTAAGGCCATTGTTGTTCTCATATAATAAAGTGGTCTTATTAGTGAGGTGGTGTGAATAGTGAGTTGTCTTAATAGTGAAGTGGTCTTTATAGTGGGTAGTCTTAACTGTGAGATGGTCTTAAATTGTGAGGATCTTCGTATAGTAGTAACAAAATCAAGTGGGAGTTTATATTGATTTCCTACATAACGAAAGTGTATTGGCTAACATAAGACCAAGTTCCACTGTACTGTGTATACTATATAATGGGTTAGTAGCATGCAGGCCATACATATACAAAAGAACCTCATTTTAAGACCACCTCACTATTAAATCCACCAATTTTGGACAAACTATATTAATGCCTTTATATTTGACCTCAAAATTAATGGCGAGGTTCAACTGTACACTGTATGGTGGTCTTAATAGAAAGGTGGTCGTATTAGGGATGATAAAGTTCTAGTATGATTGATAGTATCATATTGGAGGTGTCTTAATTGTATTCAGTGTCTATTTTGAGGCAAGTTAAAGATCCCTCCCGTGGGGTAAATGTGTAACATTGGTGGACTCCTCCTCTCTTTCACCTCATCAATCAACCCTCGATGCACTTTCATATATATCTATCTATTTATCTATCTTTCTATTTACCTATCTATCTTTCTAACTATCTCACTATCAATCTATCTATATATTTACATATCTATATATCTATCTATCTATCTATCTATCTAACAATCTATCTATCTATCTATCTATCTATCTATCTATATCTTTTCTTTCTATCTATTTATCTATCTATCTAACTAGCATTACTTTTTAGGTGTTTGTTATTTTCCCAGGTCATTGACCCTTACCTGAGTGGCATTAATTAGCATTTGTGAACATCATGCTTAATTCACAATGCAACGAAGACCTTTTAGCCATGATTATTGACAACCATATTTAGCCAATACACTTTCGTTATGTAGGAAATCAATATACACTCCCACTTGATTTTGCTACTATACATAAACTATGCCTGTGGAGAGAGTTTATCAATCTTATCAATCTTTATCAATCTTATGCAAACATATTTCAGTACATGTGGTGGTGGTAGGGGCCAGTGGCGGATTTAGGGGGGGGGGGGTGTTTGGGGGTTGCAATCCTCCCCCCTTTGGCCTAGTATTTTAATAAAAAATATCAGCTGTTCCCAGTACATTTCAATTTGTCAATCCCCCCCCCCCGTGAAAAAATTTCTTGATCCGCCCCTGTGGGCTGTATTAGAAAGGATGTGGTTTCTTAAGCAATTTCTGAACAAACGAGAGTAAAAATGTGTCACTAGAAACAAGAGGTGTACTAAAAATAGAAATATAGCTTCTTGTGGATTATGACAGCTGTTTGACATTAGTAATATATTCTCCTCTCAGTTGCTGTGAGTCAATCAGAATGTTTCATTGTCATCCAGCATGTGTATATGTTGGATGGCTGCAGAGTATATTGGATGGCTGCAAGTGGATAATATAGGATTTCTTTAGCAAGGTTTAAAAGCAAATTCGAGATTACTGAAGAATATTTTGTTAAATTTAAATTTTGCTATCTGATTTTAGTGCATTTTTTGCCTCTGCTATTTATCTCTAATCTTGCTTTTTCATTTTCATTGTAATTTCATAATTAGTATATTTTACAATATTGAGTAATCTCTATCTAAAATGTCAAGTAAATGACATAAGCTGATGCTTCTGTGCGACTACAGTGACAACAAAATTGAAATCGATGAAATTGAGGTAGAAATATTGTTAAAGAAAAAAAAATAATAATACACATCATAATAGTACGAATGAGAAGAAAAAAGTGTCCATCTTGAATGCTCAAAGTATTGTCCAGAGTAGTTTGACTGGAAGCAGGTACTGGCCAGTCTCATTGCATGTGATAGTCTTTGACTTAAAGCTGAGATTCTTGTGTTAGAAGATTTAGTAGATTTGTCTCTGTTAGGTATTTCATATTGGTATGTGAATGATACTCTGCCAAAACTTATTGCCAATTTATTTGAAATTCCATCGCATAACTAGCAACTACAAATAGAAACATTTTGCAAACCCCTATTCATACCCTTCAGATTTATAATAAAAGTTTTTTAGAAAGAGCTCCGCACCTTTGGCTGCATTTACCACAGCAATTAAGAAATGTAAATACTAAAATATATTTTGTAAAGACCTATTCAAAATCACGTTTCAATTATTAGCATTATATATATATATATATATATTTATTTTTATTTTTTTGAAAAATGGTGTTGTTTATAAGAAAATTAAGTCCAGTGTTTATTTTTCATTTTTCTTGTTTTCTTGTTGTCTTGTTCTATATATTCTGTATTTTTGATTGAGTAAAATTGTTTTTTTTTCTTCTACTGGGGGGCATCCACCCTATGGGTTACTGTATATTGTTATAGGGTGTACCCCCATTACCAGTCTGTTTTGTATTCATGTATTACGTAATATTAAGTTGTAAAATTGAATTTGCGGAGATTGGTAAAAATAAATAAACTCTAATAGCTAGCAACTTTATGCTGACCTAGCTAGTGACTGATTGATTTTAACAGCAAATACGAATTTGTCCAGCTAACGTTAGTGAACTAACTACTTCGAGAATGTAGTCTATATATATAATTTTACTAACCAGAGTCATTTAGAATAGTTTAGGTGACTGGTGGAAAATTACAGCATTCTTAGACCATTGTTTTTCAAATCCTTTATTCCTTTTCCATCCTGGTAGTTCCGTCATATATTTCTACAAGCAAACTACCATGCAATATAGGAAATACTTCAGTCACCTGTTTAAGAAGTTCCATACTGCTTCAAAGAAATGCTTATAGCTCGCTGACTGGGATATTTGATAAGATATCGAGTGATAAAGTCACAAACCCAGACACGATTTCCTAGTGCTCAAATAGTCATTGACATATTGCATCAACTGGAAACAATTCAAAGCACCTCAGGAATGGCCAGCAGAAAACAAAACACCCGGATTTGGGAAAAAAGAGAAGTCTGGAATCTAGCACTGGGTAGCTAAAGTTGACATTTTATTAGTTGTACAGTATAGTTGATGCAAGGGACAACCATTAAACATTTCAAAATTAAAATGTAGCTGAGATTGTGTATCACTATTCCTACTCATTGTTAAAATGCAACTTTACAACCCGAATCCTTTAGCTCAGCTAACGCCTACCTTGACCTCCGGGCCACTCAGCCGATTTTGTTGATTACTTAACCCAGACAACATTTTGACACTATTTTGACACTATTTTGACCACATTTGACAAGACTAGAAATCTTGCTTCCAACCTAGGTTACCTGTATTGTTTATCAACAAATTCATTATCTCTTTATATAACCAGTAAATTCTGTAACATCAATAATCCCATGCCCAGGTACATTTTTTCCCCTATGCAAGACTTTTCCCAGGAATATACAGAGGGAAAGTTAGCTGTATAAGGGAATATACTGATATTAAGGGAAACATTAGCTGTATAATAAGGGAGTATACTAATATTAAAATAATAAAATTTAAAAAAAAATCTGAGGCATGGGATAAAAAGTCATACCATTGGTTGATGCAGTATATCCCAAATATACTCCCCCTCGACCAGTATATTCCCTCGACCTTTTGGGTCTCGGGAATATACTGAGTCTCGGGGGAGTATATTTGGGATACATTGCATCAACCCATGATATAACCTTTAAGTATAGGACAACCCAAGTAATATATACCTTATGTACCTAACAAGCAAATGTAGCCAGAATCCGCTATCAATTAGGCAAAAACCACAGTATACCAGAAACTACTGCATAAAGCAATGTGTTCACCTGGCCAAGTGAGATTAATGCTAGTATGGTCTGACCAAGGGAAGATAAATGAATGCAGATTACAGGGAGAGACGCCATGCTTCATGGCTGGGGAGTTTTATGGGGTAGACTTGGCAAAAGCTGCACATATGTTGCTGGAGATGCTGAGTGTATCTGTGGTGATGGTCCTGCTACATGTAGAGAAACATGCGTCATTTATGTCTCAATGCTACTGGGTCTGAAGCTTATATTAGTCTGCTTACATGACCAGCTGATGAGATGATGCCACTTGGAGTCCACACCGTGTTACACATTTACCCCATGGGTGGGGTCGTTTACTTGCCTCAGCATAGACACCGAGTAACAAGACCCAACTTTTAAGACTTCATTTATTACAATGTCTCAATGCTGCTGTCTCAATGTCTTATGTCTCAAAGTATACTGAGTCAGAAGCTTAGTCAGCTTATATGAACAGCTGCAGGCAGACGTAATGATGAGATTATAAGGCTGCTTGGGAGTCCACACCATGTTACACATTTACCCCATGGCATTTTCTAACTAGGCATTAAAGATAATTTTCTTGCTAGACATTTAAGGGATTGTCTTAACTACACATTTAAGGTATTGTCTAACTAGACATTTAAGGTATTGTCTAACTAGACATTTAAGAGATTGTCTACCTAGAGTGGTCTTAATAGGGAGATTTTAGTGTCAATAGTAACGAGTTAGACTGTCTGGGTCCTTATTAGTAGAGAAAACCATCTCCTGTATCCACACAGTTATTAATTTAGTTTATTAGTTTATTAGTTATGATGTGCTTGTCATGTTTTGGACTTTAAGAGTGAAATGTTTTTATTAGCGGCTTGTATTTTTTTTCTATTGTGTGTGTGGATTTTAAACACGTATTATAAGTTAACTTGGTGGCTGGAACCTTGATTATTGAAATTTTATTGCTTTCTGTATTTACATTAATGTCTCTTTCATGTTATCTTTTAACTGAATGACATATGTATCACTTATGATATTTTACATGTCAATAAAATCTATATATATATATATTATTTAAGGCTTTCTTGTTGCCTTTTAAGGGCTTGGTCTGAACTCCAGTAAAGCTAGCTGTGTTGCTTTCACTAATTGCAACACTCAAAGTTTGAGATGGATAGCATAGCTCAGCAATAAACACATACAGCAATGCTCAGACAAGCAAGCAGTGATTTTTCATTCGAAAATGCTGAGAAAAATGCCAGCAAACCCCAATATATGATATAACTACCAGATGTTTGAGCTGTAGTAGATTTTGAGGCAAACATCTGCCAGCTGACCAGGCAATGGAGTTGCTTGAAATGTTTTTGTAAACTAAAAACAACTAATGAAAATATTTGAAGTTAGTCTATCAACTTAAGTTAACTATATATGTGGAATAAACAATCAAGAAAATACTAGGGGAATATAGAATAGATAAGATTAGAATAGAATAAAAATGGAATGCTACCCAAATCTTATGTAAATATTAGGTGGCACCACCAGGAGAGTATACCATTTTGCAAATTAACTCCAAAGATGGAATCATTTGCCTGCCTCAGCATGAACATCGAGTACCAGTCACTGTAAGGTTTACGTTCCATCTTGGGGTCTTGAAATGTTTGCTGGTCGTGAGTGTCAGCTGCCACAGACGTAATGATGAAATGACATGACATGGAGCTTTGAATAAAAAAATTTATATGTAACGCTATGAAGTTGTTGTTTTTTTTGCTGAGGCAAACGTAGTGATGGGATGACATGGAATGTTCTTTGAAGGGTACATGGTACATGTGCTATAAGAAACTTTTATATTGAATTGTTTCTCATCCGGGCTATTGGTCTTAAATTCAACTGGGCTGTACTATATCGACCATTATCCTTCGTCTCATTGCCATGGTCCCTACCTTGCCATGGTCCCTAAGTAGCCCATCAGGTGCAGAAATACAGGACGTAAAGCCCTAATCCACCACCACCATACAGGCAGACGTAATGATGAGCTGATAGGTGCTAGAGTGCACCAGTAACACACTTGACCCATGGGTGGGTCTTTCAATTGCCACAGTGCCAGGAACACTAATACAACCCATGTTACTATAGGATTGGATTGTAACATGTTTAGTAAGTTTTCTCGATTCAACCTGACTGAATATCATTTCTGAGCGATTATAGTGGAAAGATGAACTTTTTGGGCAACCTTTTTTCAATATTTTTCTTGAGGATGTGATCAACATATCAACATGAAAATGCTCAGATGTAAAAACTATCACATGTTGAAAACACATTGGATGTCATGCAATGATTAGAACCATGTTGTTTGGATGTCATGAACTGCGTACTGAGTGGTCGTTTGATGGCTTGGGTTAAGGCTAAGTTACAGTTAGACCTGGCTATATTACAAAGGTCCAGTTATTGGCAACATTTGTAGATATCAGATAGATAGATGGATAGATATATTACAAAGGTCCAGTTATTGGCAACATTTGTAGATATCAGATAGATAGATAGATAGAGAGAGAGAGAGATAAATAGATAGAGTGACAGATAGGTAGATAGAAAGATAGAGAGAGATAGATAGTTAGAGAGATAAAGAGGTAGAGAGATAGGTAGATAGATAGATAGATATATGGATATAGATAGATAGATATATGGATATAGATAGATAGATATATGGATATAGATAGATAGATATATGGATAGATAGATATATAGATAGATAGATAGATATATAGATAGAGAGATAGAGAGAGGTAGGTAGATAGATAGATAGATAGATAGATAGATGGATAGATAGATAGATAGATATGGAAAGTGCAGCCTTCTAAGGCAAGTCGAGTTTGAATTGACGAGGTGAGGCAACAAGCTTATATTAGATTTATTTCCTAGTTTAGGATAGGATAGGATAGGATAGAGGAATACAAGTTGTCTATGCTGGTCATAGTCGTTAAATGTAGAATATGAAATCAGTAATAACAAGTAATTGTTCAAGGATGAATTTTTTCCCCATCTTTTTACAGCAGGCCCCCACGTAATGATACCCGGTTAATGGTTCGTTTTAAGCAAGTCCTCAGTAATGGGCTTCTAAGGCTACCAGCATAAGTTCACACGAGTGCTCATTATTGGGAGTTAGCATCAGATTGGTGCATGACATGGTGAACTAAATAATGTTGATGAATAATGCAGGAGTTGTATTTTCAAATGGCCAATGCTAGCTCGTTAGTCATTTTTTGTTGAACTATTAAACTTGATGCAAATAGTGCAGTTTGAAGTTGGATGAAATGTCTGTCTGCAGGCAAGTGATATACTTTATTTTAAAACTTTTGAGGTAATAAAACATCGTTACAATAACAACAATATGTCATATGATCTTAGATGACACAAATTGCCCATTAACATGAAACACATAGCATCCTAAAAAGTGTGCTACACCGATAGAAAATATATTAATACAATAATAACGATGATTTGGACGTGTCTACAAGTACAACATCACTTTTAGCACTAAGATCTGAAGATTCCATAATGGAAATTTGTATGTCTATATATACATATACATACATATAAAAATAATGGCAAGTCATTGTCACTGAAATAATTTTGATGTTTTTTCTTAAGAGGAAAATGGTATTCTGGTCACCAATAATGTTTGTGAAGTGATTCCGCATCTCATCTTTATGTCTGCCAGTGGAAGCTGGCGGGGTGGGGGCCTAGCTCAGTGGTAGCGCTCTGGGCTTTCAACCACTGGGTCCCAGGTTCAATTCCCGGTCGAGCCTATGTTGGATGGCTGTTTCATCCTTCGTCTCATTGCCATGGTCCCTACCTGTCCTAATTAGCCCATCAGGTGCAGAAATACAGGACGTAAAGCCCTAATCCACCACCACCACCACCACCAGTAGAAGCTGGCCACCAAGGGTAACGAGTTGTACTTTGTTGTTCCGTGATATTACATTGATATAATTCATTAATTTGCATAATGTATTTATTATGGATCTGAAGTGGGCCCAGTAGCATTAAGACAACACAATATAAAACTTCATTTGACAAGTGGAAATTTTGTTGTAGAATTCCTCCACCGTTATATCTTTTCTATTGTTCTCAGGAGGGATATAACCAATATTAGTTGTCTCCCTTATAAGTTCTTGCATAATAAGAGCAGTTAAACAAACAAATTAGAAAATAGGACTAATGGAGTGTACATTATTTATATCCCTCATTTTTTTTATTTCAAATATATTTTAAAAGGGTAGCCAGATCAGCCGAAGCTGTTTTACACCCGGGCCCTTTACATCAGTAAAAAACAATAAAATAATAAAATCCATAGATATCGATAACAATTAAAAACCATTAACAATAAATAAACTAACAATAAAATACACAAACAATAAAATACACAACAATAAAATACACAATAACCAAGTTATAGCACCAAAAATATCATTCACTCATTAAACGTATAACATTCTTTTAAGTTACTTGGCAAATTATTCCAGGTTCCTCATAGTGTGGAGTTAACTATTACATACAATGGAACCCCGCCCTATGACCACCTCACATTTGAGACCACCAAATGTATATCTGACACTTATCATTGTATTTTACCTCACTATTAAGACTCCACCATTAAGGCCAGTACATTTTGCACCAAGGATGGTTTTAATGGCGAAGGTCCATTTTATGATAATTCGTCTTCATTTTGACTAGCGAGCTTGTAATGAGCATTAAGGAACTTCCATATCTAGTCAGTGCGTCTGGTTCACAGCATTTGATCTGCAAATTGGCTTATTTATCACACTTTGGGCTTCAGTCTGGCACTGTTTCAGTGGTCCAGTAGATTATTAGGAGGACTCACCGACTAACCAACTGGCCGCCAAAATGTCCATTAAAGATAGGGGGTGAAATGAGCTTTTTATTTATTTTTTTTTTTTAAGCGACGATTTGGGAATCGATGAATTGCCTTGTAATTTTATAATGGTGATTTCTGTCTTTGTTTTTTTAATCATTTATTCTTTTGACTGTCAGGTCATTGACACCAGGACACTGATGGTTAAAGTTTGCAGGACACTTCTGTTGAAATCCTCATAGTTAAAGTTGTTGTTAGGTTTATTTGTGGGTCATGGGTTCGAATCCTTTTCAGTTTCCTGGTTTTTAGCCATAATGCAAGACAACGTAACTGTTTATGGAAATGATATGTATCTTCAATAAATCAACCATCATTATGCATAGGTTGACACGCATTAGATAACTGGGTAATTAGTTTGCCAGTTGGTTTGTTGATTGGGGCTTTATAGTGACGTGAGCCAATGCTATTTGGATCATTGCCACATGACAAAAGTAATTCCATTTTGCAGTGGTGCACTTTAACAAGATGTGTACATATATTGTTATATTACTGTTCAGCTCTGTTAGATGGTGCACAAATGTTGTGCATATTTTCCCGAATTTTAATCATAGGGTACTGGAAATATCTGGCAAGCATTCTAGTGGCCCAGTGGTTAGCTTGAACAATTTATATACCAGTGACTCAGGGTGCATGGGTCCAAGCCTGACTCCCTCTACTGCTTATGAGCCACATTTTTGTCCATGTTCCATCAGATTCCGATATTTTACCAAAGGTTAAGATTTAATGCAGAATTAGACAGGGTGAAGCCACCAAGATATTTGGTGCATTACTGCTGGGAGGCCAACCTACAAATATTTGACAGCTCTGCTGAAAGTCCCAGGTGCCTTCCTTGTGTGCTGTGTCTATGCTGAGTAAATGACCCTACCCAGGGGGTAAATGTGTAACATGGTGTGGACTCCAAGCCTTATAATTTCATTATTACGTCTGCCTATGGCAGCTGGTCATATAAGCTGACTAAGCTTCAGACTCAGTAGCATTTAGACATCGTGGGGAAAGACTATATAGTCAACTCCTTGGGTATGTGATACCATTATAACACCTCGACCACTGGACTATAACTGACATTTCTTAATATAAGGCTGGACTTATATTATATGTCCCATAGTTTTGCCAGTATTTCTTTCCTTTTTATCAAGAAAAAAAAATAGTGCTTCCAGCAACGTCGTCATGCAGTCAGTAGTGAAATTTCCATACAATATTGCTTTTATACAAATTGCAATCATCATGCTCTACAAATACAAAAATCGTGAAGTTAATGATGGCTGAATCAAATGAGATCGATGTAGGACTCCTTATCAATCAATAAATCAATAATCGATCCAAAAATCAATCAATCAGGGACACCTACCATAACAAAATTTGCTGCAAATATCACATCCAAGTTAACACACTCCAGCCATCTTTCCTGGTTGATATAACAGTGATATGTGGAGAAAATATAGAAAACTTTTTCTGTTGTTGTTGAATGCACTGATTGTACCTATTCATACTTGTGTGAGTGTTTGTCCACATCACTTCAAAAGCATCCCACTCCCTCCTTTCATCCTTTGTCGTGGTTTGAATTATTGAAAAATCTCAAAATGAAGTCGTTTAGTGCAGTGGCAAAAATCAATCCTAAGTACTCCTTTTTCAAGGCAAACAGCCATCCTTTTTAATTCGAGGGACTAGTGTGTATTTCTAGTACAGGGTATTGGATGATATGTAGCATTATAGCATTGTTTTTATGCAATTTCAGTCAGTCGGTCAGTCAGTTGATGTCAGTTGGTCAGTCGGGCGGTCGGTCGGTCAGTCAGTTGGTCAATCAGTTGGTCAGTCAGTTGGTCAGTCGGTCATTAGGTCAGACAGAACCAAATTGTTGGTTGGCATTGGTCAGAAAAACAGTCAGTCAGTCAGACAGACAGTCCGTCTGTTAGTCTGTCTTATCACTATGTTACCAGTCTGTCTTTGCTGGATTTTGCCTGCCAGTAAGAACATCCCATATATGTGTTTGTCGGTGGGTTGTATCTTGCATTGTCTGTCAATTGCATAGTTCCCAAACTGATTGTCACGCTTAGTTCATTTTACAGTTTATCTATCTTTGCCTATCCTGTCCGTACGTTTGGTGACTGGTCTCCTCCATCGGCTGGCTGCTGGCTGTCATATTGAAATATCTTCCTATTTGTCTGCCTATCTGTCTTGTATTCCATCTCATTACAAAGCCAAGCTATGATAGATCTCCTGTCATCCAGCTTGAATGATGTGTGTTATTGGTTGGAGCAATACAACACTTGATATCATTACACAGGCAACTGGTTGGCCAACCCCAATAGTCAACTTGTCTGCTTCCACATGATGCCAAATCATCCAGCACAGTGTTGCTCAACTTTCTGTATATGTCACACTATCGTGAATAACACTAGAAAGCTAGTAAAATAAGGCAACACTTTACTAAAGCCCCGTTCCCACATAGCCGAGTTACTCGTAGTCAACTCGTAGTAATAACAAAAATTACGTAACACCCAAAATTCGAGGAGTTGGCGACGAATTTTTGCGGAAAAAATGACCAGGAGTGACTCGCCGAGTTACTCGCCGAATTACTCGCCGAGTTACTCGGCGGGTTCAGCGAGCGACTCGCCGAGTACCAGGAGTGACTCGCCGAGTACCAGGAGTAACTCGCCGAGTACCAGGAGTAACTCGCCGAGTACCAGGAGTAACTCGCCGGGTGAAGCAAGGTGTCTACGACAGCGACGAGTCACCCATCGAATGATAGGCCGACGCCAGCCTACCTGCATTCTCAGATGAATATCTCGCTTAATATTTGGTCTATTTTCGATCCGAAAAAACCTATGGAGTCACTATGAATTATACTACAAAACAATCTTTATTTGACGAAAATCGGACTAATATTAAGGGAGCAGTAGCTTTTTAAAGAAGCGCTCAGCTTTCTGCATTAATACAGTCTGGGCGCGGACGCTTCAGGGAGCACCAGTATAAGTAAATTAAATATAGCAAATAAAATCACAGATCAAATCACAAATACTAATTACAATATCAATATTAGATTTAAATTTTACAAAATATACACAAATTTATACTGATCATAATATCACAATAAGATTCAAATTAACACAAAAAGATAAGAAAGTTATACAAATATAATCATTGCCTGGTAATTACAATTAAATATATTGCTTTTAATTAATGAAAGCAATTACATATTTTTGTAATTGTGAATGACAATCAAGACAATGTCATATTACTGTGTCATCTTTGAACAAACCATGAAATGACAGGTCAAAGAACCCCAATTTAGGCAATTAGGCAATTGACGCATGTATTGAATTTGCTGTATGCTCTACACCAATTCTTTGTATCATTCAAAATGCTAATAGCAATTACTGTGTCATCTTTGAACAAACCATGAAATGACAGGTCAAAGAACCCCAATTTAGGCAATTAGGCAATTGACACATGTATTGAATTTGCTGTATGCTCTACACCCATTCTTTGTATCATTCAAAATGCTAATGGCAATTGACATAACAGTCATGGCAGTTGGCAGAATGAGTAGAAATGAATTGCAATAAAGCTCATCCAAACAATGTATATAAAATGGTCAAAAATATTGACCACACCATTCATGTCAGGGCCATACACAGAGCACCTTGCCGCCGCCAGACTACCTGCCTTCTCAGACAAATATCTCGCTTAATATTTGGTCTATTTTCAATCTGAAAATCTGTGTGGAATAAGTATGAACTCGACTATAATTCAATATTTATTTGACGAAAATCGGACTAATATTAGGGGAGCAGCAGCCTTTTAAAGTAGCGCTCAGCCTTACCTGCATCGATACAGTCTGGGCGCGGACGTCTGCGAGAGCACCACTGTTTGCCTCCGCCAACTTAGCTGCCTTCTCAGACGAATATCTCGCTTAATATTTGGTCTATTTTCAATCCGAAAACGCGTATGGAATCAGTATGATTTATACTACAATTCAGTCCTGATTTGACGAAAATCGGATTAATATAAATGGAGCAGCAGCCACCGCAAGACAACTGCCTTCTCAGACAAATATCTCGCTTAATATTCGGGTTTTTTTAAATCCGAAAATACGTATGGAATCACTATGAATTATACTACAAAACAATCTTTATTTGACGAAAATCGGACTGATATTAGAGGAGCAGCGGCCCCCTACGCTGATGATGCATGTACTAAAGGTAGAACTCGACGAGTTACTCGGCGAGTTACTCCTACAACTCGGTGAGTTACTCCTACAACTCGCCGAGTTACTCCTCGCACTCCTGAACATCCCCCCCGAGTGTAATACGAGCGAAAATAGCGCCGAGTAACTCGCCGAGTTCGAGGAGTAACTCGGCGAGTTCGAGGAGTAACTCGGCGAGTTCGAGGAGTAACTCGGCGAGTTCGAGGAGTAACTCGGCGAGTCATGGCCGAGTTTTTGGACTCCTGGATAATTCGCCGAGTGTGCCGTGCAGCACGGCATACTCGGGAGACTCGGCAAACTCGGCTCCAAATCTCACGAGTTCGCTACGAGACTCAGGAGTTACTCGCCGAGCATCTCTCGAGTGCGAGGAGTAATCGCCGAGTTTAGTAAGAGTTGGGCCCGAGAGGCGTGTTACGTAATACTACGAGTTGACTACGAGTAACTCGGCTATGTGGGAACGGGGCTTTAGTCTTTAGCTTCTCAGATCTGCCAATATGAGGTGAATTATGCCGACAGGAAAAATAAAATAACAGGGCTACTTGGCCAAATATGCCTCGTGCGTTTTCCATGAGAAGGACAAACTCATGGAAAACGCATTGTTTTAAGCTAATTATAATGAGGCAAAAACCATGAGTTTTCCATGCATTTATCCAAATGCATGGAAAACAAACGTGGCACAATTGGTCACGTAGATGTTATTTAACTCTTTTATTTTCGACCGACCACCTCACTAAAAATTTCTCTAGGGAGATCCGAGAAGTTAAAAGTGTGGTCTTAAGTATTTGATCTGATACACCACAAGTATTTTTCAGCATGATTTTATGGCACGATAATAACGGCATTTTTCATTTGAGGCAAATTCTATAGATAATACCTAAATGGATACATCACATCTAATTTCCATAATGGGCTTTGCCTGGTAAAGTTTGAGTAAATCAGTAAATATAATACAATTAGTAAAAAGCCATGTGTCACAGAATTAATTAACAAATATATTAATATATAGAATATTTCTATAATCGGTCCAAGCGTATTATTCCACTGTATATCAATAAATGATTGAGGAATTATGCAGATTGTTAGCATACTTAACCAATTAATACTATTTTGAATGGTGTACCACAGGGCAGTCACCTTTGGCCAATATGTAATCTGGGTTCTCTGAAGCGTACACGCTTTTTCAATATATGCACATTTGCTTTCCTTTGTGTCAGAAGGAGAGCCCAAATATTGATACAAGCAGAGCTCTGCCTATACCAAAGTGTTGATTTCTCTTTCTACAAAGGATAGCTTAGAATAGAAAAAGGATAGAAAAGAATAGGAGGCACTATCTGTGGCTGCACAATATTCCAATGGAATTCCTTGGAGTATTATATAGCAATATATGGAAAGATAGGTTTAAGGTTTTGTTTGGAAGTTTGGAGAAAGAAAGCATTTATCTTAGACAAATAAATACACAAGGAAATGAATACTGTGCTCTAATGGGAGATATATCTTTTCTACAGTGTAAGATGGTATTTTAAAGTGTTGAATGTAAATCTGATCCTATCCAAAAATGCCACCAGTAGTTCCATGGGAAAGTGGTTTACTAAACTCATAGAATTGGAAACAAATAAAGGATGTCATGTGAATCCAGGACTCCCATTGGCTGAGTTTAGTTTGCAAGTCTAAGGAATCTGCGGTAAACAGTGATTTCTCTTTATGAGCGATTAGAATAAAGGCTATTACATATTCTGTAAATTCCGTAGTTATGTTACAAACTCAACCTACTTAAGTAAACATTGCTTTCAACTCGTTATCCATGAACCTAGGGAAATTAGGCCAGGGACCTAGCTCAGAGGTAGCGCTCTGGGCTTCCAACCACTGGGTCCCGGGTTCCATTCCCGGTCGAGCCTAAGTTGGATGGCTGTTTCATACTTTGTCTCATTGCCATGGTCTCTGCCTGTCCTAATTAATTAACCCAACTGGTGCAGAAATACAGGACGTAAACCCTAATCACACACACACACCTAGGTAAATTAATATCACAGACAGAAAGCTGTTGATTGACAATTCTAGACAATTCCCAAAGCAGTTTGTACTCACACTACACAATCTAAACAAAATCAAATGAGCTTTCAGTGATAATGACAATTCTGTGTGGATTTAGTGACATCCAACGAACTAGATTCCGTTTTAATGACCATACCGGTGCAAGCTTTGCACATGATCTGGCGCTGATATCCAATGACCAAACAAACCCAACACATGATCTGGCTGTGGTTTTTTAAACTGTATTGTCACACAACAATGTGACCAATACCGGATATGGGTGATGGTTTTTTTTTCTTCAGTGTATTCCAAATGCATATTGAGTAAGTCTAGTCTAGCAATCCTAAATTAATACCCTCTATGCGTAATAATCATATCCCGAATAGGAGGGAATTAACTAACATTTTAGTTGGTTATAAGCAACAAAAATGTTAGTTAATTCCAACTATGAGCGATGTATATACTCCATTAGGCATATATACTAATTTGTTTGATTGTTTGTTTTTACTGCCTTAATTACACAAGACAAGTTCAGTTTGCACTCAGGAGGGAATAACTAACATTTGCGTTGGTTATATCCCTCCTGAGAACAATAGAAAAGGTCATGTGGTGGAGTTAAATTAGCAGTCCCTTTGTACTCAAGTTTCTAAGCTGAGGCAAGTTAAAGATCCCATCCATGGGGTAAATGTGTATCATGGGTGGCCTCCTCTCTCTCACCTCACTAATCAACCCTCGATAGCGACAAGAACTTGCCTTAGAGGGCTGCACTTTCAACATCTATCTATCTATCTATCTATCTACCTGTCTATGAGATTTGTTTCCGAGTCAATGAATTTGGCTGTAATCAACGCATATTACGAATTCTGCGTCATCTCACATTATTTGCTCAGCTGCCACCGAGACTATGAAACAATCAGAGATGAGGAGACAAGCAAGACACAAAAGCTCATGAAGCTACAATTAATCTCAGCAGTGAGCTTTTATTTACTTTCCTATATTTACTTCTCCTCTGAGAGGCAATAAGTATCGCACAATTGGCATCTCCTGCAAACAACTGTCAGCAAGCTCAGCTCATGGTTCAAATCCTGGACATAGCAATATGGTAGCTTCCGTTCAAGATCATTAAAAATATCCGCAGCAGTCTCTATAAAGACTAATTTTGTTGAATACATTTATCTGTAGTAAATTCTATCTACAAGGCAAAACGTCACAATGAATCGGCTCAATTGTTCCGATTATCTCGCCCATGACCCAACAGATCATCAGTTCATCGTTACTTCTGCATGGTGCCAAATCAGCCATTTCTTGCACCCACGCATAAAGCTAGATTTCACAGATAGCTTCATCTCATTATTACATCTGCCTGTTTCAGCATTTAAACTAAAATAAATTTTCTCACGGTATATGTTTTATTCAATACAAGTATTTGCACATGATTGACTTTTGAATCGTTTTAAATCTGACAGTATATTGTGGGGAATGCATGAGGTCACCAATTTGAAAAAATCTATTCAAGGGCACTCGTCCCATAAAAAATTAAATTTAATGCAAATGCATTTTGAAAATATCAACCAAACATATAAAAAATAATAATAGCAACTCCTCATGTTTGTTGAATGAAAAAGAAAGATATCAAATTTGTAAGTCATCAGCATCTTATGAAACTGCATAAGCCCTCTGATGATAATAGCTATGAAATTGATCTTTATGTTATGAAAGAGCCTTGAAATATTATTATTATGATTATATGATGATATGATAATAGGTCTTATGAAACAGTAGCCTTTACAACCTAAGTGGGACATGCTGGACAAGGTTGGATCGTGAGCATCCTGGAGTGCATCCTAATATTAACACCATGACAAGATGCACAACAATTTGGGACACATTTGTTGGCAGTTATGCTATTAGATTTGTGAATTGTGACCTGCTGGGTGGATATGGTTTAGTTGGATGGTTTGGACATTGTGATGAGTTTAGTGAAAGGTACGGTAGGTTGTGTGCTTGTAAAAAATTAAGGAGTAAAATGTGTGTTTGATACGTGGTGGCAATACTAGGAAAGAATTTTGTTTACTCTATAAATAGACAAAAGGTTACAATGAGTGTTAGAAATGATGAATGCTGTTCGGCTGTGTTTGCTATTGAACTAAGCACATCTACAACATGAACATTTTTGTATATCGGGTTAATTATTTTTTAAATATGCAGGACCATATAATTTGACCTTGTAATTATTTACTATGATAAACGAAAGATTGAGAAATGACCATGCATAACCATGTACAGTTAGTTTCATCAAAAACGGCCCGCCAAATTGAAACTAGACAAAGCTGTCATAGATGGCTACTCAAAACCGGATCTAAAAGTACTTATTTATGATATATTATATTAATTTCTCATTTACCAAAGGTTTATATTTATCTGGTGATAGATGTAAGCCGATTATTAGCTAAAGAAGTGGACAGAAGCAGCTGACTTTAGCATTTTTAGACCACAGCCAGGTTCAGGTTGCTACAGACAGCTACAGTTGGCCATATTTTATGAAACTAACTGTATAGACCATAGACATATTTATAACATTCAATCTTACTGACAAATGTTACTGATAGGCGCAATACACACACAGACTATCTTAACTGTATTAGAGAAGTACAACATAAATTTTTCCATAGGACCCACAGTCTAAGTACAGACATCGAAGTGCCTCATTAAAGACATTTAGATTAATCCGTTGATAGAATTGAATGTTTGCAAACAATGATACAAAATGGTTTGGAATTAGTTAATTAATTGGTGGACATTCAGAATTGATTCTGAAACATGATCATTTAATGGAGTTAACTTGTGAAAAAGGAATGATGCAATCTTGCAAATGCTTTAATTGATTAATTTTGATTCACATTTAATTAATTCTGTTTCAGATTCCAAGGCCTGGACCCATTTGGCAACGAGTTTTGGAAAAATTAAACGAGTGGACCATAAATAACCTCGGACAGCAGTTTGTTCTGCTCATGACAATGGTGCCAGAATGATTCAGGAGTTTACGACAATCATGGCAATGAACACTGACAGCCCTTTGTTGCCAAACACTACCCAAAATGGCAACCAAAGCGATGAAGCCGAAACGCCATATTGGGACCTGCCAACGACTGTCATATTGTCGACTTTAATGGTGATCTTCATGATTTTTGCGCTTGTAGGGAATTTTTTGGTGATAATTGTGGTAGCGCGGCATAGAGGAATGCGGACGAGAACCAACATGTTCTTGTGCAACTTGGCAATCGCGGACTTCCTCTGTGCCCTCTTGTGCATGCCGGTGTCCCTTACGACAATGATAAAAGGTGAATGGATATTCAAGCAGTATGCTTGGTTCTGCCAGTTTAATGGATTCCTCATGCCACTTTTCTTTGTCACCTCCATTCACACCTTAATGTACATCAGCGTTCACAAATACATCTCCATTACGAGACCTTTTAGTCGGGTCATTACGTATCGTCGGATACTCATCATGATCGCCATGGCATGGCTGTGGGCTGCAATCACCGGTTACGTTACAATACACGGCTTGAATAGAGTCCTTTACAAACCGTATACCACGCAGTGTGGACCAGATTATCCAAAAGACTTGCGAACATACATGCTTCCAGCGTACACCACTTTAACCTGTTATCTCATTCCCTTTACCATCATAATCATTTGCTATGTTCTCATGTTCCGAGAAATCCGAGCGCATGGGGTTCGGTTGGAACTTCACTCGAATAAAGAAAAGCAAGCAATCTTCATCCAGCAACGACGGATAACATTCACTCTGTTCATGGTGCTTATCGTTTTCATCATTTCCTGGACCCCTTACATTCTCTACTCTGTGTATGTCTCCATATTGAAAGACAAGAGCAACCCTCCGCCTGTTATTAATGCTGTGGTAAGTATCATCTTTCTTTGTTTATATTTCTGCTAATCATTGGGCGATGAAAACCCAGAGTTTCTGCAAACCCAGCGCCCACCGGCCAACATGAAACAGAAGCAGTTGGCCTAGCCCAGGGTAGAATGCCCAACTTCCAACCACTGAGTCTAGGGATCAGTACCAAACATTGGGGCCTCGGATGGATGGCGATTTCATCCTTTGCCTCATTGCAGTGGCACCTACCTGTCCTAATAAGCCCACATGGTGCAGGAATACAGGGCGCAAAACCCCATTCCACCCAATACAGCTGTAATTAACCCAGTGGTCAACATATGGTGAACAATGCACTCTCCAGTTATATGTGTTTAAAAGCTCCTATAGATACAATACTATTTCACTGAACAGGAGTTGTCCAGTTATATGTGTTTAAAAGCTCCTATAGATACAATACTATTTCACTGAACAGGAGTTGTCCAGTTATATGTGTTTAAAAGCTCCTATAGATACAATACTATTTCACTGAACAGGAGTTGTCCAGTTATATGTGTTTAAAAGCTCCTATAGATACAATACTATTTCACTGAACAGGAGTTGTCCAGTTATATGTGTTTAAAAGCTCCTATAGATACAATACTATTTCACTGAACAGGAGTTGTCCAGTTATATGTGTTTAAAAGCTCCTATAGATACAATACTATTTCACTGAACAGGAGTTGTCCAGTTATATGTGTTTAAAAGCTCCTATAGATACAATACTATTTCACTGAACAGGAGTTGTCCAGTTATATGTGTTTAAAAGCTCCTATAGATACAATACTATTTCACTGAACAGGAGTTGACCAGTTATATGTGTTTAAAAGCTCCTATAGATACAATACTATTTCACTGAACAGGAGTTGTCCAGTTATATGTGTTTAAAAGCTCCTATAGATACAATACTATTTCACTGAACAGGAGTTGTCCAGTTATATGTGTTTAAAAGCTCCTATAGATACAATACTATTTCACTGAACAGGAGTTGACCAGTTATATGTGTTTAAAAGCTCCTATAGATACAATACTATTTCACTGAACAGGAGTTGTCCAGTTATATGTGTTTAAAAGCTCCTATAGATACAATACTATTTCACTGAACAGGAGTTGTCCAGTTATATGTGTTTAAAAGCTCCTATAGATACAATACTATTTCACTGAACAGGAGTTGACCATATAATAGGTGGATTAGGACACCTCTCGAAAAAGTAATTAATTATTATGTGCCCATGATCAGTTGTTTTTGTCCAGGGGCCAATAGTGTCCCCTGTCACAGATTAAAACGATTCTAACATGGTCTTCATATTGCCCTGCTCTGTGGTTGTAGCATGGTGACTTTGTAAGAGTATATTGTATATGGACATTGGACAAAGGTCACAATATAGCGTAACAGTATTACTTCCCAAAGGACAAAACCAGTAACGTTACTCTGCTAAGAAACTTCCCCACCAGTATCAAGTTTCCCTCCTTTCAGCAAGTTATGACCTATCGGAACAAGTTGTCACAAGCAATCAGAATATCATTGGCCGATTCTGGTCATCATGCAATCATTCTATATTTAGCTTCTTTTATGAATAAACCTTGCATGACAAGAAAGAAAATGATCATTGATGCTCTTTTGATCTCATCACAGCTCTTAATGTTTTTTTGTGTGTGTATTTTTGTTAATTTCTCTTGCATGCAATTCAATACATTGAACAAAAGATACAGTAGATATCAAATGGCTGGTTTCAGTGTTTGATATGAAATCAATGGTGCTCATCTTTGGCACTGGCAGATCTGGATTTTATGTGGCTGACTCCATAAAGGACTGTTACAGCAATAAGTTCTATAATCCCATTTAGTGTTGACAGTGTTTATTCTTTCTTGAGTACAATTCAAGTACTGTGACACTGAAACAATAATAATACAAACATTTATGAGATGAAGGAAAGACAGAACTGATATGCCTAACTATGAGAAATATATTTAAGTATTAAAGAATGTTGAAATTTAGTAAAATATTATACAATATTGAAATGAAAATATAAATACCTGCTTTGGGATGTCTAAGTGAATGTTGTTACTCTATTGCTGTATTGAAGTGGAATGAATAGGCTAAGGAAGTACTAATGAAACTGTGAATATCATGAGGTGTGAAATGACATGAAACAAACATTGAAAACAGCATGTTGGTCAGTGTTAACCACAGCTACAAGGACCTTTATCAAAGGTAGAACCTGACGCTATTATTAATTTTGTAAAGGCTATCAATATTCCCCATTAGATCTGACTTTTCCTTTCATGTTATTGACATATCTTGAAATTGAAATATGCTCCTGCAGCTGTATAGGTAATTACCTGACTTGTGCCATATGTGGTTATTTTCGAACCATCTTAGCAATCCTGACTTTCATGACCCCTTGGTGGTCAAAACGTCGTTCATCTCAATCTACTACTGCTCTTTGGATTTGTCGTTGTTTGAGTCTGCAATTAATAGACGGACTGACAGACAAACTATTAAATGAGCCAACACATACTAATATATGAGTGCAGACATCTATCCTTTCAAGTACAAAGAAAGGTATAACTGACATTCACCGAATCCCCCCCCCCCCCATTACCTATTTAGGAATTTTATTGCAACTGCATTGGGGGTGGGGGCCTAGCTCAGAGGTAGCGCACTGGGCTTCCAACCACTGGGTCCCGGGTCTAACTCAGGTCAAGCCTATGTTGGATGGCTGTTTCATCCTTCGTCTCATTGCCATGGTCCCTACCTGTCCTAATTAGCCCATCAGGTAAAGAAATACAGGACGTAAAGCCCTAATCCACCACCATTGCAACTGCATCAATGTGTGGAAGTTGGAACTATCTGCTTGAGAATATAAGGATGCAATACTTTCACTAAAAATATTGTAGGATCAACCAGAATCACCAAATATGAAAATGCACTTGTCAAAATGAGTGTCAGTGACCACTTTTGTTTAGCCACACAGAGAGTCAAAGATATAGAAAGTGCCATTCTGCCAAACGCATCACTTGAGAGATCAGCAGGTGCTGACTGATGAAAGGCTCCAAAATGAACACAAGTATCTGGGAATCCCTGATAACCAAAGAAAACCATATCAGATGGAGAGGCTCAGATACAGTCTTCATAAATGTCATATGGCTCATCTGATGTCTGAGTTTGTCTTGATACACTCAGTCACTTGAGGTGATGTAGCCGGGTGGCGAAGTGGTTGCGGCAGCTGGTTATGGCATCAGCCAGTTATTGTCTGAGATGGAGAAGTGTGCAATGTTGCTGTGCATTGAGCTAATAATGTTTGATGTATGCAAAAAATTGTCATATGACTGACCATGCAGATAACTTCCCCAATTAGGCCAGTCACTGGTGAAACTTCCCAGTTACTGGTTAAGCAATGCTTACTGTCTGAAATCAGTTTCCTACAGAGTTACGTCTCAGCTAACCAACCTGAACTGATAATCTCTTGTGTATATATATTGCTCGAATAAATACTACATATAAAAACTGGATTGTCACTCAATATGAGTGGCCAAAATCATTGCATTCACTTTATATTGATTACCTACCATCCAGAGCCTTGCTGGGTTCACTATCTCTCTATAAAATAGATTAACTACACCTAGTAATTAATTTGTCATGCCATCAAAAATCCAATATGTAAATTAACCAAATGATGACGTCACAATACTCAACAATGGGTGATGATGTCATTTCCATTGTATATCCAATGTTTTGGTCTTGATTTCTTTTTATGTATCATTTGTTATTTTGTTATTAATGCCTGATAGATTCATTAGCTTGCATATATTTAGTCTACCTTGATCAAATAAGGTGATTTTCAATAATTTGATGAAGTTTTAGAAAATAATAATTTTGAAGACAGTGGAGCTTTGAGGTACTTTATAACGAAGAGTACTACACTGTCAAACTATTCATCTCACAGTGTGCTTGATTAAATATTTCTTAAATCCTTTGATATTTTGGAATTCTATGGGAGTTACTATGCTATGAGTTAACTATGCCCGGGGCTGGAATCATAACAGAGTTACTATGTCATGGCAAGTCTGAACTAGAGTAAGTTTGGTCATGAGGTTGTAATAACTAATTTATTCTGACAGTTATACTTAAATGGGGGCCATGCTTGTTATTATTGCAATGTGATTATTTGCCAACCCCTCCGGTCAATCCGTTCTCACATAATTATGCATGAACTTTTTGGAATATGGATATGAACAGTCAGAACCATGGAAAAATAATGCATCCTGCTTCCAACAACATTGCAAAATATTTCACAGAATTCCATTGCAGTCACGGAACTAAATGTGGGGCAACAATGCAAATTAATTAATAGGCCCTGTCCCCAAATGAACTGTCGATATTGTTTGCATTTAATAAAACATATGAACCAAAAAAACAACAACCAAAAAAACCAAAAAAAAATGGAAAGTAAATGATTAAAGTTGAATAGAAAGAAATGGCCAAACGGTAAAATAAAGATGCATATTAAATCATGTTTTAGGGCATTTCTGGATTTTGGGGGCGGGGGCCAAGCTCAGAGGTAGCGCTCTGGGCTTCCAACCGCTCGGTCCCGGGTTTGATTCCCGGTCGAGCCTAAGTTGGATGGCTGTTTCATCTTTTGTCTCATTGCCATGGTCTCTGCCTGTTCTAATATGCCCAACTGGTGCAGAAATACAGGCCTAATCACCCACCCACCCAGGGCATATCTGGAATCTCCACTGGGTGGCTCCCCAAAAGCGAGATGACTGTAGTCCCCCAAGGCGCACATAATTTTTATGTACATTTTTTATATATTTCATTTTGTAAATTATGCCTGAATAAATCAACATCATCATCTTATTCCTATATAGGGTCCTAGGTTCAACCCCTGACTCAAGCTATTTATAGGCACCTTAAGTAACATCTAGAGATTAAATTATATATACCTTTTTAGTATGTGCGGATGTGTCCTTTTAACTTATTTTTTTTTAACATAGTCAGCACCCAGAGACATTACATAATGTGTGCATTTAGCCCCCCCCCCCTCCTCCCCCCCCCCCCCGAAGAACTTGCTTTTTAGTATTGCCTCTGAATTCATACTTCACCCACCAAGGCCAAAATATGTAATATGTAGCCATACACGTACTTTTACTACTACTACTAGTACAAGATTTGCAACATTTACACCTCTGGAATAGTCATATAATTGGGAGAATGAATGCCAAGATGGTAGCATACAAGAAAAATTAGATACGGAGGCATTTGATTTTTGTGTTGTCAATTTTTAAAATATATTGGATTGAAAAGTCAGTGGTTATGTATATAGGGCGGGGGCCTAGCTCAGAGGTAGCGCTCTGGGTTTCCAACCGCTGGGTCCCAGGTTCAATTCCCGATTGAGCCTAAGTTGGATGGCTGTTTCATCCCTCATCTCAATGCCATGGTCCCTGTCTGTCCTAATTAGCCCAACTGGTGCAGAAATACAGGACGTAAAGCCCTAATCACCCACCCACCCAGTAGTTATGTATATACACTGTACGTCCATAACACATCTCTCAGTCTGTTTCCTTTGCTCTAGAATTCTCAGTGCTTCATAAGCAAAGTGAATGACAGGCTGTTAACACTGAGAGACAGCCTAGGCTCTTAAAAAACCACTTGGCTTTACTCTAAGCAGGTGCTGGGCATTTTTGCTTTGACATGTTGAGAAATCACATGCAGGATTAGGCAAAAAGAAGAGGAATTACCCGTGTACCTGTTGCATATGCTGCTGAATGTGAAAACCCCGGCCTTACGGTAAATGTCTATTGGAAATGTATATTTATAAATGCATTAGGTGGATAAATAAACTGTTCATAAAAAGATATAGGCAGTACGTAATGCATTGTATAATTATTATTATTTTTTTGGCAAGTGCTTGAGGGGCGGGGGCCTAGCTCAGAGGTAGCGCTGTGGGCTTCCAACCGCTGGGTCCCGGGTTCGATTCCCGGTCGAGCCTATGTTGGATGGCTGTTTCATCCTTCATCTCATTGCCATGGTCTCTGCCTGTCCTAATTAGCCCAGCAGGTGCAGAAATACAGGACGTAAAGCCCTAACCACCCACCCACCCACCCAACCTTAGCAAGTGCTTGGGCAAGATCTCTTTATTTTACATGACCTGTAATTTACTTAGGACGGTACTTCTGACTTACTTTACCTTTACAGCAAACATTAACTTTCTTTATAGACTGACTGAAACTAAGCAATGCCAGTCAACCTTCGAAGCTCTCTAATGCTTTACAGAAGTACTTCCTCTCTTACTTTTATAACCGTGGCTGAAGCATTCCACTTATTTTTATGAACCCCAACTTTTCCCTTTGCTACTTACTTAGGTACTAAGTTAACTTGTGGTTTTGAGTGTGTGGTAATTATGTGGGTTTTTGTATCTTGTTTAGCCACTTGAGTTATATAATATATACTAAATATGAGACCAATACACAGGTACAATTACCCGCGTGATAGCAACCCCTAAAATTAAGTATAGAGAATTCAATTTATTTTTCCTAATTATGCAAGTTACCTCATCCATCTCTCCACACTGAATTATAGCATTGTCCGATGTTTTAAATACGACTGTCAACAATCCTATCCTAGATGCTCACAACTGTTTGATGAAATTTCTCAGGAACTAGATGGGTGTAAATTAATGACCCTCTTATTTTGTTTCTTATGCTTATTTACTTCTGTAGTGATAGGCTGACGGTCCAATAATTGGCAAAAATTCATATTTGGTAATTTTATCACTGTTCATAAGGATGATGAGATATCCCCATTGGATTATGATAGAGATACTAAAACTAAACGTTCTTCTAAATACTTCAATGGTGAATGATATTCAAAATAAGATAATTGCAACAGATTTCTAACATGACACAAAACAAGAAAAAGACTAAAAAAAAAAGGCAATAGCGTCCACTGGGGTTTTTGTATCTGGTTTAGCCACTTTAGTTATATAATATATTATATATAGTAAATATGAGACCAATACACAGGTACAAAAACCCCCTGTGATAGCAACCCCTACAATTAAGTGTAGTGAATACAACAATTTTTTCTTCACATAAATGATAAAACTGGCTCATCATGACATTGAGACTATATTAAGACATGATAAGTTTTTGGTGTTATAATTTGAATGTTAATGAATTAAGTTTTGGATGTTATAATTTAAGTTCTAACCACCGTTAAGGATCAAAAGCTCCAGTTAAGTTTTACTATTTAGGGGCGGGGGCCTAGCTCAGAGGTAGCACTCTGGACTTCCAACCGCTGGGTACCGGGTTTGATTCCCAGTCGAGCCTATGTTGGATGGCTGTTTCATCCTTCGTCTCTGCCTGTCCTAATAAGCCCAACTGGTGCAGAAATACAGGACGTAAAGCCCTAATCACACACACACACACACAAGTTATACTATTTATAACCAAAACATTGTCATTAGTGGTGCAAGGAAAGTGCATTCACCTTTATCATCAAATGGTCATCAATGCTCGTCATAGATTGTAGAGTAACACTAAGAATTATTCATGAAGCAAGAGATATCAAGCCCATCAACCTAATTAATACACATAGTTGCACCCTTAAATGGGCGATAATATGCATGCTCACAATCTATATCAGGGTTCTCCGTTGCCAATGCAAATACGTGGCACTTCAACCAATCAAAGATTATGCACATAGCATGGAATTAAGGGGTGGACACTGGAGGAGTCATATGATGTGCTCAGGATACGTAGACTAACGTAGTGTATTTATTTCTTCTCTGTGGTTATATAGTCTTCTGTTCAGTCCCTTGCCCAGGCAGTCTCCATGCATGAGCTGTTAAATTAGCAGTCCCTTGTACTCCGTGTCTATGCTGAGGCAAGTAAAAGACCTCACCCATGGGGTGAATGATGTGTGACTCCTCCACTCTCTCACCTCATCTATCTATCTATCTAACTATCTATCTAACTGCCTACCTGCCTACCTTCCTACCTACCTACCTACCTTCGTATTTTTCCAACAGCTCTGTCGCTTGAATTGACACAACTAATGAAACAGTTTCTAGAAAACTATAAATGATTCTATCAATTGGTGTAGAGTGTGATAAATAAGTTATATGTGTTACAAACTATATAAGTGTGATAAACTATACAAATATAATAATTAGCACATTTTTTAGACTATGCTTCGTGACCAGTTACTGGTAATTTTTTTCCTTCTTTCTATTTACATTTGTAGTAAAAAGTGACGCCATTTTGTTTTTATGTGAGTAAGTAGACCCGATTAATATAGAATTATGGGGAGGGTGGATGGCATGGTTTTTCGTATAGTTAGATTCTACTATTGTGGGATACATAAGAATATATCATTTGTTTTTCGGTCACATTTTATAGTTACTAATAAGTCAGACTCCTACTTTCTAACCATTTCCAAAGATAATTTCTGTTCTTCTTGTCACCATTGTGGCCATTTGTCATGGTCACAGAAAAACAGCAGAAATTACAATGGGGAATGAAACAGACTTTAAGGTAATTCTTTAGCAGTGTTTTTGTCAGCCAGAAAGTTGTGCTGCTCCATGTCATTTGTGGAAAAAAATGACCGAAAAAACAACAACATGTGGATACTTATTTTTAATCCTTCTATAACCCCATTCCTGTTATTAACCACATCACGATCCTTTTCCTTTCTTATAATTACATGGGATGTGCCAAGTATCGTTTCATTGTTGCTTTAATGATTTCCTATGGTAATAGCAGGTACCCTAATACAGACTTTAATTTGCCAGTTCACTACCCGAATGTGGACTTAGATTTACAAATGTAAATTACCAAATTGAAGCCTTTTTTTGCCATGGAAATCTGAGATGAATTAAATGCATATTTGCAAGCATTTGGAGTTGTATGACTTTTGTTGTTCTAGATGTCTGTTTGGAATTAATCGATGGAACCCATACATTGTAATGTTGTGAGTGCTTCCCACAAACATGGGACTGTGGCACCAGGCAGAAACTGATAACATATCCTCCCTGTTCCCTAAATTGGTTGCCATGGGAACATCACGTGACCTCAATTGTTTCCATTGTTCAGCACAGTCACGACATTTCAGGTCTGAACCCTTTTGCACATGTACAGGTTAATGCGTTTTACTTAATTAGGTCTTGCAATGGCAGTCTCAAGTTAGGTTTTGTTTCCAAATTTGTATGCAACCATGCCTGTCAGTGCATAGTATTAAATGACACATTAACTGATTAGTCAGTTTGCAGACTTTAACTTTGGTGATTTGCTAACCAATTTATCCAATTGGTTAGCCATCAATGGTAAACTATAGTCTAAATTTGGAGAGATTTGGCCTGTACAAGAAGTGATGGAGTCAGGTTTTAAATCCAACCTAAATTCATTTGGAATTATTTCTGTCAAATCGATGTCTCTCTGACATTATGAAGGGCGGGGGCCTAGCTCAGAGGTAGCGCTCTGGGCTTCCAACCACTGGGTCCCAGGTTCGATTCCCGGTTGAGCCTAAGTTGGATGGCTGTTTCCTCCTTCGTCTCATTGCCATGGTCCCTACCTGTCCTAATTAGCCCATCAGGTGCAGAAATACAGGATGTAAAGCCCTAATCACACACACACTCTGACATTATGATATTTAAGAAAAGAAAAAGACACTGACATTATTCATGAAAATTTGTGATATATTAGTGATCGATAGACCCCTGGCCCCAACCTCTTCCCAAATTAACTATATAGAACCTTAACAACCAACCGGCTCCAGCTGACGCAGATCAAGCAACCAATTAACACCCAATCGACCACCCAGCACACTGGATGTAGCAATTTTTAGTTTTGAGGCTGGAGTTATTGCAGTCAAGCAGTAATATAAATCAGAATATGACAGAATACCTTTATCACAGCAGATATCTATACAGTATGTATGTAGTCAGTCTGGAGACCCTTTGATAGCAACAGAAATGTTTTCCTATCCTATGAGCAACAAATAGACATAAGCAGATTTTGGTTGTAAATATGGCCACTGCCATGCTACGTCATAATGGAAGCTTCTGAAGGTCCCGGATGTGGTATTGTACCATTGTGCCAAGTCACGTGATAAAAGATGTTGCCTAGCAACGGAGGTGAGGAGTTCAAACCATACAGGAAGTGCTTGAAATTGATTGGCTTCAATTCCATATTCCTCAAGGTTTTGGTGGAGAAAGTGTGATGAGGTAGAAAGAAATAACCGAAGTACAACTACAGTTGCAGGAGATGAAGAGTGATATACAATCAAATCTGCACTAACGGTAGAAAGAATAATCTAAGCCTAACTGCAGTTGCAGGAGATGAGGAATTAATATACATGTACAATCAAATCTGCACTAACGGCCGCCCGTAAAAAACGGCAACCTGCTGTTATCGGTCATTTTTAACTCCCCAAAACTGCAAATATATATATAATATTATATTCATTGTTTCAGTCCTCTTATGAATTACCTGTCTTTAACGGCCAGACTGATTGATTGTCATGGCAGAACGCTTAACAGAGGTTTCATAAGGCATCTATGGATGAGGAATTCTGATTTATCATTTACTCCATGGGTTGGATCTTTACTTGCCTTAGCATGGACACAAGTACAAGGCACCTCCAAGTAACGTCTCATATGATGTAGTTTAGATGTAGCTCACGCAGAATGCTTAGAGCGAGAACCTAACTCAGGGACCCCTCAGCGGAACTGGTCAGTGTACCCGTCTGATACCTAAACCTCTAAGGGCGGAGGCCTAGCTCAGAGGTAGCGCTCTGGGCTTCCAACCGCTGGGTCCCGGGTTCGATTCCCGGTCGAGCCTAAGTTGGATGGCTGTTTCATCCTTCATCTCATTGCCATGGTCTCTGCCTGTCCTAATTAGCCCCATTAGTGCAGAAATACAGGACGTAAAGCCCTAATCACCCACCCACCTAAACCTCTAAGCCACCCAGCCAATGTTTTCGCTTGAATCAAATCTTGTTGGACCATTTGGTTTATCAAATGCTTTTGCTTGTAACAAAGCAATTACTGCAACTTTTGCCTTGTCACATCATGCAACATTTTGTGATAACTTCATTGGTAACAATGTCACCAGTTTAATTTGAAGTTTGATAACATTTCTGTCCCACACGAGTTGATGACTTCAATGCATGTTAAACGTGGAGCTGGTGATTGTGATATGAAAGATGGATTTGCCTCGTTTAAATGAGTTGGTTAAACTCACAATATTACAGTGTTGGTGGAATTTTATCTTTTTGTCTATGAATACCAATTACCCTTTTGAATTTGTTGTTTCACCAAATACCCCATTGATATGGATGGTAATTGATCCAATTTCTCTCAGCTTGAAATATCTTGGTGGGTGATCAAACACAATGGATTTTAATGATTGTATTATTAACAGAGAAATGAATGATTCCAAATCAGTTTGCATCATTGATAATGGGCTTTAACAATGGTGTTCATTTGGAGCTGGCCTGCTCTGAAATTCACACTATTTCATACCATACAAATGAAAGAATGTACTATAAGGATTGGATGTAATGCATTGCAGTAGAAATTCTATAGATGGTCCCGGCATGGCATATGTTTACCACTCAATATTTGTGAAATGGTGCATAAGCACGGTCTCTTCAAACAACTTCCAAACAATTTCCAGACAAGTGGGCTGTGATGGAAATATATTGCGTGTATTTGGTTGATGTTGGTCAGATTATGTCATGATGTAGAGTTTTTCATTTATTCTTTTCATTCATTTTCTGGTGATATTTATTATTTCATAATATTCCTTTCGTTCTTCCCTTCTTCCTTTCTTTGTAAGTTACTTTCTTACTTCTTCTATCTCTATTCCTGCCATTCCTTCATTCCTTCCTTCCTTCTTTCCCTTCCTTCCTTCCTTGACCCATTTTACATGCCTCAACCTTTAACGCAGGATGTCAGAGAACCCTAAAATGGCTCAGCAGACCCATAGTAGCTCATCGTGCCAATCCAATCTGTAGTGTGATCAGTCTTGGTCCTTTCGGCTACTTACTCCTAGGATGTTCACTGACATTCTGACATACTGCATATGCCCAGCGATTTGTCAGTCCACTCTCTATGTTGTATAGTATTGCCATGAAAGATATATGTTAGTGGGTGGAACTGTGGAACTGTGAGTACTGCTTTGGCAGACCTTCAAGGCCCACAGTTTGGTTGAATTTCTAAGAGACTACGAAATATGATCAAATGAAATTGCAAAGCAAATTGCGGTCTGCTTAAATGTTGATGCTCTTTTGTTTGAAGCAAATTATATGCAATCCTTGACCTATTAAGACTGGTTTTGCAAACCATTAAGTTTCTTTCCTTGCCTTGCAACGTAAACTAGAAGTTACAAGACAGTTTCTGAGGCAGATTTGGCTGCACTTCATTGCATTTGGCAGTAATAGCAACTGCCAGTTGTCTGCTGGAAAAAATATTCAAGTTTGATGTTAATGGTGAAATTGCAACTGTATATTTCTGGTTGTCGTAGTGTGATCCAATGAACTTCACCTGGCATTTAATTTTTCAATATGAACAAACCAAGTGATGATGTCACAATACTCAACAATGGGTGATGATTATTTGCCTTGATTGAAAATTTATTTATTGATAAGACCATGTCTTTTTTTAAATTCATGCTAGTTAACCAGTTCACTGAGCCTAGCCTTCTGACTCTCAAAACCATTCATGTTATCTCAAGTTAAAGCCAAACCAGGATTTGGTACCCATCAAATCTCGCCAGTTTTGAGCCTTTTTTATTGAGCCTTTCAATTCGAGACAGGCTGATGACTTCAGACTTCAGCCGATTTCCATTTTTCAAGGCTCATTTGTCCCTGTATTGATTTCTGGGTGCTGTTCTTGAAATTCAATCCCTCAGTTCCGTGTCATGAAAGAATTCTGAGAAAAACTAAGCCGAACCATTAGGACTGAGCTGACTAATTAGCTTTTGTCACTTTCATTTCTTCCTCTGTCTAGTTCTTTTTCCGTTTGGTTCATGATCAGGTGTCAGATTTTAATACTTTATATTTTGATATTGTATCCAAGGATACTATTACAAAACTGGATACATGCAATGCAATGTAACCTGCACATTGACTTTACAAATTACCCTCACAGGGTGTGAAAAGTTACTCTACAGGTGCAATAAAGTTATTCTAGTCTAGTCCAGTCTATCGACTTTATTCAATGACAGAAGAAGCCTTCATAGGATGATCATGAGTAATGCTGTCAGATACTTTGTATTTACTTATCATAAAATGACTATTGGCCTTGAGCATTCACAAAATTTGTCCATGTCCATGAAGATTTACAAGGACCCATTGGCATCGACTTCGAAAAATGTTTGATAAACAGTTCAACCAGACATGCAACATTGCTGTTGGTTTTGAGACAACCTTGTTGGGGTAGCATAGCGATGGCTTGGCCTAGCATGCCTCCTTGCAGAATCCCTTTGTATTCAGCCTACCTTATCCCATGATAATGTATGGAGGGACAAGTCATTTATAAAGATCCACAGGACTTGTCCGTGGAGATTTACAAGAACCCAATGATCTAGTCTAGTTTGGAGATGACCTTGACCCTTATTCCATGGCCAGCTCTGCTGTAGGTCCCAGGTTTGAATCCTGGCCCGAGCCACATCTGAGCTGGATGTTGATGGCCTGAACAATTTATTCGAGGTGCCTTGTACTCGGTCTCTATGCTGAGGCAAGACCCACCGATGAGTTAAATGTGTAACATGGGTTGACTCCTCTCTCTCACGGGGCGGGGGCCTAGCTCAGAGGTTGGCTCTGGGCTTCCAACCACTGGGTCCCTGGTTCGGTTCCCGGTCGAGCCAAAGTTGGATGACTGTTTCATCCTTCATCTCATTGCCATGGTCTCTGCCTGTCCTAATTAGCCCAACTGGTGCAGAAATACAGGACGTAAAGCCCTAATCCCACACATCCCTCTCTCTCACGTCATCAATCAACCCTCATCAGAGGCAAGAACTTACCTTAGAGGGCTGCACTTTCTATCTATCTATCCATCTATCTATATATCTATCTATCTATTTATCTATCTATATATCTATCTATGCCCACCTGAAAGCTCTATGGGACAGGTGTCTCACTACAGCCTGTAACAGGGTCTATAAATAACCCTTTTAATGGCATTGCCGAAGATTGCGTCCAAAGCAAAGAAGTTTAAGCAACAGCTGCCTTGGCTGGTAGCAAGATGCATCCACTTAAGACATAGGCAATTAATAGTCCGACAAAATTGTCTCACAAGCCACATATCTATCACCATGCTTGCAATATGACAGCAAAATTTCCGTCTAGGCAATTAACACATGTGGGGAAAATTGTGTTGCTTCAAAGTTGCATATGGCCAGCAGTCAAGCCAATTAGGGTAAAACTGGTAGAGTAAACTGGTCAGGGTTTTTCTTAAGCATAGATATATAACGCTTTACATGGAAATATGTTTTTTCACATCAAATAGATTGACACCCACCTATAATTAGCTCCCGGTCGAGCCTAAGTTGGATGGCTGTTTCATCCTTTGTCTCATTGCCATGGTCTCTGACTGTTCTAATTAGCCCAACTGGTGCAGAAATACAGGACGTTAAGCCCTAATCACACACACACACACCTATAATTAGCTATAATTATTCGTATGACAAATTATGTGCATTTGTACTCTGCAGAGACAATCAAAACATGTGGTCCAATTGGCAGTTTTCAGTGATCTTATCAAGTGCACTGGCAACGTAGTCAATATATAAAACTTTATAGACAAGAATTTGAATTACACCAAAATCTTGCTCCTTTACAGTTGGTAGAATGGTCTCTGCCTGTCCTACTTAAGCCCCGTTCCCACATAGCCGAGTTACTCGTAGTCAACTCGTAGTAATAACAAAAATTACGTAACACCCAAAATTCGAGGAGTTGGCGACGAATTTTTGCGGAAAAAGTGACCAGGAGTGACTCGCCGAGTTACTCGCCGAATTACTCACCGAGTTACTCGGCGGGTTCAGCGAGCGACTCGCCGAGTACCAGGAGTGACTCGCCGAGTTGCAGCCAATTAGTGAACGATCTCGAGGAGAGTGTCGGCGAGTTAGAGGAGTAACTCGCCGAGTACCAGGAGTAACTCGCCGAGTACCAGGAGTAACTCGCCGAGTTCCAGGAGTAACTCGCCGAGTACCAGGAGTAACTCGCCGGGTGAAGCAAGGTGTCTACGACAGCGACGAGTCACCCATCGAATGATAGGCCGACGCCAGCCTACCTGCATTCTCAGATGAATATCTCGCTTAATATTTGGTCTATTTTCGATCCGAAAAAACCTATGGAGTCACTATGAATTATACTACAAAACAATCTTTATTTGACGAAAATCGGACTAATATTAAGGGAGCAGTAGCTTTTTAAAGAAGCGCTCAGCTTTCTGCATTAATACAGTCTGGGCGCGGACGCTTCAGGGAGCACCAGTATAAGTAAATTAAATATAGCAAATAAAATCACAGATCAAATCACAAATACTAATTACAATATCAATATTAGATTTAAATTTTACAAAATATACACAAATTTATACTGATCATAATATCACAATAAGATTCAAATTAACACAAAAAGATAAGAAAGTTATACAAATATAATCATTGCCTGGTAATTACAATTAAATATATTGCTTTTAATTAATGAAAGCAATTACATATTTTTGTAATTGTGAATGACAATCAAGACAATGTCATATTACTGTGTCATCTTTGAACAAACCATGAAATGACAGGTCAAAGAACCCCAATTTAGGCAATTAGGCAATTGACACATGTATTGAATTTGCTGTATGCTCTACACCAATTCTTTGTATCATTCAAAATGCTAATAGCAATTACTGTGTCATCTTTGAACAAACCATGAAATGACAGGTCAAAGAACCCCAATTTAGGCAATTAGGCAATTGACACATGTATTGATTTGCTGTATGCTCTACACCCATTCTTTGTATCATTCAAAATGCTAATAGCAATTGACATAACAGTCATGGCAGTTGGCAGAATGAGTAGAAATGAATTGCAATAAAGCTCATCCAAACAATGTATATAAAATGGTCAAAAATATTGACTACACCATTCAAGTCAGGGCCATACACAGAGCACCTTGCCGCCGCCAGACTACCTGCCTTCTCAGACAAATATCTCGCTTAATATTTGGTCTATTTTCAATCTGAAAATCTGTGTGGAATAAGTATGAACTCGACTATAATTCAATATTTATTTGACGAAAATCGGAATAATATAAATGGAGCAGCAGCCGCCGCCAGACAACCGCCTTCTCAGACGAATATCTCGCTTAATATTTGGTATATTTTCGATCCGAAAACACGTATGGAATCAGTGTGAACTATACTAAAATGCAGTCTTATTTGACGAGAATCGGACTAATATTAGGGGAGCAGCAGTCTTTTAAAGTAGCGCTCAGCCTTACCTGCATTGATACAGTCCGGGCGCGGACGTCTGCGAGAGCACCACTGTTTGCCTCCGCCAACCTAGCTACATTCTCAGACGAATATCTCGCTTAATATTTGGTCTATTTTCAATCCGAAAATACCTATGGAGTCACTATGAATTATACTACAAAACAATCTTTATTTGACGAAAATCGGACTAATATTATAGGAGCAGCGGCCTTTTATATTATATACGATCCCCTACGTTGATGATGCATGTACTAAAGGTAGAACTCGACGAGTTACTCGGCGAGTTACTCCTACAACTCGGTGAGTTACTCCTACAACTCGCCGAGTAACTCCTCGCACTCCTGAACATCCCCCCCGAGTGTAATACGAGTGAAATTAGCGCCGAGTAACTCGCCGAGTTCGAGGAGTAACTCGGCGAGTTCGAGGAGTAACTCGGCGAGACATGACCAAGATTTTGAAACTCCTGAAAATCCGCCGAGTGTGCCGTGCAGCACGGCATACTCGGCAAACTCGGCTCCAAATCTCACGAGTTCGCTACGAGACTCAGGAGTTTCTCGCCGAGCATCTCTCGAGTGCGAGGAGTAATCGCCGAGTTTAGTAAGAGTTGGGCCCGAGAGGCGTGTTACGTAATACTACGAGTTGACTACGAGTAACTCGGCTATGTGGGAACGGGGCTTTAGCCTAACTGATGCAGAAATACAGGACGTAAAGCCCTAATCACGCTCACACACACAGTTGGTAGAATATATATGTAAACTTTCATTCGTAAAGTGAATCTGGCACTCGGTGAGTCCTAGGTGAGCCATTGTTGATCTCCCCTAATCCTGTATTCACTGAAGCTTGACACTAAAGACAATGTTTAGATACAGTTACACCACCTGCTCTCTCGTGATAGAAAACTCAGATAACTGCAATGGACCTTTCAATGAGTCATAATTACCTTATGAGTCATCATGGGATAGAGCAACTACGGTAGAACAAATAGGAGTGTGACTCATCAATGCAGTTTTTAGTAGAAGAAACTGAGGAAAGTTTACATATCAGTTCTACAAACTGTAATTGGTGTGCAAAACATTTATGCCACCTCTGTACTAATCAAGTAAACGTGAGAGCTTTGATTTTTGGTAGTTATTTAAAGCTTTTAAGGCATATCTTTCATTTTATTTTTCGCGTAATTATATTTATATAACAGATACAAATGTTTAATGAACTCTGAAAGCCTTGCCTCAGCTTGAAAATTTAGTTTTTGTGAACTTTTGAAAAACGTGATTTGTTTTAAATTGATTTTCTTTCCGACTGGGATTTCCATGGCATTTATGCTTTAAGGCAAAAAGAATGACATTTTTAGAGACTTGGCACCCCATTGCCTTTATTAGAGTCTAAATTACTCGGCAATTGACTTAATTGTTTCTGAATAAGCAATTAGACATCATTTAGCTCCAATGCATGAGAGGTACTCTAAGCAGTTCTAAGGCAATGCCTGTCCATGATTTAATCAAGACTAATTGATGATATAAAGCCTAGGTAAATCACCACAGAGTTAGATGGTAAAAGTTTCATTGGATTATATGCACTGTCACTCAGAAGTTTGGAATCATTGAGAGTTTCAATCCACACCCAAAAAGGACATAATGAACGCGTCTCAGACATATATTCTCTTTCAAAACTGTATAAGTTTCCAATCTTTTGAATACAGTGTGTAGGTTTTTACTAATTTATAAATTGACTTATAGTCTCGACTCTTGAAGTGTCTTATGACTTACGAGTATAAACAATTTTATGTCACAGTATTTGGCATAACTTTGTTCCTTTGTGTGATTTTAGTTGATTTGTCTTACAAAGTTCTTGGTTCGACTTGCTCAAATTAACTTAACACTGCATCACTGAAATGATATACAGGGTTTTGGTGTTCCGGCACCATCGTGTCTGACATTATTAGAGCTCTAGGTTAATTTAAGTGTCCAATAAAATATTTAATAGGCACACCAAGAAATGGGGGTATTTACTACCTTAATTTGATTATTAACATACTCCTTCCACTCTTAATCACCCCTACAGAGATATATAGGTTTTAAAGGCCAGGCAAATTACCCCCTTGACTCCTGTTACACAATTCATCTTGTTGCTTGACCTATATTCTGTACCCCACCCTAATGCCATTGACCGCTAGTTCCGCCATGTGCTCTGCTATTTACTAAGTAAGAACGTCTGTTCCGCGTGGTCAAGAATTTATGAGTACACTTCAGTAATGGTGAATGGACACTCGCTTAATTGGCAGAATTGCAACGTCAGGCTGCAGATGAATGGTTCTAACCCATTTGTGTGTGTTGCTGGCTCAGGTGGAAAGATGATTGCTCATTTTTTAGTCCTGCTTGCTCATTTTTTAGTCCTGGTTTGATGCCTGAAAAGCTTTCTAAATCTAATATATTATATCTTTTATATGAGTAATATCTGAGCAAAATTATGTTACATATCCAGACAGCCATATGTACCTCAATACCCAATGGCCATGTAACGTCATAAAATCATGCAAAAATTGAATAAAAATATTTTTTAGAGTCATTTGCTTGATCATTTCCACCAATCTTTGACTCAAACTCTCAATGCTATATTGATCTGAAGCTTAGCCAGATAGCCCAGCAGCAATGTAACTCCGTATTCAATTTGGCGAAGGTAAATATTCCTTATCATAACAGCACAGTCCATCTTCTGTGACTAAACAAACAGTGGAAAGCTCCCGAGTAATCAGATTGAAAGAAAATTGTGGTGATCGAAGATAATTTTGATAAATGATTGACATTTTCAATTACTCTCAAAAGTACTTTTCAAGTTAGTCATACAGCTGATTGGGCAGCCAATTACTGTATATGACCACCCTTAGTCATTCTTAAAATAATCTAATCATCTTCAGTACTTCTCAAAACAATAATTATTTAAGACAGTGTAAATACACTTTATACAATATAGATTATATATTCTGTCAGGAAAGTTCAAACCAACTCAGTATAGAATTTGTGTTCTGAGTGAAATTGGGGTGGGGGCCTAGCTCAGAGGTAGCGCTGTGGGATTCCAACCGCTGGGTTCCGGGTTTGATTCCCGGTCGAGCCTATGTTGGATGGCTGTTTCATCCTTCGTCTCATTGCCATGGTCCCTGCCTGTCCTAATTAGCCCAACTGGTGCAGAAATACAGGACATAAAGCCCTAATCACACAAACACATATTCTGAGGGAAATTCCATAGGTCCCACCCACTCGAATTGACATTTGCTGATGAAAGTGGTATTTAATATTGCATTCGTCCATTTTACGTTTGGAAGCAGGATTTTCTCAGCCACTAAACTGTCTAAAGCTGCTGGGTACCTGGCCTCCTAGGTTGCTGTTTACAATTATGTCTGACAACACGCCCGTTGGGTTCTCCCTGGGGTGGTCACGGAACCATGTGCTACTAGAGATAGCTAATGTAACAGGGTGTTGTAGTTGTGCAATGTATTTCTACATTTTGTGTGAATTCAAATGCATCTTTTTATGTCCTTTGAAGTTGTATTTGTCCATAACAATGCATACGTTAGGCCTACAACTTAAATGAAATGATATTTTACTCAGTGTGCATTGTAGTGTGTGGACAATGAAAATAGTTTTTCTCAGACAATTTCATTTAGCATTCCTTTGTCATCGTGACCTTTTCCCTGTAAAAAGGAAGAGTTGGACTCATACCAAAAAATACGGAATACTGCAGGGATATCCCATATTACACATGGATATTTCATGTATGAGTCTGATGGATTCCAACCTGTTTTCTTCTACTAATTCATGTACTTCTCACAGTGAAAAAAAGCAAACGTTGGGCTGGTGAATCAGCCGACTGCTATGTAACAAGAATATTTCTCTTCAAGACTGCAAATTATTACGTCGTCGATATAATATATGCTAAATTTATTCATGCGAATATATATCTAGTGAAACCCTGGAATCATGGGGCGGTCCAAATGTAATATAGCGTTTTATGAAATGATTGAAGAACAGCCCTAATTGATATAACAGTATTTCTTTGCTTTTGACCCGAATGATATTTGATGGAGCACTAATCTAAATCTGCAACTTGGTTGACAAAAATCTAGCCAGGGCTCCATATGATAGAATGACCTTCTTTCTGATGCTATTTTAAATGCTTATAAAACTATTTGTATTTACTTTATTTTTTCCCCCAGTAGCATGTTGCTATCTAACAAAACTATTCCTCCCAATGACTGCTAACCATTACATTTTGGACAGATGCTACATGCCAATGTTCACCTCTGAAGTACAGGTGTGTTTTATCTTGAATAGTATTGGAGCCTACTAAACCTCTAAAAACCTTAGTTCCCCAGTAACTTGCAGTAACTAAATGGTAGGACAGCTGCAGCTTGGAGTCACCTGGGTAACTCCCTTTCAGTCTCAGGTAACTGCAATCCACACAGCATCGTTGCGAAGACAATATATCAAAGGCAGACATGCCTGACACCTGCTCTGGCAAATCAAGCTGTAGACTGCTGAAATGTGGGTTAAATAAGCAGCCTATGTTTTAGTATAGCCATGCAATGACAGAAGGGTGTATGTCAAATTGTACTGGCTAAGTGGCAAAAGAAAAAGTTGTGGTTGCTATTATATTTATAGTGATTACTTGTGAACTATTATATTGTATTACTGTATGGCCATTACTTATTTTGTTTATATGAAGCATGAACATCGATGTGTCCATTGGAATACAAATAACATATAACTGGCCTAAGAACATGCAAATTTAGATGTTAAACTTCCATCAGACAGCTACAACTACATATGTTTGTTTGGATTAATTCAGGTGGCCTGAGTGTTTAATTAGTAGTGGTCTTGCTCTGTTTATAGAATTCACTGCTATGAATACTTTATCATTAACGACAGTAAATTTACAACAGCAATGGTCTTCATAGTGAAATTCTACAAAATTCTGAAGTCTTTATTTTTTATTTTATCCCTATGGGTGAATCTTTTATTTTAGACTTTGTCATTTGGAAATTAAGTGGCCATTTTAGTAGACTAAACGTTGTAGGTTTGTATCTGGTTTATTTGATTGGTTTGTTTTTGGTTAGTTAAACGGCCCTTAAGCACACAGAAGCACCATGTTGCTGCCTAATAACACGGTTCATTGCCAGTTTAACCAGGCGGACATATACTGCAGCTTGTTCTTATTTACCAGTTACCAGTAGTCAGTCATAGTCTTTGTTCAAGTGAGTTGCCAAGTACTGCTTGTATATTATGGTGTTCTTCTGTCAATTGACCAACATTGCATTTATACATTATGTAATAGACATATGTTACATATATAGAATACTACACAGTGGTACACTACAATTGACACCATTTAAGACTATAATTCCAAACTTGTAGACCACTTGGCTATTTCAACAACCCCCCCCCCCCCCCCCACCACTTTAACTGGCCCTGTACATTGATAAGTTAATACATTAAACTAACATGAAGTAGAACATTACAAAGATAAAACTTCTGAAGTCAACCCCTCCACCAATGAAAATTTCTAGGATCCTACAACATCCCCCTTGCTTGTGGACTCCTACAAAATCAATTATTCAAAATTAACACCACCGTGATATAATTAGACATCTATATAATTAAAGGAGACAGATCATTAAAATATCTCAGTACATTTGCCACCTTATAATCACTGCCTTTAAAGGTCATTAGCAGCTAATCTAGATTGATTTGTCTCTATATCCATCTTCTGAACGTCTTGGTTCCATTAGATCCATTGAAGACTTCTTGGAAGGGCTTTTTTTAGAACTGACAAGTAAATGCTTCCAGTGACAGTTAACAAGGCCCATGATGACATTGCATCAGAGGGAGCCAAGGTTTTTCAGGCCTAAATCCTTCCCTTGAGGAAGCAAAGCCAATTTATTTGGCGGTTTGACCGCAGCTGACTTTGCATACTGATGCTTTGGGTGTCCAAGGGAGAGGCAGTTTGGGGCTAGAGTGGAGTCATTCTGTCGCTTTTTGCTCTTTACTCTTCACTGTGTCATCTGTCTTTTTTCTTCTTCTTCTTCTTTTGTGTTTTTTGTCTCTATGCCATGTGTTTATTTCTTTAGCACTATTTTGATGTATTCATTTAAAAAAAAATTTGGAATATAATTTTGGAATATATATCAATCATCTTCCACCATTGCTTATATTCTCAACATTGTACAACATACACTGCAGCCATCCAACATACACTGCAGCCATCCAACATACAATGCAGCCATAAAACATACACTGCAGCCATCCAACATACACTGCAGCCATCCGACATACACTGCAGCCATCCAACATACACTGCAGCCGTCCAACATACTGCAGCTGCCCAACATTCACTACAGCCATCCAACATGCACTTCAGATGCCCAACATTCCCTGTCGTCATCCAACATACTTAGCAGCTGTCAGATATACTCTGCTGCTGATGCTGCTGTACAACATACATCCATGCTGGATGACAATGAAGCGTTCTGATTGGCTTACAGCAGCCAATATATCTATGTCTGTAACTATCTAATGTCTAACTTGTATTTTCTTGTCTGCTCTGTGACTATTGCAAGGAAGCAATTTTCATCTGTATTTGGCCGATTCTTTCACTTGTATTTGCCCCAATTCCTTCACGTGGCTTCTTCCTTTGTGAATGGCAAATTAATTGGAGGAATTGAGGCATTCACTTTCATGGAAAGAAGGCATCTGGCTCTTTTTTTCCCTTATCTTTTTGTCATGTTATGGATGGGTTTTCCCCCATTTTTGGCTGACCTTAATAACTGAAATTAAAACTCTGATGGGCATGCTATGCTGATTAGATTATTGACAATTTTCAAGGGCAAGATTTTATTTTACTATTTTGGCAAGGTCAGCAATTAAGGCCAAAGAAAATAAATAAATAAAATAACAGCCTTACAGCCAAATTCAGAGTTGGAAACCGATCTCTTGGAGTTTGATGCTGAACTCCAGAGGACGTCATTTGAATCCAGGAGTTCTCATTGGTTAAAGCAATCCCTAAGCCAATGAGAGTCCTGGATTCACATGACATCATCTAGAGTTTAGCTTCCAACTCTATGAATATGGCTGTAGGTCACTTCCACTGAAGGTCCTGGGTTTGAATAACAGTCTGGACACTCTTCATTAGCTACATTTTCTTGTTAGTGCCTTGTACTTGGCGTCTATGCTTAGGCAAGTAAAAGACACCACCCGTGGATCATATATGTAACGTGGTGTGGACTCCAATCATAAATCATTTCATCATTACGTCTGCCTTTGGCAGCTGGTCGTATAAACTGACTAAGCTGCAGATCAGTAGCTCTGAGACATTGAAAAAGGTCACGTGTCATGCTGATTAGATTAATAACAAATATTAGGGCCAGAAATTTTTCTATTTTTAACATGGCCTGGTGGGTGACTAAGTGGTTAAAGTGTTGACTAGATATCACAAATTTTTGAGCATGGGTTAGGTAACAAAAATTATATTGTATTTTCTGCTAATTTGCACTACTGCAGGATGCAACATACATACGTTATTACTTGTTTTGTCTCGCCCAAATGTATTTCGGATCAGGTAGCCAAGTCCTCTAATGTGGGATCATTTTAGCAAGAGGAATAATAAGCAGGAATGTGTCATCTATCAAAGCTTGCATAACACAACATAGAAATGCTGAATATGCTTAATATAATGCAACAAATAGATGTAATATATGTATCAGAATTTCAGAATGTAAAGAAACTGCTGAGTTGGTTATTGTCTGAAGTTAGTAGATTTACTTCCTATCAACAAAGATATTCTTCAAGTTGTTTCTTAATATTAGTTTATAACTTTATTTAATTGCTACTTTCAGTGACTTTTTATATCAGTCACCTGCCTATTTACTGTATTGAATTATTCTAGGTGAAAAATTTAGTTGTTATACATGGCCAAATGTGTCACATGCGTTTTCCATGAGAAGGATTAACACATGGAAAATACATGGTTTTTGCCTAATTATACATGGCCGAATGTGCCACGTGCGTTTTCTATGAGAAGGATAAACTCATGGAAAACGCATGGTTTTTGCCTAATTAAAATGAGGTGAAAACCATGAGTTTATCCAAACGCATAGAAAACGCACATAGCACATTTGGCCATGTACTAGTAAAGTTTATTGATCTTTTGAAAAAACGTAAAAAAATAAAATAAAATAAAATTTGAAACCATGCCACACAGGTGGTCATAATGTGTAGTATTAAGTATACAAGTAGAATCCCTCACTATTAGAATTACCTCATAATTACCATTGCAATTACTGAACTAGTTATACCAATACTTAGTAGAGACTTCATTATTTGTTTGATCTGAGTGAAAGATCTTTTCTTACCCGATCTGACTTAATTCAGGTGATGTTTATAATATGTAGTATTTAATTTAACTTCTAATCTAAACCAATCAATGAATAAACACACATATCAATCACCTTAATGCCCAGTGCACCTTAATTGAATTAAATGTGCACCTACAGTTCCTGATTTCCTGGTAAATGACCTCTGTTTGATGCTATTCGTAGTAAAGATACATCTACTTGTTGATGTTTACCTGTTCCTGTGAGTGTTGAAAACCAACATGTTTATCACACCTCAACCTAATCTCAGTACAGTCTGAGGTCTGCCTCAAGTGTGGCTTAACTGAAGTCAGGGGCGTTGATTCATACCCCCACTTTTTTGGGAAGGGGGAGATGATATCATTGTTCAATGCAATCATCCCCCCCCCCCCTGATATTGTAAAATGGAAATGACCTTTTTTTTTCTACACACTTTTGGTTTGGAATTTTTGTGCTTTGTTGAACAGTTTTACACTTCATATCACATATCAGTTCAAGTTTATCTGTAAAAATAGTTCGGCATCAATGGTCCACCGTTATTTTACCTCTTGACAAAAAGAAGGTCTGCATCCCTCCCCCCCCCCCCCCCCACCCAAATCGGCCCAGCATCGTTTCCATATTGGCCAATGTCGTTACAACGTCGTATTAAAAAAAAAGAATTCCATTTGGGTAATGCAGTTAGGCACAAAAATGTGCATACAATTGAGGAAGTTGTCATGAATGAAATTGTGAATAAAGTCATCTGACTGAAAAACAGGTTTGTTTACAAGACCTTTGATAGAATTGTTATTGTTATGAAAATGGTGTTTATTGAATTTTATTCAAGAGAGAATGGACAGACAGACAAACAGACAGACAGACAGAAAGCTTTATTTCGATCCCATAACATATATATGTACAAAAGTTTACACATTTGGATCTAGGGAACACTGATTAAGTTCCCAAAGGAACGCTAGCATAAGGGTTACCTCAGCACAATTCAAGTGAAAAGAATTTTTCTGACATACTTATATAATACAAATGATAATAATAATAGTAATAAAACAAATTTGTTAAATAAATAAAAATAAAGCTAAATATATTTAAAATGAATGGATTGCAATAACAAAAAAATATATGAAAATACATAGAAACATTAGTATGAACAATATTATTAAACGGTGTGGAACACAGGAACAATGTGAATGAAAAGGAGGGAAATAATATAGTAATAATAATATGTGGAAATGGACATTATGCACAAGTTTTGCAAACCTTTGGTCAGACTTTATTATTTTTTCCATATTCTTCACAGGGTCCCAAAGTTGCCTTCAGCTGTATTGAAAAAAATATAGGCCTAAGTAAAAATAATTGTCCGATTTAAAACCACTTCAGTGTTTCTTAATTATGAGGTTCTACTCTATTATCTTATGCGATTTGCATATATGTCAAATGGTGCTTCTTGTGTCTCATATAATAAGTGGGCAGGCCTAGTGTAAAACATAATGCAACCTGACTTTCATTGACTGTACATCTTTAATCAGAAATAGCTTCTCAGACCTCTTTGAATTGGCCCAGATAACTTGATTATAGTTACTTGGATCATGAAAAAAGATTCACGATAAATCGATTTGTGCCATCTTGGCATTCAAGATGGATTTGTTCATGATTGGTGTTATATCGTATTATTGACGTCAGACCAACATCTATTATATAATGTGTCTTTCAGCCTCTGTATCACTAAAAAAAATTATTTTGAAATTTCCCATACATTGTCCTGTTGATCGATAATAGATTGTTTGACCTAGAATAATGATAAAAAAAAGTATTATGAGTTTATGATATGAAAGATAAAATTAATTTATATTAATTTTTCATGCATACCATGATGAACCAATTGTGAATATATAACTTTTCTTGCATGTCCACTGTAAAAGCACAAAATCAAATGGATTAGAGACGATGATAATGAATTAAACTGAAATGCATATAATTTCTTATCTCATTTCTATATTTTCAGAGTTACTGGTTTGGCTACATGAACAGTGCTTGCAACCCAATCATCTATGCACTGAGAAGTCCAGCATTCAGAGATGGCTACATGGAAATACTGTGCAGAACTAGGGCGGTCATTGTCAGTGAAGGTAAGAGAAGTTTAAGATTTTTTATTAAAATAACATTATCAAAATAGCATTATTTTCAGTTTCCTCGATATTGAGTTGTTATGTAATATATATATATTTATTAATAAATAGATAAATAAAAAATAAATATCAGGTGCAATATTATGAATTAATATGCTTTAACTGCATTGTGCAATTTAGTCAATGATGGAGTCAACAATGTAGTCAATAATGTAGTCAACAATTTAGTCAACAATGTAGTCAACAATTTAGTCAATTTAGTCAACAATTTAATCAACAATGTAGTCAACAATTTAATCAACAATGTAGTCAACATTGTAGTCAACAATTTAGTCAATAATTTAGTCAACAATTTAGTCAACAATTTAATCAACAATGTAGTCAACAATTTAATCAACAATGTAGTCAACAATATATTAAGGGGTCACTTAAGGAATGTGATACAACAATTTTGGTCATTTAAGATGATCGTTTAATAAAGGGGTAAAATATATAATAATGATTCAGCTCGGAAGAGTTGGAAGTACAAGTTTATAGCATGTGGGAATTCCATACAGGTGGTCGTTTTGGCCAGGTTTGATTGCAAAGTACGTGTAAAGTGAATCCAAAAATAGGCTGATGGTAGATTTAACCTGAATCTAACCCTCAATCTGACTCTTTTGACATTGTATTGTTCAATATCTGAGGAGTAAGCTTAAGAGATAGCACTATACAAATGTAGTAGGATTTAAAATGAATCTCCACTTGTTTTTTGGTTAATTTTTCTTATGCAGCTGTACAAGCATGGAGCAGTACAACCTGGATAGAAATGATAAATGAGTCAAATCCCAACTCTCTGATTGACAATGACACCTTTGATTTGTTTGGTATGCTTTCATTGTATTTTCTGTGGTTTCTCTGTGACCAATGATAACAAATAGGCAAAAATTATCAACAAAAGTATGTTAAAAATTACCCAAAAAGCTTGTGGAAATTCATTTTCAATGCTACTATAGTGTCATTACCGTGGTTACTGGATGCCAGAAACAAATATAGATAGATAGATAGATGGATGGATGGATAGATGGATAGATACTTTATTTTGATGGAAATAGGTACAAAAATTATTATAAAGTTGGAAATTTACATTTTATGTAATGGTGGCACCTTGAATAAAAAGAAAGAAAATTAAACAAGAAGTGATGGGATGAGTTTAGTTTTATGACTGACAATTTTTAGCGGCAACTTTCCTATTTTGACTCATAATGTAATACGTCAAGAACAGCCTAAAAAATCGAGACGCCATGTCCAGCATTGCTCTTTGGCCACAAATGGCAAATGATGGCCCGTGCGATATTTGCAGAAGCGTGTTAACGCCCAGATATTGGCTATATCAGGTCATTTCTTGTCCCCCCAAATATCAATACGTGATCTCTTGCAGAAACTTGGTCTTTGATGTGGGCCTAAGAGCATCAGTTCCTCTATAACTGGTAGTTCCTAAAAAGGAAATCGACCTTTTTTGGTTTTTTCCACCAGATGATTATATCAATAACCACAGAACTTCTTTCATGTAAGGCTGACATCAAGTTATTTCACCTAACCTTTTTGTCTTATTCAATAAACACAAAGTTGCAAATTTACACTTCCGGATAGCATCCAAAATCGCGGGACAATATTTTTCAACATTGGCCTGCATGAGCCAACATTAGGTAATAGTCGATAAGGCAGCACTTATTTAATTTAGCATCTCATATCCGCCGATATATTGAAAAACTGCAGACCGAAAATAAAATGATAGCAACGGAATTAAATTTACTTAACCTATTGGTAGAATTATCCAAAATACCTCACTGTTTCCCATATTTCTATTTTAGGCACTACACCCACATTAAGAACAACTGAAAATAGATGCAAATGCAGTTGCTGAATTGGCAGAAAATGTCAATAATGCATCTTCCCTCCCACATACATGCATACACATATATATGGTGTATTAGCTACATGGCGTGCCACAAGGAGCTTCTATTGACCCAGCCCTGCGTCAGTGCAGCCCTGACAGGACAGGTGTGGGCATGTGATTGAGTTAGGACCTAATAAAGAATTCATGCTGCTGTAAATGTAATCTGAAGTTTTAGGTTGGGGGATGGGGGGGGGGGTGGGAGAAGCTTATTTGGTTGTAAATCTTAGTGGTGTCCCCATGTGTTTGCTAATACAAGGTGATACGTACATGTGTAGGTCAGGATAATATCACATCATGTGAACGTTGTGTAATTGGAAGTTGTTGATTATTACAGTGGACTCCCACAATTAAAACCACCCTTAGGTAGCATTGAGGTGCTATTCATATTGGTTTGCCCTTGATTCTGCCTTTGTTTTTTTTTATGGTAATGATATTTTTAATTAATTTACTGCGGATGCGGTATGGAACCAAAGACCATCTTATTTTGAGAATAGATATAAAAAACAATGTACGTAGGCAATTGAATATTACTTAAGAATCTGATACTACAATTGGTGTCGTTTATATTATAAATATTTTATATATATAGTACATAATGGTTTTGTATCATTTTTGCGCACACAAGATGACTCATTGATATTTTACTTACAAATTTGGCTTTCTTTTTGTTTTCTTCTTGTTTTTCCATTTTTATGATATGAGTGCATTTGATACATTGCTGTGCTTCCATAATGTATATGAATAATGTTCTCCAACATACATTTACATTTTTTTATTGTAGACGAATACAGGTAAAACACGAAAATGTGCAATACAACCATAAAACATACTCACTGCTTTCCATTTCTGCTTTTGATTTCCCAGACATATTATCCAAAGCAATCTCTTTAAGTGCGGGGATGATGTCAGTCCAATCTTTCAATTTCAGATTTCAATCTTTCAAGCATATTTCTACTCTGTATTTTTATCTGTCTTTCTGCTTTTTTCAGACCTGGAGCCTGTCCGAATTGGACACTACATATTCTTAAGAGGCAGTAGGTTGATTTGTATGAAAATCTATGTTTTACCCCCCCCCCCCTAATACACTAGTTTTAGCTCTGTCTGTCTAACCCTGTGTTGTGTAATCATTAATTCTGTCTTGTCTTGGTGGACTGGAGCTATGAACAGCTGCCCGTGAGGAGATGGTGACTTGATATGTTGGAGTCCACACCGTGTTTCATAATAATGTCTTTGTCTTGTCTTTGTGGTCTGAAGCTTGGTCAACTTGTATGACCAGCTGCAAGGGACAGATGTAATGATGAGATGATAAGGATTGGAGTCCACACCATGTTACACATTTACCTGATGAGTGGTGTCTCATTTACATGTGGATGATACCCATCTGAGGTCAAGGTCATGAAGAGTGCCCGCCGCTGCCTGGCCTGGGATTCGAACCCAGTATTTCTTGAGGGGAACGAGAACATTTCTTGACCACTGGACTGCCATGTGTTAAAAATCGCCTTCGGTGTGTATGCTTTTGCAAGTAAAAGACAGCACTCATGGGGTGAATGTGTAACATGGTGTGGACACCAAGGCTTAGCATGACATCATTGTGTCTGCATACAGCTGGTCATATAAGCGGACTAAGATTCAGACCAGTAACACTTTTGCATAAGAACTACATGAAGCTATTACAAGCCGAAACCAAGCAGAGGGCGGGGGCCTAGCTCAGAGGTAGGGCTCTGGGCTTCCAACCGCTGGGTCCTGGGTTCGATTCCCGGTTGAGCCTAAGTTGGATGGCTGTTTCCTCCTTCATCTCATTGCCATGGTCTCTGCCTGTCCTAATTAGCCCATCAGGTACAGAAATACAGGACGTAAAGCCCTATTCACACACACACACACGAACCAAGCTGAACCAAGCCATATATAACTGAAGACACCAATAGTTGCTCAAAATCCAATTGTAACCCCCTAATTACTGTTAATTAACTACTTGTGCACTCAGTAATGACCATATCGTTTTATTAACAACACAAACCAGACATATACTAAAATTTTGCTGAGACTTTTTGCCTCTATGTTGTGATTCCACTAGCTCAATGGTAGCGTTCTGGGCTTCCAACCGCTGGGTCCCGGGTTCAATTCCCGGTCGTGCCTACGTTGGATGGCTGTTTCATCCTTCGTCTCATTGCCATGGTCCCTGCCTGTCCTAATTAGCCCATCAGGTGCAGAAATACAGGACGTAAAGCCCTAATCACCCACCCACCCATGTTGTGATTCCTTACCTTTGTTTCTATAAATAACTTATAACTACACTCTAAGAAAAAAAGGTGCCTAGTAGAACTCAATTGGGGTGTTCGGCTTGTCACAAATACAGAACCCTATAAATCAAATATGTAATATTAAAAGACTCATGGAAGAGTTTTAAAACCAAGCCGTGGAATCGAATTTGTGCAGGTTGTGCCCATGCTATTCTCCAACCAGTGTGTCACCCAGTCAGCCACAAGGAACTGAATGCTTTTTTAGAATCTAAGACCATTGATTACAGGCCAGCTATCAGAAACTATAAATAGAACTGCTGCTTTATTCTGATCTTTGAATCATCACAAGCAGCAATGGTATCCGTGGTGTAGTGCTTAGCTTGGCTACCTGCTATTCCATCTCAATTTTTCTAAACTGAAGCTGAGCCTAACACCTCTGAAGAACCTTTCAAAACTTAAATACCTCTGAGGCAGTTCGTTAGGGCTTGGAGGAGACAAAAAACTCAATATGCACCAAGAACCTTTGGGGTAGTTCACAGCACCCATGGATGCTCTAAAAACAACCTTATTGTACCTTTATTTCTTAGAGTTAACATCACTATTAAGACCATTTCGCTATTAATTTATTAGTCAATGTGGTCTTAATAGTGAGGTTATATGGGGTTATAACTTGATTAGAAGCCGATGAATTTTGTACGTCAGGTAGACAATTTTGACATATCCTAAAATTCTCAGTTATCCAATGGATTTTGGTCTTTCACTAATGCTTTTGTAGATGTCCTCTTTAAAATATTATTTACCGCGGCTTGTAATCGAGTAAATCAGTCACTTCATTGTTATTTAATATTTTGTTGCTTTAACATATTGTTAAGTCCATCTTTATTTAGCTATGTGTGTGTGTTTAGTTAAAGATGATAGCCTTTGTTAGTCTATTTGGTAGACGTATATCCATTGTTTTAAGTGATCAATTTAACCTCTGCTTAAGACGATTCTTAACCAAAAATCCTTTTAGAAAATGATATACAAGTCTGATTAAATGTACCTGCCTAGAGAGCTACAAGCTCAATGTAAGCAATATATCTAAACTTATTCTGGAAATACATATTAAAACTCATGCATGTTATTACCATTAAGAAATTTTGTCAATTAAAACCAGACATGTGGGCCATATCCAATGGCTTTTTAGTTATAAGCCAAGATGACTTTGAGATACAAGGTATCCCACTTTGCCCTACAAGGTATCCCACTTTGCCCTAACTCTTTTTACAATGCCCTATGGCAGTGTACACCACATGCATCTCCCACAGGTGCCTTAAGTCCTTTTGTCATAATCTTGCACCCCATGGCACAAAAGCACATTATAGACCCATTTACCATCTCCCTAGTGGTATGTGTGTCAAACCAAGTGTCACTCCCTTGTTACTCGAGAATGAAAATCCCTTTCCCTCATGTTATATTCATGACTCTAACAACAAACTATTCCCTCAGCTTTTCATACTCTGCCTGTAGGATCATTTGGTTGCTATAAATAGCCATGATGTGAAGTTGGGATGCTCCTCACAGAAAGCAGAGATTTTGGTAGTAAAACATTGTTAGGGCTCAATATAGGTCTTCTACTTTCCTATATGGACTACACTAGTTATACCGTGTGTTTTCATGTCTACTGTGTGTCTTATAATACTTATATACTTAAAAAAAAACATCTCTAAAATATTAATTATTGATCATTATTTGGATAGTGTTTACAATTAAAAACTGAGTTCCCCATCGAAGGTTTCTTCTGACAAGTTATTCAGCATGAATCAATGTATTTACATGCATTGTTTTCATATTATATATAAAGTCACAATAAGGGTATGAAGAATTGCTTTTTCTTTCATGAACTAAAATGTTACATGGTTTCTTATAATTTTTTATCTCATGATATTCAATTGACATAAAATGTGAATTTAAGGTTGATCGTCAGGAACATTACTCTATTTCCTAGTTAAAGTTACTTTATGCGTTGTAGTAAAACAATTTTTTTTATATTCTTACAGAGACAGAGCCCTGGGTCTCCTCACCTGGACCTTTTGGTAAACTGAAATCCTACATTAAGCGGAGTACTTTGAGTCATTCGCAGAGAAGCCATGACCATTCCACTGACTCCCAAAATGGCGGATTCTCCTCTCTCCTATCTGGGAGGCACAAAACGTTGTCAACCAACAGCCTACCGGAAGCAGTCAAGTACCGCCCCCATGCCAACATCTCCGGTGCCAAGGTAACTATGGTTACCTATTAATTTTACAGACTGCATTGAGAAATAAAAAATTTAAAAAAATGACGGAGGGTAGTCAATATGGCACACCTAGATATACAGCGTTCTATAATAAAATGACTGTTATGTGACTGACTACCTTAGGTCTTTTAGGCAAACCCTTCTATGTCCAAATAAAGGTGAAAAATTGGGTGTTACCCAGATAGCATTCCAAATCGGGCCAGCGTTGTTTTCTACATCGTTTTGATGTTGCCGACATCGCGACGACTTCGATGCGATTTGGAATACTATCTGGGTATATGTTGAGTAGGGTTTGGAGGCTTTCACTCTATTCTTCAAATGTTTAACACATTTACTATTGTAATATGTTAAGTAAAATACCATGGTAGTTAATTTCAGATTTGCTGGTATCAAAAACTGCTAACTTAACTTCAACTATGTACATAATATGTTACTGTGACATTAGCACTACATTTGTGATCAATTTGCCATGTTTTATATTCAGGTAACCAAAATAGGTGGCAACCAGGTGATTACCATTGGTGGGAAGATTGTGTACTTCAAAGAAGCGAAACGCAGTCGTGATAGAAGCAAAGGAGACTCGACGACTTCTGATGATCAGTCATCATCATCCGGACCGCGTAGCATCATTAAAAAGTCAGGCGTGGGGGACACCGGTTTGCGTGTGTCGTTTCATGAGACCACTGTGAGAGGAGAATTGGCACCAGTCATTGAAAATGAGGGAATGAGTCAAGAGAACAGTAGCGCTACTAATCATGTCTCTCCATGTCATGCGACTGAGAATAACACAATCAAATCAAACCATGCAAGTACGGATGACTCCGCTGCAGAGACCGAAGATGACAATGTTTTCGCCTCGACTGGGACGGACCCCCCAACAACATCACAGTTTGCCCCTCGGATTCAAATCACTTCAGAAAACAATGATGTGTTTTATATTGAGAATGAGAGTGACACTGAATTTCTGGATGCCAAATTAGGCCCTAAAAGACCTAGAGAATACACCAGGAGTGTCTCAGAACAACCTATAGTTGTTGATGATGCGAATTTGAACACCAATGCCAATTCAGTACCTCGATCAACTAGTGATAACTGCTTGAATAAAAGTAATACAGAGACTAGTCCAAGACGTTCTCGGGTGTCTAAGACTCAAAGTTTCTTGCGATGGTTCCATCGAAAAAAGACTGGGTCCCCCATTAAAGGAGATCCACCGCAAAGTCCAAAATTGCCATCGGAAAAACACTCGAGTGGTTTCTTATCTTGTCCGAGACCAGGTCATCCTCGATCGTACAGTGACGGAGAGGAAGGAGATACTCAACTATCACAAGGCATTTTCTCTATCAATGACAACGTGACCAAAGTTAGAAGTGACTCTCAAATATACTCCGAGAATAACTGCAATACAAAGAAATCTTGGTTCTTCAAGTTAGGCAACAAATCTGCCAAATCAGACAGTCACATGTTAGAGGAAAGGAACCAAGAAAGACGTAAAGTAAGCACCACTTTACAAAATTATCCTTCCATCGAACGTTTGGACAGAATACCGAGCAGACGGAGAAAGTCCAAACGGCGAAAGCAACGAAGGTTAAAAACGAAAAAGGACATCAGCTCAAACACGGATGGATCGTGGTTGGAGGAGTCGGTTGTGATTGATGTTGAGGACTCAATGTACTCCAGTTCGGGACTTTTAAATAGAAGTCTTAGCGATCCATGTATTTCAATTCAAGATATGGAAGACAAAGTTCAATTCCAAGAAGACGTGACAAGACAGAGAAGTTTACGAAGAGCAAAAAAGACTTCATCGACTTACAGTCCTGACGTGCAATCGATTTATCTTATACTGGACAATTTTGAGAATTTACGCACTTCAGAAGTTTGATGTTTGTGTTATTATTATGTAATATATGTATATACTGTGTGTATATTAGTCAAATGTGGACCAGTGATCAATAAAAACTGATGAAAATTTGATATTAGTTATTACAATATTACCCATTAAAAAAACCTGAGGTTTGGGTTGATAACTGTGTTTATCTACACTTTTTGCAAATTCTATAAAATGCCTCCAGAAAAACAAGACCAGCACATTAGGAAATGGAGAAAATATTGATTTGTCATCCCAAGCGTTGGTAAAGCCTATCTTGGCATGACAAGAGCTCTCTTAATAATTTTGCTAATCTGTGGGCGACATTCCTGATTGCTCAAGCAAATTTTAAATCAGAATTTGCAAACCATTATAAACGCCAATCCAGATAGCAGGGCAGGTCAGGCGAAAGTTGATCTGATGTTGGTCCGATGTTGGCTTGTTATTGGACTGAATGTTGGCCCGATATTGGACTGGGGCCTGATGTTGCCCTAATTTGGCCTGTTGGTCCAGTGTTGGCCCAATATTGGACTTGTGTTGGCCCAATTTCGGACTGCATATTGGCTTGATACTGGCCAGAATGTTGCTCTGATTTTTACCTAATGTTGGCCTTATTTTGGCTCAATGTTGGACTAATGTTGACATAATCCACTCACTGCTGTGTAAATCAGCTGAGCATTCCCTGGTATTGGTGGAGTGGCCAACTTTGCTATAATAATTTTCTAAACAGTTGAATGGTTAAAATATTTGGCTGATGCTTGTGGTGTAACTAAAGAGTCCTTTTTGCTGTTTGTTGCTCACATATATAGGACCCAATAAGATGTATTTGATAAAAGATGAGATAAGATAAGAAGAGAGGAATACAGAAAGGAAATTGTTTTGTCAACTTGCACCCATGAAAACGGCGCCACCTATTGTCATGAATATTAGGCACAATTGGGGCGGATACACTGAACCAAAAACAATTTTGACAATTAGTTTCCCAATATGACCCAACAATTTCACATGACCTGTCACTATCAGCAATCCCCTTGATATGTTCATCATTCACCTTGGATTTAATCATAAAATATCCTTATATTGTGATTTCAAAATACTTCCTGTATCATAATTAATTTACAAAACGTAGGTATTTGTTGCACTGCAGTAAACAAGGGGTGTTCACTTTTCTACATAATTTCATGACTTGTCACTATTGCTTGACATGTTTAGTATGGATGCATATCCGTAACTGAATCCTGTAATGGAGTTTAACAAGGTGCTTCTGTGAAACTACAACAGTATTAGGCCTATAGTTGATTAAATTAAATGTTTGTGCATACGTTGTATTTGATAGGTTGAATAGTGATATTTTTAAGGATATTTACGATAAAAGTATTTTGTCGTACATTTAAGGACATTTAAAGGTTACGAAGACTTTTTATGGGATAATGCATTTTCTTTATAGAAGAGCAACTCCAAAAAATGAGATTTTCATTCTGTGTAATCCATTCATTCCTGATGATGACGACAATCTAAATGGTCGAAATATAGTTTTCAGAGTTGCTTTTCTTCTATACAGTTAGTTTCATATAATACGGTCGTCTCTAGCTGTCTGTAGCGACCTGTACCTAGCTGTGGTCTAAACATGCTAAAGCCAGCTGCTTCTGTCCACTTCTATACACTGAAAATAAATTTGACAAATTAGGTTCGTCAAACGATAAGTTGATCATTTGACGAACCTTATTCGTCGAAAAATTGATACAATGTTCTACATTTAGTTTCAAATAATAAGATAATTCATTGAGAAACAGTGAAAGTACTTTTTATTATTTGGTATAAGAAATTATTTATTTTTATTTAATATATTACATGCATATACAAAATATTTTTATAAAATGTATTATATTCGAAAGCAATTAGTACAACTCAACGTTCGGTGAAGGCATTTTGAGAAATGATAAGCACCAAGGTTTGACAGGCAAGCGAAGTGATCATCAGATGTATGATTTTGACAATTACTGCCCCACACAGTGACCTTCCTCTGAGGACCACAATAGTATTCAGCAGCATATCAAGGTATTGAAATTGGTGTAATCAGTAATACTGCCCTTGAAATGAGCAGCTAAAATTAGACTTTTCTTCCATTTTCTGCTAAATGTTTGCAAGATTACCCACTGTTAAGGCCAGAAGAGTTAAGCTTGTTCATAAAAATAGCCTAATTGGCATAAAGGTGAATGCTAAATTTCATTGTATTTCATATTTTCAACCATGATTAAGGGCTCTTTTTGCCTGACTTGAAAAAAATTATTTTTTCTACAGTTGTGCTTAGGTATCTTTCCTGATAACACAGCATGTTTTAATATCATTTTCCAATTGCCTTTATATAAAAACAAACAGAATGAATGTGCTAAAACTAATGAGACTGCTCCTTTAAACTAATTGAATCATTTAACTATTTATACTTATATTTCACAGACTGATCAGTAAGAGTCAAGGAAACGAGACAAGAATAGAAAACAAATTGAAATGCTCATGAATTTGACATATGCAGACAGAAGGTGGGATATTCTGAGACACAATATCTCCATCGAAGAGCTAAGGATAAAGTACCTTGTACTGTTCACGGAAGATGAGGTAAGATAAGATGATACTTTGTCATTTCTATCAAAAAATTCGTAGTGGTTAACAGCTCAAAATTAAAAATTAAAGATATGCACTATAAAGCATTAGCTGGTGTGCTATACTACAGCCACTTAACAGCCACCATTTTCACCCCCACCAACAATCCCATATAACTGCATTGATTGGCCAACTGTTGAGTTTCTACTAACTTTATTTTTAGACGGTCTTCATATACAATATGAAGTATCCAGAAACTGTCAGAAAGACATTTACCTTAATTCAACATTATTGGCTGAAGATAAGTGACAAAAATATTACTAAGAACATGAGAAATGTGAATACAAAACTAAGTGCAGCCTGAAATAATGTAAAATTGTGAAAAGGATGTAGTTTGATTTTTCTGAAATTTTCTTTTTCCATGTGTTTGTTAGGGCGGGGGCCTAGCTCAGAGGTAGCACTCTGGGCTTCCAACCGCTGGGTCCCGGGTTCGATTCCCGGTCGAGCCTTAGTTGGATGGCTGTTTCATCCTTTGTCTCATTGCCATGGTCTCTGCCTGTCCTAATTAGCCCAACTGGTGCAGAAATACAGGACGTAAAGCCCTAATCACCCACCCACATCCATGTGTTTGTTTCTGATCTTGACCTAAGTTGGAATTTTCATAGCTTTCAGATTTTTTGGTTGTATGGTGTAGCCTCTTCATTGCCTTTAACAATGCCTTAGTATTAATATATTAGTTATAATATATTATTTTCTTAAAATGTGACTGTGTATAACTATGGTGTGTGAATAATTTCATATGGTAACATTTCCTGAATGATAAATTATGTGAAAAAGTAATACAATTAACAACATAATTGAATTGTTTATGCTAACCAGTAAGTTACAGGTTTACAAATATTAGAGATGAGAAAAATTATTATCTTGTGCACACATACATATTCCAATGTAAACATTGCAGTGACTTTTGAAGTATTAATGATGTCTTCTAAAATAAGTAATTTTGCCAAAATACAGTGCAACTCCCTTTCAGAGGCCACCACCACTTTAATACACCCCCTTAAGCAGCCAAGGGTTTATGTTTTTATATATATAAATATATTTTACATTTTTGCTTTAAAAATACACATTTTATTATACGAGACCGACCCACCTGATGAGGCCACTTTCAATTTACATAAGGGGTGGTCTGTCCATGGTATCTTATAGGGAGTTGCACTAAATAAAATGTGCATATATACTATTATATACTTTTGACGATGCCGTTCATAAAATAAATACGGCAACTGAAATATATATGTTGGGTACTTATTGATTTGGTTTGTCAAATGATGAATCTATTTAATCAAATGATGAATGGGGCTGAACAAATAACTAATTAGCAGTTTGTCTAATGATTACCATCACTTATCATATGACCAACATGTTGGAGTTAGTCAAATGACGAACTAGGTTCGTACTAATGTCGAAGCAAAGTTCATCAAATAAGACATCATCAAAATAATAACCTAATTCATCATTTTGATGAACCTAATTCGTCAAATTTATTTTCAGTGTAGCTGATAATCTGCTTACATCTATCACCAGATAAATATAAACCTCGGTAAATGTAATAAATTAATGTAATATATCATAAATGTGTACCTTTAGATCCGGTTTTGAGTAGCCGGCTATGACAGCTTTGTCTACTTTCAGTTTGATGGGCCATTTTTAATGAACTAACTGTGCTATGTCAAGATTGTCAGTGGATACTATGGGTATTTCTTCCGCTGTTGTATTCTTGGAGTAAATATGATACTTGTATCACTCACTAAAAACCATTATTAGTACTGTTGTATACTTATGCATATCTAAGGGCATTAATAAATTATATCACAAATTATGAAGACTTTGAAAAGAGTATTTTTTTTTTGGGTTGTACTCTAAATTATGCTATGGAAACTGTATCGCTCAATAGAGTAAGAAACTATATATCTGTCTAGAAAATATACTTGAGCTGCACTGGTTTAGAGAAAATTTAAAAGACTTGATAAACTGCATTTTAATTTTCTAATATTCACTTCTAATTTCTATGATCTAATATTCTGTTTCTAATTTATTATGACTTCTGTATGTCTATTTATTTGTATTATTATTATTACCTATATGTTTTCCATGGTGTGCAATAAATACTATATATATATATAATAATAACCATCAATATATCAAAGGTAGACCCCCCCCCCCCCTCCCCCATTTTATACATGAAGCATTTGCACGATAACTTGCGTTCTAGCTGTAGATATCATATTAACCCTGTCATTTACAATCAATCTATGAGTGTGTGTATAATTATTAAAAATTATCATCAACAAATACAACAACAGTAGCAACCTCATAAGTAAGACCACCTCATCATAAAGACAGACCAGTGGTCACATTGACTAGGTTCTATTGTGGACTCAAGGTCCTTGGTAGACTGTACCACTGGTGTGCTATACTACAGCCACTTAACAGCCACCATTTTTACCCCACCAGCAATCCCATATAACTGCATTGATTGGCAAGGGTTGATGGACAGGGTAATAGCTCATTCCTTTTCAACTTGCCCCAAAAAGAATTATTGATGCCGTTCGATCGTGTAGCACCTATTGTACCCCTAACCCTCTAATCAGGATATTGATTGGGGTAACACCCTGTTAAGAATGTAGAACGACCTCTATGGGGAATGTAAAGCATTACAATAGAAGGAGGGGTAAAAAATATAGCTGACCTAAGCATGTTTGGTGCTTTTAATAGCTTATTTAATTGTGCCAAATACAACGGAAATACTTCTATGGGAAAATTTAATACAAACCATGGAGCAGCAAAAATTACATTTAGAGATATTAACAGTAGACGATCGTCTCCACGGTTAGTTTTTTTTAACAGTTTTTAAAGTTATCTTGTGTTAGTTGTTTTGCTTTCTTGATTATGGCCATTTATTACTGACAAATGCGAATCGATAGAATCCCAAATGGAAAACATAGCAAACAATTAATTGTTATATATGGTTGGATTTATTGTTACGCTTTCTGTCCATTTCGTGCTCCATTACTTATCCTCCTACTATAATCAAAACATAAGTGACTTTGCTATTGTTTTAAAATTACTGACCCCAACACCTATTCATCTAACAGGTTTGTCAGTCAGTCAGTCAGTCAGTCAGTCACTGGTCAATCTTTTTGGATGAAATGCTCTTGACTAAAACGTTAGTCATTATGGCTTACACGGATGAAGCCACTGAGAATTCCTCTTCCTCTTTTTATGACTAAAAAAAAAAGCCAAAATTATACGAAAGCCATTACGACGGTTAATTGCCCAACAGAAGTATCTGAAATACAGTAAAAACCTGGCCATTAATTAATACCGTCTTTGGTGCAAGATTTAGTATAATTTACTTGTGCTAGTAGGCCTATTGAAATGACAATTAGGAGTAAGCTAATGGTAACTTAACACAATGCTTACAACACAGGTGGGTCCAAAATCAGGTGGTTTTGATGGTGAGGTGGCCATTTACCACTGTCCCATGGCATCGCGATTCTGTTTTCTTTCTTTTCTTTGTCCTTTTATTTAGCAGTTATATGAATAAACATAAAGGAACAGTAGATGTGCTTTACATAACCGAATATCAGAGCTATGTTATCAAGTTATGGAAAAGCTGAAGTCCCTCCTAACAAGTTCAGCAATCAAATCAAAACAATTGATGTCTACCAAGAAGAAAGGGGACCACGTGACACCTGATTGTCCCTTGTGGTGGTTGTCATGGAAACACACGGAGAGACCCGGATATAAAGTTGTCTTGAAGGAACAAAGTAAACATTTGGGGGAAATTTCATCAACAGAGGTGTGGAGGTGGCCCCACAAAGCCTCACAAAACGGAGGAGAAGAGAGGAGAAGAGAGGAAAGGAGAGGCATTCGTGGTAATATTCACCAATCAATTAAAAAAAAAACATTAGGAACCATACAATAGAGTGGCTAGAATTAGGCCTATTGCCTAATTACTAGTTATACGCAGAACTTGACATTATAAATAGACCCTGACCCTTTGAACTGACAATCCTTAAGTAACTACAAGGTCTGGCTTCCTGCTCAGGGAGTCACTTAAAAGGTTCAAGGGAAGAGAAATTGTCAAAGTCCATTTCCTTTACACTGGTTGCTCTTCATCACATGCATGCTGAGAGACTATTGGAGGAGAAAAGTAGGTCAAGTCAGCTGGGTCAGAAGTTCAAGGTCAAAGTTGAGGGTCTAATGTCAAGCAATTCGTGACTGAAGAACACATGAGAGACACAGATGGAGACAGACAGATGGAAAAGGGAAAGACAGAGACAGCAATTAATTGACAGATACAGTACGACCTTTTAAAAGTGGCTGCATGACTTTAGCAAGTAGACTGTCTACCTTAAGCCATATGGACCTATCTATAGCTATCCATATATCGTTTGGATGATTATATATATGTTTATATCTGTAGACACACATGATGCATTACAATATTGTGTATTTGCAAAGAATTAGTTAAATTCAAATTGCAAATAACAAAACTTTATAAATAATTAATCAAATATACCTGACTGTGATCTTAACATGCTAAAGCCAGCTGCTTCTGTCCACTTTTATAGATATTAGGCTTACATTTATCACCAGTAAAGTGTAAACTTTGGCAAATGTAAGAAATTAATGTAATATATCATAAATATGTACTTTTAGATCCAGTTTTGAGTAGCCAGCAATGACAGCTTTTGCTAGGCTCAATTTGACGAGCCATTTTTAATGATACTAACTGTAGATGAAACAGCCATCCAACTTCGGCTCGACTGGGAATCCGACCTAGGACCTCGTGGTTGGGAGCTCATGACCTCTGCAGAGCACTACCACTGAGCATGGTCCCCACTACAGAAGAGACCTTATGCCAACTAAATGGGAGTTCACACTATCACAGATAAGACCTACGTATGACGACGGATAACATTTTTTTCACTCTTGCTCATCCTTGGCCATATGTGATTCAGTCGCTGAGCTTTTTACGTATACTCGCGCCAATTCGTAGATCGCTCCTGGTCGCGTTTGACCACTCACGGACATACGTGAAAAGCTGAAATTTTTTTAAACCTATTTAAAACTTTGAGTGAATTGTTTATATTAGTGACATAATTTGCTTGGGGGTCAGTCAGCGAGCATCCTACGTATGTTCTATGTAAATTCTACGTAAGTATGTGGCTATACATAGCCATACATAGCCATACGTAGCCACTATCCATTCGTATGTACTCGCCATCCACTTGCATCCACTCATGAATCGCTCGGCAGACGTCCGTCGCCCGCCCACCGTCTACCTTGCAAGCGATCTACGAGCAATGTACAAGTGCCTCACGTAAGCCTTATGTATGCTTGGCGACTGACGTTCGGCGAGCGTTTTACAGACATCCGGCGAGCATTTTATGGACAGCCGTGAGCGTTTGACGGACGTCCCACAAGCAAATTATGACTGCCCCATGTATGATCGTTGAAAGAATTTATATGTGATTAATGGAGCCACGAGTGAGCATGTATAGCCAATTTTTGACATACGTGGTTATACTTAGGTCTTGTAAGTGACAGTGTGAATGACCCTTAAGCCATACCAAACACCTCATTTGTAAGACAACTGACATGTAAAAACATAAAATATTGATTTTCAGGAGACAGTATGGAACCAGATATGAAGATAAGTAAAAAGCACACAGACATGGTAAAGCATGTGATGGACAGGACAAATCAAACGATGGAACATTATGATGATGTTGCCAGGTAAAACAATTTTTTATTAAATGCCTGCACTGGATAAGTCCACAGTAAGACTCAAATGAATGCTCACGTGTGTTTAATGTGATATTTTATTCATACCAAGTATGGAGCAGCGCAGTGGATAGAAGCCTTATAGCAATTTAATCAACCCATCTTCTCACTGATAGACCATTATGCTCTGCGCTATTACTAGTCTATTAGTAACATCTATATGTTTCGATTAACTTGTGGTTTCTTTGTTAATACTTTCTAACATAATTAATTATGATGGCAATATAGCTGCAAAACATTATCCTTTATCATATTATTTATTTGTTTATCAATTTTGATATACTGACAAAAATAATTGCATTAAGTCGTTATTTGTTTCAGACCTGAAGAAGTAAAAGAAAGCAGCTACTTGGACCTCATTGGAGAACCTGATCCGTCTGCAAAGCGACAGATTCAAAAAGGGAACGATGAGGATGAGTATGCGGAAGTATACAGTGGACCACGATGGTGGTTCAAGAAAAGGCCACATGTTTGAAGTAAAGTCTGGGTAGAATACATCAGTTAAAACCGTTTCTGCACACCCAGTAAATGAACAAGATTTAGGTGTAAACATAGTTTTCTAATTGCAATTGTTGTCTACATATGTATGGAATAATTGTCCTCGCTTGTCTCAGCTTAGTTATTATATATGCATGTTTTAAATTGCACTGTGGAGGGTAAATAAATGTACTAAACTTTATTTGAAGTTCTTGTGTATATGGTCTCTATAACAATAAAAGTTATATGCATAAAAGGTATAAACAATTTTCCAACAATGCATTACAAAAAGTGACAATGGTATTTAGCAAAATGAAAATCACCACTAAGAAAACTTGCTGGTCTAACAAGCAAAGCTCTCTTTAAAAAAGACCTGTATCAGAATTGGTTGAAGAAGTCTAGACATGGGGAAAAAATTAATTGATGTATTTTGTATAGGCTGAAGGGTATGAGTTGCAGGTAACGGATATTGACAAGGTATTATGTCAAACTATTACAATAAATTCATATAAATTTATGTCTTTGTCTTTATTGCCAAAATTGCTATAAAATGTACTTTTCAATAGATCCTTGCTACTCTTGCCTAGCTACCCATAACCTCAAAATTGAAACCGGAAGACATGAGACCCCCAAAATACCATTAGAAGAAAGAAAATGTAATAAATGTGATAGTAATGACGTAGAAGATGAACTACATTGCCTCTTAATCTGTAACAATCATGCGGCACCAAGAAATCTATTAATCCTAAAAGCAACTAACCTGATACCAAATTTCCATAACTTCGATAAAACACAACAATTTAAAGCACTGATGTCAAATAAAGAACCTGAAATGATATATGCTCTTGGTAATTTCCTAAATAAAGTAATGTAGACTTTAATTTCCACTGGGCTCCTCTGACATGCCACTTCCTTGACATGACTACCATGACATGACTATCCCATTACAACTGACTACCAACACAAAGTAGATGGGTCAAAATTCCAGGGTCTGCGCAATGTTGCCAGGTGTTTTCTCTTCAATATTTGTTTTTTTTGTGTGGAACTTCTGTAAATATGTAAACTGTCAATTTTAATTGTATTTTGATATTATTATCAGTATTTGATTATAATTATGTAAAATTTAATGTTATATTTATGTTGTGATCAATATTTGTTAACACTTTACTGTTTGATCTGTGATTTATCTTTTATATATATCTTACTTCGAACATATACTTATAGCAACTGGGACCTTGAATTTTTAGCTATATTTCGCATATTATGTATAAAATAAGGAGAACCTGTTTATCATACTTCTGTAGAACTGTGTAGCTTTAGTTAGATTTATTGAGTAGAGCTGTAGTTATAATGTGACATGTGTATCTTTTCTGATATAACCAATGTCAATAAAAACCATATATATAGTAATAATAAAAAGAGACCTTTGCTAGTAAGTATTAATATGAAGAAAAAAAAAACTAAATATATTTCAAAATTTCCTGCTATTAAGTTATACAGAATATTGTCGAGTTCTTTTTAATAAATAATATAAGTACCTAAAATTTTTTAGTATTCTGAAATTTGCAGCCTACAAAACAGAGTCATTCAGAAAAATGTGACATGTTTGCAAATATATTAGCATAATTCAGATCAAAATTAAAAAAATTATAATCATGTTTCATTTCTTCACATTAACATACATAATTGACAGGTTCAGGGAGTGTAGCAATTTTGAACTGCATATCTGCTGTTTAAAACAGTTTGAGAAATAATTTCATTTCAACATTGGCCTATTTGTAATTATTTGTTATTAATTACAGTTTCAAATGCAATCAGCTATCAGAAACATAAAGAGCAATTGACAAATCCAATTTGTAATTACACTGTTTCACTTGAGAAAGAGTGAGAACAGTGAGTGTGTTACCAGTTTCATTCATTTTATAGGTCAGAGTGTGGGTGTGGGTGTGACCACTGCCACACTGACGTAACAACATCAGCATCACAAGCACAAATTCAAGAGGGATTTTTGTTAACAGTCAAAACACCATAGTTACCATTCAAATGACATTAGTTTTCATTGGAATAAAATAATGTAAGTAGATATTAAGCTTTTGTTGAGTTGCTAGGCATTTTACATGATGGGCCTCCAACAGATATTTGTTGAAAACCTTCATAAGCTTTCACCCCTAAGACCAAGATGAACCATGCCAATTTCGGAGAAATCAGACTAACATGGGTGAGTCCATTGATGTTGGACTGTTAAGATTTAATAAATACCTTGGTACAATTAAGCGAGGCACCTTTGACCTATGGTCCTCGATTCAAAGTTGCTCAATATTATTCAAGGAAGACAAACATGCCAAAGTTAAGTCAATTAAGCCTTTTTTAAGCTTGTGAAGTTCATACAAACAATAGCGATGTCACGGCTAATTTACACAAACCTCAGAAGATTATTTGTGAAACCAATCTTAGTAAGTATCTCTATCTCTATGATTTCTTCTAATTATAGGATATGTTATGGATTGAGATTCTGATACAAAAAAGGTTGTTGCAATGCCTTCACATCATTCAGCAGGCGCTTCTTTTGATGTATTGCCATGTCTGATTGGCTGAACGTCCGTTAAAATAATTTTATTTCATTCCATGCCTTGACCATTTTCATAGTTTAGTAGACGCCATTATACAAACAAAGAAAATTATTAGACATAACAAATTTTCATTTGCCACATTTTGCGTAACAGGCAATAAGGATTGTGACTGAAAGGTAAACAATCTTTCACAAAAAAAATATATAAAAAAAAATGTACATTTTGTCGTCAATAAAATTGATGCCTTTTCTGGGGTTAAAAAAATTATAAAAAATTTATTTGAGCATATAAGTGTGTCAATAATGATTAAAAGATTAGAGAAAATAATCCATGGCAATAAGATTGAGTAAAACAGGCTCTGGAATTGTCTGCCAAGTTAATACAATTATCATATACTGTGTATACTTTCAGTCACATTCGTAATTTTTATCATCAATAACTCTTCAATTGAAAAACTTTATTGTGCATGTATTTGTAAAAACGTGTATTTTTTATTAAAAAAAAAAGAAGATTACTACTTTGGGTTCACACTAGATGAAGCCTATTCACTGTATTGTACAAAACCAGCCCTCCTTTCTTATGTAATATGAAAGGCCATATAATATAACAATTACTGCACTGTGTCTCGTGCAATATACATTTTAGGCGAAATAGATCTAAGACTTTTGTAAGTATTAACAAATAATTATACCTTCTACTTAAGTGAATGAAGGGCAATTACACTGTAACAATAACAACATTTCATTTACCGCATTTTGCGTAACAGGCAATTGGGATTGCTTACGTGAAAGGTAAACAACCAACCGGAAAAAAGAAAGAAAATAATCACATTTTGTGGGCTGCCATCTTATATAACTGTAATTAATGATTAAAAGAGTAAAATTATGAAAAAAACTATTGAGTAAAATAGGCCCTGGATTTCTCTACCATGTTAACTAATCAAGGTTTCAGGGGACTATTCACATCGTTAATTGCACTCTAAACAGTTGTCTCGGTTCCATAAAAACAGATATTGCACTCGTCACTGTGCAATAATTGTATAATAATATATAAATATATATTGATGTACATATGATATGTATTTTTAAATAATGGCATATTCCAAATCGTTTCTACATCGTTTTGATGTCATTGTGCACAATAGGCTGATAAACTTCAAATAGGTGTCAATCGCAGAACTAATTAATTCCTGTTTTTTATCTGATACCATAATTGATAGAATTAATCGCTATGCTTAATAAAGGATCATGACCATCCTGTTCAAGCTGTGATATTTGGTTGTCTTTATCATCGACACACATAGTCAATGATAGTGTTCTGGTTGAGCCATGACTGTCAAGATGAGCCGTTCATGTAAAGCAGATTGACCACTGTCCACTGACGGCCATCATGACCCTCACCAGCATCATCGCTTTCTTGTCTTTGGCTGGTCCAGGGAAGCCAATATTTTTTCTGTGATTGCAATTCTCTAAAAAAATATATTGCCTGTTTTCAAATAATTGTTTTGCTTATTTTTTGTAGAAATTGTTTCAGCTTGGGTGTAAGAGAAGGATTGGACTCTTCAAAAGTAATAAAACAAAACTCATTATGAGTATTATGAGGAGTCAAATTCGCCCAGAGCTGGCCTAAAACACCCTGCTGCTGTACCTTGTACCTTTGATGTACACACTGCATCACTGGCTTCAGTGAGCATCATCAGCAGCAATTAACTCCCTACATTCCAAAATTGTTTTTTTTTCTTGTTGTACAGCCTTGACATGACTACCAGTGAATGCTGCATGATCCCAGGATTCTAAGTGTTTTCATCAAATTTCTAGGCCTAGTATTAAGAAATGTATGGTAAAAAATGTGTCAGTTTAGGAATACTATTTTGTGAAATATGTTTTCTTAATCTTGCTATAACTCAAGAAGCTGTAAAGAGCCATAGATCAGGCCATGGTCATCCAAGCTGAAAACTTTTTCTTTGTGATGATTGTTAAGTCATGTGTTGCAATGTGTTGTTACTGAGAAACAGACCTTTAAAGATGCCTCTTTTCAGTGGATGTGTACAGATGTGTCATGCTAAAATCTAATTTTCTTTTCCGTTATATATGATTAATACAGAGTGCAACAATGTTCTACATACTTCATGATCATGTCGTGCACAGAGTAACTTATGATGGTTGCATAGTTGACAGCCAGTATGAATACTGCTACATCCAATAGGCAGCTCCTTAACTTAGGAGTTTTTCCTTGTTTATTGTTTGGTTGTTAATAAACTCTTATTTTAAATACAGGTGTTTTAGCCTTGTAGAGTGTAGCACATTAGTAATTCAAGTATTTTGTTTAAATGCAGCATGGCTTTTAATTTCTTTACAACACTGTGAACAGAAAATTGATTTAAAATATGTAGCATTTATAAACAAAATACATAAATTACCACTAGTCCGTAACACCTTGTTGGACTAGCAGTTAAGCACATGCATATTTAATATTGAATTAAGAATACTTAATATATATTGAATGAATGTATTTCATCAAAATGTTAGAATTGGTTGTAAATAAAGAGCAAGGATAAGATTTTAACTTTCTGATCTTCACTGACATATTTACAATATATGACATTACATATGAACATGGTGTGATAAATCAATTTTTTGTTCTTACAGACAAATCCGCAAGCTTGGATTTCGCTATATACAGCGAAAGGGACAACGCTGTGCCAAGGAATCAGCAGACCTTGCTACAAAGCGTGCCAATTATCTGCATAAGATAAAGATAGCCAGAGAAGAAGGTCTGCAGATAGTTTACACTGATGAAACGTGGGTGAATTTAAACCATCGTTGCCAGAAGGAGTGGACCCACAACCTGCATCCCCTTCAAGGATACTGTGCAGAATGCACATTATCATTTCCAGAGGGCAAGGGATGTAGGCTTATTTACGTTGATGCGGGAACTGAGGAGGGCTTTGTCCCTGGCGCTCAATGGGTGTTCATGTCGCACAGCGGTAAGGAAAATTATCATGATGATATGAATGGTGTTTGCTTCCAAGAATGGTGGCAAGAAAAATTACTACCCAATTTGCAAGAGCCATCTCTAATCATCATTGACAATGCCCCATATCATAACGTCAGAGTACCCGAAACAGTTCACCCAACATCTGCCATTAAGAAACAAGAAATCATCAATTGGCTACTAGAGAAGAACATCAACTTCACCCAAGATATGACCAAATTGCAGCTGTTACAGCTAGTTAAAATTCATGCAAAACCACCAACCTACATTATAGAAAACATGGCCATGGAACATGGACACCAAGTGCTAAGATTACCAGCCAGGCACCCAGAGCTGAATGAAATAGAGCTAGTTTGGGCTTATGTTAAATCATTTGTAACAACAGTACAGGTAAAGAAGCCAACATAAAACGTTTGATTTAGCAAGCGAACGATGAGGCAAGTCCAGACCTGTGGGCGAAGATAGTGAGGCACACGAAAGAGGTAAAACACCAGTATTGGGAGAAGGAGATAGCGGTAGATACTTTTGTGGAAGAAGTGGTCTTTGGACTTAGTGACAGCGACGATTCTGAGCTGAGTGATGTAAATGATGGATCTGATGATGAATCTAGTGATGACAATGTTGATGATGAGATGGAATCTGAGTCTGCAGAAGAAACAGTTTGTTGCAAATGCAACAGTTTCACTGGACCAAGCATTACAATATATATATATAGATATTCATACACTATCAGAGGTACAGATGGCGAATGAAATTTAATATTGAAGTGAATTGAAATTAGACAATTATTACATAAAATACAATATGAAAGATTCAGTCTCTTCAGCAGTGAAAAACGGTGTAGAATCATTTCTCAGTTTTTGTATCCCCTGTATAATACAAAGATCACTGTCACTCAAATTGATGTCAGGGGTACAGTTTAACTTATTATTACCCAAGAAGCCTTTTGCTAATCAAACAATGTACAAATTGTGGATAACCAAGTATATTGGTATAACAATATTGGCTAGGGATTTCGATGCAGTAGCTTCTCTATGTTTGGACATGCAGAGTGAAAATTCTAAATTTTTTTTGATTCTGACTCTTTGCCTTTTCATCCGATGATAAATGACCATGCAGCAAACTCCATCAATAATTTGTGCAAGACCTTTGCATAATATCCACTAGGTGGAGCTAAAATATATCTGATTCAAGCTACACCTTGTGTTCGGAATTGCAACTTGAGCAATATGAAGGTAGCAGTCCACTAAAACAAATACTTAATTCATAAAATAGGCAAAACCACAAATTTTTCATAATTTTACCTTCTTTCCCTCCATCTTCATATACAGTGGTTTTGCAGTTTTATTATTTAGCACAATCTGATACTTTTTTTGCATGATATCAGAGAGAAAGAAGCGCTGAAATAAAGTCAAATTATAGTTTCTCTATAGTTTGGACACTATATATTATCCAATCACACTGGGCCTTGTTTTTAGTGCGGGACTAAATATAATAATACAACCGAACCCTCAGCGCACCTGGTGGAATGTTTAAGAATTAGTGGACTGCTACCTGAAGTGACAAGGTCTCAAACTGCACAATCTTATAACAAGCTATTATAACAACACATTATACGTTCACATACCGCGTAGTAAAGATCCCTACAGCAACCACCTCGCCTGCTAGCCACTCGGCTAGTGGGAAATCCATTTAGCTCAGTTGGTTAGAGAGTTGGTTTTGAGGTTGCTACAAAACAATACCAATGGTGACTATGAGATTTCACTGTGATAAAAATTTTTTACTATTTTACTGTTTACCAAGAGTTTATTTTCCGGATCTAAATTCATAGGTTTGTGGCCAAGTTTTGAGACTCCCACTCAATACCAGTCACCTTTTGAAAAGATCTTACTTGTTTCACTTATGCTGTGTCCCAACGATGTGAGTGATCATAAAGAAAGTGGCACTCCATGCAAAAATTTCTCAATATTATATAAAATGCCACAGTCCTGATTGCTGCTAACAAATAGTGGATTTTCACGGAAGGTTCTCTGTATTTCCACCAGGTGGCTAAAACCGAATACCGCAATTCTATTGGCTGAAAAAACTCCCGCCCTTGACTGTGATTGGCTGAAGCAAAGTGCATCCTAGCAGCAGTATTTTTAGTGCATTTTAATGTATGTTTGACACTTTATCATTTAGTTGATTTTTGTTATTTTTCTGAGAAATTTATATTTATGGGAATCAGTTAGTTATTACCTACTCTGTCCGAAAAGCAAAATGAGTAATAAGAGAGGGCTGTTTGGTGAAAAGACTCTATTAAGAAAATACAGACATATTCTTATGCTGCCTCAATATGTACATTTCTTTGCACACTTTTATTTACAAACTACTTACATGGAATGAAAGTTTGACTAATAAAAACGCAGGCGTCTTTATTCTTTAAAAGACTGAAAATCTCCTCGATGTAATATTCATTCGCGTTATTCCAACTTGTCGCAGCTCCGGACTGAAAAGCCTCTCGGGTAGGTCAAAGTCTCCCACATTGAATGATTTCTCGATTTCCAACTCATGTTCTCTGTTGAATGCATCTTCTATCATCTCTTTCTGTTGCTCATAGCAACGCTGCAAGCGGAAGTGATGGATCTCTTCGCGCAGGCGCAGAAGTTTTTTAGCTAGGGTGCAGTCCAAGACGCGCATTTCTTGCTGAAATTGGTGAAAAATTGAAAACAATGATTGAGATTTTCTTAACTCTAAAAACAGATTGGTTCAATGTGGTCAGTATGCGACCCCCAACCAAGATTTTGCTGAATGGAATTAACCATTTTTGATTGTTTGATCACCAATCAGATGATAAGGTCCACCCAATTTTTGGTTGGGTCAAAAGAAATAGATTAAAACAACCAATCTGCCCTAGAGTGTACAGTATGCGATAAAGTTACTAAGGAGTGGCACCATGTTTCATCACAAGCTAAAAAGGGGGGGGGGACAGTTTTGAGGTCGGAACCCCGCTCCTCCCACCCAACGACCACAGGACTATCATATCAGGCAATATCAATTATATTGAGACTGTCTACAAGCAACTTTTGACTGATTTTAGTAATTTGCCTGAGTTACAATCTTATTATTTACCACTTGAAGAGCAGTGCACAGTTCAGGCTGTGAGAGACATTTTGATTTACAACCCAATGGCATTAGATTTGTCACCACTTGATAAATATGCCACTTTTTATATTTTTACTCTGTACCATTTGAATTTATCTAAGTAATTTGTAACATGTGTCTATACCTGAATGCAGTGTATAAAATACATATATATACAAAGGAGTGTTGTAGAACATAGGACCTATTATGTTTTGTCAATCAGACCACTTAGCTTCCCACATACTCCAAATACAATTTATTAAAAGAATTAAGAATTAACTAACTCTGTCTTACTAGAAACATTTTATTGTAAGCCTGGAACTGGCTGGCCCACGAGGAATGCTGAACATTTTGGCATAGGTTAATTGATTTACAGGCCTTATCTATAAAATTCCCATTCACAATCACAAGATGCTTTTTGTTCTGTCACCTACTTGTGTAAGACAAACGTGGCAAAGATCACATTATCTTAACTGCGTAAGCCAGTGTTAAAAACGAGTGACAACAAGAAATTTATTGCATGCAGCTGTGGATCTTGGCCAGAGTATGTTATAAACAATAGTTTGTTTACAGAGAAGACAACAATACACAATGATCATTCTCTTCATAATGCAGCAAGATGAAATAGTTAATGTCAGTTAATGCTATGTCCAACTATATGAAGGATTTTTGTAATGGTGGAGTATTTTCATTTGCACTATACTAAGATCCATAATAAATGTCCACTTGTTAGTTTTTATATTTGGGCATATTTTGCCACAAATGACATGGATCAGTGCAAAATGAACAGAATGTTAGTTCAAAGTCAAAGCCCAACTTTCTAGCTTGAACTATAATGAGGAAAAAAAGTGGCAAAAATTGTCATTGCAAAGATTAGAAAGTTGGGCTTTGACCTTTTGGTAACCTTTATATCTATTTTGTGCTTCTCCATGACATAACGTAAAAATAAGACTGAAAAACATATGGACATTTATTTTGGATTTTACTATTGCGAAAGACTAGCTTATCAGACAGGAGCTACATTTATCTATAGAATTTATTAATACAGTATGCACTTGCTGCTATCTATCCAAATCTGCCTGAAATCTAAAACTAAACAATCCTACTGAAAGCTAACCCTGGGTCCATTTGCAATTAAAAATCAAATGTAGTGATGGTTCACACTCCATAGCAGGTGCTTTGATTTATTACCAAGGGCTTGCTTATATAAACTAAGGCTAATCCATTCAGATATCTGGAGATAGGAATGGATAGGTCTGGATAGTTATGGCCTCAGGTAGAGTCTACCAACTGCAGACAGCTAGAGTCACTTTCAAACGGTTGTACTGTAAATGTACATTTTACATGTAAATGGATTGGTTACAGTCTGTTACACCGCTCAGTCTCAACTAACTTTACAATTACAGTTATACCCCATAGTTGGTGCACATATGTTCAGCATTGCCCGTATAGTATACTGCCAGTAACCAAGTACATATTTACACCTCGGTGGAGTGAAGCAATGGTTCAAGGAGGATCTGCTCAGTTCCTCCATGCGTGTACAGTAGTGGTGGTGATGGATTGGGGCTTTACATCCTGTATTTCTGCACCTGATGGGCTTATTAGGACAGGCAGGGACCATAGCAATAATACGAGGTGATGGATGAAACAGCCATCCAACTTAGGCTTGACTGGGAATTGAACCCAGGACCCAGTGGTTGGCAGCCCAGCATGCTACCACTGAGCTAGGCCCCCACCCCATGTAAATACAAGTCCACACCTTATTTACTAGGCCAAGGCACCCAATAAATTACTGTATAACATACTTACCAATTCATTCTGTATCCAACCGATCGTGTCATCGACTTTCTTCCTCCTTTCCGATTCATTACGGATCGCTCCTGTGGAATCTACTCTCTCTTCTTGGATGGATGGAAGACTTCCATTACTCGACATCAGCGCTTTACTTCCTGTTCTTCCTGAAGTCTTCATTACTTCTGAAATGTCTAACATGTTAGACGATCTGCAAACCTCTGACCTTCTACTTAGTCCTCTGTCATAGTTTTGAAGACTTTCCAATGACCTTGTTGAAGCTAATGTCGCGGTGTAGTCGTAACTGTGCTTTGATGGTGACTTGAATGATGACGACCTTGGACGACCCTGAAGGTCACCTCCAATAAACGCCCTTTCGGTTGGTGGTGTCAGGGCTTTTTGGTGGATTAATCGTTTCTTTGGGTCAACTTCTAAGAACCCTTTTTTTGATGACCCTCTGTTGTCAAGTTTACCATCTTTGACCACGTTTGCCAATTTTGAGGTCATTGTGCGACCTTGACCCGTGTCGTCATCTTGCTTAAGGTCATTGTTGTTGTCCTGCTCACTTTGTTGATGTTTCATTTGGCTAAAAACCTTCGGTAAGTTCTTTTCCTTCCAAGCGACTAAGCTGGGTCGACGGTGGTCTAATTTCAATTTCTGGGTCATGACCTTCAGGTCAGCAAGGTCACGCATGTCGCCCTTGGAGACTCTGCGGACTCGGTCCATGTCAGATGAAGGCATGAAGTTCTCGTCGACGTCACTTTCGCTCAAGTCATCTGAAGACACCTGCACTATAATCTACAGCAAAAAAAAAAGAGAAAAGCTGCAAAATTACCCTGGAAAATTACTTGGAAATAAAGTGATTACCAGTTAAAATGCGAAAGTGTCTGTGTGGTACACTACAATACTCACCATAAGACTCTCTACCATTTGACTGATGAGGATACTAGCATCATACAAGTAATTAAAGAAATAAAGGACAATATGTGTGACTTGCTAAATGATGAGCAGCAAAATGATTTAATGGAATTTCTCTGTTCAAAATTACACTTATATTAATTTTTGTTTTAGATTATTGTAATTAGCTATACAAACTGCTATTCATTCAATGTAATATACCTTTTACTTCAAGTGGAAGTGTATTAATAAACATATATATAGAATATAAACATATTTTTTTGCTGTGGTAAAATAGCATCTCTCAAAAGTTGAACAACAAACATTATTTACATTAATTCATGGAACCACCAGTTTGAGATGTGGTATAAAATATTGCCAAATCTACTAGTCTTTCAAGTGATGACTCACATTATTGTGAATGAAACAAAACTGTGTATTGTTGCAAACAATATTTCGAACAGTACGAAGCGAAGAAAAAATGGCTGTGTTATGCAGTCTTACCTCATTTGTGTACACAGGTGGAATGTCTCTTAAGGTGGGGCCACCTCCACCTAATTCGAATGTTTTTTGGGACTTCTGTGACGTCATCTCTATTCTGTTGACCTTATTTCCAGTAGGTGACTTGATTGGCTGAAAAATGGTAGAGTATTTGTTGCTAGATTTCTTTGTAGAGGTTGCAATGGGTGCAACATTGATTGTTAGCTCAGAAACAACTTGAGTGTTTTTGTTATGATCTGCAGCAGCCATTTTCAGTTTTTTTTAGCTTCTCCGAGTACTTGTACTTATCCTTATCTGTGATAATATTATCTATAATGATGTCTGTATCTGAAAAATCTCTGGTGAGGTGTTCCAAACATTTGGCATTGGGAGGTTTTCCCACAGCCTGGCTAACCTCACTTGACTGCTACTGAATGAATTGTCATCTGAGTTACTAGATATACAATTAATTGGATCAGATTTGATCTCATTGCACCCTGGCTTTGTGTAAACCTGGTTCTAATTCCGTTTCACTAGTTGTTTCTCTGATATCCTGGTCTAGATGATTATGATGTATGATCTATATTTATACATACATACATATAAACACAATGCAAGTTAGACATGATTTTGCTACAAATGGCATTGTATAATATTATAGAATTGCTACAACAAAATTAATATAATTTTTAATAAGTAACTAACAATCTATAATCTGGATGACTTTTTTTTTTATTCTCTTATTAAAACTTACTTCACCTGATAATCATTGCTCCACTGTGCCAAATATAACCAATTTATCGTGATATCTATGTACAAACGTATTTCATAAATATACTTTGCATGTCATCCCACCAATTTACATTTAATTTACATGATGGTTAATTTACAAAGTGGCCCCACAGAAACGACATACCAATGGTCTTAGAGGCAATAGAGGGGTGTGTAACTACTTTCTCTATGGGGTAGATAAATTTCACTGCGATTGTATATATGATTGTGATTTTCTGTTATTCCATACATTACCTCTGAGTATAGGCTGTCTTCCTCAATTACATTAGATTTCATTGCGTCATTAAAATCCCTCTCATCTACCCAATAGTTGCCAGAATCAAATGAACCAGTCACGTGGTGTGTGTTGTCCTTAGCAACGGTTCCAATGCCCATGGCAACCTCTGCTGTCTTTATCCAAGATTCTATGTATCCATGAGAATGAAACGTACCACATTTATTGCTGTTGTTGCTATTGAAGTTTGAATCATCAAAGTTTATATTATCGCTCACAACTCCTACGCTTGGGTAGTGCAGTTCGTTGCCATGGTAACGACCAGTTTCAAATTGTTTATTTTGGCACAAATCGTCAGTTGAGTCGAATTGAGAAACATCAACATTGTTGTTTACATCACTCAATTGGGATAACTCATTATTGTACTTTTGGTGGCGTTCCAACATTTCAGGTCTTTCCAGCAACATACCACTGATTTTATCTCCCTTGGCTGTGTAAGAGTCCTCTGCTGCATTATACACAATTTCATTGCCATGGTTACCATCCAAATCATCATCATTAACTTCGGTTGTACAATATCCTTCAGGTTTATTAGCCTCCTCATTTTCCATGTCCTCTATATCATCATCATCTTTGTCATCATAGTCATGGTCGTCATCTTCATTGGAACAGCTGCCATCATATTCGTAGCTGTTTGGTTCACTCTCATCTTCACTGCAGCGAATATCACTTGCATCTGATTCCGATACATCATCGATTACAACATCGCAGTCATTACTTGCATTATCACTCTCATCTGATACATCAGTTGCATCATCAACACAATCATCATTATATTCATCACTTGCATTATCAGCGGGATATTCATCGTCATCACCGCATGCTCCCTCACGAACATCATCAGCATCACCATCATTTGACGACCTGTTTTTGTCATCACAATGTCCATTGCCATCGAAATCGCCATTATCAATATTGTAATCATGGCCATGTTCATCTGTCTCTTTGCCTGAGTCATTCTGTTTGCCTTTGTCATCACCACCAGGTTTTCCATCATCATCATGATGGTCAACATCGTCATTTGCCCCACCACTCTGTTTCGCTTGGTAAGACAAATCGCTTTTAAAAATCACTTCAAAAATTGGCCATAAGTATTCGGCTGACACATTATCCCAGCTGAACAACTTTTTCTTGGAGAATTTGACTATTTTTATGTCACTTTCTTCAGTCTGACTTAATCTATAGATTAAATCATGAGGATTTGTTTCAAATACGCCGCGTTTTCTTCTGGAAGCCTGCTGCTGCCTTCTGATGAATTGCAAAGGAGAACATGGTCGTTCTGGCGTCGACAGTTTCTGCGGTGGACTGCTGTAAAACGTCACTGGTTTTTGTGGAGGTCCATTGAGTCTTCGTGGTCTATCTTCATATGACATCACCTGTTCTTGGGGTGAGGCATTAAACGTCATCCCCTTTTGTGGTGTTGTGCTGGCTGATTCCGAACTATCCGCTGTGTGCAACGTCTTGCGATCCGATGCATCAGTTTTGTAGACATCTTCATTATTGTGTTCTTGTGGATGAGAAATTTTGTGACAATTTGTGTGATCATAGCCCTTTCTTCTTCTTCTTATTGGCCCTTCAGCTTCATAAACGGAGTCACGTTTTTCATCCATGTTTGTTATTTGAATCTGCTTACAAGTCTGGAAAAAAAAATTAATTAGTTAGACAATAGATATATCTGATGCAAATCAACAATTCTGAAAAATTTAATAAATTTGTTATTGTGACAGAGTGTATATTTGTTCTTATTATCATAATTTGGAACTAAATATTAAAAAAGCAAATGTCTCACTATTGACGCAATTAACGACAAATCACAGAATGCATGTACCTTATAAGCTCTTAGATAAACTGTAAACGCAATAGAATGTGTTTAAGTTTATAGAACAACCTGGGTCTATAAATTACAGTGACTTCTCAGACCATGAGATTGTGTTAAAGTCAGATAATGGCATCATTGACCTAGTTGATATAAAAACAAATCGTTCAACGTCACGATTTGGGAAGATAATAAAATATGAGCAAAGTTTAAGGATGTCCCGAGTGTCTAAGGTCTTTATCTCAAGATATTGTAAAACTGCTAAAGCAAACTTATATTAGAGTGCCCAGCATATTGGTGGCTACACAGTGCAGAGGCATGAAAATAACTTCTTCTGAAGGCCTTGTGTGACGTAGATCATTGCTTTGTTTTGCTTTGTTTTAAAACTGTGAAATCAACTTTCCAAAAGCCATTGATTATGCCCAACCGGCCAAGAGATTTGAGTCAATTGACCAATAGAGAGATTATCCAAAAATGTTGATTACTGTGTTTATAAACATTCAGGGTTGGTTGGAGTATTCAATTGACTTTAACAGCTTGAATCTACAAACAATTACAACCAATATGGCGTGGCAAAGCACTTTGAAAGACTGACAAAAAGATTGCTTTGTGTGCCATAAGCATTTACGTCAGGAGTCTCCAGAAACAGCTGAAAAACAATTGTTGACCATCTACTCAGACAGACACTTATTGATTACAAAGGCAAAGAAATGCTTAAGTATTATTGACTGTAAAGACATCAATTGAAAACCTAATGAGCTGATATGATTTGTCAATGGTTGGTTTTCGCAATACTAGTCTTGTGATGTGCATGTGCAGGGGCGTCGATACAGAGGGGGATGTGGAGGATATATACCCCCCACTTTTTGGGAATAATGCAATAATCCCCCCCCCCCGAAATTCATTCATGATTCACCATTAATTTACCTTTTGGCGTCTTTGAGTGGTCTAATTAAGTTTTTGCTCATTGGGGATTACAGCGATTATCATAGTACCAATGCGATTAATTAACTTCTTGGGCTATTAACAGTTTCATTTAAATTAAATGTGTTTACCCTTGCAAACTCAGACAGTCAGACTGCACAAGAAAATATAAAAATAGAACATTGTCTGGTCATCCACACTCAAGATCTCTGATAAGTGTAATCTCAAATTAGAGATTAACTTGCATGTCAAATACAAACGCACTTACCAATAAATATCATCTTAATGTTAATTTCCATAAATTTCACAACTCTGAACTGCAGCATGTCAGGACTCATGAGACATGGTTCTGGCCAACTTCAGGGGCAGCATGACAATGAGGAAGGGGGGGGGGGGTGTTAGTAGGGGGCGTTGTGCAGCTAAGACAGGAAGTAAATAACCCTGAAATCATGATATGACCTTGATCAGTTTCAAAAATATTGCAGCCAATTGTTGTCTTTTTCACTTTGTACATCAAATAAGTTATTTCTTTACATTGTTAGGAAAGTAATATTATATATGTAAGAATTTGGTATGACTATACAAGTATAATCAGGTACAGGGTTTTTTAAATAAATACAATAGATTATGTTACAATGGAACCCCGTTTTAAGACAACCTCACTCTCAAGAACACATCATAATTAGGGCCACTGGAATTTTGACGCCATTCTATGTTTGCCATTGTCTATACCTCACAATAAAAACCAAATGTGTACTTAATTTCTCCTATAGAGTGAAAAATATGAATACTAAAATTCAGTTGTATGTTAAACTAGTGCACTATGATTCTAACACATTTTGTATACTTTTAATAGGTTGGCCTAATGATTGATATTCTACTAACCTAATATAATTATACACCCCCACGCTGATGTTACTATTGGTGGTACACAGTTTAGATTGATATCATAACTTTAATGTTGCAAATTTGGACAACATATCTGACAATTATGTGACCCATGAAGATTCATAAATCATGATTTTGACAACTTCCAAGATTTTCACAAGTGAATTGTTGGGGTCTTTTCAATGACTATCAAGAGGTCAAATCGAGGTCATATCACAAATATATGTACTTGCCTTATGACGAGTTTGGTTTATTCACAGACTTGTCTGTGGTTTAATAAAGAGGTAAATTAATACAATTTCAAGAATACAGTTTACTTCTGACATCGTTTGGCTGTATCTTTTTGTAATCCATATTTCCTGAAGTGCAAGTTGTGATAGCTAGCTAGATAGATAGATAGATAGATATGGGAAGTGCGGCCCTCTAATGCAAGTTGTTGTCGCTATCGAGGGTTGATTGAATGGGTGAGAGAGAGAGGGAGGAAGAGTCTACACCATGCAACACATTTACCCCATGGGTGGGGTCTTTTACTTGCCTCAGCATAGACACTGAGTGCAAGGGACCACCAATTTAACGTCTCATCCGACATCCAGCTGGGATGATGCTCATGAAAGGTTGCCTGGGCCTGGGATTAAACCCAGGACCTTCAGAGGAGCAGGCAAGCGTCTTACCACTAGACCACCCAGCAACAATTTGTGATGTTATGTAATTGGTGTGCTTAATTGGTCTATAAATAGTTTATTTACCAATATGTATATTTATTAAAGTTGAATAGTACAAAGGTTAGTTCCGATTGAAACTTTAGGAAATAATTAAAGCATTATAATGTCTGTTACATGAAATTAGCGGCAATGTTTAACATATATATAATTTTATTGACATGATATTATCATAATTGATACATTTGTCAACATACAAATAACATACAATAATACAGTACTTTTACAGTAATAAGAAAATAATACTAAAAGTGTTAAGCTAACAGTCTATATTAAATGTTGTGACTATGTATTTTACAGCAAGTTGGTCCCGGTTGTGACTAGTAAAAATACTAATAATACAAATATATACTGCTTGTCCCAGTGGTTTAACCAATCTGGCTATCCATGTATGGTTCTAAATAATAGTATGCGAAGCCCAGGGGGGGGGGGGGGGATATATAACGAACTACATATTATGTAAAACAGAACATCCATGATAGCTTCCATTGAGGAAGTGGAAATGTTCGTGGGGAAAGTATTATGTAGTAAACATTGCTTTGAAAACTTTAAAAATTATGATCTGGGTACTTGTTACTGGAAGGACCATGAACTGGAAAAAAGAAGTCATGGTATAAAAATAGACTACAGTGCAACAAACTCTCAGCAAAAGCTAATTTTGTTTTATTTGTGGAAAAAAGTACTACTATTTTCCAATGTAGCTTGGGTACAAATATAAATGGTTTAAATAGCATTGAGATATGATAACAAGTAGGTAATAACAGGGGAAAGTAAAAAAATAGCAGTGTTAATAGTCTTTTACTACCTTATTCGATAAATATAACTTTTTTAGGGAAATAACAAAAACAACTGAATGATATGATGTCAAACATACATAAAATGCACTAAAAATACTGCTGCTAGGATGCACTTTGCAGCAGCATTCACAATCAAGGACGGGAACTTTTTCAACCAATAGAATTGCAGCATTCTCTCGTAGCAACCTGGTGAAAATATCGAGAAACTTCCGTGAAAATCCGCTATTATTTAGAGAATCAATAATGTATAAAATGGTTAACTAGGCATAATATACAGTATATGATTTTAGATAGGTAGCTACAAGGGTTACAACGTCGTACATGAAAAAATATGGAATTTCGACTTGTGTGGTAACTAGCCTTTTAATAAACATTTGCCACACGAAATACACCTGCTCTAGGTTTACACATACCTCTTTTCTATTGTGTCGCACTCAGATATGGTTGATTTCTTAAAATTTTATTAAATTTCTGTGCCATTTTCAAATTCAAAATGTGTTGATAATGCTTGACAGCCATTGCTGCCTAGTTCCGCCAATACTCACAAGAGGACTGTGCAAACTTCAACGCCCCTAGTGGCTAATAAAATTCACTTCTGTGAATTTGATATTTACAATACATTAAAGACCGAGCCACGACTATAAAAGGGGATAGCAGCTCAGAGGCCTCATTTGGTTCCAGCCCCTCAAAGTGGAAACATCTCTGAATATTTCACACAATTTCCCAATAACAACAACACACAATGCAATAAAGCCATATGAATTTGGTATCTGCAGATTCAACAATTTATGCAGAAACGAATTATGCCACTCTCTAAATTATATTTGGTGTACAAGTAGAGATATTATGAATTATATGTAGAATTATGAAGACATCTTCCAGAATTTGATTGACAGGCCCTAATGACATTTCAATGAGCTGTTACCATGGTACAACAACATAACATTCTTATGATTCAAATTAAATAACAAGCAAATAGAGCAAATAATTCACTATTTAACGTCAACAAAGTCTGAACAGGCACAGTGGCACCACATTGTGTCAATGATGTCCAGGGGGGGTTTCCCAAACGCCTCACTTTCATTCTGACGCAGGGAATCAGTTGTGAATGATAAAAGCATGAACAAGCAAACATAAATTTATAAAAAAGACGTTTCTAATGACTTTTTCATAGTCCTCATGCGGAAAACGATGAAACGAGGTTTGCAATGGTATTTATTGAGAAAACCGATGCATAAATGTCAAATTCCACAAATTTCTATAAAAGCCGTTCCAACCCTACATCGCATCTAATGCAATGTAGGTTGGTTCTGGCTAAGATTCAAGAGTCTAGGTAGATGACTGGATCCCAATTCAAAAGGTTTATGATTATTCTTCTAAGATACGATAGCATGTTGCCTAAGACAGCAGCATTTTCCAATGTCGATGCTTAGGAAAGGTATATGAAAAAGAACAACAGACACAGTCTCCTTTCAGAAGATTTTAAAAATGTTTATTTGTGTCCATAAAATAGATATATAAATTGAAAATATTAAATAATTGTATCATTTTTCCTTGAAGTTGAATTATTTATCCTGGAAGTTGATAGGCTTACCAACCGGCGAGAAGTGTTTTGTAAAGCCAAGTGAGCGCACACACTCCGCCGTCGACTACTGCCAAAACCCAGATTGTTCTGATGTCTCTTTGCCAAGGGTACTATTTTTTCCTGAAACAAAAAATATTACAATTTTAATACATTACAGTGGATTCCAAAGATTTGGAAACAAAATTCTGAAGACGTCATGTGAATCTGTTATTGGCTGAGGAACTGTCTTAACCAATGGGCTTCCTGAATTCACATGACCTCCTCTGGAGTTAAGTTTCCAAGTCTACGAAATCTGCTATAAATAAGATGTCTACACTTAGTATTACTAGAATACAGTGCAATCAGCGTAATACTAGCAGCATGGTTGCGAATTGAACCGTTGTCAAGTATTGGTAAGACCAACTATATTGGAGGAAGATGCTCGTATAATGAAATGATCCCAGATAGCATTCCAAATTGTTTCAATGACACAATGTCGGCGATGTTAATACGATGTTGTAACGACAGTGGCCTATATGGAAACGATGCTGGGCCGATTTGGAATGCTATCTGGGAAAATGCTTGTCCACACCACTTAACACTTCTATGGCTGTCTCTGCCCGGGACCCTCGAGTCCCGAGGATCCCTGGAAACTGATTTTGAGCAACTCACCAATGCTCTAACACAACTAACCCAGGCAGTTTTGACCTATGGTCCACAATTCAAATTTAATATTATACAAGGAATACAAATCCGCCGTAATTAGAATATTATACGCTTTTTGTGAAGCGATCTAGAGCGGTTAACATAGGACTATTTTGTGCGGTTCGCCATACATTTGAATGTGCGTAGCGATATCTTGCAGCTTCCATTGCATAGACGCTGAGTACAAGGCAACACCAACTCAGTATCTCATGCATGCAACTTCCAGGTTAGATGGAGTCCATGAAGACAGTGATTTGAACCCTGGACCTTCAGCAGACCGAAAATTGCTGTCATATTGCAAGCATGCCGCTAACGTTGTGAGTCAGTTTGTTGGACTAACCACAAACATAAAATCTCATGGATCATATAATTTTGGATCCGGCATTTTACCTGGGGAGCTCACAGTTTTGAGCTTTTGAACATTTCATTCACTTCCATTGCATCTTGACCTACCATTCTTTGCAGCCTTTCTTCCTCTTTGTTCCTTTTTTCCATAATTTTCTTCTTTTTCTCCTTTAGTTGCTTCTGCCTAAACTTTTCTGCCTTTTGTTCTGCTTTCTTCAATGTTTCTAATTTCTTCTTTTGCTCTTCAGATTCCTTCATTTTCATCAGCTTCAGGTTCTTCTCTCTTTCCGTTAGTCTCTGCTTATCTGGATCTGCAGCAAAATAAATAAAGTCTATTTACACTGATTCAATTACCAAGTCTGTTATTGTTATTTGAACCAAAGATCGAGCCCTAGTATAGCAGCTTCAAAACCAGGGAATACCGATGTCATGGCCTAGTGGGTAAGGTGTTGGTCTGATAACTCAGAGATAGTGGGTTCCAACCCCATCAGGTGCATTAGACACTTTGCATGTGGCACCTGCAGGGATGACGCAGTGATCTCTGAAGTCATGGTCATTCTAGGAAAAAGCTAAGGCCCCTAGAGTATAAAGCATACATATCAGGTTTATCAGGGGTAATATATCTAAACCTATAGCAGCTATATATTATATACTATAGCCGAGTGGTTTAGTTCAATGTTAAGGCATTGGCTGACTGCATTGCAGGTCCTGTATCGAATCCTGGCCTGGGCACTTTCACCTTGCACTTAGTGTCCAATGGTGCAGATTTTTAAATGTGTAACCAATATGCGCAAGGTACTACAATTAATGCACAAAAGGTCGAAAATTCAAAGCATAACAAACATGTAGTGCAAACAATATAATGAAAAATGTAGGTTTGGTTTTATCTATCACAGTTTGGTTAGGAATTTCTGGCAGTGAACATCAAAAGGTGTGAAATGGATAATTCGTTGGGTAAACATGCACAATGCATCCTTTATAAAAAAAAAAAAAAGATAAACAGTAATCACCAATAACAAATCTTATGAAATAAAAACAACAAATGTATGCGCATACATTGTTAAAAATAAAGTTAAAATTTAAAGTGAGCCAAAATGCCAAAAAATACCATATGGTATAACTGAATAATTGCAGAAAGAGAAAAACATTTGGGGGAAAGGGGGGGGGATGAATTTCTCCTAACTTAATGTAGTGGAACCTTCCATCTTTCGCGAATAACTGTTATACCTAATTGAGGCGTTTTTAATTCTCAAATTTAATTTTCCCCAAAAGAAAACATATAATGCAGCTTAATTGACTATTAAGTATTATTTAAGTAAGGTCTGTACTTACAACACGACATCTTGCCTCCAAATGTATAGACCTTGTGGAATGCTCTTGTTCAGCCAATTGCGAAGTGTTCATTAATGAAGTCCTTCAAGTCATCCCAGCCAGAGGGCGCCTTTATCCAAGTAATATGAGCATGAGCGCCACCTGAGGACAAGATAGGTGGATAGTTAGATGACAGTTGTTATCAGCCTTCAAAGATTTGTTATCCACTGGTGTTTTGTTCATATTTAAGTCCAATTTACCTTTAGATATTTGCAGTGACAAATCCATTAAGTAACCATTACTTCTAGAAGGGGAGACAGTAAAATATCATTTCAAGAGGCAGGAATCCCCCTTTTCTCTCATATATTGTTTCTCATCATTCCACTATCGTAAATTATCCCTCTGGTGGTGAAATTTGTAGCCATTTGGGAGCAGTTCTAAAGAAGTACTGAAGTATAATATTTCTGGATGTTAGCAAAAATTACATTCTCAGAACAGCTCTTTGACAAAATATAGTTCATATTGGCACCCAAAATAACAATCATCTGTAACTTTACAAACAACAAAAAGCTAGACATATTAGTTTGATTAGAATTTAGTGAAACTTATAGATGAGGCATAATAGTCATTTAACACTTTCCACTTGCTCAAGGGTGTGCTCTGTGCAGTCCATTGCAATCTCCCCTGTATGACCATATGTGTAGTTATTGGGGGGAATTCTGAATAAAAGTCCAAACAGGAAATCATTGGGAGTCGTCTAGAAGCTTGTTTTGTAGTTTCTTATCAAATTCTGTAACATAACTGGACTCCTTTCATTCAGAACACTATTTAAGGATTTATTTATTTTTCTTTTGATCAATTTTCTGCAGATTCCCATTGATACAAAAAGCTTCTTGAAGAAAAGCTTCCAGTGGATTTTCACGGAAGGTTCTGTATATTTCCACCAGGTGGCTAAAACTGAATACTGCAATTCTATTGGCTGAAAAAGTTCCCGCCTTTGGGTGTGATTGGCTGAAGCAAAGTGCATCCTAGCAGCAGTAATTTTAGTGCAATTAAATATTTGACATCTTATCATTCAATTGATTATAATCTACTGTGTCTAAAAAGCAAAACAATAAGAGGAGATGAAAGACTTATGAATTCAGGGCTGCTCAGTGAAAACACTCTATTTAGCGGATCATTATATTATTTCGTTCTTGTCGAGGAATCAATCTGCTGTTCCTGCTACACCGGCTGCCAAAGTAGCTTTGGCCCAGCCAAAGCAATCCATCCATCGCTATACCTTAAGAATCACAATGTAAACTTGCTATACCCATTAGATTTTAACCATTTCCACAGCACAGATTTTTGCTATTTCAATGCCATGCCATTCTTCTTCACAGCCGGGCACTGAGTGGACTGTAGCTGCTTTTTCAGGAATGGCTCTCTAACCACCTTCTGATTCAGCAGTCTTGTCTAACACATCATCAGGATCAAGTTGTTCTTCCTCCAACATTTGCAGTAAATACTTCATGAACTAAAGCTTTGATTTGCTTATTTCTTGACAAAAGCTTAATCTCGCACAGTAGATGGTTTTGGTGCAACAGCTGGTTCAGTAACGCAGCTAAAAGGTTCTGTAAGTTCTATTTTTGCAGGCAATATTATGAGTTAAAATGAATGAGACAACTGGAAAAGATGGATCCTGCCCAATGAAATGAGGAAATACCACTAGCAGAGCTAGTCCAGATTATCCAAGGCACCTGCTGCTGTGACCTGCAGAAAAGAGCCATATTAAGGAATTGCTTTGCAAAATACAATTACAAATGGTTTTTTTTATATAGCGCAACTCTCGGAATAGGTAAAATCGTCAGAGGCGCTGCACAATTAAAAAATTAAGCTTAAAATTATAGAGTAAATATGAATGATAAAAATTGACAGTACTAAAATAAAAACAAAAATTGGTCAATTAGGAATGTTTTTAATTTTGATTTAAAAGCGTCTGTAGAGACAGCAAGTTTGATAAAATTTGGAAATTCATTCCACCAAGCAGGAGCTGCTACACTGTATGATGGGCCCGCAAATGACTTCCTTATGGTAAATGGCACTTTGAGTCTCAGATGGATACTGTCCGATCTTATACCTTGGCATTCTCTTGTGTGCAGCTGTACAAGAACAGAAAGATATTCAGGTAATTCACCGTTCAGACTTTTAAACAACAAATTCAGAACTTCATGTGCAATCTGAAGATGGACGGGCTACCAGTGTAACTGTTTCAAATGGCTGTGAGAACTTTCAGAGGTATTCAGTACAAATTTAGCAGCAATGGAAGACCAATATATACAGCATTGGCATAGTCAAGATGAGAAATTACCAATCGGAGCACAAAAGTTTCACAAGAATTTTAATACACTCTTTTTGTATCAGTTTTATATGCCGAATATTGAACATGGCTGTATGACACTTCATGGTGATGTGGTGTTTTATGGTCAGAGAGCAATCCAGATGTAAACCAAGATATTTCATTTCTTTTGTGAGACAAACTTGTTCACCATTTACATTAAGCTGCGAGGTGGAACCCTTTTCTAGGTGTCTAGATGAGCCAAACAGAATCAATTCTGTTTAAGTCATCTTTAATCATATTCTGTCCATCCAGATCTTCAGAGGCACAGTTCTCAAGGCAACATATGGCATTAAAAGAAATCTTCAAAGAATGGTCATCTGCACAACCATGAAGGCCAATTTATTCGAGAACAAATTCCTGCATCGTACTGGAATATGCCAAGTACAACACTGGCCCAGCACAGGACCCTTGCGGCACTGAGAAGAGCAAGTTTTTAACATCAGAAAACACAGAATTTATGCTATGCTCACTTTGCAGCTACTATGTCATAGATATGTGGCAAACCGAAGAACATTTCCATCAATTCCAAAATTGATATTAAGGACAGATGACAACACTTAAGATCCACAGTATCAAAAGCTGTGCTGAGGTTTATTGCCAATAGCACAATTACTTTTTGCTGTTCCATTGACCATAGTAAATCATTCAGTTATACAAGTGCCGTTTCATAACTAAAATTGTGGCGGTATGCGGGTTGATAATCTGGCAGTAATCCATGGAGATCTGAGTGTTCCATAAATTGTTGCAAAGCTGCTTTCTCCAAAACTTAGGAGAGAAAGGATAGATTACTGACTGGTCTGTAATTTGCTGACATAAGATCAAGACCTAACTTCTTAATCTGCAGTCTGACAATTGCAACTTTCCGTGAGATTCAGCTAAGACAACTTTTTCCAGGAAAAGATTTATTATCTTTGTTATGATGGGGAGTATTGAAGGAAGAATTTCTTTGAGTAGTCTCGTTGGAATAGTGTCAAGTTCACATGATTTTGTGGACAGCGAAGATATTATTTTGTGAACCTCCTCCTCCCAATTGGCCTAAAGTCTCTTAGCTAACATGCAACTGGTCCTTCTGGTTTATATGGAGGAACATTTCGCAGATCATTCTTATGGTCTCTGTCTGTGTCATGAAATAGTGTGCGAAGCTATCAGCAAGATCTTGATGACTTTGGCCTTCAGCCTAGGGGTTTTCAACTCTTTTTCCTGAGATATTAATAAACAGTTAATACAGCATTTTGGTGTTTCCCTTGCATTCCAGAACCTTAGTTATCAGCACTTCTACTTTTGTCTTCTTGAGAAGGTTCCTATGTTTCTTCATCTCCACACATAGCTGTTTCCAGTGATGGTCAGTTTTTGAATGCCTCCAGACTCTCTCTTGCTTGCGCATGACAGTTTTGTTGCTTAACTTCATTAGTAAACCAGGTTTTCTGTGGTCATGATTTATTATTGTCTTCTTTCTTTCTGGAGCATGGTGGTCTATGGTAGCTCTCTCCTCATATTGGCTAACAAGAACATTGACATCTTCTATATTGGAGATATCAAACTGAAAATCTTTACAGAATTTTGGAATATTTGCTTTCTTTTGGGATATCAAGAATGGTGTGTACAATGCAGTGATAAGACACATATTCACGAGTGATGCATTCACTGATACAGATGTTACTTCCAGCTTCTGTGTAGATACCTAAGTGCACCAGTGAGTTCTACAAATAGTTGTGCAGTTGAGTCATCTATATCATGAATATGAGTGTTGAAATCACCAAGAATAACCAAATTATTTTCTGCTGTCATGAGATCTGATAGAAAGTCAGTGAAATCGTCAATAAACATTTTCACAGTTACTCTATCCTCTGAATATGGTGGTCTGTACACAGCTAGTGCATTTACTGAGATGCTCTTGAAATAAATTTTCCACAAGGCATACTCAAACGATCGCTTTGCACCAGATCTCTCTTCCTTGATCTTGATGGAACTCTTGTACACTACAACACCACCGCCTTATTTATCCTGTCCATTTGCAACTTGCATTTTGAAACCATTGTTTATAAAGTTCACAGGCATCAATTTATGCTTGCAACAGATGTTGTCACATATTCATCCAAATCCTCAATTCTGTCATATATGCCCACACACTGATCTGGTACGACATGTGAATCATGCAGTTTTTTTCAATGTGTGTTGTCGCAAGTATGCCAAAAGCAATGTGAGAAGGAAGACCCATTATTTTTATATGCATTTGGAGGTATTTGTGCATCATCGCCTAAGAAATCATTATTCTAGCTTAATTTAAATGAATTCCAGGTCCGAATAAAGTTGTCTCACAAACAAACCAGAATTAGCTCACTTGTTGCTATGGAAACCGATTATTGCATATCTTTTTGGAGCTTAGGAATTTTTCAAAGCTTATCTCCTGAGGTTCAATCTAGGAAAGTTGCACACCTTTGTCCAACGCGTAACGATATTGCCATTTTTTGGCCTTAAGAGCCTCCGCTCAGAAGGAAGAGGTGGCTCTTTTACTTCTTTTTGCTATGTTTGTACAGTTGATTGAGGTGTCTTCTTCTTCATTTTGAACACATTAGTTTGAGCAATAGTTAAAGAAACTTGAGATTAAAGCTGGTGTTCATCTTTCAAACCCTTCATGATTAAAAAGGTTTTTTCTCATGATCTCAGCAGCATCCTCAGAGAAAAATCTATTTTTTATATGTGTTTTTCATCCCTTTTATAAGGACTAGAACAGCGTTCCTGCCATCATGAATGGCCAATTGTGCCACGTGCGTTTTCCATGCGAATGATAAATGCTTGGAAAACGCATGGTTTTTGCCTAATTATAATGAGGTGAAAACATTTGGCCATGTACAATTGTGTCTCTGGAAAGTTTTCCAGCATATGAGTCTCAAACTGGTCTTGTTGTATTTTAGATGTATACTCAGAACTCTTATAAATACATGTTTACATGGGGGTGCTTTATGCAGAGATTACTTGGCTCTAGCAGTAGAGTAGAAAACCATGGCCTTCTGTACTTTCTATTTCGTTTCTGATCCTTTGCCAGTATTTGAGGTATATCAAGGTCTGAACTGGTTTGTTGAGGCCACCAAACAATAAAAATGGTATGACGCTTTTACTGAAATGTAGTCTCCTCCTATTCTAACTGTGACTCATGTAGTTTAGCCTCAAAGATGCTGAAATCATGATTTATCTGTGTCGATCCCTTCTCGCTCAGTCATTTTAGCAATGAGTTGCTTCTCAGATAATATGTCACATTCGCTCAATGTCACACTTGTAACGATCTTGCTATCGAAATGGGAAGGTCCAAAATGTTGCTGCAATGTTTGCATTTTATGATATGTTTTTAACATCCCTATCATGGTTTTATTGTTTTACCTGCACATTTATTTTTGCACATAATACAGTAAATCAATAGCACTTTGAGCTAATTTTATTGTTGTCTTATGTCGACTTTAAATAAAGATTATTCTATTCTATTCTATTCATTCTTATCCTAAGCCACTGGTTGGATGGTTGTTTCATCCTTTGTCTCATTGCCATGATCCCTACCTGTTCTAATTAGCCCAACTGGTGCAGAAATACAGGACGTAAAGCCCTAATCATGTACACAATATTTCAAAGACATTGCCAAGAGTGATCACAAGTTCCATGATTTACCCCCTCCCCCTTCTTACTCGCCGGAAATCCTGGAGGAGAGCATCCAGTATTGACCCACCAAAATTTCGAACCAACAGATAAAAATAAAAACTCTTTTATTCCATATGCAATCTTACATTTTCAATGACTTTGTATAGATTCTCAATGACTGTTTTTTAAATTTCCTATTTAAATATTTAAAAACTTTTTTACCAGTTATATAATTCCTATTTCTATCTATATTTTACTTAAAACATTTTTAATACTTTTTAACAATTTATGTACTTATTTTTCAATCTTATGGTTGCATTTTTTCTGATAATAAATTAAATACAATTAAATCAAATAGTAATTAAAGCTGAGGCAAGTACAAGACACCACCATGGGAGTTACTGGTAATGTGTAACATGGTGTGGACTCCCAGCATTACATCTACTTCAGGCAGCTTCAATATTACATTTCTCATCCTATTGATAATGGCCTTTCCATTTAAATACAAGCTAGACCACCATTGACGTAGAATAAGACTACAAAATATGGACCCCCCTCTTTGCTCATTAGTGCAAATTATTGTAAATTAGGGTAATGAGAATGTGTAGGAAAAGAAATTGCATAGAGAGACAATAAACTAATATTAGATCGCAGCTGTTTTATGTAATGTCTATCAAGCCATGAGGTAGTGTTATCTATTACAGTTAATCAAGCTATATTTTTAAAATAAAATGGGGGGGGGGGGGGTTTAAAATGATAATTCTGTAGCTTAAAATCATCTCACTGTTGTAGGAACAACTTCACCAGTTGAAAATTGAGTTGTTCATCATAGTAACATCTAAAAGTCACTGCAGATATTTGTAATCATTGCAGTTTATTTAGAAATAACTAATCAATAAATTATATTTAGAAATTATAAATAAGTGTTTACTTTTTGGATATACGTGCAATATCTAGATTAATACTGTCTGGCTGAGAAATCCAATGTTTGCAATTTTGTCCTGAGAATAGGCCTATTACATTACAGCTAGTAAATGCAGGCGAGCACGTAGGCAGGCCTATTCCTCTGTGCCCCCAAACCTTTTGCAATATATTAAGATAAGATAAGATAAGATAAGATAAAACTTTATTTATAGTCGGAGGTGCAAAACAATAAAACATAAGCTATAAAGCTTTTAGCCGACTGGTAAAAATAACCATAACAATGAAAGAAGATATATATACAGATGATTAGAATGAGATTATGACTTAACTACTCAATGATCATAAATATTTTGCTGACATTATACATGATCCACAATTACACCTTTCTAAGGAATTACAACGTCTTAATAAATCTTTGAACTTAGCTAAATCATCTACTCGTTTTAGTTCAACAGGTAAGGAATTCCAAATCAAAGCACCTTGATATATAATAGATCTGAAACCATATTGCATAGTGTTGTCTCTCATCTCATATGGCGTAATCCCTAGTGAAGAATGAACTTGTGATAGGTTTTGCCATGTCATGGAGTACTTTGTAAACAAATTCCGCTAGACTAGTTTTCCTTGTACATAAAGCATTTTTTTGCATGTTCTTTCTATCAAGTTTCATGTTTCGTCCTATAGTGAAAGTATTATATACAACTGTATTACATGGAATTGTTTGCCAAGTTCATTTCAAAATACCTCAGAATCAAAACCATCATATGGTCCATACCAATTAAATGTTTACACGGAAAAACCACATTAATCATTATCTCATCTTTTGGGATCTATCTATCTGTATTTGACTGATATTTTCGACCAATCGTGGTTAACTAGTATCTGCCTGTCCGTTACTATTGTTCCATATACTTCCTGAATGTATAACTTCGTTTTTTTTTTAACAAAAACAATGAGTCATATCAGAAATCTGGCTTACATACATTAGCTGGAAACAGGATAAAACCCCAATTATTTATTGTTATCAATGTCTGTGACTGTAGACCTATATGTTTCTACTACGCACCAGTGTAATTTAGCATTAGGTACGCCGTTGTACAAATCCTCATGTACAACAGTTAGCCAGCCACGCTGCGCTGGGATTGGTTGGTAGGCAGCCAAAAGTGGGTCATGCTAGAAATCATGATTTAGTAACTTTGTCAGTTTTCGTCCGATTTTTTAATTTTTTAGATTAATTGTAGACGTAGTAAGGAAGCGTATTGCTGCCAACCAATAAAAAAAATAAAATAAAAATAGAGTTTCGTAATAACGAATAAAACTATGGAAAAAAAAAACTTTTGGTAATTACGAAAAGTTTTTTTGGTAATAACGAAAAATAAAATTGGTAATTACGAAAAAAAAAAAAACTTTTGGTAATTACGAAAAAAAACTTTTTTTTGGTAATTACAAAAAAATTATTGTAAATACGAAACTTTTTTTTTTTTTTTTTTGGATGGGGTGGTTACACAATGGTTACACTATGAGACATGAGATATGTACACCCTCAAATGTTATGTACAACTCGGCCGGTACATTGACATTTTCGGGTGTACATATCTTCATGTCTCACATGCAACCATTGTAAAATTGTATAGTGCTTCACTAAATTATGAACATATATATAAAATATAGCTGAAGAAAAACTGTTAGATAAAAACGAAAGTTTACAGTCACGGAGTGTTTTTTTTTTATTAATTTATTTTTTGTTTGTTTTTCAACTGTGTAACAGATCGAGTGGGGAAGGGGGAAAATATTGCTTTGTATTATAGAGATAATATAAATAGAATTATAATATTATGTTAAATATTAGCAAAATTCACCAAAGAAATGTCACCATTTATCATATCATGACAGAGCATTTTCTTGAAATTTCTTTTAAATTAAAAAAATATATTCTTGGACTGTTATAATTCATTATGTTCATAATGGTATAATCATTAATACATGTTGTCAGTGTCATTGTGCAAGAAAGCAAATTTAAGGCAGCACCTCACCTTAATTAAGAACAATAATTATATGGACCAAGGATGGCCTTTATAGTGAGTTTCATCCTCTATAAAATATGTCTATCTATGCTGTGAACAATATCTATCTATCTATCTATCCACCTATCCATCTATCTATCTATCTATCCATCTGTTTGTCTATCTATCTATCTATCTATCTATCCACCTATCCATCTATCTATCTATCTATCCATCTGTCTGTCTGTCTATCTATCTATCTATCTATCCACCTATCTATCTATCTATCCATCCATCCATCTGTCTGTCTATCTATCTATCTATCTATCTATCTATCTATCTGTCTATCTATCTATCCATCTATGTATGTATGTATGTATGTATGTATCTATCTATCTATCCACCTATCCATCTATCTATCTAGTATGCCTATTTCAATGCCATACGCCCTATTGTATTAACGCGCAGTTATATGGTTTCGTTATCTCTTGTTTACTAATAGTTACATTACAATATTTCATATATATTGTTCCATGTACTGTTGACATTTATAGAATAACCCTCACTTAACATTGGAATCAAGGAAGGACATATTAATTGTAATCCTTGAATATATTTTCAATTGCTTAATTCTCAGAAGTGTTTGCTATTTACAATTACATAAAACCTTAAAGGTTGTTTATTCCAAACAAGTAAACAAAAATGCTTTGTTTTGCTTTAGGTTTTAACAATGGAAATGTATATATGTATAAAATTTAAGATACGGGACCCTTGGTAATATGTCTTTTTTGTTTGTTGATTTGTTTTGTTTACAAAAAACCTTTATTTGTTTACTGTTGTTTTGTATTGTCTCATATTATGGACTTTAACCAGACACATTGGACTTTTTTTTATAACTTGTTAGTCTGAAAATTTTTTGATTGAAGATTTGCTATGATTTATTATAATATCTAGAAGCAATATAATATGATTCTATGAATCCTGCATCTCTCTATAAATATTCCATATATTATCTAAATTTGACCAACATGAATTTTTTGTTAAATTTTGATATTTAAAAATTGATGGAGGACTCTGCTTAAAATAAATCAAACTAACAATAATGCTTATTTAACTGATATATTTAGTGGACTGCAGAGAATATATAGGATGTTTTCTTCAGCTAATTTACTTTAATTACAGCAAAGAACTCCCTGGTCTGATTTATTAGTTCTTTGACAAAGACCATTGGTGTGATTATTTGTTTACCATCATTTCTCTTGATATGTTATATTAGGTTATCAATATGGACTTAGTTCAAAGTGTCTTTAGAAAAATGTGGACTTTGATAATTACCTGCCTTACACTCGTGCTGATTTTGAAATATTGAATATTAAAGTTATATCTCATGACCATGATAGTGCTGTTCACTTGTGATTATGTAATTAGGGATTAAAAATGATAACTTTTACTTCAAGTAGGCCTGTTACGCACACATTGCGCAGCAATTCCAACACTTACAAATAAATCATTGTCACCAAACATGTGAACTAAAATGTGTAGTTCTGCAATGAATTTGAAATACCCACTGGGGTTATAACTGTAAATATTATATAGGCCTATATCAGATTCATGATGCATTTATAAATTATAATGCATGGTTTTTTTAAATCATAAAGCTATTCCAATGGGGAATTTACATGGCCTTCAAAAAAATTATCAATTAGCAACCTCGAATCATCATTATTAATCTGTGCTGAATAAACAAAATGATTACAATTCATGGAAATTATTGAATTTTGTGGATGACTCTGCTTAAAAGTCTAGCAAATGTAACCAACAAAATATGCATGGGCAGTGACAGAGCAAAATGACAAATATTTCAACAAACAAAAAGAATTAGGATCATATGATTTTAGGAGATGAAATATTAGTGAAAGAATTGGAAAATGCTATATTTAAAAATATAAATATTTAGGTTTTTTTTAAAGAATCATACACTATGATTTTTATGTTACTTTGTCATTATGATGCATGTAATATTTTGTGGGACTTGCAAACTGTGAATATATAGAAATCATAGCTATCATATCTTAAGTCTCCAATTTAGTGTCTTTTCAAAAAATGAATTTTTTTCTGTCTTTATGTAAAAAAATTTTTTCTATCTATCTATCTATCATCTATCTATCTATCTGTCTATATCTAATCTATATCAATATCTATCTATCTATCTATCTCTATCTTACTATCCATCTATTTATCCAGTTATAGATCTGCATTTGCATCTGTGAAAAGAAGTACATACATGTATACATAGCACTATGAACATTGAATAACATAATCTATATACATGCATGTTATCAAAGCTCCAACATAATTATGGAAGAAACAACTATGAACAATTTACAGAAAGCAGTAAAGTGCTTTTACTTTACTAACAATGTTGGGATCAATGATGACAGAGTGGGAATCCACACCAAGGTAGAGTATTATCAACTCCTAGGATTATGTGAAAATGTTAATTATAATTTGGGAATTTATAATTGGGTTACCTTATTGCTGTTCTTGTCTGAAAAGGTAGTATCTGTTGCTGGATAAAGAACACAATTCCTTTGCTTTTAAAATCAGCTAGATTGTGGCCTGATGGTTAAGGCATTTGCCAGCTCTACTGAATGAAGGAAGGTCCTGAGTTTGATATCCAACCATGTCACTAGCTCATCAAGAGCTAAAGGCCCTACCCAGGGCTAAAGATTGCTTGAGATGTTGAATTTTAGTCTATGGTGGGGCAAGTAAAATACCCCCACCCATGAGGAAAATGTGTATTATATGCCCGGATAGCATTCCATATCGTTTCAATGTTGGCACGATATAGGCGATGTAAAAACGATGTTGTAACGAAGGCGGCCGATATAGAAACGACGCTGGCTCGATTTGGAATGCTATCTGGTGCGGACTGAAAGCCTTATCATCTCATCATTACGTCTGCCTCTGGTAGCTACTGGTAGCTACTCATATAGGCTAACTTAGCTTCAGACCAGCAGCACTGAATACAATACAACACAATACAACATAAAACAACAATACAACACAACACAATACAATACAATACATTATACATATTTTAACTGGTCACTGTAATCGATGCTCTTGGCAAATTTAGACAGACACTGTTCCCAAAAAAGATAAAATAACGATAATCATAAATGTTCATTCTGGACCTGGACGTCCTCTGAGGATAATAGGCCTACACTGCTATATGTGAAGTGTCAGATTGGCAAAAACCACTGACACAACGGCTACTCAAATTTAATTACATCAAAATATGTCAGATTGGACTAAATGACTAACACAAAGGTTCAACTCATTTAATGATGTTTATGATTCATGAAAACATATTTTTGTAAAAGCGCAATAAAAGAAATAAATTGAGTAAAGACGCATCAAAACGGTTGTTTTTGATGTGTTTTTAAGTTTGTGAAATTATTTTTATGATAAATATCTGAATGATTCACCTTAATTTAATTCCAGATATGAGTTGAAAGAGGTTTATTATTAAACTTAGATTGTATAATGGTGACTTAGAAATAGAAAACAACTCAGGGAAACTTTGAAAAATAAAAACACATTAAAAATTGTTTAGTATAGAGCTGAATGGCATGCTTGGCTGGACATCTTAAGAGTAAAAATTCCGCAACTAAATTATTTCTGATAGAATCAGTGCTTTCTAATACATTCGTGCATGAGTGTAACCCCTTGGCAGCCCCACACCTTGTTTGCCAAAATTGTCTTTTTGTAAACAAATATACCCTTTAAATGTTACGCCGAAATTTTGTCACAGAGAAAATAGGCACCTCATATAAAACATATATGCGTGAGTTCAAGCAATTATACTACAAGCCATTTTTTAGCCAATTTAATGATTCACTGCCACATGTATTAGTGATTGAATATATATATGAAATTTTTGCAATTTTCACACGGATTTCCGGTATTTAAAATTTGACACATATTTGAAATGGCATGCACGATTAACTGTGATTACGCCAAATAAACCAGGCTGCAATTTATGTCTTTAAGTAGGATGAGTAGAGGCCTAATGTGAGGCAGACGTAATGATGAGATGATATGGCTTATCTTATCTCTTATAGATCTATCTTGTCTTATAATTAAATCTATCTTATCTTATCTTATATATTTACCACGGGGGGGGGGGAGGGGGTGTTCTGGCTGTAGTGGGTCTATATTTCCTTGGATAGTTTTTATTGCCCTTGCATAAGATCATACGATATTTTGTAAAATATATATATGTCATCTATCCAGCCATCTATAGATTATGCCTTAAGCATCTGGGGTAATACAACAAATAAATATTGATAAAGTTCAAAGAATTCAAAATTATGCTGCTAGAGTCATAATCAATTTGATTAAATGTCAATGTTCGTGGTATAGATATAATAAAGACGTTAAGGTGGATGAATGTTAAACAAAGATTTCAATATTTTAACATACTTCTCACTTTTAAATGTATACATGTATGGACTTGCTCCTTGATCAATACCTTTGTAATAATATTACAATGGAATGTGAAATTGCTTTACGTAATACAAGGTCGATCTTTTGACAGTATGAATGTATTTATACCAAAATATGTAAAAACTTTGTATCCACGGCTGGTAGATTATGGGATGTTTTGCCTGAAGATTTAAATGTGATAGTAATTTAAATGTGTTCAAATTCAAACTTAAAAAATTGATCCTCAGTGGTGTTTTTTAAGTTTATAACTTGCTCTTATTTTTATACTTCTTTTATGTACATATATATATATATATATATATAAATGTATGCCCTAGCGAATGACTGTTATTTATTTATTAATATATTTCCACTGGGTTACATAATCACCTAGGAGTTTTTATATTTTTATATGAACCAGTATAAAAACTTGTAAACAGTAAAAAGAAAATTCATGTAACATTGGCAGTGTTGGTCCTTGAGAAAGACCTAAGGTCACTTAAACGTTCAGTGGTGGTGGCATTGTGAACTTTTTTAGGTAATTTATTCTAGATTGTGGATCCTTTTGATCAGGGCCCTGCACTGCGTGTGCGATGGTTGGGTAGACAGCAAATCTTGAGGCAGTCAGCACTAGTCCTTAGCTCTAGGGCTGCACGCCTAAGCCCTCTAGGCCCCGCTGCTGCTATCTAGGCTCTAGTTAGAGGCCCTCGCTTCTCGAAATGTCAATGAATCTAAATTTAGTACATTTTACCTATTAGGCTTACCAGCTTACTGTGCCTTACAAAGTTATTACAGCTGGCTGGTCCAATTAGACCTGCCATAGAATCCGGTTTCCGACTTTGAATTTAAAAAAAGGGCGCCCAACTTAAAACGTCCTGAATGAACGCATTGATTCAGCAACTCTATGGATTCAATGCAAATACTTCCTCCACTGATGCATCACCAGTGAACATGACACACCTCTACGAGATCTCCCTCAAGGTCAAGGTCTCTTCGAAAATTTTGGCTGCTGATTTATGAATGGAAATCTCTAATAATCACATCAAAAGTGTATCAGGGACATTTTTTTGTTAAATTAGTATACAGTCACTATTCCAAAGAAGTCCTAATCATTTTAATTGGCCATTAACAGGCTTCCAAAAAATGACAGCTACCCACGTGGCGCGTGGGGCACTCATGGGAGGCACGGCAGCTGCAGGTCGGTTCTGATTGGTCAGAGGAAAATCACTCAAAATGTGTGCGTACATCCGCGGCAAATAGTGCTAATGTTAACTTTTGTAGTTTAACCTTTGTAATTTTTCTTCCGTAATTTAAGTCAAATATGATGTATGTTGAGTTTTTGCATTGTTGTGAAACAATTTCAAGGTTTATTATGGGGTCATTTATTATAATGATGTCGGCGCCTTTTTTTGCGCGCACGAATATATTTCGAGGAGCCTGTCAGATAAATTCTTGGCGGTTGCTGAAGTTTGGCAGATCATTCATTGGATTGGAAGCTGTGATACACAATAACAGGTAGTAACAGTTATCTTCCAACATGATCAGTGAAAAGAAAGACAGAAGATCGCCTCCTCCCGCTTATGAGGAATCAATTAAGGTAAGTAATTTGGGGAGCGACAAAAATTCAATTTTTGTAGGGGGAGCGGGAAAGTTAGTTGGGTGCTGACTGATTAATTCTTGGTGTTAGGTCAACCCGGCAACTGCTTTGACTATCCAGCCACTGTTGGCTTGGGAAAAATCCGAGTGTGGTTCCCCGGCTCCTATTAATGATGATCCCGTTGCCCCTGTTCAGCCTGTGCTCCAGTTGGACGATCCTTGGGAGTCGACTGAGCTGGATCACGATGCCAACGCAAAAGCATGGAGTGGTGGGTACTGCCATGTGGTTCATTCAAAGCTGTACAAATTGCTTCTTTGTCATTAAAATAGTTTGTAGGTTACTTTTAGTGTACATTAGACTTTTTGTTGTGATTTTTAATCGAAATATCGCAATAAAACGCCGTTCGTCGGATTGAATGAGCTGCCATACGCCGTTTTGGCTGGCCGTGTGACGTCACTCTTCACTTGTGATCCAGAATCTGCCAAGAACCAGAGCGTCTATAAATAAATGCCGCCTTTCTGCAAAAACTGCAATATTGCCCAATGACAATTTTATTGCATTTGTTGCAGCTTATCATGGCTAATTGTAATCATTCAATGAAACATATGTAGAAGTGAAACTAGAACATTCGGGGCTCGAAATAAGTCGGAGAACGATCGTTCAGGTTACGTGGGGGGTTACCATATCATAATTTCGGACTGCCGTTCGCGACAAAATGCGTCAAATTATTTGGTAACATCAATATTTATGGTAATCGAAGCAGGTTAAATACCATATTGTTGAACCTTATTTCGAGCCCTGAACATTTTCGATCAGCAGGAATTGTGATCTATATATATATGGAGTGCCATATGTCATGAAAAATTTTGCCTTTTTTTATAGTTTTTAATTTAAATTTAAGTTGTACATAAAAATAAAAATGTAGTTTTCAATTTTACAATGTATACATGTGTGATATGATTTATGCAATTTCATATATTATTTCAATATTCATAGTTTTGTGTACAGATAAAACTGCATAATTTGATGTTTCTTAAAAAATTAAGTAATACATTTTATTTGTTAGGATGTTCCTATTGCAAATTAATGATATAGATTTGTTAAAATTTTAGGCTATTTTTCTTTTCGACTTTATTTAATTATGACTATTTTAACAATTGATACCATTTGTTTCTCTTTTTACATCATGGCATAATTCACCAATAAATTAATGTAAAATTTTCTGGATATTTTGGCAATACAGAGCTGGACTGGAAAGGTCGCTTATGGAAGGTCGTTGTCTGCTATATCGGCAAGCCCATTGCGCTGGTTGGACTTCTCTACATGTTTGTTTGCTCCTTGAATTTCCTGAGCTCATCTTTCCGACTGCTTGGAGGCAGAACCGCTGGTATGTTAAAAAATATGTACAAGGGCGAATCTAGGAATTTCTGAAGGTGAGGGAGGGGGGCAGTCTTAGTGACTTATTATTACAATAATTTAATTGTAGTGAGAGCTATGATGATATTCACCACTTTTTTTTAAGTGGAGCTTTGGTTTCAGAGCTAAATAATGAAAAATTTATTAATTTGATAAAACAGGAAATCTGATATTATATTAGTGTATACATTTACAATCGGTTGCATTGGCATTAAATGCATTTGAAGATATTTGTGGTTTACAAAAAACCATAAAATAAAATAACAAAGAAACCGGACTTGGCGAAGTTCATTGGCCAGGGATATCGAACTTCAAACTTTTTTTTTTCTGCAAAATTGATCAAGTTGCAACGTTCCCTGTGTACATGATGATCATTATGGTTGACTATAACCCAGGTTGGCATTGTTTTTGGCCTGCAATATTAAAATGTCATGGACAATACCAACAACTTCTTGTATCTATAATACAATATTTTCATTTACACATTCTTCTTTCTTTCTAGGTGAAGTGTTCCAGTCAAATGAAATTATAAAGAATCCAATCGCAGGTCTGATGATCGGTATCCTAGCAACCGTCTTGGTCCAGAGTTCCAGCACATCAACCTCCATTGTGGTTACCATGGTAGCCTCAGGAAGTAAGTGTTACTATGGAAACCTAATGGAAACGCACAATTGACAAATATCTGATAAATGCTACTTATAAAGCAATAAATATACAAGATGGCAAATTGTTTAGCATAATGTATTTTTACTACAATACATGACATGATGTATTCAATTTTTAAAAAAATTTTGACATTAGTTTTTAGGAAAAAAAAATCTGAATAGCGAAGTTCATCAGCATAAGGATTTAATTTGAAAGATCTGTACCACTATTTTTTTCAGTCTTAAATCTCACTAAATCTCCTTGACCAAATTGAGGGCTGTTCCATTGGAAAGTGTGGGGTGGGGTGGACAGGAAAATATTTTAAATAAAAAAATTCTTCCTTTACAGTCCTTCAAGTGAGACCAGCAATTCCAATCATCATGGGGGCGAACATCGGAACTTCCGTTACAAACACCATTGTCTCTCTGGGCCAATCAACTTCCAGGAATGAGTTCCGAAGGGCCTTTGCTGGCGCCACTGTTCATGACATGTTCAACTGGCTCGCCGTTCTTGTTTTGCTTCCCCTGGAGATTTTAACAGGTACTAATTCCATTGAATAATCAATTAAATCATAATTTTAGAGTTGAAATGGAAACATGTAAAGCAATGATATTGATTAATGTAATATGTCATTTTAATGCATGATTTCAATGTAGTTTGAAATACTGGCACTAAAAGAGATCTGAATGAGTTGAAATTGACAATAAGTAATGATTTTAATGAAATTAATGTAAAATGGTATGTATGTACATGGTTTCAAGATAGTTTGAAGTGCAGACATAGAAAAAAATATTGATGATAACAATAATGTAGAATTTGTTTTAATGACTGGACAGTCTGATATGTGAAATTGAAATGTGACATTTATTAAATTTTGTCATATTTGGCCATTCTAACAATGCTTGACTGTCAAGGCAGCACTGGCTTAGTTGTATTTATTATTTCCTTTCTCAGCTTCCAATTTACTAATTACAATAACTAGAATTTTATTTATTTATTATTATTAATTAATAATTATTGATATTTTCCAGGCTACTTGTATCATCTAACGACATACTTGACCCGCTCGATGCAAAAAATGTCCGTCTCCGAATCTGTCGCCAAGCACGACTTCTTAAAGAAACTGACGAAACCTTTTACGAACCTTGTCATCCAGCTTGACAAGAAGGTCATGGAGGCCTGGGCGACTGGAAATAAAGAATATGCCAACCTCAGTCTGATCAAGGTGAGAGTGCAATCCACATCACATAGATGTTTACATGTATGCGGCTCAATGTAATTAATGATACTATGGGTTATTGTAAAGTGTACATAGTCTTTGACCTTGTAATGTCATGGCAATTATTGTCCAAACAAGAAAAATAGATTTAATAAAATTTCATAGTCACAATAAACGAAGTGAAATTTCTCATTTTAGAAACTAGCAAAACATTTTTAAAAGAAGTTAATATTTGAAGTCACTATAACTTGAATAAGATAAAATGTCACATTTTAGACAGAACCTTGCAAAACTCTCCATGTGCATTACTGTTGATGGTTTATTTTTTAAATAACCTTTCTACTGATGCTAAAAATATAATTGTTATAAAGTTATAATAATAAAATTTATTGGCTTGGATATAATTGAATACAATATCTTAATGACATGAAAATAAATAGAGTCAAATTTATTGATATGGTCACCATGGCAATTATAAGTGCTCTTAAAAATTTTTTTTTACACATAAAAGTAGTGAAATATTTATTGCTAAGCTTGCGACCTTGTATTAGATATCGGGTTGCATAGTGGCTATTTACTAAACATAATCATGATGCTAACCAAGAATACATTATTCTTATTGTATTGTATTCATGTATAGAGATGCACATTTGTTCTAAATACCAGTCATCAGACTCTATTCATTAGATAATTCAAAGGGTTAAACTTTGTTTGTTTGGTGCGGGAGGCTGAATGTTCACCTTCAGATTATTGATTCCCATTTTTCTTCCTATTTGTTGTTGTTTTGAGAATGTTGATGGCATCAGCCAAGGCCATTTTTAGAAAACAATCAGCCACAAGGATATTGCTGCCACCTTGACAAGTTGATTGTTTTAAGTGCCCTCTTGTGGTATAATAAATCTGGTATAAATTGTTTGTAAACAACATTAGTTAGATAAAATAAAAAAAAGAAGATAGATGCTGTTTAACTATTGTGGTTTTTGCATAAGTCCAAGTGGCACAATTGTTGTCTGAGATTGCACCTAAACATATTATCAAAGTGATGTATATATATTTCAGAAATAAAAAGATATGATCAATAATATAATAGTTTAAAGTCTGGCAATTAAGAACTTCAATTTAGCTGAATATTTGATTAGATTTTACTGCATAGGGTAGCCTCTGAATCAAATTTAATTAATAAGTAAATTGAATTAATTATCTCTTTCGATGCATAAACATCAGAACTCCTCTACTAAACCACCTCTGCCTCTATTTTATCACAAAGTCTGATCATTGCTTTTCTGATTCTAACCAGTATTCATCATATTATCTCTGTTTCCTTGAAATTCCTTTGCTTTTTTAACAAGATAATGTGATATTTGTTTTCTGTCTTTGCAGCATTGGTGTAAACATCAGAAACAAGAAATAGAAGCTAACATTACCCTCTTCAATGTCACAGTTGATGGAGAGGTCATCCCTTCAGCCGTTGTTTTACAGAATGTGACCAAGAAAATCGGCATTGAGCCTTGTAAGTGATGACGTTGGCTACTATATATATCTTTATGTTATAGTCACTTTTGCAAAATAACAAGAAAACTTTATTTTGTATATCCTCTTCGTGAAATCACAGATTGAACTCTCATAAATAAGTAGGACGCACAATGTATGCTGGGGAGAGTAGGCAGATTGTTTAAGGTCTAAATGACGTCACAAACATAGAACAGTCGGCGACTATTGACATCACCTGATCACACTGGCATATTATGACGTCATAGGACATCGATCATACGTTCAGATTGATCAGCTTTTGTTGACGTTGTAAATTGGTGATAATTTGCTTTATTCGCACACTTAGACACTGAAATCATTTGGAAATTATATTTTACTATTTTAATTGTCAAATTGAAGAACATACGGACAGTACAGAGCAATTTCAAAATTTAATTTATTGTCCACTAGGGGCGCTGAAATTTGCGCCTTCTACTCCCAGAATGCCTGGCCTGCCAGGAATTCCGGGGGGAGTAGGCGCAGCATTTACTATGTGAAGTATAGGGAGTGGCGCTTTTTGGTATTTTCTTTGGTGAAATTTTAATTAATCTTATCTTATTTGTTTCAGGTTCATTTCTCTTCCATGACACAGGCCTTGACGATGTTTGGATTGGTCTGATTTTGCTTGTCATCTCCTTGTTCATCCTCTGTTCATGCCTCGTCCTTATGGTGAAGATTTTACACTCTGTCCTCAGAGGTCGTATTGCCAAGGTTATCAAGAAGGTCATTAACGCCAACTTCCCTGGAAAGATGGGCTTCCTGACTGGGTACATCGCCATTTTTGTCGGTGCTGGGATGACTATTCTAGTCCAGAGTAGCTCTGTGTTCACCTCAGCCTTGACACCTCTCGTCGGAATTGGAGTGATCCGCCTGGAACGAATGTACCCCTTGACCTTGGGTTCGAACATCGGTACCACAGCAACCAGTCTCCTAGCAGCGATGGCGTCATCAAGCGACCGTCTTCCGTTAGCGCTCCAGGTCGCTTTGTGTCATCTGTTCTTCAATATCTCTGGCATATTGCTGTTCTACCCCATCCCCCTGATGCGTTTACCCATCAAGATGGCGAAAGTCATGGGCAATACGACGGCAAACTACAGATGGTTCGCAATCATGTATCTTCTTCTTGCCTTCTTCTTGGTCCCAGGGGCCGTCTTTGCTCTTAGCATGCTTGGAACACTTGCCATGACGATCATCTTCAGTATTGTCCTATTCATCTTCTTGTTTGTAATCTTTATCAACATCTTGAAGAAGAAGCAACCAAATGCGTTTAACTGCTTGCCAGAAAAACTTCGCCCGTGGGGATTCCTTCCGGAATTCATGCGTTCTTTGGAGCCCCTGGATCGCGCCATCATCACCGTTACTTCATGCTGCCGTAGAGCTTTCCCTGTTACCCACAAACCTGTGCCAACTGCTGAATCAGGTCACCCATGTGCTCCAGTAATCAGCGACTGCTTAATTCCTCTGACTGACAGTATAAACAGCAGTGCTACATCCTCGATAGAAAGCACCCCTGCGCCGAGTAGAATGGGATCGAAGGTGTACCTCAATTTGAAATCATCTCATATATGATCTCGATGCACTATGTTGTAGATCATAGTTCTTGCTTTATTGTAATCGTTCTCATTTATTCTCATACTCATTTGCGTAATAGTTGAATACTCCTGTGCATAATATTTGCATACTATCTGTGCATACTCATTTGTGTAATATTCAATTGGTCATAATTAAGTCATATCATGGTGTATTTTATAGCAAAAAATGCCAAATATGAATCTTCACGTTAACTGTATTACGTATATATAATTGTACTTCATTTTGTGGTCCAACCATAATGATCTCTGTATATTTTATGATCTTAATCCTGTATATATACTTGAGCTACTTAAAACAATGCAATACACAACCGATCTAACGCTGAGATAATACTTAATAACACCAACAGTAATTGCTGCATCTTTGTTAGATATAGCACTGATAGGGAGGATCCAGAAATTTTTATTTGGGGGGGGGGGGAGAACTCCACAAAAGTTTGAAAAGAAAGAATTTTTTTTTTTTATAATCATGTTTGTCACACCTTCCATCAGCAAATTTTATTCCAACAGGGGCTACTGGTCTGCTTGGTCGTCCCCCCCCCCCCCCCCAACTCAGTCTGGATCTGCCCTTCCTATGCTCTATGTAGTGGTTGATGTCTTTATTTATTTTCTCAATGGCTGTGAACTTGAGATCTGTGAAACAAATTGAAATTGTTGAATTTTAAATATAGTTATTATGATAATTATAGTGCTAACAAAACACTTTATCTGTGAAAATTGCATATTCTATGAATTGGGTCAAAAACTCTATAAAGTTAATATAATTAAGTAGTATAAATTTGAAAAATACTAGTTCGTATGATTGCATGTATATAAAGTTTAAAATGAATTGTGATTTGCGCAGTCAGACAAAGAATTGACAGAAATGTCATTTGTGATAATACGGATAGCTGCGTTGTCAGAGCAATGAGTGCATGAACGACCATTGTAAAATGTAAATATCTTATGAAAGGAATTTATTGAATATTTATAGTGTTAATTTATCTTGCATAATAATTAAAGATCTGTCTCACCAGTTCAAAGCAATTACGCCTAATGTTATTATGAAGGGTTTACGAGCAATTAAAAAAAAAAGTGATGCCAGATATCAAAGACTTATATCACTTTTGGTGATAATTGAATCAAAATAATCAAATTATGTACTTATAATAAATGTCTATATGCATACTTCAATGCGGTTGTCTGTGTTTTGGTTTCTTTAAATTAGTCTCTGTATGGAGACTTGAATTTTCACGAGCTATCATGCATGTATGCATTTAGGTGGGCAAGTAAAAACCCCATCCGTGCATTAGGTAAATGTGTAACAAGGTGTGGACTCTCAAGCCTTGTCATCTCATCATTATGTCTGCCTAGAGCTGGCAGCTGGTCATATATTATTAAGCTGACTATATATTAGCGGTAGAACAGTATCATGACCGAGGTACACTTAACCCTAAATTGCAAGTCTTTAAACTTTTTAAACAGGAGTTCAAACTAGAGCCATACCTCTCACAACCACATAATCTACACCATACCCTGGGCCTCATCAGATTCAGAATTAGCTCGCATAACTTGTGCATTGAAACTGGTCGTTACACGCGGCCTTATACCCTAAATAAAATAAAATATGTATCTACTGTAAATCAAATGAAGTTGAAGATGAAATGCATTTTCTCTCAGAATGTCCTCTGTACATTCAGGAAAGGATAGTTTGCGAAGTATTCACCAGACTGAAAGCATGGTGGACTTATAACGTGAATGACATAAAACTATTAAACGTCATCATACCATTAGTAACTCATAATGAGGATCTCACACAACAGACAAAATTCATAAAAATTATGACACTAGCACAAACTGAAGCAACTAGAACTCTTGGGAAATATCTTTCACAGTTTAGAGAAGAGAATGAAATACGAAATTAAATGAGAAATAAATGATAAGAAATAATAAATAACTAAATAAATAAATAACAAAATTTCCATAAAACTATGACATGTAAAATCAATGCTGCACTTCCTTAGTCTGTCTAAATACTACTAAAACAAAATAAAGGAAACAAGTCAATAAATGAATAAAAATAAAATAAAATGGATAAACAGTAACTGTAGGCCACTGGTAGAGGTACTTTTGCGCTGTTCTTGCCTATCGGCACTAATTGGATTCAATATTTGATTGATCTCGTCTATCACAATTGGGCTAACACTAGATAGATACATTTTATTGACACTTTTTAGGTCAAATTTGACCTATTTGTCGTACAGCAAAAAATAATAATAAAAATCAAACAACATGAAAGATACAGGGAAAAAAACAAATGCATATAAAAACACACATATTTCATGTATGCATCATATTAAAATTAAGGGTGCAAAAACTGTGATTATAAAGGTGCTATGCTATGATTATTTATTAACCGTGACACCATATAGTCACTGGGTGCTGATTTCATTGTTTAGGGGGTGCTGTATACCCAAGGTACCTTTGTTTGGGGGTTTGACGGGTTATATCTATGTGTTCTTTTTTCCAAATGTATGTCCTGTCTGTGACGAATGTATCTAACCATGATTCCAAAACGTAAAATATATATATGTAATGACAAATCAAATTTGACCTGATATGTGTATAAAATCTATCTATCTATCAATGTACATCGTAATAAATTCAGGTAATACAGTGGTTATGTAATGTGGTGGTTAGCTCTACTGGAGATCATACTCAGCTGGGGCTACTTAACTTAAGGTATTTATACACTGTATAGGTCATTTGCTGAATTCCAACTGAATGAGACAAAGGATGTGTGTTACTATATATAGCTTTATTGACACTTTTTCATATCAGAAAAGATACATGCATTTAAAGATGTCAAAAGCAATATTTTACCACTGTTAATATTGACTGTTTTTGACATCTTTAAATTTAATTAGTATAATCGAATGGTTTTTAAAGATAAGGGCAAAACAATCAATTCTGCAGAACCTTTAGGTATATCTACGTACATTTAACAGTGGCATCCACTTTTTCCCCTTCTTGGCTCTTCCTTTATTATTATTATTTATTTAATTTTTTTGTTAATTGAGAATTTGAGAGATAGCTCGTTTTAGAAGGTGGCAGCACCTGCCAAATGAGAAGAACTTCAGCGGCCCCTAGCGGAGTTCAGACAACTCGCGCGAAAATGGCAGCGAGGTACGGAGTACATATTATTGTTGTATTTTAGCCAATATTTGATTTGTGAGATGAATTTAACTTGTGATAAAAGGTGGGAGATATCAGTCAGTGTTAGTTGTGTCTCAACCAAATGTCATCAAGGGGAATTATGCGTTTTACAGCCTGTCAGAAGAAACGTTTAATTGAATATCGCTCACTAATTCAACTGACCGGTATATTCTTCAACAATATGAATTGTTATTTTGAATTGGGGGTTTACACGAAAGTGGAAACCATTGAAAAAAGGTTATTTTTATTTTCAGATTTTAGATGCATTTAGTACATGGGTTAAACCTATAGGGGGTTATTCCATCTGTGCTGGGTATGGGTACAATGTATTAAAATAAAATAAAAATAGGGTGGAAAGAGAGGAACTTTATAATTGAAAATAAATGAGAGACTCAAGGAGGAGTTACTTAGAAATTCACAGAACATTATGTGATTTTAATACAGGTCTCTAAGTCGATTTCAGTATTTATAGTTTACCTTTTATCTTAGAGCGGAAAGCGAGCGATTTCGGTTGTGAAGCGGGGGAAAGTGTGAGCTAAGGCTCCTTCCGGTAACAGGTGTACGTACTGGTTGTTGAATGTTGGTTGTTGAATGTTTTCTAGGCTATGAATATAACTCGCAAGTCATTGTGAAACAATTTACCTTGATGTGATAACTACTAACTTACCAAGCCAATTTGTCAGACAATCAGTTTGCAATTTGGATTGTGGGTTGTATGGTCAAGTCAAATGCTCATCATGGTACACATGTACAATCTAAAAGGATCACAAATAATCAAAACATGAATTTTGTTGATTTTTCGATATCGATATCTTCTCGATACAGCATATCTATGACAACCCTAGTTTCATTCAACAGCGTTAATAACGTATAAACCACTACTTCCTGCTCCTCCTGGCACTGGCAGATTTCATATTACTTTATTTATTTTACTCAGTTGGTAAAACTAGCCTATGGCTAATTAATGTTGTTCTTTTTTGTCAAATGGACTGTAAATAAATTTATTTTGATTTGTGGGTTCGTAAAATATTTTGTATTTTAATGCCTATCTAAAGCACATTTTAGCGAAGTTGCTGCCGAAAATAATCCGCGTGTGCTTGGTTGGGGCCAGCAGCGAAGTTGTGGACAATAAAAAGTTAAAAACTATGCCCATGAACAGATTCACAACATTCTGACAGAAAATGTAGATGAAGGACTTACAGATCTATTGTTCTTGTCATTTAGAATGTTATTAGTACCCACAATGTTGCTGATACTCACAGTAGTTTTGAAGTTTAACTGGCGGCTGTCTAGTGTGTAAACTTTTCATTGTGACATAATCAGGTCTTTATGGTTGGAGACCATTTTCGATACAAAACTTTGGTAATCCAGTGAAATTTAATTAACCCTGATTTGTCTTTGAGATAGAAGATAAGCATATGATGAAGACCACCTGTAAATGCACTAGCGCTACAAATAAATCTACTCCATGGGATGGCCACGAAATGATTGTAAATTTGTTTAGTACATATCTTCCATTGCTTTAATCTTCAATTGCATGATTAGTGCAAACTTTTTTTGTCTTTTGCAGTTGCAATCGGAACACATGGCAAACCATATCTGGTGTCTTTGTCAACAGACCAAAGGTGAGAATTATTGTAAATTAGAACTACGTCTGTTAAATATGGATTCGCTTGTTGTGTATTCGATATTCAGTAGATTTATGTTGCTGTTTCTCACTATTTGTACATCTTCCAATGTTAACTTGTCAAAAAAATAATTTTCAGGAAATAATAGAGGAGGTTATTGCGAGAAATGAAGAAAGATTTAGAGATGGACTTGCGTTCTACAAGAAGCAAAGGTAAGATGGGGTTAACAAGAAAATAGTAAGAATTCTTATTGGAATGTAAAGAATGGTAATTATTTATTTAAGAGACAAAACTTTAAATAGAAGCGAACTAAATTCTGCTCAAGTTTATGCAAACCTTTTAAAATTTGACCAGACTATTTATGGATTTGTGACGTATGTCCATATCAGTAATTCTTGTTAGATAATGAATATCAGAAATCTGGTGTTAGAATAGTTTTAACTTTGGTATGTTACACATGGGAGATGTAGATATATTTCCACAATATGACATGATATTAAATAATTGTGTTGTTATGAATTGCATGTAACTTGTATGTTTTGATATATTTTTTACACGATAGTGCTGGGAGCCTTGACAAACTGAAGAACAATCTGAAAGTTCAAGGAACACAGTTGGATTTTACTTTGAAACTCAGTAAATTTTTAGTAAGTTTGATTTGTTACTTTTTGCTAAAATTCCTTGTTATAGTAAAAAAAAGAAGAAAAAGAAACTAAAATCCCTTGCGAATTGGTTTAATAATGTATATGCAGTCTTAAGTTAAGATAACTGTTTTCAAGAAAACATTCTTTTCTCCTTAGTTCTCTCACAGTTTTCTGTTTAAAATATGCATTTAATCCTTTATTTTTCATTTCATTATATTATTCTTTTCTTTATGTACTTTCTCTTTTTTTCTTTTGAACTTTTTATTATAATATTGGAACTTGTTTATTTAAATACTACTTGTACTTTATTGTAGTAATGGTGATATACAGCATCCTGGTGTCCACCAACCAGCGATTATGTGTTTTTGTGCTTATATATACATTTATTTATTTTTCTTCCTTCTAATCAGTTGGTCAAATAAATTGAATTGCGCAATTTGTGAACGTATCGAGGAAAGAAACAACCTTGAAAACAGCTTTTACTGTCATCATGATCATTAGGACAAACAAACTGACTGACACAATTCCTTGTTAATACTGTTTTTGTTTATTTATCAAAACAGGGCTTGGATGAAGTAGAGACGTACAATGTTTTCTTCTCGTATGTTCTACATGATTACAGAGGATCACAGCGTGACCTGAAAGTGAGTCAGAAATATAACCTATTGTCTTAATCCGAAAATGAGGCTAAATGGAATTGAATATCCTTTTAAAACAATGTATTAAAACGAATTACAACTAGACAGTGTTCCATGCCCGACGCCCCTTGCGCCATGCCTGATTTTGTCACGGCCATGATCGAAAAAAAAAAAGATAACCTTTTCTTTTTTTTTCTTTTCAACTTGCTCGGCACCTTAATTGAGTTTATTTTGGTGCCCTAATATTCTTCTGCGCCATGCCTAATTGAAATCCTAGCTGGATCACTGCTAGTGTACCCATAAGCAATGTTGCGGGTGTTAATATTTAAACGACATGCAGGGGGTGAACCACAACAATCTGAATGACAAGAATAATACATGTGTCCCTCCCCTATAATCTTTCTAAAATGATCTGCCCCTAACCCTTGTTAGTAACGCCCGAAATGCCCATAACTTGCTGACTTGGGCTGTAAAACATGTAGATGTGAAGTTTATTACTCAATATGCGATCAACCCTATAGAAAATATCTTGGCACATCCGTTTAATAATTTACATTTTGTATAAAATTTATTGCAAGTGCCAGTCTGTATGCAATTGACGCAGAAAGTACTTTGTCATATATAGCGACATGCGCAGCTCAAAGAAATGTTGTTACTGTCATACAGCAGTTCTAGAACGAGCACGGACAGTTGCATCCTCTGAACGACTTTTCATCTGATTGAAACATTTAATAAGAATGATATAATCACCCCAACATCCAATAAACTTGTTTTCACCTCTTTTTATCAAAGTTTGCCCCTTTTCTGTGCAGTTGTAATGTTATTTCTGTATGTTCTCCATCATAATGGCCTGTATAGCACAGACAAGTATTTTATGACAAGGACATTAGGAATGGGCTAGAAAAGTTGGTCAATTACTTTACAATCTTTCTGATCTGTCTCTTTCACCCCTGAACTGTCCATGCTCACTCTAAAACTGCTGTAAGTTGTTGCCAATAGCTTGTAGAAACATTTTTACGAAGTGTTTGTTTACTTTTCAGACAATGTTGAGCTCGGAAAGGCACTCCCAAGCCTTGATGCTGAAAGTGCGAGACTATTATCACACGGAACGTTTGTATCTTTTGAGAAGTGTCAAGCAGCTGTTGTCTTACTGGCAAGAGGAGAACCATCCTTATATGGTAAGTTCAAATATTTTAATAGCCTGATTTCCTTATATGGTAAATTCCAATATTTTAATAGCCTGATTTCTTTATATGGTAAATTCCAATATTTTAATAGCCTGATTTCTTTATATGGTAAATTCCAATATTTTAATAGCCTGATTTGTTTATATAGTAAATTCCAATATTTTAATAGCCTAATTTCTTTATATGGTAAATTCAAATATTTTAATAGCCTGATTTCCTTATATGGTTAAATTTATAGACATTGTATTTTATTTATCTTTACTAGGATGAATTGTGTATTATTTATCTAAAACTAGAATTGATTGTATCTGAAGAGACACATGTCTCACAAATTCGTTGTCTTTAAAATGCGTATACTCTTTCTCAGCACTTTTGTAATGATTTTATCTTACACATCATATTTAAATGTAAAATTTTCTTATCTTATTTTCCAAGTATTGTATTAAATGTGAACTTTCATCTTGAAAAGGGGCATGTAATTACAGTTTTATTTAAAAACTCGCGTGTTACCCCCAAATTTAAACTTTAAAAGTGCATTTTCTTCTTGTAATTGTTTTGTTTTTATAGAAATTTGGAAATAAATGTCAATGTCAATATGTATTTTTTTTTTCTACAGGAACAGTATGCAGCGTTTGTGGAGAAGAACTGTGACGATAACAAATTCATCGGAGACGTACGTGTATTACATTTCATAGATTGTTTTGAATAGCTATCAAGAAATTGCAAATCCAAATTGATTCACAGTAAAATTGGTAAAGGTTTTTTATATATATTTGATTTAATTTACCAGGTGATATCTCGGTATAAAATTATATGCGAAGATTCAGCGCCAACGTGGGAAACCCATGGAAACGCAATGGTAAGTTACTATACTTCAAATATACCATTTTTATTAGAATAGAAGCCATCCCATCTATTTTTTTTAGAGAACATCTCAACAGGGTCTTTATTTGAAGTGGGCCTCTATTGTTTTAGGGGCAATGGAGGACACCCAAAAAAAGAAGAAGTAAAAATCTTATAAAAATACATCTGGAAGCTCCAAATTCTTGGACTTGAGCTCAGTTCATATGTCAACTAAATTATCGGCATGTGGGTAGGATGCTTCTAGGTGAGGGAGGCCTTTATTTTTTTGGGAAGGCAAGCAGCTACCCTGGGCTTCTATTTGAGGGGGGGGGGGGGGTGTTCATTCGAGTTAATACGGTACATTTTACCGACGCAGGATGTAGGAATGTGGTTTGTGCGCTGTATCACGGGGCCTGAAGTTACAAAATGGGGGCCTCTGCATTTGCTATGTATATTATGTTGCATCCAATTCATTATTTCTAACTTGCAGAACGACAGACAAATGGCAATGTGGATGATGCAGAATCTAAAAGAACAGGTATTTAGTGAATTGTAACTAAGTTATGTTGGTTTAGAATGGCTGAAGTTTGTATTGTTCAAGTACTGTTGCTTTTAAAGCAGTATAAATGTGATAGTGTCAAACTGACTGTAAATTAACCTAATATGTATCAAAAATTGACATCAGTGGAATTATCACAAATAATGTATTCATTTGTTCTAATAAATCTAGTTCTATTCTTTTCTATAAACTCATGACGTTTATCTAATTTGTAGTTTGCAATGAATGGTCATAACGATCTATGTATTTTAACGAAATTCCTTATTTCCTTGCAGTGTGAACTTTTGGAGATAATTCTTCTGTTCTATCGATCGTTTCAAAATCCGCCTGATACAATGGTCAAGCTTGGTACAATGTTCAAGGTAATTAAATTGTTTATCTTTCTAAGGCATTTGCAAAATGGTTACCATTCATAAAATATTCTGCACTGCTACATATTAATTAAGGCCCTGGATATTATGTTGAAGTCAATTTTTTTTCTGTTTAAATGTTGTTGATTATTACGTTGATGTTGCCTATTTAAGATGCTATAGAAATGAATTAATTTTTACAGACTCAAAATTTTGGCAAACGGCAAAAGAATCGCCATTTGTTGGAGGAAAACATGGAGGTTTTATTGCATAGAATTAGGTAAGAGAAATAATTTTTTTTATTCAGATTGAGAAATAATGTTGTTGTGTGTTATAACTGTGATCTTAATTTATTCCTTCTTTTGCAGCTGTCTTCAAACTGCAGTCTTAATAGAAGGAATGGATCTTGAGTTTCTGCTAAAAGCTGCTCTCAATAACAAGTTTGTTTATTTTGGTCCTTGTCAATCACTGTGTGCCTATCAAAAAATTCTTTAAATCATAGAATACTGTTAATCATTTGATTGTTTTATGAGACTTTCACAATCACATCTGTTGGTTAGATTAGGTAAAGAAAAGTTGCGAGGCACATTTTCCATGTCCTGCCCATATCATTTCATTGAGCCATGTTTTTGATATTTTATATAAATTCACATGTATGAAATAAAAAGAAATTTGCATGTCTGTCTGTGTCATGTCTGTCTGTCTGTCATTTTCTGAGCTGATTTATTTTCTTTCCAGTCTGCAAGAACATCACATTATCAGGAGTGCAAAGCATTTCAAGGTATGCTATGGCGATTTTTGTGTGATTAATTAATGGTGCAAAATTGATGTCATTAATGCTCTGTTAATCGTATTACGGTAGAGTATGTTAACTCGGTGCTACTGTTCTGAGCTGGCAGAGGCAGACATCATGATGAGATGACACAGCATGGAATCCGACATTTTACACATTTTGGCCATGGGTTGTATCTTTTACTTGCCGTGTAGTAAACATATTTTTAACTGTTCCAGGCCCTGGATGAAATAATTTGCAATTTAAGAGACAATGCTGCGCATGGACCAGTCATTCTCGCATGGCTGACCTTGAGATGCCTCCTACCAGATACAGCAGATACAGCCGAGACGAGGAGATTGGGAGAAACTGTGTTGAAACTTGATGTTTTCCCGTGGCTTTTGCGGCTTCTGACGACTGAGCCGTTTAATGGCAAAACTGTGAGTTGAATTAAAATCTGCTGCCTGTTTTATGATTTGAAAAGTAATCTGTAGTAACTTGATGAAGCCCTCTCACATAATTACAAAATTTGTTGGCTCCACACACTTTATTGTAAACCAGTTTGACAAGTCTGACTGTTATTGAAATTGTTTTCAATTTGGTGTCTGTTCGTTAAGTGGATTCCTAAAATTTGTTTAAGAAAGGATAGTTAGGACTACAGACTACTGTGTGTTGCAAATGTTCTCAGTATCATGAATCAAATATTTTCAGTCATTTTTTGTTTTCTCATCTTTGAGTTGTTCAATTATATTGATTTATAAGGTTTGATTGGGATATATTCAGTAAGGGCTGTTCTATTTATAAAAAAGAGGTGGGGTGGACCAGAAAATTTACTGGTCCAATCCCCCCCTAACACCCCCATCTATTTTTAATGGAACAGCCCTAAGATGGAATAGACCAATAATGTGACTGACATATTTCAAGCCTGAAACTCCGTCAATATCTCTCTATTTTTGCTGTATTCTCACGATAAAAACAACTGTATTTGAAGTGAAGAGAAATTAAGTTATTATATATTACTACATGACATGTGCAATATAATCTACTGATATGTTGATATGTCAAAGCTGAATTTCTGTTAAGATGTACTGTGTTTTTTTCTTTGCAGACTGTTGCCAGCACGACCCAGTACATTATTTACAGTCTACTGCATATCGTTTTGTTTGTGTTTGAAGAAGATAAATTCAGAAATTCAAAAGGTCTTTATCTGACGGCTGCCCAACTTATATCTCAGCCAAATATTGCAGGAGATTTTCATGAAGCTTATGAGGTATGGTGGCTTTTGTAATTTTTTGGGAAAGTTGTTTTTAAGATTAAAATAGGAAGTGATCAGGTTATTAGGAAGACAAAAGTTTTCTAGGTATATATACAAAAAAGGCATTGTTATTTGGAACCTTTATGGGTTTTCACAGATGTCTATCTGGTTTTATTGTACTAATTAATTGGGATTTCTATGCTTATTTGACAGTTACTATTATTTATATATGACATTTCATCGGAGTTAATTACCAATCATTTCAGGAAGGAATTGGGATTGGTAGTCTGCTGGAATCTGCGTGTCTTCGATTCCCTCTTGATGTGGAAAGTTTTTGCGACTTACTTAGCTGCTATGCCCAAGCTTCAAAGACAAGTGCTCAAAACGTAAGTAGAATTAAAATGTGCAGCTTTTTGCAATGAGAATTTTACTCAAATACACCTAAACTACTGTTTATGACCACTACATTTCGACTCCCCAGACTTGATTTTTCATTGTTTTACCCCACTATTAAATGGCCACTGGTCTTGAAACACTGATTTGATCATTCTGTTTGGTGACCTCTTTACGCAGGTTTGGCTGCATCCTTAAAATGGGGTTAAGTGCAGTATAGCGGACCCAAATTTATGACCATATTTGGCGTCTAAAGTATAAAAAATATATCATAATTTTGAGCCACACTCACCAAGTTTTGAGGGTCTTGTCCAAGAAGATTGTCAAGAATAACATTTGTGTATCGTTGTGGGGGTTTTGGGGCAGGAGCCCCCACTAAAAAATAAAATTAAACATAGTTCTTGCCGTGAACATGAAAACTGCCGTCATTTGTTTGTGACATCATACATTGAATTCAAGCTTTTGACGTCATATGCTTGGCAATGAGGCACGCTAAATATGGTCATAAATCTGGGTCCGCTATACTGCACTTTTTCCTTAAACTGTGATTTAATAATGCTGCTTCCTCGTTAAATCGATAGATGCAACTGTCCCATTCTATGTTGTTTAAATAATTTCCAAAATTGACTGTCCATAAGTACATTTTGTATACTTATGGAGACAGGACTTGTGTCGTCTGTGAATCTTAGTATTTCATGATCGTCCCGACTATTAAAGCTGATAACATTCATAGGGAATTCTGGGATTTTCTCAGGGAAATTAATGGGAAAATGCAGGGAATTTAGTGTTCCCAAAGTGCTGGGAACCCTTTGTGGTGTTCTTAATATGGTTTAGGAATAGATAAAAAAAAATTCATAATTTTTCTTGTAGGTTTGCAAGTTGATCAGCGGCATGTCTACTTACACGGAACTTCTCGATCGCAACAAAGCCAGCACCATCACAGGCACCCAAGAAGAGGATGTGTTCGCCCTGCTGGTTGACAAGACGCCCTATGCTGGTATGTGCATAGGTTTTAAAATATTTTACCAAGCGTTAACAAATATCCATCTGTGTGGCAGGAGAATTGAACTCTTAAGAGGTCTGGTTTCAATCAAAGATTAAGTATACGAAGATTTGGCACCTCATTTGCATAAGCCATCTGCAAAGGATTGTGGGAGTGTCAGGGTTAGTGGATGGCGTCCCTTGTAATAGTGACGTCATAATCATGATTCATCTTAATGGAGTCTTTTCACTGAGCAGCCTTACATTCAGTAAGACATAAGTTTCCTCTCCTCTTATTACTCGTTTTGCTTTTCAGACATAGTAGGTCATACCTGATTCAATAAATATAGTTTTCTAGGGGAAATAACAAAAATTAATTGAATGATAAGATGTCAAATATACATTAAAATTCACTAAAAATACTGCTGCTAGGATGCACATTGCTTCAGCCAATCACAGGCAAGGGCGGCAACTTTTTCAGCCAATAGAATTGCAGTATTCTATCATAGCCACCTGGTGGAAATATCAAGAAGCTTCCGTGAAAATCCACTATCGCAAGTGAAGTCATTGTGATGGTCTTTTATTATGATGTCATATTTCTGTGGGATTGATTTACAGTGCATTGTGGTTGGTTCAGATGCAATGGCACCTCTGGGTATTACTCTCTGGTTTAAATTCCCCATCTTCATTTTTGTATTATTCATCACATTGGTCATACAGAAAACTTTTCTTAAAATTGCAGGTTGTGATTTCCGTATAGCAAGAGGAACACGTGGACGAATAATTAATTCAGGTAAATATCTTTTCTTTAATTTGGCAAAGTGTAATAACATTCTAGGATAAGAGTGTCTATAACTCATAGGATTCTTGTTGTCATCATTCATTAGTAAAGTTTAGATTCAAGAGCTCTGGGGTTCACACAAAGTTTTAAATGACCATTTGAATGTTATCCTCGATCATCTGCTGTGTTTTTTTTCGTAAATTTGATGTTCGGTAACAAATGCAGGGCTGCCAAACATAGTGAAGCTAATCTAAACAGAATTTTGCCAGGAATAATAAACAGAATGTGGGTCTTTTTATCAGCAACATTGAAGCTGTCTTATAGGGGCCACCCCAATCAGAGCATTATAAATAGGAATATATATTATATTATTTTGTATCTACAATGTACAGTGTATGCTTTAAGGACTGTTCCATTTAAAGTGGGGGGCGGGCGGAAAGGAAGCTTTTAAAAAAAGCAGGGGAGGGGGGCTTCTCCCGGAAGAGAAAAAGAGGGGGACCGGGGGGGGGGGGGGGAGAATAGCCAGTATTTGCCTAATATCTCAATTTAAAAAAAAAGGGGGAGTAGGGGGGGGGGGTCTTTGAAAATCAAAATATGGGGGTGGGATGTCTGAAAATTTAACTGTCCACCCCCACCTCACACTTTTGAATGGATCAGCCCTAAATGCATTTGAAAGATCTGAATCAAAATCTAACTTGCTAATTTGCCCGTACATGTAGGTGGTGAAATTCACATGCGTAGAGGACATCATAGTCAATTGGGTTGTTATGGTAAGGTTGAGCATTTTGCATGTTAACATTTGTTCAGTTTGGTTCTTTGCCTTTTAACTGGTTAATTAGTTCAACGTTTGACCTTTACATCAATAGCTTATAAACTGAACAAGTATTGATTTTTTCTTTCTAACATTTTGACAATATTTTACATGATGTCGATGAAGATTAAGAGCATTGATATTACTTGTTGGGGTTGGTTATGGTGGTCCCTTGGTTTCGTTGGGGCTGGGCTTCCAACCACTGGATCCTGGGTTCAATTCCCGGTCAAGCCTAAATTGGATGGCTGTTTCATCCGTCATCTCATTGCCATGGTCCCCGCCTGTCCTAATTAGCCCATCAGGTGCAGAAATACAGGACGATAAGCCCTAATCCACCACCACCCTTGGTTTGGTTGATATTGAGCAGTTGTTGGCTCAATATCTTTCGGCCACCACAATGATGGCACTGATATGAAGTCGTAAGGCGACGGTTTTTTGATCTTTCGTTTCTCGACACTGCCGGCCAAACTTTTGCAGTTCCGCTCAATTAATAAATAAATGGATTTGGTATATCCATTGATTTATTAATTGAAAAAATTTATAAAAAAAAAAGCACTTTCTGGGGAATTTTTTTATTTTCCGACCGACCGTCTCATTAAATACGGTCCGAGAAAGTTCCGAGCAACATAAGATAAAAAAAAAACGGTGGCCTAAGGGCTGTGGTTATGTTTTTTGGTATGCGTTTCCAGTATGAATTTAAAATACAAAAAAAATTGTATTTTCCATTAGTATTTATTTTGATGGTTGTATGGTAATAATATTTCGCTGGTCCTGCCGGACTATTCACTACTACTATGAAAAATAAAACACTGGCATCCTTCATTTTGTGACCATGGAACCAGGTCATTCTGCGGGCTAGACATATTGTGAAAAACCAACCCAGAGCAGCTGGTGTTTGCTTGTCTATGGCTATGTCTTAATGCTACTGGGTCTGAAGCTTAGTCAGCTTATATGACCACCTGCCAGAGGCAGACACAATGATGAGATGGTAAGGCTTGGAGTCCACACAATCTTACACATTTTCCCCAAGGGTGGAATAGGCGTGGGAGGCACCTTTCTTTTGGGGGGGCAAAGGTCATCTTGCCCGAATTTTAAGGCTTTTATTAGCACCCCTTTATGCCCGAATTTTTCAACTTTTTGCCCAAATTTTTGGCTTTCCTGGACACTTGGGGGGGGCAATTGCCCCCCCCCCCCCCCTGCCCCCCATCTCCTACGCCTATGAAGGGTGGGGTATTTTACTTGTCTCAGTATAGACACTGAGTACCAGGCACTTCCAATTTAACGTCTCACGCGCTTGACATCCAGCTGAGATGAAGCTCATTAAGAGTGCCCGAGTCGGGGTTGGAACCCGGGACCTTCAGCAGAGCTGGCCAATATGGAATAGGCAGATGCCTTAACCATTAGGTCATCCAGCTGCTTGATCACAGTGGCTCCTCTGTGTATACTTTCTCTGTGATGCTTGTAATGAGTAATTGTTTCTTTGTTTAAGATGCCGACATGGCTCAGATCCAGTGGGATTTTCATTTTAACGGTTGGCGAGTTCTTCAAGGGGAACTTAAACAGCTATTGGATCAAGTTGCCCATGGTGCAGGTTAGTCAATTTGCCTTTCTTACTACCTGTAGCCACATTGAAATTCATCACAACCTCGAGATTCGTCACTATAGATAAGATGAAATAAAGACTTCTTAGATACCTGGCAGTTTTAGAACCTCGTCAGAGATGTAAAAAGTAGTTTCTTGTTATATATATTAACAAAGCTAGAATACCGCTGCAAAAGGGCCACCCAGGAACATACAAAAACAAATTGAATATTAAAAAACTAATCTATAAATAATTGTTTCTGGGATTCCCTGCTCAACCAATAGATGGTTACAGAAATAATGGAATTAGAGGATTGTAAATGTTGTAATTTGGATTCTCCAAGGCACGAAGGACTACAAATATAATAGTTTGTGTCCAAACTCTTCCTACTGATTCTGACATCTCATTTTGATCTTCATGAATTTGGTATTATTTCACTTTCAGGTATGGTCAGTCCCAGATCTGTGAAATCCGCTACGGCCATTATCAAACTGGTCGAGTTTGTCCTGGCTTCTGATTTGTCAACGTACGAAGCAGTCAAAGACATCACGGGTCTAATTCCTCAGTTTGTTCAGAGGTTTTCTCTCTTTCCTAATCCCCCACTTGAACTCTTGGCTGGATGCATCAACATTTTTGCGTCCTTGTCGGCAAAAGATCCTGTTCAGGTAAGAGTTATTGCTACTTTGTGTAAGTGTGATAGATTGATCAATATACAGTGTTCCAGCTAGGATTTAAATTGGGCATGGTGCACAAGGATATTAGGGCACTTAATCTTCACTTAATTTCAGGCATTGCACTCACATGGCCTCCGCTGGAACACTGAAGATAAATAAATTTATAAGTAAACTTGTTCTGATGTTAATATGTGAATTATTTCTTCTTGTTTTCCTTTTTAATTTATTATAATTTGTTGGTAATGGCGTGTATACACCACCCAATGGGAGTCAGCCTGTCACGAATGTTCTTTTCAAAGATATATGACATGAAATGTTATATTTACTTATTGTACAATGGCATAACAATTAATGTTGAAGCTAGAAAATATCATAGTGGCCAGGGTTTTGTGTAGGTTGAAACGTTTTGAATGGTGAAGAATGTTTTGGTCAGATAGCTTCTGAAATACGCCCGTTACCCCCCCCCCCCCCCCCCCCCCCCTCCCAACCAGGTCTCCTGGAAAACCTGCATGATTGACAATAAATTCAACATTGAAATGCAGCCTTTTTAGAGTTGTTTATTAATACGCGATAAAATCTAAAATCTAATAACTTTTTATTATTCATGCAGGTTTGGCACAGTTTTCAGCAGACAGGTTTAGCACCATACATGACAGAAAATTTTGACAATTTGGCGGAAGCTGTCAGGTATTTGAAACTTTTATCATTTAAATGAAACAAATGAAAAATCTATATACATATTTCTACATATAAGAAACTCTTATGTCATTTATGCAACCTGTGATTATATTTTCACCATTTTGTTTTTCCAGTGGAGCTGGTTTGAACAGCGGCAGATATGGAACGATTTTAGCTGGTTCGGAATGTACAGATGGAACATATCCTGTCACTGTTGCACTACTAGACTTTCTTGCTGGATTGATTCGGGTATGTTGAAATGATTTAAATATTTTGTCAGGAACATGTTTACAGTTGGGCCCAGAAATTTTCCACACACTCGAGCAACATTTCATTAGGGCTGGTCCATTTAAAAGTGTGGGGTGGGGGCAGACAGGAAAGTTTTTGAAAAAGCTGACGGGTTCTCCAAAAGAGAAAGAGGGTTGACCAGTGTTTTCTTAATATCTTAATTTTAAAAAAAAGAGTGGGTAGGAGGGGGTCTTCAGAAAACAAAAAGTGGGGTTGGGGGTGGGGGTGTCTGACCATCTCCAGGTCCACACTTTGAAATGGAACAGTCCTAAATGAACTTGTGAATAAAAATCATCCAAGTGAAAATCATCCAAGTGAAAATAGGTTGCTAAAAACCTTCGATCGAGCCATATTATCCATCAAATTTGAAACAATATCCTGTAACTTCTACGATATTATTACGTCTATCAATTTCAGCCACTGCATAAAGCAAATGCGTTGGATCTAGTCATGGCTCCTGTTGTTTACGTCTGCCGAGAAATATTTCCGGTCTTCCATCGGTGGCGTTACTACGATTTCAGTCGTAGAGAACAAGTTGGTGAGTATTGTCAATTGTTTGTTAAAATATGTCCAGTACATAAAAGTTATGGAATGTTTTCACTCGGGGGAAAAGGTAGAGAATTCATGTTGCGAGAAAATGTGGACACCCTGAGTACCTCATGAGTGTAGTACTGTAGTAGTGTATGTTCATTTCGGTTTCAGGTCAGAAATGCCTCGAAATTTTTCACAGGATTCTGAACATATTTGGAAAAGAGGAAGAAAATAAGTGAGTTTTTCTTGATATTCATAATTTTCACTTCGTAAATTAGACTATTTGCTTTTGTAAATAAGACGGATTTGCTGTTAAATGACAAGCTACTAATATCCCAAGTTATATCATTCAAATTTTGCATTTACCTCCATTATTTTGCCCATTTGGCTCATGAATCAGCCAGGATGATAAGAGTAAAACTCTACTAATTTTTTTTAAATTTTAATTCCAGAGTGACTGTTAGGTCTGTTTGCATTCATTGTCTGTTGTACACTGAATCTGGCCGTGCTCTGCTGGATATTGTATCAACAGGAGTTGACAACATTGAAATCGCCCTGGCTCAGCAAGGAAGGTGAGAAATTGTTATTGCAGAAGGATACGTATGATATCTATTGAAGAGGAAATTGTATACAACAGTCAAACTTGGTCAAAACAATGCTCGGGATATTGCCAGATGAATTCTTGAGCCTGATGTAATAACTCGGACATGCTGATGTTTTTCTAAAGTCTATGCAGCAAAGATGTAGATTGCTGAAAATATGTGGCAGATTTTGGATTGTAACGGCTCAGTTCTTGACTAGTTCTTGACCTCTAATGCAACCCTAAAGCATATTTCAGTGCCCTGGTGGCATTTATAAGAACTACTGAACAGTTCAGCTAGGGTTAAGTTGGTCCCCTCCTTCCGCACAAGTGCATAGGAGTCGGTCTCGGCCGCCATTACCACGTGACTTTGTGTCAGGATCCTGACTGTTTTCTGATTGGCTGATGCTGTCTCCGTTTCTAATTGGCTGATACCAGAGGGGGTCGTTCAAATCAACCATTCAGAAACCACGATGCAATGACCAATCATAGCCCTGCTTATCCTCTGCCAATCTCAAACCATGAAAGAAATGCTAGCGACCAGTCTCCCTGCAGTGTAGGAGACTGCAATTCCAGTGCTAAGCTATGGTTGACTGAGGCTGCAAAATTGTCTTATTTTATGCCTCGTAAATGCTGCTTTAATGTCTTTTAAATTGCAGTAAGCTTAGAGAACAGATGATAGCCTATTGTAATGTACATGCATGATGAATCAGCTGCACCGTCAAGAGCTAATCTGTTCCCAACATTTTCTGTTTTTCAGTGCAACAGAAGGAGTAGGGGTTGAGCTTATCCAACTGGTGCGTCTTGGTTTCTCCGTTTTGAATCGGCTGTTGATGTTTCGCGAAGCTGACGGCCCACCAAGCCCTGTCGAACATGCTCTATCAGCACGCCCTGCGAACTACACCCACAGACATGTAGTGGCTGTTATTGCGCAGTACATTTATCATCGACATGATCCTAGGTTGTCTACCTTGTCAACATTGTTACTGAAACGATTAGCAATGGTAAGTTGAATCGGATAAAAAGATTAACTTTATATTTAGATATTCTTTATGCCGTCCAGATTCAGATTCAGATTCAGATACATATATTCAAATTTTTTGGTCATGAGGAATTGTACATGGTATTAAAATGATGATAACATAATTGCGGGAGACCCCACTTAGGCCAACTTGAGTTTTTGCTATCATGGGGCTACATAGAGATTATATTATGTACATAAGAAAAATGTAGAAATTGCTCCCATCAGTGTAGGTTTTTTCTATAATATCTCTCAAAAATTGAAAAAATACACACATTTTTTTTACATTAATTCATTCAAAATGGTACCACCAGTTTTTGAAGTTCTGTAATATAGTTGCAGTATCTTATTACACTTGATTGTGCAAAACTGTTTCCAAATCTACTAGTTCATCATTGGGGTATCGACAATCTTTTACCAGAATGATATTCTTTGTCCATGCGGATGCTCGGAGTCCTTCATGATCTTTAATGTCAACTTATAGATGAGCTTGTCATTACATCTGCATCTATGGTTCGGCACAGTTAACTGCTAGTGAACTCTCTTGATAATTTCTGCCTGTTATAACTGAAAACGTAAAATATTAATTGGTTTGTTTTGACTGACATATTATTCCAGGTGTTCCCGATGTCCATTCTGGCATGTCTTGGTAACGAAGCTGAACCAATCAGAGACATGTATCTGTCCCGTTTAAAAGCACACACGGAGGACGGTCGTCTCAAGGTCGTGATCCTTGAACTGTTGGCTGTGTGTGTCGAGACACAACCTGGTCTAACAGAAATGTTTTTGAATGTGCAGAAGAGCAAGGACTCCAAAATAGTACGTCATTTATCAACGGTCACATTATCTAGGATTATTTTGGGCAGATAGTGATGCTTAATGAAAATAGTTCAGTGGTTTATCTGTACATTTCTATGATAATTATTTTGTGTGGTATTTTAGGGAGAGTGTTCATTGTGCTGACATTGTTTACTTAATTTGATCTGGTCAGTCATGGAAATCCCTTAACCTGGATCTTTTAGCTTCTTTTTAAAGTGTCAATTTATAACATTGAATCACTTATAATATGCTGCCATTAATATGTATGTATATTAGGTCAATAAATCTTAAATCTCTATAATTTTACCTTTATGAAGAGTGCTTATAGGACATACCGTAAAAACCTAAATTAGTGAAAAATCCAGTTTGTGTGTGTAAATTTGATGATGATGTATATTTTCAGGAGATGAACATCAACCAGGCCAATTGCCTACAAACTGTTCTCAATTTAATCGAGGAGAAGCCTGGGGAGAAGAAACAAGGCACTTACCAATGTCCTTCCGATCTCCTGTGTGCGGCGCTAGTGTTTTTCCACTCCCTCTGGTGGGGAGGCCGAGAAACAGCAATGGCTGCCCTCAGGGAGCAGTAAGTTATTTGATTTGTGGGGAAAGAAAACGAATTAATAGATCAATATGTTTAAATGGATGATATTTTCCTGTTAGGGTTGTAAATGATGAGACTGGCAAATATGTAAGAAGAAAATTTAGCCATCAAGACTCATGTCTTACAATGAGCAAAAGGTGCCAAGCTGGCCAATCTTAATTGCAATTCAATATGCTTGCTCAATCTGCTCAAACAGGTATTATTTTCATTAATTATGAGTTTTGTATGACATGAAATACAACCCCTGTGATCAAAGATGGCATTGTTTAGGGTAGATTATTTATTACATGTATTTCACTAAAAAAAAGTTCAAATAAGATCTAACATGAGATAATATAACTGAAACCAATGTTGTACTCAGTGTCTATGCTGAGGCAAGTAAAAGACCCCACCCATGGAGTGAATGTGTAACGTGGGTGGACTCCTCCTCTCTCTTACCTAATCAATCAGCCCTTGTGCGTGACAATAACTAGCCTTGGAGGACTGCACTTTACATATCTATCTATCTACCAATGATTTTAGATATAGATACTGAGCAAAAGTATGCATTTTTAATCAATGATTCAAAGAAGCTACACTGATATTTTACCAAGTAGGTCTATCAGCCTCAATAAGCTGCAGTTGGTAAATTTATACTTTCGTGGACAAGTAGGAGGCAATTCCTCTTGTTTATTATATATATATATATATAATTGTATAAAATATCAAATATTGTATAAAAGTATCGTTTAGAGTATCATATCGTAAAGCAGCATATGATATCCATTATCCAGCCCTATTATCTGACACCCTAACTGATATATGAATGTAACAATTAAGAGTTAATGTTCAGTGCCAGCATGAATAAAATCATACTTTTACTCAAGCGACTCTTGGTGCAATCAAATGCATCGTTAAACAAAAGAATTATTAACATTTTACCCAGGTGTTTCATAATGGATATTTTTTCTTTCTAAGGGAGTCGTTCTGGCCGAGTGTGAGTCTGTCTTTGTCTCGAGATCTGTCTCAACATTCCTCGAACATTCACCATGAGGTAAGTTTTTGCTTCTCGGAATTTCTTTAAATTTTTTTTTTTTTTAATGTTTTTAGTTTTCTTAAATATTGAAAGTTATCTTTTTACTTGGACTTATAAGATTTTGGAATTTGGTTTTTATTTGCAGGTACTTGACATGGAAATAAAAACGTGCGCCAACATCATGCGAATCATCTCTCATGAACTGTACTGTGTTCAAAGGTATAATCACCATTAATTGACTAACGTGACTTCTGCAATGTTGTCATTCAGCTATATGTGATAATGTTCAACCTTTTTAGGTTGTCTTACAGACACACATGCATCATCACTGCTAGTTTCTTTAAGTGTTGATTACATGTGCTCCTTTGTCTGGATGTAAGATCGTTTCTATTGCTGACAAAACTAAACAAATGCTAAGATCTTTCTAAATATGAAAAGGGTAGGGGCTTAGCTCAGTGGTAGCGGGCTAGACTTACAACCACTGGGTCCCGGGTTCAATTCCTGATCGAGCCTATGTTGGATGGCTGTTTCATCTTTGTCTCATTGCCATGGTCCCTACCTGTCCTAATTAGCCCATCAGGTGCAGAAACACAGGACATTAAGCCCTGATCCACCACCACCAGATCTTTCTAAATATAAAATTGTCACTACTTTTCCAGTTACAAGTTGGATGATACCTTCAAGAAGGTGCTGAAAGAGATCTTGGTCAAGAATCGTTTGCAGTACTGGTCAAAGGTACGTCTGCAATATTTCTACTATTAAAGGGAACCTTGCTTTAATGTTTTGTTGCGGTAATAGGATTTCTGTAGATGAATGTATGGGTAATATGGGTACAATGTGCTTCAATGTCCTCAAATTAAATTACTGTACTGAAGAAACTCTGTTATAACTCCTTTACAATCAGGGATTATTGAAGTTTCAATGAAAATGTGGGTTTTCTTACTAATTATTATGGCTCTCATACATGATTTACGTTGCCTGCCACTTGGCTTAATTAACACCAAATTATGAATTGATATTGATAATGTTGAATAAAGTCAAATGTACATTTCTTCTTCCTTGCAGTACTTGAAGGAGAACCTTGTTCTCTGTGGTCTTATGTCAGAAATTCCAGCGGAACTAATTTCCGAACACAGCAGTTTCCAGCTTTTGCTTGCATGGAGAAATATCTGCATTGTGACAGCGTCTCATAAGGTAGGAAGCTTGATTTTAGCATTTTGAAATTTTTGACAGACAGACAGAATCATTTATTTTTCATCACCTTAAATTTCTCTCAGCAAAAATATGACATGCAACAAATTATGTTAGTTATGAAGTTTTTGCATTACCTTGTTTTGCAGACTGTATATAGTGATTTATTGATTTAAGTTTGGTGCATGCAAAGCACAGGGCATTTCGCTCCAATTTGTCATTTCATTGAATGGTGTTATGAAAATATGTTGAAAATGCCTATACCAGACTATATTTCTTTGTAGCCGAGTTGTTTTGATCCCTCTGGTGCCACAAAATCACAAATCTTGGATGACCTACTGGCGGGATTGGAAGCACAGGTAATTTAATATTATTCTAAATGATGCTGATCAATTTGCTATTTAAATTTTCAAAGGTTAACCGAAATGCAAGTGTTGGTCATACAGATTAGATTTAGTTCATAAATGAGTTCATTATATATAAGCCACATCTACGTTTGAACTGTTGATGCATCCATAAGATACGCAAATAATGCAAAGAGTGACTCATTTCATGATACAATGGATGAAAACGATCAAGAACGCCTCACTCACGACTATGCGCTTATAATATATAATGGGGAGAATAGGTGGCAGAGGGCGCTGACACCACAGCAGATAAAAGACAATGGGATGACGTCACTGCACCAGTGTTACATGGATGACATCACAAAATAGAAAACGTCATTTTAAAAACAATACTTATCTGCTACATTCTCAGTGACCTCTGGTGGCACTTTACCTTCCCATTGATCATGGCACCAACTGGAGGATTATGTATGTGTGCCACCACCTTTGTTAGTCCTACATTAAACCGATTGTATGCACCCACCTCGTCTGATCTGTCACAACAGATCATTGACTCATGTGGCTTTCCTATAATATCTGTTTCAGTTCTATCATCCAACACCTACAATTATTTACTTTCAACCCAAACAATCTTAAAAATTTTAAAATCGGATGAAAAATGAGGAAGTTATTTAATAAAACGTACGCGAAGCCAGTCTATATTTTGAATGGGAACAAGATTGAATGCAGCATTATGAACGTCTTCGACTCGCGATTTAGTTTAATCATAACTCAGTCAATATTAATCCAATTCTCAAAATTTAAACTTTGTTATGTACATAAACCAATTTACTGTTATAATATAAGGTTGGTATTAATCTGTCACATCAACTGTAGTCATGAAGGCACTTTTTCGGCCATACACATTGTCCTTATTTGAGCAAAGCAACATCCTGGGCTTCCTTTTATGGGCATTTACGAACGTAATTCCGTGTGGTATGAAATGCAGATCAACCAGCCCATATCACTCATTATTTCAAGTGATATAGCTGCAATTGGGGAATAAATATTTTATCTTATAGATTGATTTATATTTAGTTTCAGAACAGCATGACAATAGTACACACCAAATTGGCGGCTGTTGCAAGTGCATTGTATTTCACCCTAGTGAAGAAATGGGCAAAGTGAGTAAATTGCAAATATTATATAACTAACGAGCGCTTGAATTTATTTGTCAATGCCATTTATTATCATATAATAATATGTTTAAGACTACACATCAATGAATTCAAGCGCTCATGACATAAATGTAATATGGGTAAACATTTTGTCATGCCTTAAAAATTAATGTCTTGTTACTGATCGTTTTGCTTCAGATTAATCTGTAATGTAAATTATGAAACTTGAATGAATGTCTTTACTGTTAAATGCTGCAATACTGTATTAAATTGTCTAAATTATGAAACAGCATAGGTAATTTATTTGCTCATGGAAATGATCTATTGGCTTAACATATGAAGACTTTTTAATTTCTCACATTGCAAGATTATACTAAATGAGAAAATTTTATGCTCCCCTGGTTTTTGTACAACTCCGCTGAATTCACAGTAATATTTCCATCATAAAGGTTTATCAAAGACACTAAAACAGTCTTGGAACAGCTGGGGAAGATTCTCAACCTGACGTGCGCAAACAGCGAAACACTTCTTCCGTCTGTCCAAATCGGTCTCATTGCATCTGTGACAGCCATTTTGCAATTTAAATCAACGTCACCGAACAGCCTGGGTAAGAATGTGTAACTTTATTTGTTTGTAAATTTCTTTTAGGTTAGATTTGATTATTTCCAGTTCTGTAATAAGTAGTTAAAAAGTAGTTAACTCTTATGAGTGACTGAGGACTTAATCATCGAGGGTGGCACTATTAAAATTTCATGGCATGTTTTCAGTAGGGCTTAGAATATATTATTAATTGACTGGCCGAAAATACTAGTTGTAAGATGGTCTTGATAGAGATTATGATACTATGAAGTATGATAAGAATACACATATGGTCATAAATGGATGGTCCTAAGTGTGGAATGTTCATAACTGGGGGTCAAAATATTAGCGTTCTTGATTGATAATTGTGGAAGTCTAAATTGTTGGGTACTCTAGTAAGAAGATCCTCAAGCGGGGATCAACTTTACTGTGCTGAGGCAAGTAAAAGACCCCACCCATGGGGTAAAGTGTACTCATCCTCTTCTCTCGATAGTGGCAAGAATTTGCCTTAGAGGGCTGCACGTTCCATATCTATCTATCTAGGAACTTGAACTTTGCCTTTTTATTGGACTTTGAAACATATACCAGATTTTGGACTGAGGATTTTCTAAATTTGCAATAATTCTGAGATACTAATGTATCTTACATATCATTTTCAGATGCAGACAAGTCATGTTTAGACGATTTGGTGTCAGTGGCATGTAGAGTGTTGCAACAAAGTACGTACCAGTTACAGGCTCCGCAGAAAAAGAATGTGAACAAGAATGGAGAGGACAAGGTCACGGAGGTCAAATTGAAGGTGAGCATCTTTAACAAATATTCAGAAAAGTAAGGTTAACCATTAGTAATAATACGTAGTCTATGCTCGAAATTTGAAATGTACCCAGTTAACATTTGACGTAAATTTAAATCAGTTATGTTTCTTTTGAGGATTGTGTCCTGATTTATTTTAAACTTGAAAAAAAAAAAAACCTGAAATAAAATGATATAATTATATGTATATATATATCATTTTATTAACAGACGATGTCAGACAAGACATATATGTCACAAGTACAAAAGATAAAAACAAATAAAGCAATCAGAAAATAAGAAAAATAGGGAATACAACAAAGACTATAGTTACAGATGGTTCCAGTCACCAAATTTAAGTATTTACATAGAAGTTAACATTAGTTTAGCTGTTTATCCACTCCTTATAAAATCCAATCAGAATCTTTTATACATACAGCTTGTATTATAAACACAGTTACATTTTACATATATAATACATATTAACATGTTCAACAAAATACATTCCTTATATAATGTGTATATAGTATCAATTTATTTTGCTCTAGCTTCAGGTGGTTTGCATCTGCATGCTGGAAGAACTAATCAGAAATCTGGACCATACCGAATCATGGCTGCCCGTGATGCAACATCATCTGATCATTCCATCGTTACTGGCGTCTCTTCCTAGTTGGGTCACGGTGAGTTATTCATGGTTATGACATCTTAAAGATTTGGATAAGTTGGGGCATAGTATGATGTTTTAAAAAAGTGATATTGTCTTAGTGTGCGTCGTCAAGTTACCATGATCCACAGATTACAGTGATTCTAATCTCGCTTATGTCTGTATGGTGCTGCCACCTAACATCTATGAATAAAAACAACTCACTGTCGAAGACTCTTGTGTATATGACGTATCTTTCTGAAAAATGGGACAAAATGATATGTCTGAGCTTTCATATAATAATGGATGCTTTTTGATTGTGACGCCTATTCTAGCATGACAATAAGACTGTGGGCTATGAGCTCACAGAGATAGGTCCTATTCCCCCTGGGGGGGGGGGGGGGGCAGGACTCAATTTTAATTGGCATGATTTTTTAAAGAGGAATATTTTTTCTTGATTTCTAAGGCACAACAAGGCCAGCAGTATGTTGAAGCAGTGATGACCTTGTTATTAACCTTGGCTCGCATCCCTCCCGCTGCGGAAGCCTTAGCCACGAACCGCATCAATCAGCATCTCTGTCTGCCCCTCGTCAATCTGTATGACAACCAGGCGATGAGCGCACCGGGCCAGATACAGCCGGTCAAGGTGAGTCCAGTGTAGACAAACACAACGGAAAAACAGAAGAAAAAGTTAGAATTATGCGTTAGAAAAACGCCTATGTAATTAATTACTTGAACTAAACCTTTAATCTCTGTATTTGCCTTGATGAACTCATGTAATATATGTTAGTTCATCTTTGTCTCCTGATATAATAAATATGTATATGTGATTATCAATATTGCTTGTAGTGGACGTCTACATCTTTGGTGTCAGGTCGTACTTTTTAATAATATAATGGTATTGTTTATTTCATAAAATATATGCATGGAGACTACGTATCAATAAGGCCGTACTTATTTTATCTTTAGCTTCTCGGATCCTCTCAGGGCAATTTGTTATGGGTCAGTCAGTCGAAAATCCCAAAATAAAATAACATTTCCTATTAGATAACATTGGGACATGTTGTTTTATTTTCTGTCGACACACTTTTTCATTGTATAGGTGGATCCGAGAAGCTATAGATATTATAAGTGTCACCTAAAGACTTGAACTTGTATTAAGTTTTTCGTAATTCTGTACTTTTTTTGTGCTTATCAATATGTTGTTTTTCAGGCAACCGCCTCACCCTGGATGAAAGTATACTGTCAAGCGGTGGACCTCATGACGGTTTTGCTGCACACCCTAAGATACAACTTCCTGCAAGAAACCTTGGATTTTGTCGGCGTTCACCAAGATCGCATGTTGCAGGTAAGGCTTTCTTTTTCTTTTTTTTAAGATATTTATGTATTAGATAATGATGTCTTTTAGCCTCTGATAAAGCCACCATGTTCTAGCTGATTTGTTCCTTCTAATTTATTAAATTTTTCAAGGCGGATTATATTGTTAAGGTCCTCCACCAAGCAAAAATTATTTCAGCAGATGTTTTAATGGAAACATTAGGTTCGATTTTGCCTATTTCTTGAGAAGTTGTCTGCATTAGTGATATTAGGGTTTGTAGGATTAATTATAAGAAAAAGAGGGCAACAAAAGTGGTGGGAAATGAGTGTTGCTAGGTGTATATTATGGACCAAGTACATTGACTAGTGTAATATGAAAAAGTTGTCAATTGATGACGCTCTTCAAGAAATTGGCCACGACGTCCGAGAATCTTGGACCAAACACGAAAATAACCTCGAAAGCGAGATTGGCATTTTTCTCAAATCTAAATATGTCGTGGCCACGTGACCATGAAAGACTCGGGCTTTGCCTGCGGCTTATCACAGTAATGTAGTCGGACCAGTACAGTAGCCCAGCTCTGACTTATGAGGTTGAAGTTCCAGTAAAACTAAATGAATTATGTTTTCAGTGTCTACAAAGTGTCAGGATCAATCTCCCTGAAGCGTCCTTAGATGAAGTAAACAGCACAGCGAAGTTCTTGTGTGAATTGTCAAATTACAGAAGAGAATGGCGGCTCCACTTACCTAGCGTCCTGAATGTCCTTATGGTGAGTTAATTAGCGCAATTGGGAAAATGTCAATCAACAAGAAAGATCATATATTCGTGAAATGATTTGAAGATATTGTGATTTTTTTTTATCAGAATGGCTGATAAGTGACACTGAAATAATGCAGTGGTAGTTCTGCTTGCTTGGAAGCCATTTTGCCAAAACTTAGAGGATCTTGTTTTTCTTTTCTCATTTCAGACGGCTCTTTGCTATTTGTGCCAAACGTGTGTTGCGTTGTTAATTAGGCCTCGATTACTTCAGCACATATTGCAGGTAGGGTGGACAAATATGTTATCTTTAATAATAAACATCGCTTATCACTTAAGTAGATGTGTAGAAAGGCCTCCTAGTATTGGCTAATGATTTGTTTTCAAAACTTATGAAATGTCTTACTTCGAAGTAAAATACCCCACATTAGAGGTAAATGTATGGCATGGTGGGATGCCCCAATTTATTCAACCTGTGTTTGCAACTCTTTGTGAAATAAATTAATCAAATGAATTACTGAATCTCAATAAAAATTTTATTATTAAGCCATATATATTACAAATGATAAAGAAGTCATATTCCAAAAAAATCTGTTAATAATTTGTACTTATAATTATCTTCTGATATTATCCAGAAACCTGGGACTTCTGAAAAGACAAATATACGTCAAGACAGACTAGCGATGACTCCCGTGACTAGAAGACTTTCCACTCAGTCATCAACGGACGAAAGCGATTCGTTTCCTGAAATGTACACTGGGCAACAAAGGTGAGGATTTAGAACAATCAAGAAGACTGTGCTGCCCTCTATGGCAAGTTCTTGCTGCTGATGAGGGTTAATTGTGAAATGAGGGAGAGATGCGCCAATTTCCAAAAATATAAGATGACTTTAGCATGTACGCTGTGGTCAAAGTGGTCTTATAGTGATCAGGGTGTCAGAGAAACAGATTATTTATTAAGGAAATTTAAATTTGTGAATTTGTGTGTTGTGCATGGAGCCACGATGATGAAAGTGTCAGGTACATGGACAGACAGATAAATGAGTATTAAATAGATAGAGAGGTTTTATTCACCGTAAGTGCACATGGTCAATTATGAGATCTCGTGTTTCTAATGGTTCATTTGCAACCTTCATTAACATTTCATATGAATAAATAATTGACAATTTACATTTGTGGTTTTTTCAGGCTTTTAGAAATCCTAGTCCCAAGCTTCACAGCTCTGCGCTTGTTCTGTCCAGAGTTATGTCCAGTTTTGTTGGACCAGAGTCTGGACATCACCGAATACGACCCCCTGATTGGCCTCGGCTTTGGAACACCAAGTGTAGAGCAGGAAACGCCCCCTACATTTGGAATGTTGACCTCATGTATGAACATGTGCCTTAGACTTCTAAATAAGGTACTAGAAAGAAGATTTTCAAAAGATTCTGTGTTTATTACTATCATTTTGATTGTCCTTTTATTCAGGGTATCCACTGGACAGTGAAAACAGGGAAAATTGTAAATTGTAAAAAAAAAATTCCCTGCAGGGAAAATTCAGGGAATACACAGGGAATTTTGTCATTATATGTATAATATATATCTTTTATTCAACAGCTTCATGTCATTCATGACATATGTGTCATAATGTAAACAGAAAATACAAAGTAAATGACATACAATAACAATTAAAGAATAATAGAAAAGTAGTAAATAAAACTAGGTTCCAGCTACGTTAAAGATTTGTTACAATACAATAGCAACATAATAATGTACAGTTTTCAATGTGAAGTTCAATCTTGTTATATCTATATATATAAATCATACAGCATTATCCATAGCAAATGTAAATATAACTAGACTTGCAATTGTCCCTGACAATTACGATAAACTTTCCTTTCCTTTTATCTTTCTTGTCCAGTACCATTAATTTCTGCACTGGAGAAGTCTCCAAGGTCTGTTGAAAAAAAATTTCATGCCATTATCTCTGGCCAGTTTCTTGGAACCGTGAAGAAAAGTTTTTTTTGTATACCCTGAAATGCACAGAAGTGTCATAAAATAAGGTCATGAAATTTGTGCTGTTCAGAGTGCAATTGGGCCTTACTAGGGGTGCCAACTTCCTGAGTATCATGGGGGTAGGAAATAGGTGTCCTCACTACAAATTGTTTTCATAAATTCAGAAATCTTTGCCTTATTGTCTTAAACTATTCATAAGATGAACACACACCAGCACTGACTTTCAAAAAATATCTATTGGGTTTTTCTGTACTCTGCATTGGGCCTGAGTTCAAAATGCATGAAAACTACATATGTAGGAAACACTGTAACCTTGACCCTTTGATCAAGATTTCTGAAATTTTTCTTTTTTTTTTCAGTCATATGTATATACACACTTGTAAATTTTTTGGGACTGATACAATGAAGAGTTGTGGGTTTTGGCTTTTTAAAGATTTTTTATTCAATTTCCAATAGAGCAATTAATAAAGTACCTGAAAACCTCATAAATAATTGCCCTAACCTCTCAAGCTATACAGGAATAGAAAGATAATGAAATAAGGTTTAAGAACATATTTTTTTGGTTTCTGTACCTTGTATAGGACCCAGGTTCAAAACGCCTGAAAATTGCATATATAGGACACTCTGTGACCTTGACCCTGTGACCTAGAATTCTGAAATAATTCACATTTGTGAAGCACATGTATATATACTCCTGTGAATTTCTTTGGTTCAATCTATCAACATTTTGGTCTGAGTAAGCAATTTAGGCTTTATGAGTGATAAAAAAATTCTAGGGCATAAGCTTTTTGATGAAGATAATTGCCCTTTTACAGTCATGTAGTACTCCCCAGAGGACATCTATGTGCAAAATATGAATGAAATTGAAGACTTTCTTCCTGCTTTTTTGGGGCGAGAAACATAAATTTGCTAACATTGATTGTAAAAATTGCTGACTCAGCGGTTTCAGGGAGGTAGGTAGGTAGGTCTCCCCATTGGATAACATGGGAAAGAGAATTTTGGCTCCAGGTTCGAAACTGGTTAAGGTTGGTGAATAGACATTGTATCCTATGTAAAGGCCTAATTTTTCTCTACATAATGACACCAGTTGCATGAAATTTGATTGAATAGAACTGGAGTTAAAAATTATTGAAATTTGGACTGAAAAAAAATTCTAGGGCCTAAGTTTTTTAATGAAGGCCCTTGCCCTTTTACATTTACATAGTACTCCCTAGAGGACATATCTGTAAAAAAAATGGTGAGAATCCAAGCAGTTCTTCTAGTGATTTTGGTATTTTTTCATTTTTTGAATTTCAAAAAGTGACAAAAAATTTTCAATGTCTGACGCTTTTCCAAACGGAACGACCTAGAGCATGTTGCTATATATTCCTGAAAAGACAACATTTCAAGGATTCTAAATATGTCTTTGACATCCCAGTATCTCAATATGGAGCCGAGATATAAGCAGTCAAAAATCGCAACTTTGGACCCCTGTACCACCTAGACCACTTTACCAAATGGGCTCATTTTTTGTGTGGTAGTTGTACTAGGGTAGTACTATACAAATATGAAATGGCAAGTCAATATGATTATTCCTTCTATGGTTTTCAAAAAAAATTTCATGAAAATTTCGAACTACTTTTTTTCAAGAATTCATAGTTCAGTCAGCAGGCTCACAATTTGGCTCAAACTCCTTTCTGCACTGCGTATTTGTCTAAGGTATCTTGAGAAAAATTCCCATGGAATTATCTCTGCCCAGTTTCCTGAAACCGTGCTCTTAAATTTGTTTTTTCTTTTGTGAATTACGCAGAAGTGTCACGAAATTTGGTGATGAAATTTGTGCTGTTCAAAGCGCGCTCTGACTGTCTGTGCACTCTTGAAGTGCCAAAGCCCTCTCTTTATTAGTTTCTGAGTAATAAGCCTTTACTTCTTCAGAAGAATAATAATAATAATAAAGAATAATAAAAAAAAAAAAAAAAAAGAAAAATAAGACTTACAATAATAAGATAAACTTTCCTTCGGAAAGTTTATAATAATAAGTAAAATGCTAACAGAATTTGGATCGGAAATGAATAACGCTGGATGGCAGTGTGGCTTATTAACCTGGGAAAATATCTAGTAAAATGGAAAAATCATGGAAAATACAGGGAATTTTGTTTTCAAAATTGAGTGGATAACCTGTTATTGGCTTTGTTGTATTGTCTCTCTTGTGTCATGGCAACTCATTGTATCTTTGTTCAATTATGATTATTGCATATATACTAACCTATCCTTTATGCTCTATCATGATATTGAATTATGTTTTTTAATGTATGTATATCTCCTTTTTTGTTGTGTAAATTGTACTCGAATGTCTTTATTTATCATTTTCTTATTCAAAAGACATGTAGCACTATATAAAATTTATATTTAAAATATCAACATAGGTATATCCATTTGCATTTAAAAAAACTATAAAATGTGATAAATTAAGGATAAAACCATTTATTTTATTGAATAATAATATAGGCAAGAAAGAAATGATGCATTTAAATTAACGTCTTCTGCATGAAACCTGATTTGTTTTGCTCAACATTCGATGTTCTAATGACCATTGCCTGTAATTTATACAGCTTGACCCTCGATCCACTTCGCCAATGAAATCACCGACTGGAGATATTCCAGTTAAAAGGTTGGTGTACAGCAATTTTTAGGAGAATGTTATAATAGTCAGTTTTATATATAGAATTATGTGTCATTTCAAAAATTGTTTCTGGGAAATTTCAGAGATACGGTCATGTACGTCCTGGAGATGGCAACATATCTAATGATGTCTCAATCTGTACGATATTTAAGAGAAACTCACTTAGCTACAAGAGATAAACAATTGTTGAAGAGGGAACTAAGTGCTGAATTGGTAAGTTTGGCGTTCCGTTGTGGTTGCCAATCCTGGAAATTTATAATCTTATGTTTATGCTTTTCTTGTGTGCTTGTTCCCTCTAAATTTTGGCACACAATGGCGGGTATTATTATATATAAATATTTATATGGAAAAAAATTTAAATGGCGATTGGGCTGTTTCATTTACAAAAGAGGGGAGGGGTTACCTTAAAATTTTTAGATATCTGGTTTTTTACAGCCCTTATTAATATCATTTCCATCCATTTGGTAATGTTCTATGTTTGGCATGATAAAATATGATGAAATAGCATGTGGACATACATTATAAAATTTATGCCATCTGTCTTTTGCAGAATGCCTTCCTAATAGCCATGCAGCGCCATTTCCGCCGAGGTCCACAATCTCCGGCCGGAGGGTCAAGTGCGCCAATGACCAGTCCCCAGATGCTCTCGGCTGGACGGTCAAGCGCATCTCACACTGCTGCCTCATCAACCTATCCTGACCAGGCCTACTTCAAATTCATTGACAACTTCTTACGTAATGTTTTGAAGTAATAGTGTTTTTATCGGTCAATACTGCTCTTCATAAAATTGTTATACTGATCTTTAAGGATTAGTTTAATTGTTTCTCTCACTGACCCTGATGCAAGAAGTATTCTTCACTGGTTCTATGACTTTGAGTTTTATGGAAGAATTCATTTTTAAACTACACTACCCTGTTAGGGAGTTATAGTATTTATTATTTGACATGCTAAGAATGAATCTATTTGAAGCATGTATGATATATCAATACTTGAAACATGTCACTATTTTGTATAAATAAACAATGAAAGTATTTAACATTGTGGAAATGATGTTATGAATCAACCCAATTCTAAAATAATTGCCTAACTTCTGTTATTTTGCGCTAATGAATTAATTATGATGGGTTTTTAAGAGTTAAAACTATAATTTGCGACTTAGTGGAGGATGTCCACTGAAGGATACGTATGAATGAACTGATGGCTTTGCTTATATCTTTTATTTGTTCAAAGCAATTTTTCGGGATATTTTCCATCGAAAAAGTTAAGGTAGTCGGCAAGACTGTTCCTCAAATCCTCATTGGTTAAACCGTAGCTTTCTATGTCGTAATCATGTCGGCCATATTTGTGTTGCGGAAAATCTTCCATATGAGCACGGATGGAATGGTCGACCTCTGGTGACAGGTGCAAGTTGAAATGTTGGTAGATCTTTTTGACGGTAGAAAGTCTGTCGTTGACCATTTCTGCATACGGTATGGTTATGAAGGAATCCTGAAATAATTGAAACAAAAATGTAGTTTAGATATTTGAATACACTCGGCGACAATGAGATTCGCCACGCCAACGAGATTCGCCACTCGTAATAAAGTGCAATAAACATTTATTAGATGCTTGTTGGGGTGACAGAGTATTGTCAATTATATAAACAATTAGTTTTGTAACAAATCATGAACTTGCAAGGTGTTTAATTGAGTATTAGGGGGGTTGCGAATCTCGTTGTCGTGGCAAATTTTACTGTCGCCGAGTACCATGTAAAAAAAATTATAGATGAAATATTTAGCTCATATGAAGATGGTCAATGCTATGATTGTAATGAATCTAAAGTCGGAAAACATAAGTTTTATTAGTTAATAGTTTTTCAAACTGTCCGAAAACAAAAACTGGGTTTTTTTTTCTTGAGACAAATTATACTTCCGTTTTTGCTGGCAGATCTTAGTATTAAGAAAAGAAACCAAGCATTAAATACAAGTGAATAATTCCTGAAGATGTGTAAGGGCGGTTCCTTAAAAAATTTTTTAAATGGTACAACCCTGACAAATATATCAATCAAATATCTTTCAGTACAAACCTTGGGCATGGATTTGAATGCTCGTACAGCTCTTGATGTTGCTATACTGTAATATTCCAATATCCTTTGGCCCATTTGGTCATCGGAGAACCCAATTTGCTTTGCAAACTGAAAATTTTTAATAAAAAATTTGGTATTTATTATTCTGCACTGGGGTAACACAGACAACATGTTCCAGCACAGGCGTCTGCCTGTGAATTTACCAGTTGAACTATGCGAATACAACATAATATATATATTTTATTCGACAGCTTCATGTCATTCATGACATATGTGTCACAATGTAAACAGAAAATGCAAAGTAAATGACATACAATAACAATTAAAGAATAATAGAAAAGTAGTAAAGAAAACTACGTTCCAGCTACGATAAAAATTTGTTACAATACAATAGCAACATAATAATGTACAGTTTTCAATGTGAAGTTCAATCTTGTTATATCTATATATATAAATCATACAGCATTATCCATAACAAATGATCTAACACATAGGTAATTAAAAGGAACGTATATACATGCATGTAAAAATATACAAGATCAAAGATATGGTATACAAATGTTCATAATGCAGAGACTCAGAATGATGGTCAACATGTTTAATGCCAGACGATAGATGATAAGATATAATGAGAGATTATGTTCTGCGTGTAGCTCAATAATGGTAGACTTCAGTCAACAGGGGGAGCTCCATGCCGGTCCTCACTGCCATTGTGATGTCATCAATGCACTCAATGACGTGATTGTATGATGACGTCATCAAACAGAGGCTTTAGGATTGGTGTATAGCTCCCCTTGTTGACCTGTAAGTTCCCATTGAATTCGCTCTGGCTGGCGCCTGTGGTTCTAGTTAAGTTTGCACAGAGTCGTCTGCGGCTGAAAGGATTGGGGAGGGAAGGGGCTGAAGTGAAGGACTTCTAATGAGCTTTATAGGCAAACACCAGGCCTGAAGAAGATATGAAAAAAAATGCTAATTTAAAGTATGAATATATTTTAGCAAACTGCCAGATACACGGCATGTGAATATCATCAGAATGAATAAATTTATTAAATTCACCAGTCAAAGAAATCCCTTCAAATTCTAAATGTCAATTATAAAGAAAATGCAAGATACACAGCATGTGAATTTCATCAGAATGAATAAATTTATTAAATTCACCAGTCAAAGATATCCCTTCAAATTCTAAATGTCAATTATAAAGAAAATGCAAGATACACAGCATGTGAATTTCATCAGAATGAATAAATTAATTAAATTCACCAGTCAAAATTATCCCTTCAAATTCTAAATGTCAATTATAAAGAAAATGCAAGATACACAGCATGTGAATTTCATCAGAATGAATAAATTAATTAAATTCACCAGTCAAAATTATCCCTTCAAATTCTAAATGTCAATTATAAAGAAAATGCAAGATACACAGCATGTGAATTTCATCAGAATGAATAAATAAATAAAATTCACCAGTCAAAGAAATCCCTTCAAATTCTAAATGTCAATTATAAAGAAAATGCAAGATACACAGCATGTGAATTTCATCAGAATGAATAAATTAATTAAATTCACCAGTCAAAATTATCCCTTCAAATTCTAAATGTCAATTATAAAGAAAATGCAAGATACACAGCATGTGAATTTCATCAGAATGAATAAATTTATTAAATTCACCAGTCAAAATTATCCCTTCAAATTCTAAATGTCAATTATAAAGAAAATGCAAGATACACAGCATGTGAATTTCATCAGAATGAATAAATAAATAAAATTCACCAGTCAAAGAAATCCCTTCAAATTCTAAATGTCAATTATAAAGAAAATGCAAGATACACAGCATGTGAATTTCATCAGAATGAATAAATAAATAAAATTCACCAGTCAAAGAAATCCCTTCAAATTCTAAATGTCAATTATAAAGAAAATGCAAGATACACAGCATGTGAATTTCATCAGAATGAATAAATAAATAAAATTCACCAGTCAAAGAAATCCCTTCAAATTCTAAATGTCAATTATAAAGAAAATGCAAGATACACAGCATGTGAATTTCATCAGAATGAATAAATTCGTTTAAGAAATCCCTGAATCTAAATGTCAGTTACAACCAAAATCTAAGAAAATGCCAGCTATACGGTATGTGATCTCATATGAATTAAAGAAGTGTTGTAAGGTATTGCTAATTCGGCTATGCTGAGCAACTCAATTATACAACCAAAATCTCAGAAAATGCCAGATGTATGGTATGTGAATTTTATATTAAAGAAGCTTTGGGCTGGAATCTCAAATTGCTAATTTAATTATCTTCAGCACTTTATTTACCTTTCTCACAAGGGAACAATACGATCCAATCATCTCCCTGGGTTTCCTGTAGGTAAAGATGAACTTGGCATTCGGAAAAATCTTCCTACATTTGTCCAAAAACAGCAGATGGATTGGGGACTTTGATAAAATGAATTTGTCCTTGGTCACATCTAAAATTGAATGGTTTGGACCTTTTTCATTGCAATTTAACTTATCCAGATATCCTGCTATATTTTTCTGTACATAGTTATTGTTTATTATATATTCAATCATTTCGTCTTGGATGCTACTGATTAGATTTTGGTATTTTTGAGTATGGTTGATCATCGACTCTTCATTTCTTTTAGCTTTTGGGCTCTGATTTATTAAGTGTATGATTATCAAATTCATTGTTCCCACATGCACATTCTACAACTCTGTTGTGTGTTTAGTTTGAGTATGCGGTCATTGGTGCACAAAAATCAATTCAATGCGACTTACTTTTATAGAAGATGCACTGCATGCACCTTTTGTAATGCTCATAGGCATTTAAGACATGCGATTCTGGACAAGTGTACAGATAATCTCTCCACAGAGACATTGAATCCGCTGTGAAAGGTTCCACAAAAGCCAGAAAGAAGGGATTGAGCAGAAACGTACACTCCTCTGCCAAATCTGGTGAATATTCATGGAAGGCCTGGGTGCCATGGTAACCATTCAAAACGGCTTCCTCTGAAATGTTAAATAGAGTAAATTTAGTATGAGGCAAGTGAGTGAAGCTGTGATATTATGTCAATGACAATAATTGGTAAGGTCCTCCACGTTGGTGCTACATATGGACAGGCACAACTGGAGTGTGTATTGCGCAGATGGCTGAACCTGCAAATTCAATGACATTTTTTTTTAAAATTATTTGTCACTATAAGAATTTTATTTCAATCATATTTAAATAGCCTCTTTTTCTTTTCATTTATAATGTAAGGGGTGTGCACAATTTTACAGCTTTTTAGTAAGCTAGTGCACACCCCCCACAGTTTGCTCATGTCTTTTATTGTTTATGTAATGTACTAACCGTATTGAAGTACTACATGTTTATAAACGCCTCAAGACCACAGCATCCATGCACAAATGAATAAGTGATAATTACTGAAGTAATTGTTGGCGGCCATTTTGTATCGGTCACTTTGTTTCCAGTTCTCTGGTCTTCCTGGAGGGAGAGGATTCAAAATCTCCCAAAACAATGGAAACAAAAATTGAGGATCGCTTGCGAGCAGTCGATGTAGCATGGTGGTCCCACAACGCGGTGGGCCGATGATGAGGAAAGGGCCATTCAAAGGTGTCTGGAGATGATGTTAGTATGAAATAAAACTTTTATTTAATGTATACATCCCGGCCTGATATAAATTTAGTGCTTTACAGATTATGATGTCCATATCCCCAAAAATGACAATTAAGTTATCCAGCCAGAAATCAGAAAATGGACACTTACATTAGCAATGTCAGGATTTTGAATGATTTCCTCCCTCACAGAGGCTCTTACTGCTGCGAAATACCTGTAAATGAATATTGAATTGTTGTAAGTTATTTTATGATGTCAGTCAGCATTGTGTTTGTTCAGGAAGGAGTTTAAATTAAATAATTTTGGGTGATGCAAAACTGCATGCTCAGTGAAGGGAGCCTTTGGCTGTTGGCACTGGATACAATGCCATATTGCCACTATATCGGGGTCGTCTGGCGAACAGTCAAGAATCTTGATTACCCAGGTCTGTACATGGTGCTCTCGCTTGCCAACTTTCCCAGCAAGGGCTATCTTTGTGCTGAAGGGGCCCACCTCCCTTGCCGAAGCAACCTTTCTAGTCAAGGGAAAATCTATTCTTCACCCAGATTCTTGATTTGGGGCAACCTTTCTTAATGATGGGGCCAATTACCCCAGCCTTCAGCCATCTTACTAGTAATATGTCCACCTTCCTGGCGTAGGATGAACCTTCCTTTGATGAGGGTGTAGTGCGCTGGGCTTCCAACCACTGGGTCCTGGGTTCAATTCCTATCACCATAGAGCAGGAAGGCTGGCCCCTTCATTGAAAGGTTGGCCCCCAGCAAAGAAGGCTAGTTTCTTCACCAGGAAGATAGCTCCAGAACTTTGAGGGGCGGGGGCCTAGCTCAGTGGTAGCGCTCTGGGCTTCCAACCGCTGGGTCCCGGGTTCAATTCCTGGTCGTGCCTAAGTTGGATGGCTGTTTCATCCTTTCGTCTCATTGCCATGGTCCCTGCCTGTCCTAATTAGCCCATCAGGTGCAGAAATACAGGACGTAAAGCCCTAATCACCCACCCACCCACCTCCAGAACTTTGAGGATAACCCCGGAAGGACCAATCTCCTCGGCAAGGGGCAAGGCCAAGGGGCAAGGTCAACTGCCCTATGGAACTACATTATATCTTCCCATTGAAGGGGGGGGGGGGGGGCGGGGGCCTAGCTCAGAGCTTCCAACCGCTGGGTCCCGGGTTTGATTCCTGGTCAAGCCTAAGTTGGATGGCTGTTTCATCCTTCATCTCATTGCCATGGTCTCTGCCTGTCCTAATTAGCCCAACTGGTGCAGAAATACAGGATGTAAAGCCCTAATCTTACACGCACATGCACACACACACAGTCCCTAATTAGCTCCATTGACTCAATATTTTATTTTAACATATAAAACTGAACTTTTTGAAAATAGGACTAGTCCAGTTCTACTGTTTACACAAAACATCTGCAACCTGTTCAAACTGCTAGATCCTTTTTGAAATTTACAACTTGAGCTGCTCATCCAACTCCATTTTAGGAACCATTTTGTCAACTGGACAAATTCATAACCTCCATCTTTCATCTACCCAAACAGATTGTAAAGATCCAGCAAGATGCGAGCAGCATTGGCTGGATCAATAAAGCAAATGGTAAGACCTGGCTAAATCAAAATTTATAAAATGGTGCAGTGACTAGACACGAAATGACTATCAATAGATAGGTAAATTTGATTGACATAGTTCAGGTCAGCTTTGACTTATCTGTCGTATATCACAAAGAATTAAAAACACATTGCATATATGTATACATGTATACATGTGAAATAAAAAGGCAATACTACTGGCACTACTACTGGTTAATGCCTAATTACTTGAGAGCCTAAGTTGGATGGCTGTTTCATCCTTCGTCTCATTGTCATGGTCCCTGCCTGTCCTAATTAGCCCAACTGGTGCAGAAATACAGGACATAAAGCCCTAATCCACCCACCCACCCACCTAATTACTTGAGTCATATCACAAACTAACATTGAAGTAAAGAATACTGTAATCATATCACATCATTTACAATACTTAGTTTATGCTATAGAAATGTATATTTATATATTTTACAGTTCATCACATACAAAAGAATGTAACACAAATTACTGTAAATACTACCTAAACATTTCATAAGTTGGATGGCTGTTTCATCCTTCTTCTCATTGCAATGGTCTCTGCCTGTCCTAATCAGCCAACTGGTGCAGAAATACAGGACGTAAAGCCCTAATCACACACACACACACACCTAAACATTTCAACTTCAGAAGTTATAATAGATCATGTTGGCAAGTTGACAAGCAAGAAACGTGTGGAAGTGTACAGATGTATGCCTCTACCAGTGGTCCAGAGTGATTTTATTTATTATATCAGTTATGTTTCCTTTTTATCAATTATTTTTATTTATCTATTTATTTATTTTGAGGCGTTAAACAATAACTCACACACATATTTATTTATTTATTTTTTATAATTTTTTTCTTTTCAATCATCCTATTTATTTCTTCTATTCTATTATATCTTTATTCATTGATTTATGTATAACTTGTTTTAGGCTTGCTCTTGGGGTTAACATAATCAAGTTGACAAAATTTTGCATGTGTTCTGATGTTTTGAAGTCGTTTATAACTTCCTGGGTATCTGTGACCATCGGATTCATACCACTGGCTGTCGGGAGAGTGTCTGACGATCAACTTGAAATATATGCCTTCATGCACTGTAGCAGGAGGTCATACCTGAAAAAGAAATCAAAATATGTTCCCATGATGATTGTGCAGTGTAACTTTATGTTAGGTGTGCCAAAGAATCATAATCTTTAGTCACATAACTTGCACGTAACATTATTCACCAACGTTAGTATAACAAATAAACAATTAAAAAGCTAAATTATATTTCTGAACTTCTTTTAACATACCTCCTGCCATATAAACGTAAGGGTTGAGCAAAGGGATCTTCTCTCAGAGTATTCATTTAGGAATCAACATCAACTGTCAAAAAGAATAACGAGAGTGACATCACCACCGCATTTTTGTCGGAAATAAGAAAGGAGGTCTTACATATTATTTTAAAGAGAATGAACGCAGCGATGTGGTGCAAAACAACTTTGAGAAAAAATAATTCCCAGCACTTCGGTGGAGGAAATCTGAACAAATACCTTGATCAAAACTAAGTTTAAGTTCTTTGGTTACAATGCATTGCACAGAGTAACCTGCCTTAGTGGTCACCTCTTGAGAGCAGCCACCTGGCCTAAATGGTAAGTCTAATTCCCCCCAAACAAAATACAATGTAAATGCACCTTGATTAGGCAGCAACCTCCACTCTGTGGCCAGCTGTCAGTAGATTTCACCCCAAACCCCCATGCTGACCTGTACTTAGTGGTCAGTTGCCCCTATTGTAAGGTATTGGTTTTACTAACCTAGTATCCCTATGGACACCCATAGCCCACGAATCCATCATTTCCTGCATGGTTTTTGATGTCCTTGGTTCCACGTCAACCCTGGGGTAGATAAAATCAACTACATTTCTTAACTTGCTTGACAAATTCATTCAATAAAGATACAGAAGGCGTTATTCTTACCCAGGTTCTATCAAACTTGGTGTGGGTGTCACAATACGTCTGTAAGAACACTTCGTGCAGCGCAGCTCTTTTTCATATTTCTGAAGACCCGCCACATACTTCACAATCAACTCGAGTTCATTGTCATATACATCAAGTGACTTTTTACCATGTTTTCCAATTACTTTCTGAATCAGCTTAATTTTCTGTCTGGACCACTGCCTCTTCATCTAATCATTTAGACAAATCTCCAGGACAGACTTGGATGGCTGTATTGTCTAACTGTTGTAGCAACTCTCCCACATCAATTCGCGAAACAAGAATAATCTAGAATGCCATCAGAATGTTGTCCACTGTGCATGTATTACTAAGATAGATATTATCATATACTCCATCCCAGGGTATGGCATTTTCATCTTTGAACTGAAAAGGCCTTTGAATTTCATGACTTAAGCTCATTTCAGGTGAAGGTTCAAACTTCCCTTTCCTAGGCTCTGTGAAGTACTTTGATTTCTTTTTCTTTTTGTCCATCATTCCTGGCCTGCTCCATTTCTGCACTATTTTTCCTCATCTTGGGTGTCATCAAGGTTCTTCTTTCGTTTTCTAGATGGTTTGGAAATTGAATAGAGTAAACTTTCAATGGCTTGCCCTTTGGCCATTACAAAAAGTAGATGTCAAGTTTTCCCGGGATTGCTATTATTCCTGATTAATTGTTGCCATTATGTCTTTCAATTACAGCCCTGCTGTCTCTAGCTCTCTCATTAACAACATTTTGACCAGGGAGGTGTACAAAAATACCTGACCACATTAGAAAGAAGGGCAGATAGTCATTTAACAGCTTCTGTATGAGGTCTTTGCAGTGTAGGGGGTTTTGTTCAAATCCCCGCCGAACCAATCACCGCATTTAAATGTTGAAAAATATGTGAATTTTTTGTTTAAGTTGGCCAGCTGGATGATCAGGGGCAGGACTTCCTATGATTTCCTGTGTCTGCTCTGGTAGTTCAAAATTGGATATAATTTTCTTCAATCGTTTGGCGCTCTGGGCTTCCAACCGCTGGGTCCCGGGTTCGATTCCTGGTCGAGCCTAAGTTGGATGGCGTTTCATCCTTCGTCTCATTGCCATGGTCTCGGCCTGTCCTAATTAGCCCAATTGGTGCAGAAATACAGGACGTAAAGTCCTAATCACCCACCCACCCATCTTCAATCGTTTGATGCCACTTCAGACAGAGTGATAATAAAGGTGCTTCGAGTAACAATTGCTATGTTCTTCAACATTGATACAGCATTAAGCTCCCCTGTGTTTTGTAGATGGTACAGTTCTAGCTATTAGATTCCTAAAGTTCTTCAGCATTTGGGCACAGCAGAGATGTAACAATGTCACATTGGTGGGGAGGTCAGACTCATATGCCAAAGAGTTCCAAGATGGAATGAGATACTGTATCAGATCACAGGAGTTAATGTAAAAGCTCTGCACACAGACTGCATCATGGCGAAAGAAAAGTCACGTCTCGATGTTTTGTGGTCCTCTGTATTTTCTGGTCGTTGTCATGCTCTGGCGTATTCTTAGTCAGAAATTAGCTATTGGAGGTACAGAGTGGTCATTTGTTAACATCTCTGCTACACAAATGCCTTTGTGGTTGTTGTTGATCACTTTTACTAAAACATACATAAATATCCTTTTCTTTTGATCTATAGGTCGTTTCATGGAAAACCCAGTATCATTGAAATAAAAATGCCTCTTGTTTCCGACAAGCATCAGTTAACAATTGTATTTGCTCTACTGTGAAGTTAATGACATAAAAAGAGTCATACCCAATGTGCTGTATGTATGCCTTGATTTGTAATTTGGAAGGAATCTGTGAGTTCTAAAGTCCTATTTACAGCATATATCTCTCTTAAGACACAGTCGCTGAATTTTTCTTCATTTTTGATTTGTTTCAAAACATCTTAGAGGGTACACTTGTAAAATTTCCAGCTTTCAATTGTTCTTTGTTTAAATGAACAACTTTGATCTGTAAAACACAGGCTCACTGTCTTTCAGCTTTTCACCAGTTGCTTCTCTATTAGATCTTCTTACAAATAGAGCTTTCTTTTCATTTTATGTGGTTACCGGGCCATCTACTTCCACATGAATTCTAACTGTGTAATAGGAGGCCACCAGGCAGGATCTCCCCGACAACCCATTTTTTTGGCCAGGAGAGGACTCTGTCTGGAACGTTTGGTTTTGGAGGGTCATCCAAAGTCATCATGAATTTGGCAGAACAATATTTATGTTTGCATGCAGCTTTAAAACGTCCATACAACTTCTGAAACTTGTTGCTATGCAGTTGACAATCGCAGCTATGACAAAAAACTTAATTTTTCCTGAGTCATTACGCTTCAGAAAATTCTGAAAATATTTTTAAATGTACACCTTTGCCTTATGTATCTACATGTCAAAAACGGTAAAGATCTGTCGAACTCTTTCCGAGAAAAATGCAATAAAGAGGCAAGCCAAATTTCAGGTAGTACTACGATAAATATCCATCAAACCGTTTCAGAGAAAAATGCAATAGAGAGGCGAGCCAAATTTCAGCTACCTGGCAGCTACCTGAAAGTACTAGTGTTAAACTACACTCCTTTAATGGTTGTTAAAACTAGTTTTTTGTGTGCTAAATCTCAACCAGACACTCCAAAAAATTACAATATCAGTAACGGTAAAAAATTTAATTTTTTCCTATTTTTGGTGATTTATCACATCTTAGACGTGCTCGGAAAATTCCTAAGTTTCTTTTGGAGCAAATTTCGTTCCAACTGTTTTCGAGTAACATACATATAAAGTTTGGGTAGCTGGGTTCAGGAAGCCAACTTTACATCTTCGGGTAGCTGCCAGGTAACTGTCGGGTAGCTAGGTTTGGGTAGCCAACTTCACTGATATTTGTTGTAGCCACTGACTGATCCACAGTGTCAGTTGCCAATTCATCTATGGATACTTCATCTGCAGTGCCATTAGCATGTCTTTCACTGGTACAATTAAAGGGGAACTAACCCCTTGAGCACTTTACCTCTCAGATATTAGCTTGGGGCCATAGAAACACATCCACACTTTGCATAATTTGTATATAGGCACTGGTAATGAAATATCCTGCATTTATTAACTCCATTTTGTGAACTACGGAGGCCGCCATTTTTGACTTTCCCGGTGTTTTGCACTGACCGGTTTTGGAGGGTCATCCCCTGCCAAAACCACAGTTGTACTATAGATTTCAGCCAATGAGAGCCAAGTATTCTGGAGGCTCGGCATTGCAATTCAACTGGTGATTTGAGACAATGCAATCAGAGAGAGAGAGAGAGAGAGAGAGAGAATTTATTAGATCAAATTAAATAAAACAAACAAAAACAGCAAGGAACAACAATAAGCAGTAAATAAATAAAATTAAATAAAAAAGTCAAAATACATATAATCTCTTTACCTTTGGTCAGGAGACGTCCACTAAGTTCTTATTTAAAATAACCCTGACGTGGATGCCCCCTGAAACTCCTATTTAAAAAAATAATAATATTAACTACTGAATGTTTGGATAAATGAGTACTAATTAAATGAATTTTTAGTAATTTAGAGCAGTTTACACTGTATTAGATTTCAGCATTGTATGCATACACGAAAAATGTATTATGTTGCCAAATAAATCTATCTATCATTCGTCCACTGCCCTTGAAGGTCCTGGGCCTCCACGCAGCGAGGGTGGAAACACTTGGGGTGAAGTCCTCTATCCCCAGTGGCTAAAACAGGACCGTGCACATTGCACAAGCTGCTCCAGCTATCCAATGCAGACACTTATTGATTTTTTACATGCTTCTGGTTTCTACTACCAACTATAGATAATCAATCTTACCCTAGAGAGCCTCTACATAGCCCACTCAGGTGCTGATGAGGCGTTAAACAATAACACTACTACTACATCATTCGTCCACTGTTTATTAGTGAAGCTTTAACAAAAAACAGTGTATCGGACAAAGTTTTGTTGAAAATGAGTTTTTGATATTATATTTTATTTTAAACTGGTAGGCTTATATTAAATGTATCTAGCAATGCAACCGACATACAATTAAAATAAGCACAATTTGGTAATTAATATATATATTAATCTTCGTGAAGAAGGAGATGATGCCCTTAAAACATCCCCACTAACACTATATATACACTAAATATAGATACTATGAAATATATTTATACTATATATGCTTTTATTGACACAGTAATATCATACATGATACATTTGTCATTTTCTAGTTTAATCCAATAGTTGATCATTCTAAACTGTTGTCGTACATGTAATGGGAATCTGCCAGTCTCACCATACACAGCTTGTGATGAGGTCTGTTTCCTAACTCCTAACATATTTTTTAGGTATCCTAATTGTACCTTCTCTAGTTCATTTACAGGTTTGTTACTGGACCATATTTCACAATTATACTCAAGGATTGGTAAAATATATGTGTAAAACATTTTGAGGGCAAGTTTAGGAGTAATATGTCCTAGTGTCTGCTTGGTGTCACTTTGCAAAGCAAAAAGTGCTTTTTGTGCTTGTGTAACACATAAGCAGTAATTGTTTTTTTATCTGGCGTCTTGACCTATGACACAATAGATCTATAACTGATATGGTTTGTCAAAATGCCAGATATATATTACGAACACTCCCACGCCGTTTTTGGGTGAAACCAATAAGGTCAAGGACCCAGGCGGGGTAGTTTTGATGACTCTTTGATTCTATTGGTTGTTCAATTATGAATAACCCGTCAGGGGCCTCTTCACTATTTTAATGTATTCGACCCAGCAAGGCTCATGCACAACTAACCTAGGCAGTATTCACCCTAATTTTGGGTTAAAATCCTTGGTTACAACTTCCAAAGTTTATAAATTAAAGATTTAGGCATAATTGAACTTGTAACTTTGGAGTATTACTGCAGTAAAGAAAGTAAACACATCGCTTGTTCACTGCTCAGGCGAGCTATTTATAGAACACAGAGCCTACGCTTGAAAAAAAAAAAAAGATTTTTTAACCAGATTTGGTGGTGCAGTGCATAAGGCGCTCGACATTGTGAGTGATTTTGTACTGACAGTGGTTCGAATCCAGCGCAGAATTTTTCTTTTTAAAAATAATCTATAGATATCTGGCAACGTGAACAATATTAGCAGTAGACATGGACCATTCAACACTAACTTATCTGCGTAGTTGCCATCATGGAGCCATCAGAAGGTTCTCCAAGGTCCCAATATCATGTACATTGACAGCTACTGCTAATTGTATAATATTGTTCACGTTGCCAGATATCTATTCTTTCTTTTTTTTAAAGAATTTTCTTGTTATGCAAGTTACTATAAATAATATTGCACACTGCCCCTAAATATTATGTTACATATTTTATTTACAAAGCAAAGCAGTATTCCAATTCTGTTCTCTTGCAAAAATAAGGTCAGAAATATAGTGATACAAAATATTATTTGCCCATGCCTATATACCTTCTTAGATACAAATTGTTCATTGCAATCAATGCAATAATTATGCTGTATTCCCAAGAAATTGCAATTAACACCCTTTATGTTGTTGTGCTATATGTTCTTAAAATAATTGCAATGAACAATGTAACGGCTTGTAATCAACAGGATTATGAATTGATTCATATGGCTGAATGCACATATGGCCTAGCTGTGTATTCTTGACTTAGGACATAAGTGACGTCACTGTCTTGCGTGCCGTGTGCAATAATGGCAGCCCCCAGCATGTCGGCGGTTGTTGCAAATTGCACTTTTAATTGGCTTGAAATCATATCAAACCAGAGTTTACATTTCCTTTCACTGCAATATATTATTTAAAATCTAATTGAACTTTTGAAATTAACAAACAAACTTCCATTAGTTCCCCTTTAACACACCATGGTCCCTACCTGTCCTAATTAGCCCATCAGGTGCAGTAATACAGGACGTAAAGCCCCAATCCACCCCCCCCCCCCCCCCAATTCCCCTTAACACAATGAGTATAGCAAAACCAAGTGAACTTTCCATTTGAACAACTGCAACGTAAAGATAGCGATCCAAATAGCAATAGGGACCAGAAGTCAAACTTAGGAACCTGTCCGATATTGATTAAATCTCACCTGACTTTCTGGATGGTAGCATATCTCCTTATTCCTGTTGTCTGCTTGTTGGATTCAAACCCTCGAAGATAATACCTCAACGGAATACTGAAATCTTCCATAAGCATTTCCTTCTTCTCTTTGTAATGCAATTTTTTAGCTATTGCTGTAGGTGTTAGTGGTATCAGTTCCATTCCGAACATTTCCAGTAAATAATAAATTGAATTGAATATCCATATCAGGCAGTGGGCCAAGTACAATTTAAAAGTCTCCACCATCTTGCATACAACACGCGTCCAATTTAGGTGTTGTAACGGTTGAAGGCCTAGAAATCTAGGTCTAATATCCCATGTTTTCGTGTATACAGGTCAATGACCCATTTATACGCTGTCCTAAATAATTGCCATTCTAGGCCTCAGATCTGAGGTACTGCACTTGGCCATGTTTATCAAAAATATCCCAGATCTTTTAAATACCTCAAAAATCATAATTGCAACCTCTATCCCTGGTTAACATAATCACCAAATAATTTTATTTTAAACTTAACAGACAAATAAAATTCTGATCACTGATTACCTGCACTAATAAAATACATTGCAATTGGTAACTTGTGATCTATTACTATACCACTTGGCAGTACCCCATGGGGATAGAGGTTGCAATTATGATTTTTGAGGTATTTAAAAATCCTGAACCTTATCACCAATAAATGATGTGACATGCAATGTATGCACTTAATTTGATGACATGTTATGAGCTAAGGGTTATTCTTTTCTTTTTTTAATGAATTGAAACAATTTATATTTAGTTTTTCATTTAACAATTCCCAGTGAGGCTTCCAATTTTGTCCAACTAAATTAAGTAATTTACTTTTAATTATTAGCAGCCTTCCTGTGCTATTTGGGGAAACTCAAGTTTTTTTTAGAAAAAAAGTTTACGTGGCGCTGTGTGATGTGACTAGTGGCGACATCTGGCGGATATGAAGAATGACGTCACGTGCGTCGTCTGCAATCATGGCTGAAGATCGGTGCCTGATCACTGCAAATATTTGCTTCAAATTAGTTTTTCTCTTGTTATTGTCAACCAAATTGACCGTTGCTGACTTGCACGATCGAATTGACGACTTTTTATTGCGTTACAATGGAGGCAGAATTTCGCGCAACCTGAAATTTGTCGATTATGAGGACTTGATGGGTGATGAATTTGCAGAACACCATCGCAAAAAAAGATCGTCCAGAGAACCTGGGGATCAGTTCGAATGGAGGGTGAAGCAAGTCTTACAAAGGAATGTCATGAAGGGATCTGCTAATATGGAGATGTTTGTTGAACATTGGGGCGTAGGGGATAATGATGGACGTGGTCTGTTTCTTGTTTTGTATTATCTCATGCATCATAAGTTTTATGACTTTGATTGGAGACAATACAGAGGAAAGAATACCCCCAACACACCAAGCTATGGCCGTATGTATTGAATCATTAATGGTAGCTTCATTGTGTAATGATATCAGTGATTATAATCACTGTACATTGTATATTGTTTCAAATAACTGTATTGCATTGCAATTTGGCTGCTGCCCGATTGGTATTGTTTGCAATACTAAATTTGGTAAAAAGTAGTAATTAATTATGTTCGTATTTAATGGACGCCAGATATGGGCATAAATTGGGGTCCGCTAAACTGCACTAAACTGTTTACTAGAGCTGCAAATGTATAGCATACCTGTGCTTAAATGTCTCATGCAATTACCTGAATTATGAATTGTATTTATTGAATTTGTAAATTGTACCCATTATAAGATCATATTAATGGTGCTGAGGGCTGTTCCACTTTAAAAAATGGAGAAGAAGGGTGGCCCTGAAGATTTTTCAGATATCGAAGGGGTTGGAGGGGGGGGGGGGGTCTGGGGAAAACTGATACCGGGGGATGGAAGGTGGTTGACCAGAAATTTTTAATATCTTAGTGTAGAAAAAAGCGGGGTGGGGGGGATCTGTCAAAAACCAAATATCGGGGGGGGGGGGGGGGAGGAGCAGGGACTAAAAATGTTCAGGTCCCCTCCCCCCCCCCCTCCCTACCTCTTTGTTAAATGGAACAGCCCTTATGTCTTTTCTGCAGATCGATATTCAAAGGAGTTTTATCGCGTTGAAATTAGAAATGCACCCACTATTGGTTTGGAGCCTGAGCTGGTCAGTATTATCGCATTTATAAATTGTATACGTTAATCCTTTCCAGTATATTCAGTTTGCTAAACATTAGTAAAAAGAACAAAGTGAAATATTGTAGAAATTGACTTAAAATTATTGCCAGAAATTGCTGTAAAAATATTTTCACTTGAAGAGAATTGAGCAATATGTCTTTTTGAACTGAGCATTGGTAGCAACATAGATGTTTTATTGCAGGGTTTTCAAAGCCACTTTCCAACTCCTGTGATAGAAAACTGGCCCTCAGAACTTGTTGAAGCCTGCACAGACAGTGTGCATAGATGCGTTCGAGAAATTGCCTATGTAAGTAACATGATAAAAATATCAGGACTGATATTATTTGGCTGTATATTCCAATACGAACTAGAGGGAACTCAGAGAGTGCAAACCTCCCCCAAGGCCCTGGAATGACTGCTGACCCAATTTTCCACACATTATTTGACCAGAATCTGTCCTTTTGTTATGGCTATATCATGTGAAAAAGTCTTCTGGATCCAGTATCCAAGGTGTGATCCAGATTCAAATAATTGGTCTGTGCCCCAGGTCCATGATGTGAGCTATACCTCCATTAACTTGAGGTGTTCCAACATAAAAATGTAATGAAGACCAACAAAATTGATTAGCCCAGCAGCATTGATTTTACATACTGGGAATAGTATTCCGGATACAGGAACCGGGATATGATCCAGATCACCTCCAACATTTAATCAGTTCTAGGGTACGGCATTAACCATCTACCCACCAAATTTCATCCAAATCCATCCATAACATTTCGAGATATCCTGCTTAAAAACAAATTCTGAACCCAGTGTAATATGCGATGTAAAAGACCCTGCGCAATTATCTCGCCAACTGACACTTGGCTGGTGAGAAAATCCCTTTTGGTAGAGACATTGGTTTTGCAATATAACTCAAGGACTTTCTGCTAGGTTTTTTTTTTAGCCTTTTTTTTTTTGGAAAGAGGGTGGGGGAGAATATTGGACTTCCCAAAGATTTTCAAATTCATATTTCATATATTTATTATGACTATTGTTTCAGGTTGCAAACCAAAATGATGAATTGTACTTACTTCTGGGTGAGTTGGAGATTGAATATCCCACCAGGATCAATGACGACATTAACCAGCAAAGACGAAAATTCGTCTACACGGAAAACTGGCGAAGAGAAAGGAAGTTCATTGATATCGGCCATCAGCCATGGAAAAACAGAGAGGCTGCCTTTGCTTTTGCTGTAAGCCTTAACAAACATTACAATTTTGTGGGTCTAATTATGAAATCATGGGTGCACCGAGTAGTCTTATTTGTGGTAGTGTGGCTCGTGTTTGTTGCGATGTTTGTGTAAAGAGGGGTTACTTGTTTACAAGGTCAAGTGTGCTGTGCAAAGTGATGAGCACTATTAAATAAAGAGTCATTAAAGATACAGGTAATAGCTATGTCACTCTCAAATAGTCTGATTATTTGTGGTGTGCATGTATTTGCAATTATACAAGGTCAAGTGTGCTGTGCAAAGTGATGAGCACTAGTAAATAAAGAGTCACTAAAGATACAAGTAATGGCTATGTCACTCTCAGATAGTCTGATTATTTGTGGTGTGCATGTATTTGCAGTTATACCCATTCCGACGACCTTTTCTTTGGAGTTTAGTTCTATAAAAAGCACATAGTAACCTTATCTTTACAAAATCTTACAATTTTTATTTTTTTAGTTTTCAACTTCCAGTTATCCCACAACAGAAATTATGTTTAACACAAGTCAACAAGACTTTTCTTTTATAATCCTTACAGACAGTAGCCAGTTATTTCCTGTGCTTTTATGCACTACAAAGAGAAGGCTTTCTCATCTCGATTCCGTTCGACCCTCACTGCCATCGAATGATGATCTACAGCATGAAGGGATACGCTGAGGTTCAGTTCGGTTGTGCGGAGTTGGCGTTCTGTGCAGGTATAATAGTAATATGTATATTCTGAATAAGGGGCAGTTCTTCAAGGTTGCACACTTTTCCAAAAATCCCAAAAAACTGCTGCCCGGGATGACCTGGGAAGCCCACCCATAACCCTTGCTGCATTAGAGCTTTCTCCTCTGACATGCACGGATGTCTCCTCTAAAATTCAGGCCAATCAGAGGCTTTCCCCCGGACAGCTGATTGTTCCCTCAACTTCTTGTCTCTGAGCAGTGGTGCAACCTTCTTTTTAACTATTGTTAATAGTACATCTAGTTTCATAAATACGGTCGACTGTAGCTGTCTCTAGCGACCTGTACCTGGCTGTGGTCTAAACATGCTAAAGTCAGCTGCTTCTGTCCACTTCTTTAGCTAATAATCGGCTTACATCTATAACCAGATAAATATTAACCTTGGTATATGTAAGAAATTAATCTGATATATCATAAATATTTCATTTTAGATCAAGTTTTGAGTAGCCAGCTATGACAGCTTTGTCTAGTTTCAATTTGACGGGCCGTTTTTAATGAAACTAACTGTATACAGCTTATTTCAGTGACTAAACTCACCCGCTGACGCCTGTTTCAAGAACTTTTACTCCATCTGGCCTTTTTACAGAAATTTGATTGTTTTATTGCTGTACATAATTACCTACATCAATGGTGATATAGTCTTTTTTACTATTTCAGATCCCTGCTGGGGTGAAAGTAAATACGGTTACGACATTGTGTTGTACGAATTTGAATCCGGTATAAGAATGGGGAAGCCCACCCATAACCCTTGCTGGCAAATGAAGGGCGGGAAAAATAACATGTGCAACCTCCTGAATACTTTCAGTCAACCAGTGAGCTTCATGGACCTGCAGATGAGCAAATTGAATTACAGTTGTAATTGTACTACAGGCTTCCGTTACTCAATGATTACAAGGCAATGTGAAGGTAGGCCTCAATGAAAGATTGAAGTACAGCTATGGCCAAATGTTTCGGACACTTTAAAACCCTGATTTTGGTCTGGTTTTTTGCTTTAAGGCCCTTCTTCTTGAATTATTATACAGTTGCACATTAATCACGCCAATATATAAATAAAGTTACGGATGGTTGGTCAGAGGGAAGACCCTCATTTTCCACATGTTTTGCTGGCGGGAGTAGAATGAAGAGCCAGAAGGTTCTGGATGAGTTTTACCCCTTGTGACCTAAAAACAGTCAAAGTCATACATTTTTGAACTCATTCAAGGTCTTCTTCTAAGGTATATTACCTCTAGTTCCATGGGGGCAGGGGCCTAGCTCAGAGGTAGCGCTCTGGGCTTCCAACCGCTGGGTCCCTGGTTCGATTCCCGGTCGAGCCTAAGTTGGATGGCTGTTTCATCCTTCATCTCATTGCCATGGTCTCTGCCTGTCCTAATTAGTCCATCAGGTGCAGAAATACAGGTCATAAAGCCCTACTCACACACACACACACACACCTCTAGTTCCATGAGCTTAGCATAATAGACCTGAAGTTATCATGTCTACAAGTATGGCTGACAGACAGACAGACAGAGAGACAAAAGGTAGGCCATCACAATGATGCAAGATCAAATAAGCGCCAAAGTCACCATCTATCGCAAGTCTCCTCAAACTTATGGCCACGGCTGTACATTGTATTGCCGTTTCCAGATTAAGTGCCGCGACACTTCAATGTTGGTGCAACATTGACCTAGCGTTAGTTGGTACCCTCATCCACACATGCAGAGGAGTCGGTTTTGGCCACTGAAGTCACGTGGATTTGTGTTACGATTCTGACATTTTCATGATTGGTTGCCGTTGGTGCTGTTCTTATTTCTAATTGGGCGTTTTCATTTTGGCAAGTTCAAAATCAGAGGGCGTGACGTTATGAACAATCATCGCTTCGATCACCTCTAAAAATCATATGCCATGTAAGCATTATTATAGCAACCGTCAGTTTCACTATTTTGTTGGAGACTGTGGAACCAGTGATTATTGAAGTCTTGTTTTAAAACAGACAAATGATTTGCCTAAAATTGGCTCTAAATGTCGACCAAGGTTGCCACGATTTTGATCTAATTTGGCATTCTGTCTGGGTAACTATGTTGAAATATATGTTACATTATGATGTCATGGCAAAGTTCTACAATGGTAACGAATGAACTGTACATGGTAAGATGTTTATATAATGTGCGACCACAAGATTGTTGATGTTTGCAGATTGTAAAAAAAGATGTCCCATAAGCATACAGGGGGCAAAAGACCGAACTCTTTGATAATAACATCAAAAGAACATGAAAATATAGCACAAGTCAAAACTGAGCTAAACAGATGGATCCAGATGTTCTTGATGTGTCAGGATGTTAGAAATATATTGATATATGTGGATGTTAGAAACATGCTGCTTATATAATACCATTAAACATCTCGTATAATTCATCATTATCATCTTTGTACTGGAGTATCAGCTCTCTTTTCTTGTAGCCAAAACTCAAGTGTTATAAAGTTATTTTTATTCGTAGTCTCTTGATCTTCCTTTATAATGTTTTATTTCTCAGATATTGACGAATGTGAGGATACCGTCTTGAACACCTGTGACGGAGAGAAGTTTGAAGTTTGCCGAAATGCGATTGGCTTGTTCCATTGCTCTTGTCAGAGGGGTTACATTGCAGAAAACGAGACGGCACCATGCGTCCGAAATGAGAAGATGGCCCTTTATGACATGAAGAAAGATTATGGTTATATTGAAGTGATGCAGGAAAAACATGAGGCCAAGTCTGGTGATAAGTTCTTGAAGAAATGTGAGTTCTGTGTGATTTTTGAAATAAGAAAATGATGATTTTGAAGTAAATGTGTTGGGCATCTCTTTGGACTCGAATAAAAAGATGTTGCAAATGCTCAATGACGGGAAATTAGCAACATTTTTCACTTGTATCATGCTCGTATGATGAAAGAGGTGAAAACTCAAAGAGTTGCCCGATTTTTTCTCCACAACTCGAAGTTACACTTGGTAGAATTGATATGTAAACTTTCCTCGGTTTCTTCCACTGAAAAAACTGCATTGATGAGTCGCACTCCTATTTGTTCTACTGTAGTTGCTCTATCCCATGATGACTCATAAGGTAGTTATGACTCATTGAAAGGTTCATCGCTGTTACTGGAGTTTTCTATCACTAGAAAGCAGGTGGTGTCACTGTATCTAAACACTGTCTTTAGTGTCAAACTTCAGTGAATACAGGATTAGGGGAGCTTAAAATTTGACTAAATGTAGGTCCATGTATCAACAATGACTCACCAAGTGCAATTTTTGCTTTACAAGTGGCATGAAAGTTTACAGATCAATTTTACCCAACTTTGCCAAATAACTCGAATTATACATGGCCAATTGTGCCACGTGAATTTTCCATGCATTTGGATAAACGCATGGTTTTTGCCTCATGATAATTAGCTAAAAACCATGCATTTTCCATCCGTTTATCCTTCTCATGGAAAACGCTGGTGGCACATTTGGCCATGTATCAATTTGACTCTGACAAGGGGATGGCAATCTCCTTTATTGTATCCTCTCGATGCTAAAAAAACCTAGATGACCAGCGACCAGAAATAGATGTATGAGATAAGGCTTGGAGTCCTGCATGGGTTATACATTTAATCCATGGGTGGGTTTCTTCTGTTATAACTTTTTCTTCTCAATTTTGCTTTTTAGAGGATAATCATGTGTAACTGTTTTAAGTTTAGTGCAGTTATTGTGGGAACCATGATTTAGTTTCCATGAATTCCTCAATTTCCTACTTTCTTCTTTTATCTCTTCCATTGCAGTGCACGACTTAAAGTACTTGCCGAAGAGGTTGCTTGATTTCTTGAAAGACAAATTAGCGATTGTATTTCCTCATCTAAAATATCAGGTTAGTACACAGTGTTTTGATTTTATATATCAATTGCTTTTTTTAATGTTGTTGACCCGTTCAGACAACCAACATTATATTTCCAATTGTTGAAATATTAATTTTGTTTTAATAAGACATTTAAATTTCTCCAGAAATAATCCAGTATTACATAATTTGATATGATGATAATGTAATTCATTTTTAATGTGTAACACCACATCCGATTAAAAGGTCATGTTTGTTATCTTAATTATTAATATGGGCGAGGGCCTAGCTCAGAGGTAGCGCTCTGGGCTTTCAACCGCTGGGTCCCGGGTTCTACAGGGTTCGATTCCCGGTCGAGCCTAAGTTGGATGGCTGTTTCCTCCTTCGTCTCATTGCCATTGTCTCTGCCTGTCCTAATTAGCCCAACTGGTGCAGAAATACAGGACGTAAAGCCCTAATCACACACACACACACACACACACACACACACACACACACACACACACACACACTTAATTATTAATAAATTCATGTCCTTTATGTTGTGAGAACTACATGCAACTTTCAATTGTGAAAATATTTCTCATTTATTGCTTGAATAAATGACGATAGATTTTCATTCGATGAAATCTTCCTTTTATAAATATATATATTAATTTTTTTTCTATTTCAGCTTGCTGACTCCGTTGGAGGAACATAACATAATGTCCATCTTCATAACGTTTCGGTCCTTCCTAGATGACTTGGAAAGTTTTACTTTTATTTTATATTTAATTGGATTCTATAGTAGTTGGACACTGTTTTTATACCGAACGAAGCTTGCTGATATGAGTCGTATTTTTACAATTAAATCATGTAAAGGCATTAATAAAACCTATTTTTCAAAATGTTTTTTTTTTTTTCCACTTGTTATATTTATAAAAATAAATCTTATTTCCATATTAGAGACTAGAAAGTTTAGTTTCAAATGGCTAAAATGTCCCAAAGGCATCTCACTCATGGGCTACTGTGTTTTCTTTTAATTATACATGTTTAAAATAAAAAGCTGAAGTAGAACTGTTGTATTTTAATGTATAATTATAATACAATTTATTATATGTAATCGTCGAAGAGGGAACAACTGAAAGACTGGTATGCGTTGGTCATCTCTTCTTCCAACTTCTTGTCAATCTTTAGCCAAGGTTGTTGAAAAGTTGGCTTATACATTGCGAGAAACTGCTGATTGCTGGAAAAGAGAAAAATAAGTTGTACATATTTGTGTGAGTCTAAGATGAAGTGATACTGGAAGTGCTCAATTTTGTGCTCAAGATACATTAATTCACATGTGGGTGTCACAGCCTAGTGAATAAGATGTTGGACTTGTACGCAAAAGGTCGTGGGTTCAAACCCAGCCATGGAGGGCGGGGGCCTAGCTCAGAGGTAGCGCTCTGGGCTTCCAACCGCTGGGTCCCGGGTTCGATTCCCGGTCGAGCCTAAGTTGGATGGCTGTTTCATCCTTCGTCTCATTGCCATGGTATATTTTATTAGATTGCATCCACTTACAACGCATTAGAAGACCTCTGTTTCAAGCTACTACCTTACAACATCTCTTTACTAGATATCCAACCAAGACAATTATTGATTTTTTATATGCTTCTGGTTTCTACTACCAAATATAGATAATCAATCTTAACCTAGAGAGCCTCTACATAGCCCACTCAGGTGCTGATGAGGCGTTAAACAATAACTCACACACACACACACACACACATTGCCATGGTCTCTGCCTGTCCTAATTAGCCCAACTGGTGCAGAAATACAGGCCATAAAGTCCTAATCACCCACCCACCCACCCAAACCCAGCCATGGCACGGAGGAACTGAGTTGATCCTCCTGAAACTACTGCTCCACTCAACCCAGGTGTAAATGGTTACTGGGCTATAGGCAGTGATGACAATTGTAAGAGCTTAGCCCCTGCAGGTAATTCTGTGTAATGGGCTGTATACTTCCCATGGAGTTTAGGGGGGCGGGGGCCTAGCTCAGAGGTAGTGCTCTGGGCTTCCAACCACTGGTTCCAGGGTTTGATTCCTGGTCGAGCCTAAGTTGGATGGCTGTTTCATCCTTCGTCTCATTGCCATGGTCTCTGCCTGTCCTAATTAGCCCATCAGGTGCAGAATTACAGGACGTAAAGCCCTAATCACCCACCCACCCACTGTGTAATGGGATGTATACTTCCCAGGAAGTTTAGAGAGGCTCATGCTTGAACAGGCCTGCCTAGAGTGTAATTGTAAAGTCGACCGAGTGCGTGTGACCCATAATTGAACTCTAAACCCGAATACATGTTCAACTTTTGCTATCTCTAAAGGACGTTAACAAACCAAACTAGCATCAATGATGCTATGATTTTCCCCTGGAACAACCTGATGAATGTAAGTATAACAAGCCTTAACTCGTTGGAGACAGCAAGAAATTGCACTTCATAGACCAGTAAACACCTTGTTGGGTTAAGTGGCAGAGGAGGTATTTATAGTAGAAAACATGGTTCCAATTAAAATCCTGTGTCAATTCATGTTGACTTGCGAACATAGAGATCTATTTGACCAAGGGTCCGATTATTAAAGCCACTAACCGTTGTTTTACTGGTCAATTGCAATGAAACAGACGCCATAATATGTGCTAATGGCTGAGGTATTACAGCCAATTTCATAGACTTGGAAACTAATCTCATAGACTTGGAAGCTAGGGGATGTCATGTGAGTCCGAGACTCTTATTGGTATAGATCTGTCTTAGCCAATGGGAGTCCTGGGTTCACATGACGTCCTCTGGAAATTAGCTACCAAGTCTATTAGATGGTTTCCAAGTCTATGAAATTAGCTGTAATATAGTTTATGGTGTACTTACTTCTGCAACATGGATTGGTGGCTGGTATTCCCAAAGATGCACAGAGATTTGCACTTTGTGGAGAATTTGTTGGTGTAGGAGTAGGCGTTGGTGTAGGGGTAGGAGTAGGGGTAGAAGTAGTTGTAGGGGTAGGAGTAGGGGTAGGTGTAGGGGTAGAAGTAGTTGTAGGGGTAGGTGTAGGGGTTGGAGTAGGGTTAGGTGTAGTGGTGGTCAACCAACCTGGATTCCTAAACCAGGGATAGTGAGGCCTAAACCTGGGATATTGTGGTCTGTACCCCCATCCATGCCTTTTCACTCTATGTAGCCCTTCTGAAATCACACAAATGTTTTTGTTCATCCACTAATTCAATTAGCAAGAGTTTGGTAATGATATATTTCTAATTCAAGTTCTTAAGAGTACTGGAATATCAGAACGATTTTGCTATATAATCAATTTAATGGTGAGCAAAAACTTACTTCCACCACAGTACCACTACAATATTTTGCCATTGCATTCAGCAAAACAATTGGTGGCAGTTTAGAGACAATTACTAAATGTGTAGTGGTCTTGGTGTGAGCATAATGTTGCAAATGGTGCCCGATATGAGTGTACTTGTGGACCCATGTCCTACTAGCCTGGAATAGGCTTGGTGTAACAATTCCAGGGCTCGTGGTCGAGCCTCATTGTGAAAAGGGAAGATTGTAGTGTAGTGGTCCTGGTGTGAACAGAATGTTGCACTCGCATAAGATAGTGACTCTTTGGTACAGTGGTTAACGTTCTAGCTAGTTACAAATGCAATGGCCAGATGCCTCATAGGACATTCAAGACTTACACATTTACACCTTTTAGTCAATGAACCGGCACCGGTATGCCAGAGTTGTCGGTGCCCCCTAACAATCAAACATATTTTATTAGATTGCACCCACTTACAACGCATTAGAAGACCTCTGTTTCAAGCTACTACCTTACAAGATCTCTTTACTAGATATCCAACCCAGACAATTATTGATTTTTTACATTCTTCTGGTTTCTACTTCCAACTATAGATAATCAATCTTAACCTAGAGAGCCTCTACATAGCCCACTCAGGTGCTGATGAGGCGTTAAACAATAACTCACACACACACACACACAAATGCAATGGCATCCATAGGCTGCTGTATCACCACCATTCCCTCAGCAAATTCAAAAAATGAATATTGGCCTAAGATTAAAATTTGGACCATGGAAACTTTTTATTTACCTAAATATTTATTGCACTGCAATATAATTCAGACCGATATCATTGACATATATGAAGATAAATTTATAGATACTAATCTGATGTACAGTTTCAAAAAGTATTGTTTCACCTTACCTAAATCTGTTGTTAGAACCAAATCTGCCAGCAGTGCCACTGCACTGATTAGAAAGAGTGTTTTAATATCCATGTTAGTTTTCTGTTATGTTTCAAAAATGTCTAGGAAACTACATAAAATCCTCTGTAGTTTACTGCGAAAAGACTGCCTTCAATAAATCCTCAGATATATTTTATCCTGTTATATATTATTACAAAGCGTAGGTTGGTTATAGCTGGGTGTATACATGTATTCATGACACGATTTGCCACTAACCATACTCTTTATATCAAGGACTGTATTATTTTGAATAAATGTGTCATTCCCCTTATGATTTTTTGTGATTTTTCTTTGTACCTGGATGTTCCTGTTACGATTATCAATATGCCTTAGGCAATGTACATGGTTATTCTGATTCAATAAGATGATCTCAAGTAGTTAGATCTTCGAGCCAAAACAAATAGCATATAATGGAATGGTCAGTTCTACAGATACAATCTGTGATCCTTCTTCAGTGTTAAGACAAAATAATCTAGGCTTATTGAAAATGGACTATAGTGGTCAAAAACTGTAATATTGATAACGGATATCAGGAAAGAAAACTATTACAGCCAATTTCATAGACTTGGAAACTAATCTCATAGACTTGGAAACTAAATGGCAAATGGTATCATGTGAGTCCAGGACTCTTATTGGTTGAGGGACTGCCTTAACCAATGGGAGTCCTGCATGGATTCACATGACGTCCTCTGGAGTTTCCAAGTCTATGAAATTGGCTGTAATGCTTCTGAACTATTATTAAAAAGATTGTTTTTTTCTGTATGGCAATGGATTGATATTGTAAAATGAGAATAAGATGACATCAATCATACTTACAGCTTATGAATTTGTATTCCTGAACCTTTTAAAAAAACTTTTCTCTTCTCTGCTATATCTTCTAATAAACCATTACAACACAACATTATATAATGCTCTGCAATGGATTCCCAGTGGGCCATGTGATCTCACTGTAGGGTCATGGTGACAGACAGACAGAATTTTTTTTATTTATGCCATAAAAATCATAATAATACAATAACATATTGTTACATAAATATTGGCTCAGGCAATGCCCATTTTGCCTATACTAGCACCCCCTGTTTAAATCATAAACTACAAGTTTATCTTACTGCCAAGAAAACAAAAAACAAAAACAAAAAAATACAAAAAACCTTACATAATAAGTGGAAAGGTGGAGCTTAAAGAGCGAAGCAGAGACTGCAAAAGGGGGAGTTGGGCTCATAACTGTATATTGCTGGTATGTAAGTTTTTACAGATATAGCAATTGGCTATGTAACATTCACTATTGTACATATTTATTAAGTATTTTTTTAGGTAGGAGGTATAACCAGTTTCGCTATGGGTATTGACTTTATCTAGGATAAATGTTGGGGTAATGTTCAGAAGACCTGGCAACTGATGACGTATGCACTTTTCAGCAAAGACATGATGTATTCTAGGGATGATATATGCTTGAGTTCTAGTATTATATGGATGAGTAGTTTGTTGGAGAATGAGAAACTCTGGGCTGGAGAAATAAACTGGCACTGTATTTTTGAATTACAGGATCTCCAGAATGAGGTGTGTGAGGTCACTGCAAGTTCATTTTGTAACATCCTGGATGCCTCACTGTGAGCTCATTGTGAGGTCACAACACGAAGTCATTATGTATGAACTCACTATGAGATTTCTGTTATACCATTGGGAGGTCACTGTGATCTCAATGTGGGGTCACAGAGAGCTTGCAGAGGTAGGTGCTAGTGAGCTGTTCGGTCATTGCAATCTCATTTAGATGCCTTACTGTGAGCTCATATTGTGAAGGTCACAGCATAAAGTAATTATGAACTCACTATGAGTACACTGTGATATCATGGGGTGGAGGCCTAGCTCAGAGGTAGCGCTCTGGGCTTCCAACCGCTGGGTCCCGGGTTCGATTCCCGGTCGAGCCTAAGTTGGATGGCTGTTTCATCCTTCGTCTCATTGCCATGGTCTCTGCCTGTCCTAATTAGCCCGATTGGTGCAGAAATACAGGATGTAAAGCCCTAATCACCCACCCAAACCACCACTGTGTGCTCCCAATTACAATAACAAAAGGGTCACAACTCTGAAGTCAGTGTGAGTTTGCTGTGACCTCTCTGTGATAACATGTGACCTCGCTTGTCCACTGGGTTGCAGGGGCCAGTGCCACGGTGTTCCTTGATGTCGTAATTGCAAAATGTAAATATTTCACAGTAATGTAAGTTTAAATAGTTTTGCAATTAATATTTTTGTTGCATTAGCAATGTAATGAAAATTTCAAGGACCAAAATATAATTCTCAATTTGCAATTTCAGATCATCACTGAAGGAAAATAGTGTAATGCACACTGTATATTGTGTATAATAACATTAATCTGCTTTTGGGCGAGGTCCTGAGTTCAATTCCCAGGTGAGACATGATATAGCTACAAGACTTAATATTCAGGTAGTCATGAGAGGAAATTAGCTGTTTTCATGAGACATTTTTTATACCTTCAACTTAGTATCTGTCCTGGCGCATGTAAAATAATACATCACACCACATGTATGCTTCATTAGATTAAGTTTTTATAGATTTTTGAAAGTGTAGCGTGCTCCGTTGTAATAACGTTATGTTGTTGTATTACCCTGATCACCTGATTGATAAACAAGTTAAATGCTAAACTTCTAATAGGTGGCAGCACCTGTCAGTCACCGCACGCCATCTAGTGGTAATACATCACAGTAATACAACGGAGCACTCTACTGCAGATGGTGGAGAGACTGCCTTAGCCAATGAGAGTTCTGGATAAATATACTCTGGAGTTTAGTTTCTGAGTCGCAAAGTCAATCTTACCAAATTTAAAACTTTTGATGTATAAGCATAATTCAAAATCCTGACGTGACATTCCAACTGCAGATTTGGAACATTCAGGCTTGTTTTTGTCCACTTGTTGATCAATCTTATGTATGAAAATTGGTGAGTGACAATAACCACCTTATTTTATAAAGAAGTGCACTTTAATTCCTAATATTCAGTGTAAAGTGTTGCAAATTAATTAGTGGGTTCAAACCCAGGCTCAGCATGGAGGAACTGAGCAGATCCTCCTTCAACCACTGCTTCACTTCACCCACGTGTAAATGGGGAGGTTTGGCTACGGGCTGAAATGGCATTGGATTGCTCAGTGATGGCGCAGCATGATGTGACAGCTGTATGCTCCCTAGGGAGTTAAGAGAGTTCCTTAGAGAACAGGGACTGTCAAGCGAAGGAACCATGTGAAGTCGGCTGCTACATGCACCTACCAGGCTGATAGCAGACTATAAACCTTTATTTATACAATATTCAAAGAAAACTAACACATAAGATTTCAGTATTGTTGTCTGTTTAATGTGCATATTTTATAGATTCAGATACATTTTTTTAGGTCACTTTTGTTAAAAAAAAACATACAAATACAGTGATTTTGTTTAATTTAAATAAAACATTGAGCAGGGTGACCCCTCTTAGATGATCTTGTCATCGCTGTAGATATGATTCTTCTTGGATTATTCATCAAAGATGCAATAAAGAGATGACTTTGTATGCTTTGTCTGTTTCCTCTTCCAACTTTTTCATCTTCTTCAGCCAAGGTTGTTGAAAAGTTGAGTGATACATTGCCAAAAGCTTATGACCGCTGCCAAAGAAAGTGAAGAAACGTTATACATGGTTCGGTAGTGGATATCATCAACATTTGTGTCTTTTATACTTATAGTAATTCATGTTGTTAAATAATGGCAATACTTACTTCTACAACATGGATTGGTTGCTGGTATTCCGAGAGATGCACACATTGTTGCACTTGCTGGAGAATTTGTTGGTGTTGGAGTAGTGCTAGGTGTCGTGGTAGTGCTAGGTGTAGCAGTAGTGCTAGGTGTAGGAGTAGTGCTAGGTGTAGGAGTAGTGCTAGGTGTAGGGGTAGTGCTAGGTGTCGGAGTAGTGCTAGGTGTCAGAGTAGTGCTAGGTGTCGGAGTAGTACTAGGTGTAGGGGTAGTGCTAGGTGTAGGGGTAGTGCTAGGTGTCGGAGTAGTGCTAGGTGTCAGAGTAGTACTAGGTGTAGGGGTAGTGCTAGGTGTAGGGGTAGTTGTAGGTGTCGGAGTAGTGCTAGGTGTCGTGGTAGTGCTAGGTGTAGCAGTAGTGCTAGGTGTAGGAGTAGTGCTAGGTGTAGGAGTAGTGCTAGGTGTAGGGGTAGTGCTAGGTGTCGGAGTAGTGCTAGGTGTCAGAGTAGTACTAGGTGTAGGGGTAGTGCTAGGTGTAGGGGTAGTTGTAGGTGTCGGAGTAGTGCTAGGTGTAGGGGTAGTGCTAGGTGTTGCAGTTGTGCTTTGTGTAGTGGCAGTTGCCCAAGCTGGATCCCAAAACCAAGGGAAATTAAGCCAGGGATAATTGGGCCTGTTCCCAGGATAATGTGGCCTGTGCCCTCGATAGCCCCCTCCTCTGCCTCCATGTCTTTTTACCCTTATTGAACTCTCTGAAATCAAACATATTGCATGAAACTTGGTGTTATCACATGAAAATTTCTATCAGTGAAACTTGTTATTGCTGATATCGAGTTACCTTAGAAGCACAAAATGTTATTTTCCAAATATGATTGTTTCAGACAAACCATCCTTGGATAGTTGTGACTTTCCTTGAATCCTCAAGGCAGGGCAACACAATTGTTTATTATTTTATCTGTTATTTTATAATGGACTAATAGCTATAAGCTAATGTTAATTGTTTTTACCATCTTGATTGAAAATAAAATTTTATCTTATCTTATCTCTTGCAGTTAAGTATTCCTCACAAAATACATAACACCACCAGTATACTGCAGAATTTAAGCACCAAGGCCTGATTTAGCTTACCAATTTCATGTGGAATGCTGCCTGGCCTAAGAAAGAAGACCCTGGATATGGTATGAAATCCATAGCATATCAAGGGTGCTTCAGTATGGAATGATTTACCTGTTCAAACTAAGGAGAAGTTGATGAATATACAAACTTTAGACAATTGTTAAGAAACAGTATACAAAGTAACCTGTAACTTTACTAAGAACATTATGTGTCATTTCTCATATCATTTGTAAATATTTGTCATCGTGTTTTTGTTATTTTATTTGTCATTTTATTTTTTGGTTAAAAGCTACTGTATCTTATGTTCTTTGTTTTATTGTAACCACCGACTGTAAATAAAGTTTTATATCTTATCTTATCTTATCTTTTGGATAAGGAAATTAATGGTTCGTTCCCGTGAGGTGGTGGGCGGGGGCCTAGCTCAGAGGTAGCGCTCTGGGCTTCCAACCGCTAGGTCCCGGGTTCGATTCCCGGTCGAGCCTAAGTTGGATGGTGGTTTCATCCTTCGTCTCATTGCCATGGTCTCTGCCTGTCCTAATTAGCCCAACTGGTGCAGAAATACAGGACGTAAAGCCCTAATCACCCACCCACCCCATCCCGTGAGGTGGTCCAAAGAAGCGTTGGTTGGACAACATTAATATGGACATTAAATACCTCAAGTCTAACACAAGACGGCAGTAAATGGAGAAGAGCAACAAGACCTGGGCATCGCATTCATAAAGGAACAACTAGTATTTCAGCCAATTTCATAGTCTTGCATCAATCTCATAGACTTGGAAGCTAAACTCGAGATGACGCCATATGAATCCAGGACTCCCATTGGTTAAGGCAATCCCTCAGCCAATGTGAGTCCTGGATTCACATGACGTCATCTGGAGTTTACCTGCCAAGTCTATGAGATTAGTTTCCAAGTCTATAAAATTGGCTGTAAAGGTCTAGTAGTAATAAAGTAGTTGTGTCTGAAGTGCAGACTTAGGTAGTCTGTTTTCATACACAGAATATCCACCACAGCGTTGAAGAAGGGCAAATTACACCATGCATTTTTAGTTAGTTTTCACTTACCTAAACTCCTTGTTAGAACTATATCTGCTAGCAGAGCCATTGTCAGGGCAAGAGAAAATAATCTGATATCCATGGTTATTATCTTGTGTGTAGCGAAAGTCCCAGAAAATATCAGATTGAAGTCCTAGTTTGCTGTGAAATGACTGGCTTCAATAAATACTCAAGATATATACCCTCTCAAAAGTTTATTATTACAAAGCGTAGGTTGGTTATGGCTGGGTGTATACATGTAGTCATGAAAGTCTTTTGCCAATAACTCTTTTACGTCAAGGACGGTATCACTAAGAATTAATCTCATTTCCATTACATACTGTATATTTTTAGCTGTATTTTGTCATGATTTCCTCATTTTGCGTGTTCAACTTGACTGTTGATTGCATTGGCAATGTTCCATGAAATACCACACTTTTATGGTGCATCACTGCACCTGATACATCTCTTCAGTATGCCTTGGGGAATGGACACTGGTTATTATGACTAAACTGCATGTAGTGGGTGACCCACAGGCATCACTGCTGCATCAGCTGACTATTAATCATTGATATAATATATGTATTTGCTTGAAAAGACAAGAGTGTCTGACGTCCGTGGGTGAATGAGTCATACCTTAACCATGAATTATGCCACCCACAAATGCAAACAAAACTCCTGAGGATGTGCATCCAGGACTTCAGTTGGCTGTGGTAGGCTCTCAACCAATGGGAATCCTGAATTCACATGAGGTCTGAATGACTTGACACTGAATGTTGTACAAAAGAAGTTTAATTTCTATGATGAATAAATTTATTATAAGTATATCTTATCTTAGCTTAGCTTAGTTAAGCTTAGCTTAGCTTAGTGTTTAGCTTAGCTTATCTTAGCTGATCTCTTATCTTAGCTTATCTTAGCTTAGCTTAGCTTATTTTCTTACCTTATCTTATCTTATCTTATCTTAAATAATTACACTGAAACATGCTGCATTTCAAATTGCTATGTCTGCCAAAATTAAGAATCAATTTATTCTGGCTCATGATCTTGCACTGAAGCTTAATTTGTATTTGTAATATTTTATTCATTGGGTGGCCTTGTGGCAGCAGCATTAATTGCCATAACAGGGTCTCCTGGCTGTATGTTTTTATGACAAATTATGTTCCAAATTAGGTCAAATAGATTTATTTTTCTAAGCCCCCAGTTGTTTATGGCAATGATGAACTATCTTATTGTGACCTCAGCAACAGGGATAAAATGAAATTTTAACTTGCATATACCATGCAAATATTTGAAATGGCAGATGTGCATGAGTGGAGCAGCATTCTGGAGTTTGACCAGCAATACAGGGTGCTCCAGACTTCACATGGATTTCAAACCTTCTCCTGTGCAGTTCTGACATTCTTGATAGAGTGTGGTACCCTCTTATTACAGTACTGCACATTCAATGATTAAATTCCCCGGCTGGTGCCTGTGGGTGGCCTAATGCATGGTTGATAAGGTACATCGTTTGCTCTAGGCAGGGGTATAGCTCAGAGGTTGCACTCTAGGCTTCCAACCGCTGGGTCCCGGGTTCGATTCCCAGTCGAGCCTAAGTTGGATGGCTGTTTCATCCTTCGTCTCATTGCCGTGGTCTCTGCCTGTCCTAATTAGCCCAACTGGTGCAGAAATACAGGATGCTCCATTTTAGCTATAATGACACCTTGTAAAAATTCAGAAAGATTGTGCAGTGCCTTTGGGTCGCAACAATTTCGTACATTTTTCAATGCCGTTTTCTCGGTAAATATGAGAAATTCTCGTGATCATTTGACAGATGAACTATCCAAAAATCAATCAAAACAAGTGACAGTCATTTATTACATTCATCACTCATTTATTACAGTTATACAGGGCGGGGGCCTAGCTCAGAGGTAGCGCTCTGGGCTTCCAACCGCTGGGTCTTGGGTTCGATTCCCGGTCGAGCCTAAGTTGGATGGCTGTTTCATCCTTCGTCCCATTGACATGGTCTCTGCCTGTCCTAAACTGGTGCAGAAATACAGGACGTAAAGCCCTAATCACCAAGCACTTGTTACAGTTATACATCATACATAAGCAAATAATGAGAAATGTCAAGGACATCTTTGAAACAAAACAAAGATGTTACTTAAATCTAGGTGTGAATGCTTGAACTTCCAGTTATTTTTATTCGGTTGTCTAAGGTGAGGGAATATTGCTCTGTCTTTTCAATAACATGAGTGATGTTCTGAAACCTGTCTTTCAGTACAGCAGAACCAAGCTTGTCATGGGTGAGTTTGACTGCACGTTCAGCTGAATTATTTATCACAGCAAGACTGGCTAAAGATGCCTTGATTCTCTTGCATGATGCCATTTGGCCCCATTCATGCAGGGACAGACAACATTTCATCTTGAAAGTTGATTGATGCAAAAAATAACCAAAGAATCTTGCCCTATAAAGTCAGACAGCTTGACATCTGCCAGGTCATTTGGCAACACAGGCATTAGTGGTTTTCCATAATTGGTACCATAACAGTTCTTTGGAATGGCACATTTTGGAAACTGAAGCAGTTTATTTACCATTTTTATCTTGATGTCTGGCTCTACTTCATCACTGAACAGAGCCAGTGGGACTGTTCATTGCTCAAATGCCACAAATGCGTTAAAGAGGCTTTTGTTGCAACCATGGCTACTTTGTCATCAATATCTTTATAAGTTTGGATCTTTTAAGGTCTCGCAGTAGAGATGAGGCAGATATGCAGGAGAACCACCATTTTGCATACACAAACCACACAAACTTAACAAAGCATTTAAAAAGGAAAAGCTGCTGTGATAGTCGGAACACATAGATCTACATTTATCGAGAACTGTTCCAGGAGGCAGTTTCCGAATGGCACCTGTTGAGTAGAAGCCATCAAAGGAATAGTCAATGACTCAAACATACTTAAATTATCATACATATATATATAGCCATGAATAGGGATTTATACTACTTACCAGACAGGAGAGATATCTTCAGCATATGCTTGGATCACCTGCAATTTTCTCTACAAACTGGTGTCATGCCCCGTCATTCACAATGTTGCTGCAGATCTGGATCTTGCAGTATGTTGTGAGGTACAAATGCACTAATTCCTGGCTGGGCAAGTCTTCTGTGCTTTCTGTTTTGATTTTGTTGATCTAACTTCCCATCTTCTTAACATGATTCTCCCTGGCATACATACTGTATATTCAATTTTTCAAGTTCCTCTGGTTTTGCTGTGCGAAACAGTTCTTTCTTGCTACGCTCTCTTCTCTTTATATTCTTCTTCTCTTTACCTCTTTCCCATTTCTTTTTTCTTTTAGATAACATTGTAGAAAGCACTTGTCTTCATCATTTCTAATTTGATCAAAGGCATCTGTACTCTGTAGGCCAAAGAACACAGGTCCTATCCGAAGCTTTGATTTGCTTTGGCGTTTTATGAAAAGCCTTGTCATGTTCTAAACCTTTTCTTTATCACTGGGTTTGGACTTTGTGTACAGAAGAGGGACACCTGATTTTCTATATATGTCTTCAATCTGTGGAAACAGCATCTTTGCACTTTGGCAGTATGACAGATATTCAGTATGGTCTTCTCAGATGTGAGAAATTTCAATGCACACAAGACCATCCTCACAGTTGGTCATTTGGTTTTTCGTTTTACAAGAGGCCATTATGTAGTACATTTCTTTTCCTCCAGTCTTGTATAGCATGAGGCTTTTGCTGTCTTCAGAGCTGCTCCAAGACGGGTGTGGATGGTCTTGCTAACTTATTCAGACTGTCTCTCTGAGGTCAAAACTCGCACAAGCATTTAAATCTCTCATCATTCTCTGTCACAGTGCATATCATAGCACCGAGCAAAAACAAGCATTATAATGAAACTTCTGCCTGATTTTGCCACCCTTAAGTATTGATAGATTGCCATAATATGTACATCTTTATTATCGAATAATCTGATGTCCAAAATAATTTTTGCTGAATAAGATCATGTTAGATGGCAGGAATGTCGACTTAAGAAGTTGAAATTGATTGTACTGTGCTCGAGCTTTTACAGGCAAGTCCTGAATACACGTCCTCTGGAGTTTTCTTGAAAATGGCTGTAAGACAGCCTTGTGTTCAACTCTCAACACAAGTATTATGTGTTAGCCTGGTCTCTGCTCGGGACCCTTGAACTTTCAGGGTCCCTGGAAAATGAAGTGGACTACATTTAAGATATCGCTATGTGCATTCAAATGTATTGCTGGCCGCACAAATAAGTGGGCGGGGGCCTAGCTCAGAGGTAGCGCTCTGGACTTCCAGTCGCTGGGTCCCGGGTTCGATTCCCGGTCGGGCCTAAGTTGGATGGCTGTTTCATCCTTCGTCTCATTGCCATGGTCTCTGCCTGTCCTAATTAGCCCATCAGGTGCAGAAATACAGGACATAAAGCCCTAATCACCCACCCACCCCACCCGCACAAATAGGTTTCCCGCTTCAGAAAAGCACTGAAATATGCGAATCTTTTGCGTTTTGCCTTCCTTGAACATAATTGAGCCACTGCTACCAATGATATTCTGTAGACCCTCGCTGTGCTCAGCAATTTAAATTTACTATAGATGGCGCATGGGGTTGACTTGTCAACAGGTGTTAGCCATGTCAGTTGGATTCAGTTGTCACAATTGTATTGCTAACTTGTGTGATCAGTAGCCAGGGAAAGAAGTAATGATGAAATTAGCCTGTACAATACATAAATACAGCACAAAATAGGAAAATCCCTCATTTATTTATATACAAATATATTTCACAAGGGTAAAATGCTCAGTTAGTATAACTGTTTTTCAGCAGTGCCCTTTAATTTTTTTGCTGAGATTAAAACATCATGAAAATAAATATGCATCATTAAAATAACATGTAAAGTAAAATCATTTTAGTGTAAAATGTTTAAGATTAACTTTAATATCATCAATACTGATGAGATCTTTTTAGTGTTTTACTTGCTGCATTACAGTGGATTGCATTGAGTGTAAACAGTCACTTGACAAAGTGTTCTTGTGATGTCACAATTTACCATGCTTGAGTGGTCACTAGTGAAGCTCGTAAACAGGAATGGACCTAATTTCGTTTGTCTCAATTACAGACAGTCAGTATGACCAGCGAACCCTTGGGTTGGCATGATCACCTGTGGTGACAAAGTTCAAAACATTAAAAATGAATCATTTGCACAATTGAATCAAGGTTCTGGTTCTGGTAATGATAGATAGATTTTTTTTTTTTAACATTTCAAAATTTGGTACATGTAGATGTGGGGTTGTAATATAGACCTTGTGGATCAGCGAAATTGAGGCCTCATTATATAATAAAATAAATAAAAGACTCTTAAATATTATAGGTCATGGATATATGCGTGCAAAACTGTGATATGGCTGGCACACTTGCAATTGGGACTGATGATGCAATCAGCTGCAACGGAATATAGTTCATCGACCTGGTTTCACGGCTTGACATTTCACACTCCATAGTAACATTGTTGCATAAGTAGTTTGGTGCTAGTCCATGTATACATTTATAGGTTATTTAAAGTTGTATTATTATCCCATACAGTGTGAGCTCAGTCAATGGTTGGCTGAATACTTGAATTAAATATTTTCATTAGAATATCTTTTGGAGTTGACTGTCTTAGTCGACTTAAGATTCCTACCTTTTGTGAAAAATGTTTACAAACTTATGAAATTTGGGAATCCCATATTGAATTGTCCTAGATTCTTATACCCAAGTAATCAGCAACATTGACCTGCTTCACAAGTGAACCATTTAAATGGATATTGAGGCAATCCATATTCTGTAATTGTGAGAGTCTGTATTTTGAACCAACTAGCATTGAATGACATTAATCAACATTAAGAACAAGCTTGTTTTAGTCATACCAGGTGCCCACATCATCAATACATTTTTTTAAAAGTTTCATTAAGATCATCTGGATTATTTACTGAGCAATATATCAAGCAATTATCTGCAAATAAATTGGCTGCACCTGAGTAAATATGTTGACTGATGTCATTTACAAAAAGCATGAACAAGATCGGGCTGAGGACCGAACCTTGTGGGACACCAATATTTGTAAATTTCTCATCAGATATTCTATTCTGACATGAGACAACTTGTTTTCTGTCTGTAAAGTATGACTTAAAAAGTTCAAATTAGTAATCTCTTATATCATAAAATGACAATTTTTGTAACAAAATAGAATAATCAATTGAATCAAAAAAAAAAAATTTTTATATCGAAAAGACAAACTCCAGTGTAGACACTTTCACCTCCATTTTCTAGCCAAATAATCTACAACATGGTGTAAACAGGTTTGGGTGTTAGGATACTTCTTGTAAGCAGATTGATCAATGGTACATATTCGTTATCAAACAGAAATGACATCAATGTACCTGAATTTCTCTTTCAAATATTTTGGATACATGTGATATTACTGATATTGGCCTATATAATAACTACCTTTATCAGATTTACAACCCTACCCTTTAAAAATAGGGCTCACTCTGGCAAATTTCCAGTAACTTGGTACATATTGACTTCTTTTAACTGCATTATTGCAGCTGTAATGACAGGTGCTATAATTGCACGACTAATACATAAAATGACCTGCTCGACATACCTCGAAGACTTGTTTCCATGGCAAACAAAAAAAGGTTTTTACCTTATCAGAATGACCAGGTATTTTGCATGCAAAGTGTGTGTTACCTGATTTTTGTTTTGTGCAAATATCAGTCCATATCAATTATAACTGTCTGTAAGAAAAAATTGTCAGAAATGTCTAAATGTCCTCATATATATATGAGCCGCCTGTTTATTGCATCATTAAACACCATACACCCATGCACCACTTGTGACATACTGATGTAGTCCACATGCAATGTATGCAGAGGTGTGTTATTAAATTAACATTGTCATATAATGGCAAATCCTCAACTAATGTGGTTGTTCTGCCTTCTTGGAGACTTGAATGCTGTACTTTAGGCATATGTGTGATAAACCATCAACATGTTTGAATGAATAGGCGTAATGTTCTCGATGACCCTGTTACACAGTATTGCTGGTGTGCCATTGAATTTGCCATATCATGGGCACAAAGTTGGCTGTATCATTGCAAAAAACCATGGGGGAGGGGCCACAGTTATCCTGATGGGCTACCCATTATTCTGTTAAATTGGTCTGTTATGATTATGAGTTTCAAGAGGCTGTATGGTATGTATATCTTACTGCTAGAAAGAACATGTAAAAAAAAAAGCCTTACATAACAAGGAAAACTAGACCAGCAGAATAGCTTATGTTCTATTGTTTGTTTTACACCTCCGACTATAAATAAAGTTTATCTTATCTTATCTTATCTTATCTTATCTTACCAGCTTGATTTAGGTGGCATGAAATGTAGTAGTTCTTCTATGTATGTTTTGGTTGAACCAATGATGCTTGCCAAAGATACGCCAGTTTATGGTATGCATGTAGACCAATCCATCAGACCCTACATGTAGATGTAGTAAGCATGTATCTAGTTCTTGTCAAAGTATGATGGACACGGGTCTGCGCTGATTTATCATACCGTTAGAACGGGTGATCTTGACTAGTTTTGGTAAGCTGATTCTGAATTTAGATTTTCTGTAGTCAAGACAACATCTCTTCACCAGATATCCAACTCATCCTTCGTCTCATTGCCATGGTCCCTACCTGTCCTAATTAGCCCATCAGGTGCAAAAATACAGGACGTAAAGCCCTTATCCATAACCATAACCAGATATCCAACCCAGACAATTATAGATTTTTTATATGCTTCTGGTTTCTACTACCAAATATAGTTAATCAATCTTAACCTAGAGAGCCTCTACATAGCCCACTCAGGTGCTGATGAGGCATTAAACAATAACTCACACACATACGCTTCTGTAGTCAAGATCACTAAGGGCATATTTATTTGTTGTCTAGTGCATGGAGACTACCAATTACATTAGAATGTCATTATATAAAGAAACTATTTTTCAGTGAATAGATAAAATAACAACAAGAAGAAAACTCCCAAGAAAATCTATTAAGTATATTGGAATTAATTGCTTTTAACAAGAAAACACTTCATAGCATGCTTTTGATAGTAAAGTTTATTGTCAATATTCAAAGCATAGTACATATGTATTGCAATTTAAATGTTTTATTTGAAATTTTATGAGGTAGATATGCCACGTAGTTCTCTGGTGATGTCATAAGAAACCATCGAAGGGCCATATTTTTCATTATCACGGTTATCCGAATTTATCCAAAAAGCTGTACTCTGATGCAATTATAGAGAGCTCGCAGTGCTGAAACAGTGAAACAGATCTTGTAAGTACTACTAATTAAGGTAGTTATTCATGGGTGGGTTTTTCACACCATTTGCGATGCTGTCACACTATGGCAGGCATGAAAGAAGTATTCGATCCTACAGGTCATTTAAAGTGGCATATTTTATGTCGTGCTGAATCTCATTGTTCTCATTGAACAGAAAAAAGATGTGGTCCCAATGCCAATCCTAATGAGAAAAATTTCAAGGACCATGCATAATATTAGGTGTTCTCAATTTGCAATCTTGGGCAATCGTAATGTCTAGGTCTCAATTCTACTGGGTCTGAAGCTTAGTCGTCTTATATGACCAGATACCAGAGGCAGACATAATGATGAGATGTTTGAGGGCGGGGGCCTAGCTCAGAGGTAGCGCTATGGGCTTCCAACTGCTGGGTGCCGGGTTCGATTCCCGGTCGTGCCTAAGTTGGATGGCTGTTTCATCCTTCGTCTCATTGCCATGGTCTCTGCCTGTCCTAATTAGCCCAACTGGTGCAGAAATATGGGATGTAAAGCCCTAATCACACACACACACATGATGAGATGATAGGGCTGCTTTGAGTGCACAACATGTTACACATTTGGGCCATGGGTGGGGTCTTTTACTTGCCTCAGCATAGACGCCGAATATAATATGGAAGTGGCGGATGCCTTCAGCATTGGGCCACCCAGCTGCTTTTTGCATGAAGGACAGGACAAGACAGACCATTAGTAATACTTGCATTGGCAGCAATTGCTGGGAAGTGACAGTGTGGTGCAGACACTAGCTTGCACTGGAGTAGGAGTTGTAGTGGGAGTGGGTGCAGTCGAGGAACGAGGACCACATGGTCCATGGTGTCCTCCGTGGCCTCCTCTGTTGCCATGACGCTTTACACGATCAACTATAAAATAACAATAACAATTGTATTTAAAAAAAATTACCCACAGAAATTTTATAGATGTTTTAGTCGATATACATCCATCAAGGAATAAGGTACACTCACTCGAAACAAAAAGTTCTACCGAGGAAAAAATAAAGGCTAAGGACTTCGCGGTTAAAAAGAGACCCCATTAACTTATTGAAGTCTACATTGTTTCATCATGATTCGTGAGCATGTCGAACTTGGTAGACCTTTTCAGCAATAAGAGGGGGGAGTAGTCATTCTGGGACCAGTCAAAAAGTCTAAGAAGGCAACCGTTTTTACTAACTTTCAAGTCATTATTATCATGTGCAAATATATTTGTATCATTAAATTAATATCAGAAATTTTTACTTACCAGATTCATCTGCAATTGCAGAAGCAATGACCATAGCCACAACCAGAAGTGTTAAGATCTTGCGATCCATTGTGTAGGTGTGTGATGGTGTATGTGTGTGTGTGTGGAAGGAGCTGAAGTCAATTGATTTTCTTTGGATATCACTTACATTTATATAGGGTGGACCATGTAATGATATGGGTTTATATGCATATTTGGTCTTATTGCAAAGTACTGGTCAATTGTTTTGGCCACACTTCAGTAGTGGACGCCGACTGTAATCTGCATTTTTGGCAATCCATGATGTAAGAATTTATGGAAATTGTGAATATTATTTATTACTTATGCAGTGTCGTGACAAGCTGTAACAAATGTATTGTATTGTATTTTTGTATTGTATTGTGTTTTGTATAATCTGAATGCTACTGTCTTCAATGCAATTTTTAAACTTAGTCAGCCTCTACAATCAACTGGGCGGGGGCCTAGTTCAGAGGTAGCGCTCTGGGCTTCCAATCGCTGGGTCCTGGGTTCGAATCCCGGTCGAGCCTAAGTTGGATGGCTGTTTCATCCTTCGTCTCATTGCCATGGTCTCTGCCTGTCCTAATTAGCCCAACTGGTGCAGAAATACAGGACGTAAAGCCATAATCACACACTCACACACTCTACAATTAACTGCAAGAGACAGATGTAATGATGAGATGATATGCTAGGATTCCAACCCATGTTGCTCATTTACCCAATGGATGGGGTCTCTAACGTGTCCCAGCATCGAGCCTTAAAGTCTCATTATATTTCTTTCTAAATTTGTTTGGGTGGGGGCCTAGCTCAGTTTGTACTGTAACCTCTTGTGCATTTATGGAATAAAAAAATTAAAGGGCTGAGTGCAAAATAAACAATGTCTTGCCTTGAAAATGAAAGAGCTGTGACATCATTCATTGAATTAAGGCATATTACATCATAGGCATGACAACGAGCTCGCTAAATAAGGTCATAAATTTGTTTCCGCTATACTGTAGTTTTTCCTAATTAACTTACACCATTTTGTTTGTCTCTGACAGCTGTTCACTGCTACTAAGTGATCTTAATTTAAATGAATTACCCAGCAAATGCCTACCTTGAAAATCATCATTTATTATTTAATTTATATGTGCTACACAGTTACCCACCCGGGACCTTGAAAATTTTTTTTTGCTACACCAGTACATGTGGAAATTATGTTGCATAAGTGATTTGTTTTTGACTTGAGGTGTGGTATAATTTATCATATCTGACTGACCTTGATGTAAAACTCGTCGGGCATCAGTTCATGAATTGTGATAAAATATTGCTCTATACATGATTAATTCCCAAATGCACCTAAACATCCTTTCATTGAATGTCATATACCCCCCAGGAACAGGCATGGACATTAATATGTGTCTGTTATTTTTTAATTTATCTTGACTCACAATAGAGAGTGGCAGATTAATATACTTTAAAACCTTTTTCCTTTTTTTTTAAATTGTGGAGAGATACTTTAATTTGGTGAATCTTTCGAAATCCATACAATGAACATGGAATTGGTAAACGGATGAAATAGAATTACTGCCTGCTGGATGATCCATCAACTGTATGCCCTCTTTAGAACAGGACTATGCATTAGCCAAAAAAATTTTCTATGCATATTTTTTCATTCGTATAGTATTGTAATATTTTCATATTCTCCATATGCAGCAAATGTTAATTAATTGTTTGCTCACTTGACATGCAAATCATACTTATATTGTGATTCTGATGTTTTCTTATTATGTGGGGACTTTAATGCCTGGGTTGGGAAATTAAATGAGGCAATTGCTTGTGATAATATACCAGAACGACAAGTTATAGACATGTGCCACTTGGTAAAAACCTTGTGTGAGTCTAAAAGGGGAGCTGCAGTATCTGTCCGGTGCACCTATTCCACATATTGTGAAACTGTGCATGATATTTGCTATTGAACTTCCGGGCTTTTGCACCATAAAAGTGGCGACATTTTGATGTAAAGACTTGAGTTAGAATGCGATCAGGGGCATCACTAATTGTAGCTATCAGAGTGTTGACCCTGCCAACAAAATCACCTTTTTTCATCGCTATTTCCTTCACTTAAGTCTTGACTGATGTGGTTCCCCAAGTGTTTTACATGCTTAGTCCAAGATAATGGGATACCTGAAAGCTTCACTGATGGTAGGGGGCATTGTGATTTGTGCCTCGTAAACTTTATGCATACAGATTTCTGAGGATTGAACAGCACTCCATATTCAGCAGCATAAGTCTCACAAATGCTCACCATCTGTTTCATTCCCATTGAGCTTGCACTCAACAGCGTTAAATCATCGGCATAACTGACTGAGCCAAGGTAGGTGTTGTCTATCCAGCATCCATATCCTGTATGTTGTAATCTGTTTAGCAATTCATCCATGTAAATGCAGTATAAGGTGGGAGAGGCGATGCTGCCTTGACATTCCATTTGAAGATTTAAATTCATGTGAAAATTTGTGTTGCCATGTGGTCTTAGTAATTTGACACATGTACAAATCCATCAAGTCTCGTAAATCAATGGCTGGTACATTTCTCTCAATAAGTAATTTAAGAAGTCTGTCAAAGTGAATGCGATCAAATGCTTTTGTTGCATCCAGGAACGTGCCAATGACAGTTGCCCCATGATTCATAGAGTAATTAACCACCTCCTTTCCCCATGATTAATATAGTAATTAACCACCTCCTTAACGCCCTCGAAGGTCCTGGGCCTCCACGCGGCAAGGGTGGAAACACTTGGGGTGCAGTCCTCTATCCCCAGTGGCTAAAACCGGACAGTGCGCATTGCACAAGCTGCTCCAGCTATCTAATGCAGACAATTATTGATTTTTTACATGCTTCTGGTTTCTACTACCAAATATAGATAATCAATCTTACCCTAGAGAGCCTCTACATAGCCCACTCAGGTGCTGATGAGGCGTTAAACAATAACACACACACACACACATACACCACCTCCTTAACAGTCAGTGTACACATGGTGGTTCCCAGTTTCTTTTTGAATGCAAACTGTAATAGCGAAGTTTGGAGATATCGCTCATTGCATTTCAAAAAAATCAAGTCAAATGGTTTGGCCCAAAGTTTGCCCAGTGCTTCTGAAATTTAACCCCTAATAGGGAGCTTTTATCGGACCGTGTTATAAGTTTGTTTTTACAAATCATGCATTTTCCTAATCAATGAGGACACTGAATTAAAGCTGTTTATAGTGTTTTCAATTCTTTTGAGCTGATATGTTGTCGTGAAATGTGACATGTCAACAATTTTTATTGACTCTCTGAATCATTAGTCTCACCCAGACTAACCTGTTGACTAATCAATTGCTTTTAATGTTAAAATATTTCACACATATGGTACTTATTTGATCATTTTTCTCCCTATCCATCTCTGTCCCTTCCTTTTAGAAAGTAGGTTGACCACGCTTAGACATATAAGCTAGTAAAAACACCTTAATTGCCATAAAGCGTGTAAGTTGATTTTGCTTACTTCCAGGAATCACATCCAGAACATGGTCATTTCAACTGCATGGAGGGGGACTGAATAAGAATGAATAACTAAATAATCATAGCTTGACAACTCATTATTTTGGTGGACAAAAAATATATAATTATGTAGACAATGTCTGATGTAGCAAACTCAGAGAGCCTTTGTCCGCGAGTCTGTCCGTTCCGCGTTTTACACGTAGTGGATATAATTCGGCCAACGAATGTAGGTCACCAGTTGTCTAAATAGTTGGCGCCACTGCACCCACCATAATAGAACATCAAATTCAATTGATAGCATGCTATAACTAAATAATGGATGTGTATAGCTGTTCAAGTAGCTAATGCAAAATTGGCCTAAGTCAAGTTCATCGAAACATGAGTGTTTCTTTACCAACTGAGTCAGATAACTCCCGACTTTTCAGTTTGCAAAAGTTCTAGGCTCCCACCCGGCGGCCACAATACGGCCACCTGTGGATACCGGGGGATACCCGGCAAGCACCCGTGGGACCCTTGGCCAAGCCGCGAAACCCGGCCCCGTAGATATCTCACGGGTGTAAAAAAAATAAAAAATACCCGTAGAAGCCGGCGTGTGACCCGTAGAAGCCGGCGGGTGACCCATAGAAGTCGGCGGGTGACCCGTCCCTAATTTCATCCCGGCGGCTTGTTGAGGGGTTCTACGGGTAACCCGGCGAGTTTCATGGGTAACCCGGCGGCTTTCACGGGTAACCCACCAGCTTTCACGGGTAACCCGCCGGCTTTTTGCTACCAGCGTCAGCGTAGGCAGGGAGGGGGGTTGTATATACTTTTTAAAAGGCTGCTGCTCCCCTAATATTAGTCCGATTTTCCTCAAATAAAGACTGAATGGCAGTATAGCTCATATTGATTCCATACGTATTTTCGGATTAAAAAAAAACCCGAATATTAAGCGAGATATTTGTCTGAGAAGGCAGTTGTCTTGCGGCGGCTGCTGCTCCATTTATATTAATCCGATTTTCGTCAAATCAGGACTGAATTGTAGTATAAATCATACTGATTCCATACGTGTTTTCGGATTGAAAATAGACCAAATATTAAGCGAGATATTCATCTGAGAATGCAGTTCTCTGGCGGCGGCCAGGTGCTCTGTGTATGGTCATGACTTGAATGGTGTTGTCAATATTTTTGACCATGATATATATATACATTGTTTGGATGAGCTTTATTGCAATTCATTTCTACTCATTCTGCCAACTGCCATGACCGTTATGTCAACAGCAAATGCTCAATACATGTGTCAATTGCCTAATTGCCTAAATTGGGGTTCTTTGACCTGTCATTTCATAGTTTGTTCAAAGATGACACAGTAATTTGACATTGTCTTGATTGTCATTCACAATTACAAACAGATGTAATTGCTTTCATTAATTAAAAACAATGTATTCTATTGTAATTACCAGGCAATGATTATATTTGTATATTGGTATTTTATTTTATACATGTGAAAATTCTTATCTTTTTGTGTTAATTTGAATCTTATTGTGATATTTTGATCAGTATTTGTGTATATTTTTGTAAAATTTAAATCTAATATTGATATTGTAATTAGTATTTGTGATTTGATCTGTGATATTATTTGCTATCTTTTATGTACTTATATGGACCAAATATTAAGCTAGATATTCTATATTATATAATAAGCATATAAATCTATCTGTCTCTCTAAACTATCTGTCTATCTACATATCCGTCAAATAAAGACTGAATTATTCAGGGAAATGTGTAGAATTTATATAATAGTTAAGGTGGGGAAAATTAATGGAGTATACTAGGCACAAACAAGAATATTCTTGATAATAAAGTTAGTAATACCTCATAGAGTATAGATATGTAGATAGACAGATAGTTATAAGATCTTCACCTAATATGTTACTATCAATAATTCATTGATTCGTAATCAATAAAAAACGAAAATAAAACAATGTTTGTTGGCTTGTTGCCAATAAAATTCCGACTTGATAAAGATGTCTATGGAGCTATAACAACTATCTATAGATAGATATACTCTAGTTTAGAGTAATCATTTTAAATATTTATTTCATTTTATATAAATTATCAATATTTCGTTCTTGTTGTTGTTTCTGAAAATAATCCAACTGGAATTAATATTGATATTGCATGTTCCATCCATGATCAAAACAATCTCCCTCTTTAATATTCCATAATAAACAGGAATCAGTTGAAATTCAGAATTTCAATTAATGCTTGTGATAAATGATGAAAAAGCATGACTCACCCCATTCTTTGTATTATTCAAAATGTTAATAGCAATTGAGATAACGGTCAATTCAGAATTTCAATTCATGCTTGTGATCAATGATGAAAAAGCATGACTTACCCCATTCTTTGTATTATTCAAAATGCTAATAGCAATTGACATAACGGTCAAGGCAGATTGCTATTACATATATAGGTTAATTGACTTTACAAAACCAAAGGAAAAGTCCTTCCCATTGGCCAGTTGGCAGAATGAGTAGAAATTAATTGCAATAAAGCTCATCCAAACAATGTATATATAATGGTAAAAAATATTGACCACACCATTCAAGTCATGAACATACACAGAGCACCTTGCTGCCTTCTCAGACGAATATCACACTTAATATTTGGTCTATTTTCAATCTGAAATTCTGTGTGGAATAAGTATGAACTCTTCTATAATTCAATATTTATTTGACGCAAATCAGATTAATATTAAAGGAGCAGCAGCCGCCACCAGACAACCGCCTTCTCAGACGAATATCTCGCTTAATATTCGGATTTTTCCGAAAACACCTATGGAGTCAGTATGAATTATACTACAATCCAGTCTTATTTGACGAAAATCGGACTAATATTAGGGGAGCAGCAGCCTTTTAAAGAAGCGCTCAGCATTGATACAGTCCCGGCGCGTACGTCTGAGAGAGCACCACTGTTTGCCTCCGCCAACCTAGCTACCTTCTCAGACAAATAACTCGCTTAATATTTGGTATATTTTCGATGCAGGTATGGAATCAGTATAAATTATCCTACAATTTAGTTCTTATTTAACGAAAATCGGACTAATATTAGGGGAGCAGCAGCCTTTTAAAGTATACTCCTGGAAGCTGTGAGTTACTCCTACTACTCGCCGGCTTACTCCTACAACCCGCCGAGTCACCCGTAGAAGCCGTCATTCACCCGTAGAACCCGCCGAGGCACCCGTAGATCCCGCTGAGGCACCCGTGGAAGCCGGCGGGTAACCCGTGGAAGCCGGCGGGTAACCCGTGGAAGCCGGCGGGTAACCCGTGGAAGCCGGCGGGTAACCCGGCGGGTAACCCGTAGCGCCCGGCGGGTGCTGCCCCGCCCCTTTTTGCTGCCAGAACCTGTCGCCAAACCGGCGGAAAGAGCTGTTACATAACTATTACGTAATACTACGGGTTCACTACGGCAAAACCGGCCCGTGTGACAGTGGCTTAAGTCTGACTAAGGGCAATTTGCTTTTAGGCTGACGCTTTGCTATTTATAGCCACACGAGAGATCATAAAATCAAGAGATCTTTTCCAAAGTAAAACTATCCCTCCATATGGGCGTCCATGTAGGACTTCTGAGTTATCTGCACCACTAATGCCATAAGCTACAAAGTCTCTGCTTATGTTATCAAGGCGGTCTAAGTTTCCACTAACCAACCAGGTCTCTTGCAATAATACAATGTCTGCACTATCATTTTGAATAATGTTTTTAATGTATTGATCTTTACCAGCTCCAAAGCCAGTCATGACTTTGTCAAAGTGAGTCACCTCAAAAGTAAATAGAAACCTCTTTGTTTCCTAGCCTGGGCTTGATGTATCCTTCACTTCTTTGGTCTTTATCTCTTCACATTGTTCTGCCATATACTGGACATTTGTTATCTGCATCTGAAAGGTTGGGGGTCCTGCTTTAAGAATTGCTGATCCTTTGGTGGCTCCAGTTTGTCTGAATTGAGCTCTGGATGCATCGTTGCCTGGTTGTGTGTAGTGTCGCTTGCGAGAAACCAGCTTGAATTTATCTCTATCCAACATCACATTTGGAGCTGCACTTGTCGAGGTGCTGGCTGTTGTGTCCATATGACAGCTGTCGTTATTTGGTTTTGTGCCTGCATTCCCAGAATAGGTCCTGCAGTCATTGTGGCATAACTTCTATTCATTACTGAACTATCCTTCATTTGCTTAATTGAATTCACATTTTTGTTAATATCACCTTTTCATAGATATCATAGTCTGCTGGATTTCAGTAATCTGCCATTTCTGGTCAGCTAATTCCTCAAACAAGGAAAGCACAGTCCGTTTCTTCTGGAGCAGCCAGTGGGAGACGTTTGATGTTGTCCGCTCAGTACTTAGGCATCTTGGTGTTGTCTACCTCTTCCTCCTTGTCCATGGCTTTTACAAGCTGCAAGATGTCTTCAATGGCAGCTTCCTTGGCACTTACATTTGATGATGAGTGTCTGTCCTTGCTAGCATTTCCAACTTCTATATTTAATTCTTTTGCAACATCAAGCAGAATGCTTTTTGCTTCTTCTACCTCTTGACCGTAGAATGATGCTTTAATAATCTTCAGTCATATTGGCATAGCTCTGTCGAAATAAGTCATCACATAGGTCAACAAGGAGTTCATAATGATAGGCTGGTTTGCTTGCTCATAACACTTCTTGCAAGCTACACAATCCTTCTCACTACACAATCCTTCACTGGTTTATTCCCCAATCCTTGATTCATAATTCAAATGACGTCATCTGGAGTTCAGCTTCCAAGAGACTGGTTTCCAAGTCTAGTAAGTTGGCTGTAAAATCTTGGGTTGGTTAAATATATATCTTTGCATTAGTTTGAGCATAGCAAACTTACCAAGTTTAAAACTTTTGATGTCTAAGCATAATTCAAAATCCTGATGTGACATTCCAACTGCAGATTTGAAACATTCAAGCTTGTTTTTGTCCACTTGTTGATCAATCTTATGTATGAAACTTGGTGAGTGACAATAACCACCTTATTTTATAAAGAAGTGCACTTTAATTCCTAATATTTAATGTAAAGTGTTGCAAATTAATGAGTTGGTTCAAACCCAACCACTGCTTAACTACATCCAGGTTTAAATGGGGAGGTTGGCTATAGACTGAGATGGCATTGGATTGCTCAGTGATGGCACAGCATTATGCGACAGCTGTATGCTCCCCAGGGAGTTGAGAAAGTTCCTTAGAGAACAGGGACTGTCAAGCGAAGGTACTGTGTGAAGTTGGCTGAGAGCTACATTCACCTAACAGGCTGATAGCAGACTATAAACCCACCTTTACCTTAGATATTTAAAGAAAACTAACACATAAGATTTCAGTATTGTTGTCTGTTTAATGTGCATATTTTATAGATTCAGATACATTTTTTTAGGTCACTTTTATTAAAAAACATACAAATACAGTGATTTTGTTTATTTAAAATAAAACATTGAGCAGGGTGACCCCTCTTAGATGATCATGTCATCGCTGTAGATATGATTCTTCTTCATGTAGTTTGATAATTGGAGTATTCATAGAAGATGTAATCAATATATGACTTTGTATGCTTTGTCGAGTTCCTCTTCCAACTTTTCATCTTCTTCAGCCAAGGTTGTTAAAAAGTTGACTGATACATTGCCCAAAGCTAATGATCGCTGCCAAAGAAAGTGAAGAGAAGTTATACATTGTTCGGTATTTACTTATAGTAATCCATGTTGTTAAATAACTGCAATACTTACTTCTACAACATGGATTGGTTGCTGGTATTCTGAGAGATGCACATTGTTGCACTTGCTGGAGAATTTGTTGGTGTTGGAGTAGTGCTAAGTGTCATGGTAGTACTAGGTGTAGGAGTAGTGCTAGGTCTCGGAGTAGTGATAGGTGTCGGAGTAGTGCTAGGTGTCAGAGTAGTGCTAGGTGTCGGAGTAGTGCTAGGTGTCGGAGTAGTGCTAGGTGTAGGAGTAGTACTAGGTGTTGGAGTAGTGCTAGGTGTCAGAGTAGTGCTAGGTGTAGGAGTAGTGCTAGGTGTTGGAGTAGTGCTAGGTGTCAGAGTAGTGCTAGGTGTACGAGTAGTGCTAGGTGTCGGAGTAGTGCTAGGTGTCGGAGTAGTGTTAGGTGTCGGAGTAGTGCTAGGTGTCAGAGTAGTGCTAGGTGTCAGAGTAGTGCTAGGTGTAGGAGTAGTACTAGGTGTTGGAGTAATGCTAGGTGTAGGGGTAGTGCTAGATGTCGGAGTAGTGCTAGGTGTGGCGGTAGTACTAGGTGTTGCAGTTGTGCTTTGTGTAGTGGCAGTTGCCCAAGCTGGATTCCAAAACCAAGGGAAATTAAACCAGGGATAATTTGGCCTGTTTCCAGGATAATGTGGCCTGTACCCTGGATAGCGCCCTCCACCTCCCGGTCTGCTTCTATGTCTTTTTACCCTTGTTGGACTCTCTGAAATCAAACATACAGCATGAAACTTGGTGCTATCACAGGCTCAAGGCCGAAATGACCTGCTACCTTGTAAACAGGTGTTAGCTAGTCAGAATTGAATCAAACAGTCCATCCCTCAAATTTGCCAATTCTGATATAGTATGGGAAAGTCCTGCAATCATCCAACATTTTACACTGCTGCTCACACTCCTTCATGATTTGTCATACACAGAAATACACACTCTGATCACTGAAAGATTCAGGGACTAGTTGAGTTTCCTTGCTTGCAAATCTCAGACTTTTTGCAAAGCTAGTGTTTTGTAATGTCACAGCAGTATTCAACATATAACAGATTTCTGGGGAATTGTGTTGCAAACCATGCAGGCAAACTTAATGAATCGTTTCACCAACATATGTTTACAGCACATAGAATTTGACAGTGATGGCAGCAAGCGAGAGTGTGTCCTATAGGGAAGCTGCCACACGTCTCATAGACACTTTCTCCATGCAGTTTGTATTTTTTCAGTTCTTGTCAAGTCACAAATCTGAATGCCATACAGTGAAGAGCAAAACGATATAAATAGTTGATTCTTAATAGAGGAAGGTACTCCAACAAATCGTGTTCTAAATACATTGTATTGTTTGTAAAATTTGGAGTAAATACCATTAATGTCATGTTTCAAATCTGAACTCACTGTATGACCTAAGTAAACCGTGGATTCTTCAGGTGTAATTGTACTACCAGCGAAAGATAGATCCATTTTGGTTTTTTTGGCAAAAGTAACAATGCCTGTTTGAGCAAAAACGCAACAGTTGGCATTTGGCACCATTAAATAAGATATTGTGTCCCTCAGAATATTTTATACAAATATCCACCATCGCTTGTAATCCATGTATACTTGGACTGAGGAGACACAAATCGACGGTGTATCCAAGGGCGCCCATGAAATAAGGCCCAATGTGACAACCATAAGAGGAAGTTCTCAAAGTTGATAACAAATTGTCGACGTAAACTCCAAAAAGAAGAGGCAATAAAACACCTCCTTGCTTCACGTCGTTTAGAGCTATAAAAGTATTTTAATTATTTCCATTCCAAGAGACCCGCAAGTTTTGATTAGTGCACATGTATATAAGACATCTCAATATAACTGAGTTTGTTCCTCTGTTTTTCAAAGTTTCAAAAAGGTTGGTGTATTCCACACGATCAAAGCTTTAGAGATGTCTAATAATGGAGCATAAGCATGACTTCCTCCATTTATGAAATATGCAGAACACTGTTGCAACATTTCCGTACATAAAGCAGTAGAGTACTTTTCCTTAAATGCAAACTGTAGTGCATCTGTTGTAAGACTATGTAAACCTTCCTTGGTAAGAATAATAAGGTCCAAGATTTTGCCAATGACACAGCTGAGAGTGATTGCCTGATATTTCTCAGACAGATGAGTGATTCCACTACTTTTAGGAATTGGAGTCATAGTTCCAAGTAAAATGTCGGAGGGCACATGGCCATGAGTCAGCATACTGTTATACAATAATGATAAAAACACAAAGAGTTTCTTAGTACCATGTATAATACAGTCAGATGATAGGCCTTTATTCCCATCTGATTTGCCACATTTCAGCTTCTTAGTTAATTTCTGAATGTCACTAACACAAACAATAGATCCACTGGTAACTAATTTCTGGTAATCAAACTGAACATTGGACGAGACATCTTACATTAAGTCCTTCATTTTGTCACAGTCATATGGCACGCTAGTGTATAAACTTCTAAACTTGTTGTAAAACAGATCTGAAATACCATCAGGTTCACTAACCCCATCAACAACTGCAGGCACACTTTTTTGTGATCTGTTTATTTTCTTAGCTTCTGTCCAAAAGTCCCTTGAGGAGTTGTTTATCATGGCTTCAGCCATTCTTGTAGATATGATCATTGTTGCATTCTTTTTACACAGTCTCACAGCATAATGATGCTGATGTCTGGTATATCTCATTACTGCAGCTAGTTCACCATCAATAGGTCTGTCATTTTCTATCCATCTTTATGCCAAAACAATGCATTAATTAGAATACTTTTCCTGGACATATTGGTTCCAGCCTGGAATTTTGTTTTTCTTGGGTCTGCTTATTGCTAACCTGTGTGATCAGTAGCCAGGGAAAGAAGTGATGATGAAATTAACCTGAGGGTGGAGTACAATATATGTATTACTTACGTAGAGCACAAAATAGGGAAAATCCCTCATTTATTTATTTACAAACATATTTCACAAGAGTAAGATGCTCAGTATAACTGGTTTTCAGCAGTGCCCTTTAAACATGAATCATTAAAATAACAGGTAACGTAAAATCATTAAAGTAGAAAACATTTCAGATTTACTTTAAAAGCACCAATACTGGTGAGATCTTTGATGTGACTAGGTAATACATTCTGGAGTTTAGCACCAGGGTATGAGTGTTTTACTTGTTGCATTAACAGAATATGGCACACACAAATTATTAGAGATAATCGACCTGGATTCACAGCTATTTACATAATCAAATTGACCTGTTATTATCCTTTCTGCATAATTTTGGATTCTTTGAACATGCTATTGGTTATTTAAAGTTGTACTACCCCATACAGTGAGAGCATAGTCAATGGTTGGCTGAATACTTGACACATATATTTTCATTAGCATATCTTTTGGAGTTGACTGTCTTAGTCGACTTAAGATTCCTACCTTTTGTGACAATTGTTTACAAACTTTTGATATTTGGGAATCCCATATTAAATTGTCCTGTATTTTAATACAAAAGTAATCAGCAACATTGACCTGCTTAACAAATGAACCATTTGAATGAATATTGAGGTGATCCATATTCTGTAATTGTGAGAGTTTGTATTTTGAACCAACTAGCATTGAATAACATTAATCAACATTAAGAACATGCTTTGTTTTTTGTCATACCAGATGCTTACATTATCAATACATTTTTTAAAAATTTCATCAACATCATTTGGATTATTTCCTTTGCAATATATCAAACAATCATCTGCAAATAAATTGGCTGTACCTGAGTAAATATGTTGACTGATGTCATTTACAAAAAGCATGAACAAGATCAGGCCGAGGACCGAACCTTGTAGGACACAAATATTTATAAATGTCTCATCGGATGTTCTATTCTGACATGACACAACTTGTTTTCTGCCTGTAAGTTTTGACTTAATAAGTTCAAATTCTCAATCTCTTATACCATAAAATGACAATTTTCGTAACAAAATACAATAATCAATTGAATCAAAACATTTTTTTATATCGAGAAGACAAACTCCAGTGTAGACACTGTCACCTACGTCTTCTAGCCAATCATCTACAACATGGTGTAAACAGGTTTGGGTCTTATGATACTTCTGGTAAGCAGATTGGTCAATGGAGATATGATCGTTATTAATGAGAAATGACATCAATTGTACCTGGATTTCTATTTCAAATATTTTGGAGACTTGTGATATTACAGATATTTGCCTATAACTACCTTTATCAGATTTACAACCCTTGCCCTTAAAAATAGGGCAGCTGTAATGACAGGTGCTATAATTGCACGACTAATACATAAAATGACCTGCTTGACATACCTCGAAGACTTGTTTCCATGGCAAACAGAAAAAGGTTTTTACTATACCAGAATGACCACGCATTTTGCATGCAAAATTTATGTTACCTGAATTTAGTTTTTTTGCAAATATCAGTCCATGTCAATTATAACTGTCTGTAAGAAAAATAGTCAGAACTTTCTGAATGCCCTCATTTATATGAGCTATCCATGTTATAACATCGTTAAACATCATACACCCCTACACACACTTTAAGTATACTGATGTAGTCCACATGCAATGTACCCAGAGGTTTGTTTATTAAATTAACATGGTCATATAATGGCAAATCCTCAACTAATGTGGTTGTTCTGCCTTCTTGGAGACTTGAATGCTGTACTTTATGCATATGTGTGATAAACCATCAACATGTTTGAATAAATAGGTGTAATGTCCTTGATGACCCTGTTACACAGTATTGCTGGTGTGCCATTGAATTTTTCATATCATGGGCACAAAGTTGGCTGTATCATTGCACAAATCCATGGGGTAGGGCCAAAGTTATCCTGATGGGCTACCCATTGTTCTGTTGAAATCATGTGTTATGATTATGAGTTTCAAGAGGCTGTATGGTGTATGTATATCTTACTAGAAAGCACATGTAAAAAAATGCTTTACGTAACAACGAAAACTAGTCTAGCATAATTTGTTTATAAAGTACTCTGTGACATGGCAAGACCTATAACAAGTTCATTCTTTACCAGGCAGATTACGCCATATGAGATGAGAGATAATCTTAAGCTAGTCAAGCCTGTTTACAACACTATGCAATATGGTTTCAGGTCTAGTATGTATCAAGGTGCTATGATTTGGAATTATTTACCTGTTGAATTAAAAGAAATAGATGAATTAGCTAAGTTCAAAGACTTATTAAGATGTTGCATTTCCCTGGAAAGTTGTAATTGCGGATCATGCATAATCTGTCAGCAAAATAATTTATGATCATTGTATAGTTCAGTCATAATCTCTTTCTAATCATCTGTATATATATTTTCATTTTGTTATTTTATCAGTCAGCTAAAAGCGTTATAACTTATGTTCTATTGTTTGTTTTACACCTTCAACTATACATAAAGTTTTATCTTATCTTATCTTATCTTACCAGGTTGATTTAGGTGACATGAAATGAAGTAGTTCTTCTATGTATGTTTTGGTTGAACCAATGATGCTTGCCAAAGATACGCCCGTTTATGTTATGCATGTAGACGATACATCAGTCCCAACATGTAGATATAGTATGCATGTATCTAGTTTTTATCAAAGTATGATGGACACTGGTCAGTGCTGATTTATCATACCGTTAGAACAGGTGATCTTGACTAGTTTTGGTATGCTGATTCTGAATTTAGATTTTCTGTAGTCAAGATCGCTAATGGCATGTTTATTTGTTGTCTAGTGCATGGAGACTACCAATTACATTAGAATGTCATTAAACAAACTATTTTTCAGTAAATAGATAGAAAAACAACATGAAGAAAACTCCCCAAGAATATCTATTAAGTATATTGGAATTAATTGCTTTGAACAAGAAACACACTTCATAGCATGCTTTTGATAGTAAAGTTTATTGTCAATATTCAAAGCATAGTACATATGTATTACGATTTAAATATTTTATTTGAAATTTTATGTGGTAGATATGCCACTTAGTTCTCTGGTGACATCATAGGAAACCATCAAAGGGCCATTATTTTCATCAGCGTAGTTATCCGAGTTATCCAAATAGCTGTATTCTGATGCAACCAAGGAGAGCTTGCAGTGCTGAAACAGTGAAACAGATCTTGTAAGTACTACTAATTAATGTAGTTATTCATGGGTGGGTTTTTCACACCAGTTGTAATGCTGTAACACTATGGCAGGCATGTAAGAAATATTCGATCCTACAGTTCATTTAAAGTGGCATATTTTATGTTGTGGTGAATCTCATTGTACACATTTAACAGAAAAAAGATGTGGTGCCAATACCAATCCTAATGAGGGAAATTTTCAAGGACCATGCATAACATTCTAGTGTTCTCAATTTGCAATCTTGGGCAATCGTAATGTCTATGTCTCAAATCTACTGGGTCTGAAGCTAGGCCGACTTATATATGACCAGATACCAGAGGCAGACATAATGATGAGATGATAAGGCTGCTTGGAGTCCACAACATGTTACACATTTGGGCCATGGGTGGGGTCTTTTACTTGCCTCAGCATAGACACTGAGTATAATATGGAATTGGCGGATGCCTTCAGCATTGGGCCACCCAGCTGCTATTTGCATGAAGGACAGGACAAGACAGACCATTGGTAATACATACATATGCAGCAATTGCTGGGAAGTGACAGTGTGGTGCAGACACTAGCTTGCACTGGAGTAGGAGTTGTGGTGGGAGTGGGTGCAGTAGAGGAACGAGTCCACCGTGTTCTGTGTCTGTGTCCTCCTCCTCTGTGTCCTCCATGTCCTCCGTGTCCTCCGTGTCCTCCATCGCCATCACGCTTTATGCGATCAACTGTAAGATAACAATAACAATTGTATTTAAAAAAATTTACCTACAAAAATTGTATAGATGTTTTAGTGGATTACATCCATCACGGAATGAGGTACACCCACTCTAAACAAAAAGTTCTACCGAGTAAAAAATAAAGGCTAAGGACTTTGGGGTTAAAAAGAGACCCCATTAACTTATTGAAGTCTGCATTGTTTCGACATTATTAGAGAGTATTAGAATGTCTAACTTGGTAGACATTTTTGGCAATAAGAGGGGGGGGGGGGGGGCAGTAGTCATTCTTGGGCCAGTCAAGATGCATAAGAAGGCAACTTTTTTTACTAACTTTCAAGTCATTATTATCATGTGCAAATATATTTATATCATTAAAATAATATCAGAAATGTTTACTTACCAGATTCATCTGCAATTGCAGCAGCAATGACCATAGCCACAACCAGAAGTGTTAAGATCTTGCGATCCATTGTGTAGGTGTGTGATGGTGTGTGCGTGTGTGTGGAAGGAGCTGAAGTCAATTGATTTTCTTTGGATATCACTTACATTTATATAGGGTGGACCATGTAATGATATGGGTTTATATGCATATTTGGTCTCATTGGTCAATTGGTTTGGCCAAACTTCAGTAGTGGACGCCGACTGTAATCTGCATTTTTGGCAATCCGTGATGTAAGAGTTTATGGAAATTGTGAATATTATTTATTACTTATGCAGTGTTGTGACAAGCTGTAGCAGAATTATTGTATTGAATTGTTGAATTGCATAGTACTGTATTGTATTGTGTTTTGTATAATCTGAATGCTACTGTCTTCATGTAGATCATTTTTTAAGCATAGTCAGCCTCTACAATCTACTGCCAGAGACAGGTGTAATGATGAGATGATAGGCTAGGATTCTAACCCATGTTGCACATTTACCCAATGGATGGGTCTTTAACTTGCCCCAGCATCTTGTGCATTTATGGAATAAAACAATTAAAGGGTTGAGTGCAAAATAAACAATGTCTTGCCTTGAAAATGAAAAGAGCTGTGATATCATTCATTTAACTAAGGCATATTACATCATAGGCATGACAACGTGCTCGCTAAATAAGGTCATAAATTTGTTTCTTCTATACTGTACTTTTTCCTAATTAACTTACACCATTTTGTTTGTCTCTGACAGCTGTTCACTGCTACTAAGTGATCTTAATATACACGAATAACCCAGCAAATGCCTACTTTGAAAATTGTCATTTATTAATTAATTTATATGTGTTACGCAGTTACCCACTTGGAACCTTGAAAAAATATTTTGCTACCTTGGTACATATGGAAATTATGTTGCATAAGTGACTTGTTTTTGTCTTGAGGTGTGGTATAATTTATCGATTTATCATATCTGACTGACCTTGATGTCATATTCGTCTGGCATCAGTTCATAAATTGTGATAAAATATTGGTCTATAGATGATTAATTCCCAAATGCACCAAAAAATCCTTTCATTGAATGCCATATACCCCCCCGGAACAGGCATGGAAATTAATATTTGTCTGTTATTTTTATGTTTTACTTTATCTTTTCTTACTATGGACAGTGGTCAGATTAATATACTTTAAAACCTTTTCCATTTTTTCTAAAATTGTGGAGAGATACTTTAATTTGATGAATCTGTCGAAATCCATACAATGAACATAGAATTGGTAAATGGATGAAATAGGATTCCTGCCTGCTGGATGATCCATCAACTTGCCTAAAATAGCATCTCTTTAGAACAGGACTAAGCATTAGCCAATAAAATTGTATGCACATTTTTGACATGGATGGACCAACAAAAACAAATTACTTCGACAAACTTTCTTAGCCAAATTAAATCATGGCATTTATTGTCTTATTGAGACCCATTTAAAACATGACTGGTATTGATATACCTGGCTTAAATAGATCTGTGATTAATTTGAGGGCCCGTAAGGGTTCAGGAGGGACTGGAATACTCATAAAAGACATTTATTTGATATTTTCTATGTTGAATTTATTGATAAAGCATTGGTCAGAATTATAGGTGTTCAGTTAATTGATAAACTTCTAAGTATAGTATTGTGATATTTTCATGTTATTGACCGCAAGATAATTCTCCATATGCAGCAAATGTTAATGAATTATTTGCTCACTTGACATGCAAATCATACTTATATTGTGATTCTGATGTTTTCGTAATATGTGGGGACTTTAATGCCTGGGTTGGGAAATTAAATGATGCAATTGCTTGTGATAAACGACAAGTTAAAATTGACATGTGCCACTTCAGCGTTTATGGTCATGGGGAAATCTTTATTGATTTTCTGCTGGAACAGGCATGGATACAGTGCACTATGTGATCAGTGAATAGATAAAATGACAACATGAAAAAAACTCCCAAGTAAATCTATTACTGGATCCAAGCTTCGTGTGTTAATTATACATAAATTTCAGTAATAATTGGATAATTATACATCAACTTCTGTACGGGGTAAAGCTGTTGTAGTTTATGAAAAATTAAGAGAAAAGTTTTTTGAATAGTGCTCCTACTGGACATGATTGTTTTAAATTGTTTAATCTCATTGGCAATGACTGCAAACCACCAGATCACTCTGTTGTCTCTGTTACTCTGGATTATGTGTGTTTTTTTAGTAGTTGTATTTGTTTTGAATAATAATATTGACCCAGTGCCCTCATTCACTCATAAATATATACATTGTAAATTTGATAATGTACCAGCTGATTTCCAAAACAATATACAATAGAAGGAGTCTGACAATTCTGTGTGACAAATTTATAAACTCTACATATCGACTAATGAAATGGATGAATTTCTTAAGTTATTCAAGCACTGCAAGACCCAATCGAAGTACCAGTACCCGAAAAGGTCTATTGTAACAGCCATTTAGGCTGTTATCATTCATATTGTATACATATTCTCAAGGGGCACTACAGGTCAATGTTGATTTTTTCTCCCCCTGGTGGAATATTAATTAACTTTTAATTTGGTCATGTGATTGGTCACTCAATTTGTGCCAGTCATGCCAGAGAAGCTGAGGAGCTAACATGTAGCTCATAGAATATTACTTGAAGAAGAATATGCAATGGTCAAAACTGAACATTATCAGGCGAAAATTGTTTCTTATCCTTGGATTGTGCTGATGATGCCATGTGTTTTGTAAGTAAAAATTTGTGGCTCACAATTGTTTCTTATCCTTGGATTGTGCTGATGATGCCATGTGCTTTGTAAGTGATTGGTAGTTAATTTAGGCATTATTATATTTGTGTATTATGCATTTGCTGGATATGTATAGATGATATTAATAATGATATTAATAATTATTGTAATAATTATTTTGTGATTATTATATTGTAATATTATTATTTTTGTTCAAAAAATTTACAGATTCACCGCTCGTATAATGATTCGCGTGAATAAAGGCATCTTCATCTAACTTTAGTTCGGCACAATTCAATATCTATGTTGATGTTGATTACTATAGTCATGAATATGAAGTTAATGGTATATTGAACCTCCCAATATCTATTCAGGAGGTACAAGATATGATAAAGAATTTGAAAAGGGACAAAGCAACTGGGATTGAAACTATTCCATATGAAGTTATGATAAATAATGGCATAATTAGAATATTATTTAACATGTATTTAAGGTGTTTTTTCAACCAGAATTAGACCTTCTGAATGGCAGAAGGCCATTATATCCCCAATTCCCAAAAGTATTTGAAAAGACTCAAAAGTCCCTGCTAACTACACAGCTATAAGTTTGTTGTCTTGTGTTTGCAAAGGTTATGCTAACATTCTCAACAACAGATTAACTAGTTACTACGAAACATTAAACTTGTTTGCGAATGAACAGAATGGGTTTAGTGATAGTTATTGCCCGGCGGGCGGCTGATTCAGGATTTATCACACAAGAGCGCATGAGCCTGAATCAGCCTAATACTATGAGAGTAGACAACTTAAAACACATTTAAACAGAAATTTAATCACTCTTAGAATTGATTGTTGTTAGTTGTTTGTCATCAGGTGGTTGATTTTAAACATAATACCATTCGAGACCCTCCTCAGCCAATCAGAAGGCAGTATTCACTGGTGATAAAATCAGTTATCAGCTCAAGCAGGCTGATAATGTTTTCTGCTTCAGTGATCACCAGGGAGTGATAACTATGTCAAACACTGAAGGATTTGTGAAAACTGAGGCACACAATAAACAAGCTTATTTGTAACAGTTATGTGTAATTAAAAAAAAAAAGAAGGGCAATATTTAACACTATTAAAACTGCTTTGTTATTAAACAATATCACTACTATTAGAAAATCTCAATAGCCCACCTCACAATTTAGACACCTCATTATTAAGACCACTTCATTATCAAAACCGCATCACTGAAGGATTTGTGACCACTATGGCAAACAATAAACAATCTTATAAGTAACAGCTATGTAATTGAAAACAAATGGCAACATTTAATGCTATTAAAACTGCTTTATTATTAAACTCCATCAATACTATAAGAACACCTCAATATAAGATCACCTCACAATTAAGCCCACCTCACTATTGAGACACCTTACTATTAAGACCACTTCATTATGAAAACCACATCAATACCACCTCGATATAAGGCCACTTCACAATTAAGATCACCTCAATATAAGATCATCTCACAATTTATACTACTATACAAACACCTCAATGTAAGACCAACTCACAATTAAGACAACCGCACTATTTAGACCACTCACTATTATGACCTCTTCATTCTTAAAACCACATCACTATCACGAATACCTTAATACAAGACCACCTCACAATCAAGACCACCTCACTATTTAGACCACTTCACTAGTGAGACACTTCAATATTAAAACCACTTCAGTATCAAAATATAAGAACACCGCAATGTACGACAATGTCACAATAAAGAAAATTCATCATTAAGACCAGCTCGTGATTAAGCCCACCTCATGATTAAGAGCACCTAATTTTTAAAACCACTTCATTATGAAGACCACCTGTTAAAAGCACACCACTATTATGACTGCCTTATGAAGACCGCCTCACAATTCAAAGAACCTCATTATTCAGCCACTTAATTTTGTAAAACTTGACCATTGTATCTAAATTACTATTAATTTCGTCATTAAGACCACTCAAATTTGCATCAAATAGGCAGGTTTTGAGAATTATAGTAAAATTCTTATTTCTATGATTTTGAAAAAGAAATTGATCTTCATACCTGACCATTCAATAATATCATTGTGAAATATAAGATCCATGTGCAGTGGAGTACTATTGCTTCTAACACACTCATTGCAGACAAAACTAAGAGGGATTAAGTTTCTGTTTAAATTAGTTTTAAGTTGTCTACTCTCATAGTATTAGTGAGTTATTGCCCTTGGGCTCACGCGCTCTCGTGTGATAAATCCTGAATCAGCCTCCCACGGGGCTTAACTATCACGAATAGTTATTGTCTGCAATGAATGTATCAGAAGCAATAGTACTCCATGCACATGGATCTTTTTTTTCACAATATTATTGAATAGTCAGGTATGTAGATCAATTTCTTTTTCAAAATCATACAAATATGATGCTTGCCAAAGATACGCCAGTTTATGTTATGCATGTCGACGATACATCAGTCCTAACATGTAGATGTAGTGTGCATGTATCTAGTTTTTATCAAAGTATGATGGACATTGGTCAGCGCTGATTTATCATACCGTTAGAACAGGTGATCTTGACTAGTTTTGGTATGCTGATTCTGAATTTAGATTTTCTGTAGTCAAGATCGCTAATGGCCTACTTATTTGTTGTCTAGTGCATGGAGACTACCAATTACATTAGAATGTCATGAAACAAACTATTTTTCAGTAAATAGATAGAAAAACAACATGAAGAAAACTCCCTATTAATCTATTAAGTATATTGGAATTAATTTGCTTTGAACAAGAAACACACTTCATAGCATGCTTTTGATAGTAAAGTTTATTGTCAATATTCAAAGCATAGTACATATGTATTGCAATTTAAATGTTTTATTTGAAATTTTATGCTGTAGATATGCCACGTAGTTCTCTGGTGTCATAGGAAACCATTGAAGTGCCATTTGTTTCATCATCACGGTTATCCGAATTTATCCAAAAAGCTGTACTCTGATGCAATTATAGAGAGCTCGCAGTGCTGAAACAGTGAAACAGATCTTGTAAGTACTACTAATTAAGGTAGTTATTCATGGGTGGGTTTTTCACACCATTTGCGATGTTGTCACACTATGGCGGGCATGAAAGAAGTATTCGATCCTACAGGTCATTTAAAGTGGCATATTTTATGTCGTGCTGAATCTCATTGTTCTCATTGAACAGAAAAAAGATGTGGTCCCAATGCCAATCCTAATGAGGAAAATTTCAAGGACCATGCATAATATTAGGTGTTCTCAATTTGCAATCTTGGGCAATCGTAATGTCTAGGTCTCAATTCTACTGGGTCTGAAGCTTAGTCGTCTTATATGACCAGATACCAGAGGCAGACATAATGATGAGATGTTTGAGGGCGGGGGCCTAGCTCAGAGGTAGCGCTATGGGCTTCCAACTGCTGGGTGCCGGGTTCGATTCCCGGTCGTGCCTAAGTTGGATGGCTGTTTCATCCTTCGTCTCATTGCCATGGTCTCTGCCTGTCCTAATTAGCCCAACTGGTGCAGAAATATGGGATGTAAAGCCCTAATCACACACACACACATGATGAGATGATAGGGCTGCTTTGAGTGCACAACATGTTACACATTTGGGCCATGGGTGGGGTCTTTTACTTGCCTCAGCATAGACGCCGAATATAATATGGAAGTGGCGGATGCCTTCAGCATTGGGCCACCCAGCTGCTATTTGCATGAAGGACAGGACAAGACAGACCATTAGTAATACTTGCATTGGCAGCAATTGCTGGGAAGTGACAGTGTGGTGCAGACACTAGCTTGCACTGGAGTAGGAGTTGTAGTGGGAGTGGGTGCAGTCGAGGAACGAGGACCACATGGTCCATGGTGTCCTCCGTGGCCTCCTCTGTTGCCATGACGCTTTACACGATCAACTATAAAATAACAATAACAATTGTTTTTTAAAAAAAATTACCCACAGAAATTTTATAGATGTTTTAGTCGATATACATCCATCAAGGAATAAGGTACACTCACTCAAAACAAAAAGTTCTACCGAGATAAAAATAAAGGCTAAGGACTTCGTGGTTAAAAAGAGAACCCATTAACTTATTGAAGTCTACATTGTTTCATCATGATTCGTGAGCATGTCGAACTTGGTAGACCTTTTCAGCAATAAGAGGGGGGAGTAGTCATTCTGGGACCAGTCAAAATGTCTAAGAAGGCAACCGTTTTTACTAACTTTCAAGTCATTATTATCATGTGCAAATATATTTGTATCATTAAAATAATATCAGAAATTTTTACTTACCAGATTCATCTGCAATTGCAGAAGCAATGACCATAGCCACAACCAGAAGTGTTAAGATCTTGCGATCCATTATGTAGGTGTGTGATGGTGTATGTGTGTGTGTGTGGAAGGAGCTGAAGTCAATTGATTTTCTTTGGATATCACTTACATTTATATAGGGTGGACCATGTAATGATATGGGTTTATATGCATATTTGGTCTTATTGCAAAGTACTGGTCAATTGTTTTGGCCACACTTCAGTAGTGGACGCCGACTGTAATCTGCATTTTTGACAATCCATGATGTAAGAATTTATGGAAATTGTGAATATTATTTATTACTTATGCAGTGTCGTGACAAGCTGTAACAAATGTATTGTATTGTATTTTTATATTGTATTGTTTTTGTATAATCTGAATGCTACTGTCTTCAATGCAATTTTTAAACTTAGTCAGCCTCTACAATCAACTGGGCGGGGGCCTAGTTCAGAGGTAGCGCTCTGGGCTTCCAACCGCTGGGTCCTGGGTTCGAATCCCGGTCGAGCCTAAGTTGGATGGCTGTTTCATCCTTCGTCTCATTGCCATGGTCTCTGCCTGTCCTAATTAGCCCAACTGGTGCAGAAATACAGGACGTAAAGCCATAATCACACACTCACACACTCTACAATTAACTGCAAGAGACAGATGTAATGATGAGATGATATGCTAGGATTCCAACCCATGTTGCTCATTTACCCAATGGATGGGGTCTCTAACGTGTCCCAGCATCGAGCCTTAAAGTCTCATTATATTTCTTTCTAAATTTGTTTGGGTGGGGGCCTAGCTCAGTTTGTACTGTAACCTCTTGTGCATTTATGGAATAAAACAATTAAAGGGCTGAGTGCAAAATAAACAATGTCTTGCCTTGAAAATGAAAGAGCTGTGACATCATTCATTGAATCAAGGCATATTACGTCATAGGCATGACAACGAGCTCGCTAAATAAGGTCATAAATTTGTTTCCGCTATACTGTAGTTTTTCCTAATTAACTTACACCATTTTGTTTGTCTCTGACAGCTGTTCACTGCTACTAAGTGATCTTAATTTAAATGAATTACCCAGCAAATGCCTACCTTGAAAATCATCATTTATTATTTAATTTATATGTGCTACGCAGTTACCCACCCGGGACCTTGAAAATTTTTTTTTGCTACGCCAGTACATGTGGAAATTATGTTGCATAAGTGATTTGTTTTTGACTTGAGGTGTGGTATAATTTATCATATCTGACTGACCTTGATGTAAAACTCGTCGGGCATCAGTTCATGAATTGTGATAAAATATTGCTCTATACATGATTAATTCCCAAATGCACCTAAACATCCTTTCATTGAATGTCATATACCCCCCAGGAACAGGCATGGACATTAATATGTGTCTGTTATTTTTTAATTTATCTTGACTCACAATAGAGAGTGGCAGATTAATATACTTTAAAACCTTTTTCCTTTTTTTTTAAATTGTGGAGAGATACTTTAATTTGGTGAATCTTTCGAAATCCATACAATGAACATGGAATTGGTAAGTAGTTACCGGTACAGTATAAACCCCCTTCGCCGCAAATTATCACCAGGTTATCGTAAACGGCGCTGTAAGTATTAAGATTTGGCACCAGGTGGAGCTGTAAGTATTAAGATTTGGCACCAGGTGGCGCTGAGGATTGATTATCTGGACACCAGGCGGAGCTATCGAAGTTTTGAGTATTGAGACACCAGGTGGAGCTATAGAAGTTTAAGATTGGTCACGTGGTGGAGCTGTGTAGTAAATATTTGGGGACTAGGTAATCTGAGTAGTATTTGATTGCGAGGTGAAAGGGTAGCTCTTGATATAACTCTATAACAGTGATTGACATGTCTTATACAATAACATGGTGCGCGTATTCATATCCTGATTGTGAGGATTCTAAATGTTTAACATTGTTATACAGATCGGAGAATGTCTTTGATACATTAAATGAATGTATAAGCGATTATTATCGCTCTGGTACACCAGCACTGTGTATGAAACGTTGTTCTGACTGGGTTGTTAAATTTTATGCTTTAGGTGACTGCAAAACTTCGCAAAAAGATACATATAATCTCACATGGGTTGCGTATAATATTGTACAGTGTTTAATGTGTGCTGAAGAACATTATATAGAGATAACGAGGAGCGATGAGTCTTACACAGACCTTATCACTTGTTTAAAGAACTATAATGATAACATAGATATTGATAAGTATAATACTGCTTATAGAACCATAGTTAATGTTGAAGTTTGTAGAAGCGATCCTTACTATGAAACCCCCAGCCAACTGTAGCTCACTCAAAACGATGCTTTAAAGGTTAGTATATACATCAATACAACAATTAATTTGTAGACACATGTATATATAATTGTGGACACATGTATATATACCAAGGTAACAATTGACATATATTTTTGTTTCAGAGAGGATGCTAACGTGTATATAAGATGATATATGGGGAAAATGTATTATATATTGTATTAAATTACATGTTAATAAAACTAGTATTTAACACATGACGTCAGATGTTACTTTGTGTTAGTGTTTAACACATGACGTCAGATGTTACTTTGTTTTGTATGTATATATTTTGTTTTGAACAATAAACAGTCATTTGAGAAAAATCATATGACGTGTGGTTAATACTACTTAATACATGTGTTAGGATATATATTACACATAATATATCAGTACACTATTTTTTTAGAAACATGGCTAAGTCGAAGGAAATCGATTTGTTTTTAAGAGGTGTTTACTACACATTAGGACAACCTAGCAGCTACTCGGGTTTGCGTAAGTTATGGAGCGAGATAAAAAAGATACAGCTCAAACCACCAGGTATAACATTAAACTTAGTAAGTAAATGGTTGAAAGAGCAGACGACACATCTTATTCACAGTACACCTCAACGTTTATTCAAAACTGAGCATATAATAGTAGAACATATAGATGAGCAATGGGATAGCGATATTATTCAGTTAGACGATTTAGCAAGATATAATAAGGGTTACAAATATATCTTAATATGTATAGATATTTTTTCGCGCTATACATGGGCAAGAGCTCTTAAATCAAAGAGGTCTGCAGATGTCGCTACAGTTTTTACAGATATTGTTAATACTTCCAATAGACTATGCAAATCGTTACGCACGGACCAAGGTGGTGAATATACAGGAGCACCATTTCAAAAAATGCTAAAAGATAAAGGTATTAATCATATAATTGCTTATGGACGTCACAAGGCATCATATAGCGAACGATTCAATCGTACATTAGAAAATAAACTTTTCAAGTATTTCTACGAACAACAAACAGTAATGTACATAGACGTTTTAGACGATGTTATGAGAAGTTATAATAATACTGTTCACAGTTCTATCAATATGGCGCCAGCTGATGTCAATACAGAAAATTCGCACGATGTATATGAACGAGTATATATACCTATTCTCAACAGATGGGCTAAAACACCAGTAAGGTTCACTCTAAATATAGGCAATATTGTGAGACTGAGTTTAGCTGTTAGACCTTTTTCACGAGGGTATCACGAGAAATGGACAGAAGAACTATTTACAGTTTACAATAGGATACCATCACACCCGCCTAGGTATAAAGTACAAGATCTCAACGGTGATAAAATCAAAGGATCATTTTATACTGAAGAACTAATGGTAACACCTGTACAGCAACTCGAAGATATAACGTATAAGATCGATAGAGTTATAAGTACCAAAAAAGTTAAAGGAAGGAAACTCAGTTTGGTTAAATGGTATGGTTACTCTAACAAGTTTAATACGTATATACCTTCTACATCAGTAAGGAAGTATATAGGTAAAAAATAATGTTTGTGTATATTTCATCAGATGTTGACAGCGGTAATTATTTTCATGGTAACTCCCCAACATCATTTAGAGTTAAATTACCCGGTAGGATAACTTTCTTACCTCAAGGTAAATGGGAGGTAGCTCTACTTGATATTGATCTACCTAGACCTCTTGATAAATATCATTCTATATATATTTCTATCAACTCATCCATATGTAAACCTAGTCCCTTTAATTCCAGTCTTTCGCCTATATTAAACAGAGTATATTTTAACCAGATTAGTAAGGGGGCACCAGTATACTTTGATAACCCTCGCTATATACAACTAGGTGTGGATAGTTTAGACATTATAGATATATATTTAACAGATAGTTCTGGAGTTTGTCCGTCATTCAAACAAGGTAAAGTTAACGGAACACTCCATTTCAGATTAGTAGAATAGATTAGTTAAAGGATAATTATATATAGCATAACAAGTATGGCCGATAAGTCGCAATATTACTCTCTTAGTAGAGGTGTAGATTACGATATTTTACTAAAACACTTCAAGAACCAGGCGGATGGTGTTATGACCCAGCATATTATTACATCGCGTCAGGGTAGCAACAATAGTTGTACTAAAGTACGCATGGGACGTATAATAATGGTCAATAAACCAAAAAAAGGCGCTAAAACTTTACATGACAAAACGTTGGATAAAGTAGAAGTTATTGATCCTACAGAGGTACAACGTCTTAGAGCATTAAATGACATAGAGGTCGAAGTTGCAGATATAAATGTAGAACGTAAAATACAACCTGCTCACTCAATACTGAGCGGCGCTAGCAGTAAGACCTCAGGTAAAAGGCAATTCTCGCAAAAGAGCATCATAGAAAAAAGAAAGAAGCTGAAGAAAACTGTAGACAAGGTTATACAGAGAACTAAGGACGTTTTTGATGTTTGAGTAATTACAGGATGACCCAAGAAGTGTTAGATGATGCATATATAGGTTATTCGGAAGAATTAGCAATATTCCAGAAACCTATACAAAATGTAGGCATTAAGAATAATCATATAACAACTTTTTATCCTGTAAATGATTTTTCAACTCAAGGCGTTATACAGTTTCAAATTAATAATAATAGTAGTAATTATTTAGATCTTCGCAGAACACGGCTTAATATTACGTGCAAAATTGTAAGACAAAATGGAGTTAGTATAGAGCCTGTCACAGTAGCAAAAGATAGCAATAGTAGAGAGAAGAGAGCAAAAGATGAAGAAAGCACAGATGCTGCAGCTAGTACCTCAACCTCTGCTGACACGTCTACTAAACAGGCTACTGTTGGCGTAGTTAACAATTTTATGCATTCAATGTTTAGCCGTGTTGATGTAGCACTACAGAATAAAGTGCTGACACATTCTGATGAATCGTATCCATATCTAGCTTATTTCAAAGCTTTACTACATACCAACACAGAGATGAAAAATACTACTCTCCAAATGGGGATGTTTTACAAGGATACACCTGGAGAGTTAGGAGATCCTAATTGGCAATTAGGAGATAACAAAGGGTTAACAAAAAGATCTAGTTTCTTTGCTAACTCCAATGAGGTAGATATGTCAGGTAACTTGTACTGTGATATTTTAGAGATATACAAGTTCATACCAAATGGTGTTAATCTAGGTATCACATTATATCCTAGCACACCTGAGTTCTGCTTAATGGCTCCTGAGTTGACAGCCGGTGGTTATAAAGTACAGATTACTAGAGCTTCCTTAAGTGTTTCAATGATCGAAGTAATACCCGAAATATTGGTATCTCATGCTGAAATAATGCATAACAAACAAGCTATTTTCCCATATATTAAAACAGAGGTTAAAAAATTCACACTGGGTAAAGGACAGTTTTCATGTACTGTTAATGATCCTTTTGCAGGACGAGTACCATGCGAGATGGTTTGCGGTTTAGTTACAGATGTTAGTAATCATGGCACTCTGTTTACAAATCCGTTTATGTTTGAACACACTTCTCTCAATTTCATCCAAGTAACTGTAGATGGTCATGACCTAGGTCAAGGCCCCATCATACCTTCATATAACAAAACACCCGAAACAAGCTCATACATAGATGCATACAAAACACTTTGCGGAATTGAGTATGGTGACCATTTTAATCCTCTTTCACGCGAAGAATATATGCAAGGTTATACATTCTATAGATTTGTTGCTGATTCTCAATATATTTCTAGCAATGACGATATCCTGCCATTAAAGCGCACAGGTAATTTACGCATCAGTCTAAGATTTGCTGCGGCTTTACCAGAACCCACAACACTTATTGTTTTTGCAAAGTTTCCAGCCACAGTTACTATTGATAAATACCGCGGTGTGACGGATGTATAGTTAGTACACAAACATCAGTCATAACTGTTACATCATGACAGAGCAAGCATGTTTGATACCTTTTCAACTACCGAAGAATATATCAGTACAGGGCGCTACACAGGCTGGAAAAACGGAGTTTGTTAAACGTTTGTTAATAAATTATAAGGCAATGTTTACACCTCAAGTTGAAAAGATAATATACGTATACTCTGTATGGCAGGATAATTTCGGTGACCTAGAAAATATCTTAGGCGATATTATAGAATTTAGGAAAGACATTCCATCAAAAAAATATTTGACAGAGCTCTGGGAAACATACAGAGCTCACAGTTTACTTGTTCTTGATGACCAAATGAGTAATTTAAATGATAACCTTCAGGGTTCACATGTTGCTGAAATAGTATGCGTTCTTAGCCACCATTGTCATGTTTCATGTATTATAACTTTACAGGACATGTTTTATGAAAGTAAAGCTGCTAGATTAATTAGTAGAAATTCTCACTGTATATGCCTTTTTCGTAATCATAGAAATGGCCGCCAGGTATCATCTTTAGCAAGCCAGGTTCTACCTGGTGAAACGAAGTATTTCATGGACAGTTATGAACGTGCTACTAAAAGGAGTTATGGTTATTTAATAATTGATTTATCACCCAATGTTGACAAACGATATAAATTACGTTCTAATATATTTCCAGGTGAGGAAACGATTGTGTTTCTCCCTCAATCATGAAACAGATCAAAGAGAACATTACTTTTTTAAAAGCCGTGGCTTTACTTAGCAAGGATCAAGTTAAAGCTATCTTATCGCATATCAGTAAGAGTCAGATTCTGGCAGTGGTTGAAATAGCTAGAAATATTCTCACAGGCATTGTGACATTAAAACGAGGCTATAAGAAGTCTCTTAAATTGTACAAACGCGTCATTAGAGATTTGGCTGACAAACATGCAACACTTAACACTCGACGTCATTTAATCACCAGTAAAGCAGATGTTATAACGTTACTGATAAAAAGTGTTCTGCCTAAGCTTGTTGCAGTTGTAGGCCATGGCTGAGGAAAATATTGTTATACCTAGAGATAAATATAATAGAATGCTAGAACAACTTAAAAGTGTTAAGGATAACAAACTAATACAGTCTACAGATAATAAAGAGGGTGACGAATCCTTAATATCACACTACGATAAGATAAATACTGCACAGAGAGCAAGAGGTGATATAACTCATAAAGAGACTGATTACCCCCCAGGTCTTAAACATGATGATATAAATACTTTTATAAAGAAGTTAACAAAGAAAAAAAGAAAACATAATCACACAATTACTCGTGATAAATGTAACAACAAGACAGCTGACAAACGTAACAACAAGACATCTAAACAACACGATCGAAAATCTAAACTTAAAGCAAATTGGATTAGAGTTTTCAAGTGAATTGGTATTAGAACTAAAAGTTATAATTGAGGTATTAAAGATATATATAGTACAACTGTTTTATAAAATACGTTATTAAGTAATAACAACTGTAATGAATATTCATACAACAGACGTTCTGGCGTCATAGCTATTAAAAACTAGCATCACGCACTGTTGTTTTAAGTACACGGGACACGCAATGACACTATAACAAGTAAATGGTTATTTAATGACATGATGGTACACGATGATATGTCAAACAAACAAACAAACATACAGCCGGTTAATAATTAAAAATGCTGAATACTATAAAAGGCCTGATACTGGATCTATGCATTATATCGTTTCTACGAAGACTTGCTGAACTCTCTCATATCGCAACTGATATATCGCAACACACAAAATGGCAAACAATGCGGTGACAAGGAAACACTACAATCAGGGAGGAACGCAGATAAAAGGCCAGTTTTTGTGGCATCGAGAAATTAGCTCAAGGAAATTTCTCACGCTCCAGCGGTACAGAGGCAAGGTATCAATGCATCTAAGAGTATACACTTTAGACGACCAAAATTACTGTCTGATCCCTACAAAGAAAGGGGTTACGCTGGACAAGCAGCAAACGCGAGATTTGCTTGAGAACATGCGTAACATGGCTGCTTTTATAGGTATTGTAAGTATCTTGGTATAATACTGTTAGTATATATATATATATATATTCATATATGTAACATTGTAATAATCTCCCCATTTACTATTTGTTATAGGATAGTAACACGCATCAAACAGACGATGGAACTGAGGCAATTACGAGTGATTCGGCTAGAACGGACATGATTGATGATATAGAGTATATTACTGAGGATAATGAGATGTTCGATGATACGGCTGAGGTTGATGAATATTCTCAGAATATTTTAAAGATACACATTGGTAAAAATGTGCACTGTAGGGCAAAAAAGGCCTCCTGTACAGTTGACCTGCGCCACAGTTTCTTTAGAAACATGTCGCTTACATCTGAACACCCAACACAAAGAGGTGTAAAGCTCACGAAGTATGAGTTTGCGAAACTGCTAGACCTCTTGCCTCAACTTGAAGACAGATGGAGCGGTTTGGCTGAACTGACAGCATGTTACAACACTCATGATACTCAGGATGATGTGCATGCATGTGACCATTGCACACCTAAGCCATCTATACCAAGACATGCGCATCGTCCTTACAATATCTCACTCAGACAGCCTACTGCTTCATCCAGTTCTACAGTCACAAATTCTCCTAATTAATTTAATAACTCGAATATGCTTTATAGGTTATATACTATTGTTATAAAAGGTGGTAGAACATAGTTCGTTATACTATAATTATATATCCATAATATTATATAAGTATATTTTTTGTATTATTATATATAATCTCTTTATATATATATATATATATGTAAGTACTTTGTTATAATATACAGACACTATGTTTATGCGTGTGCTGCATTTTTGTCAGTAATGCACCAATATATATCACCACATTAATAAATATATACACGTATATTAAATTGTTGTGATTTTTATAATGTCAGCCAAAGCATATGTTTCAACCGTATTTTAAACAAATAAGATGATCTATTTGAGAAGTCTCAACTACATACGTTAGTACAACAAGTTTAGGTGAGGCATGATGAGTCGTTTATGAGAGAATGCTCTACACATGCAGATACTGATAGTCGCACGCAATTTCGTACTTCTCATTTACCGCTTCCTAACCGTATTGTTAATTACATGATAGCTGTTGACTACATGTATAAAAGGTAGGACCTGTCCCACTCTTACAACTCGCCATGGAAATACTACGAGACTATGCTGATGCATTTATTTACCATGTTAATACCAATGAGATAGCTATAATGCTACGCTGTGAGGGATTGCTGAAGGATTCTGATTTAATTGTTATTAGGTCACAAACATCACTCCTGGATAAGACTAAAATGCTACTGAAAACATTATACATAGAAAAGTGTTACAAAGCTACAGCATTGTTCTTCAGATTTTTGCAAAGAGAGTACGAGGATGTGTTTAGTACAATTCCAGGATTAATAGGAGGTAAACGCACAAGTATTATTATTAGTACTTCAATGACTCTCAATGTTATGTGTATAGATGGCGACGTCAGCATCGATCTAACAGATACACAGGTACGGTATACAATATATCCTTAACATATATTTAAAACATACGCATATGTATATATTAATTATGGATAATATCTTTTTAATTACAGGGTACTGTTCTTAAAGAGGAACTGACAATATCGCTACCTCTACAGATGTTTATTAACCTGGTACACTACATACCGCCTTTATCATGCGGTGAAGTCAACGCTACTGTGCATCTGGGGGGCTTTTTCTACCTAATCAAGGAGGGATGTGTAACAACATTGTGCGAGACCATCAGTTATGATCAAAAGAGCGAAGGAGTATCATTAACTATTGATGATCTACAAAGTATCGACACCGCCCTACATCATGTGGAACATGCTGCACCCGAGATGACTCTTTTGACCCCTTATTTTTGTTTTATATGATGTTATTGTACTATTTGTTATTGGTATTGTACTATTTTTATTATTAAAAATGTATTGAACATCAAAGATGATTTCCGGGTTACATATATATGTATTACTCAAATACATTGTCTATGTCATATAGTCTACTAATATATGCTAACCAGACGAACTTAATATTAATGTATAACTCTGCACATATAGTATATACTGTTGTATGATTTTATTTAGTATCAAAAGTAAGTCTTCAAGCGACTTTGTATACACAGTACTAATCAGCAATATATATAATAATAACATATCAAAAGTAAGTCTTCAAGCGACTTTGTATACACAGTACTAATCAGCAATATATAATAATACTAGCAGTATTCACAAATATTATAGAGATATATACAGGTGTAGCATTGCAATATGCTAGTCACACAGATCATGGAAAATGTAAAAAACAGCAGATCTACTTCATATATATTATAAGAGTGATTAACATCCGTTAGGACATTATATATAATGCCATCTCTATATACGAGTAATTTTCATAATCATTACCTACATATACAATATCATAGAAGTAGTAGAGTATATACTTTGAGTATAATATTAAAGGACAGTTAGCATCAATTAGTTCACTGTATAAGAACATCTCTATACATGAACAATACAAATACATACAAGTATGACATTACAATACGATAGGTATACATATCATAGAATAGTACCTATATAATACCTTGGGTAATAAAGTGCATTAACAGACATATAATATAAGTACAATTAGCATCAATTAGATCATGTTGTGAGAATATCTCTATACAGGTGTACTTTTGCCAATATAACTACGTAGTTTCTTTCTATAAGCATCAGTAGTTTCATCATCATCATCAGAAGTGTCAGTATAAGAAAGTGTAACTTTAACTGTAGTATCCGTAACCTTAATTGTAGAATCCAAATCAGTTGTCGGTGTTCCTTGTGACGTATATGGCTGTGCTGATGAGCAGAGAGTCGATTCATTTATATCATGGTCGGTGGTATCCGAGGAATCGTCGCTTGTGCTAAAAAGTATTAAAAAGTATATATGTATTATATCTATATACTGGAGTAATATGTTATATATATATATATATATATAGTGTTTCTTCTGTTTTGTTACCTGCTATTAGTAGATTGACCCCCTCCCTGGCGCAGCCTACTCAGTGCCCCCGTTAGCGTATGCCTGGCCATGCTAGTGACACCCGTCAGAATTGCCGTGCCAGCTGTAGGATTTCTCTATATATAAAATAAAACAGTTAATGAATGAGTAATATTAACATCAGGCGTGAACAATATGTATATATGATCGCATATAGTTTAATTGAACACATCAGCTAATTGCGAGGTTCGCAACGCCCCCCAAGTAGCCAATCTTAAACATTGTAGCGCCATCTGGCGTCCAAAATAAATCAATATGCAGCGCCACCAAGTGTCGATCCTGAACATATATATATATAGCGCCACCTGGCAATATTATTCTGCTTAAAATAGACATGCTGTTCAACGATACATACAGCGCCACCAAGTGTCAAATTTTACCATGTATAGCACAACATTGTAATATTCTGTTTAAAATAGATATACTGTTCAAAATTATATAACATTAGTTCTGAATAACAGCTATAAAAAATAGCAGAGTCTTTGACAACAAATAATTAAGTCATTAAATAACCTTACCTTATGAAGCCATATGCCAATGCCCGTCGATACAGCTATTAGCAAAACTCCAGAGATGGATGAAATGATCACTGTAGCGCTGTTTGATTGTTCTATAACGACGTAGCCGTATTGGTGTTCGATCTGATCATTACTGCGACTAATGACGGGTTCAGGAATCTTGTTTCTCCTCCTTTGACATACAATTTTTGCCGATATGTCATATGCAGGGAGGGGTATGCTTGAATGACAGTACCTGGTACCCGTCATGTCCACGAAAGAAAGCATACCGTATTCCATGTTTGAGAACTCCTCTATGGGTACTCGCTCTAACGCCTGCGACTTCGTACAATCTGCGCGGATGTCTTTCCCCTTGTTAGTAACCTTGCATAGGCATAAACGATTGGCGCAAATGTAGCGATATCCGTGTGTCAGTGCTACTAAACTAATAAGCACAATCAGAATGTTAAGACGCTGTACTGTCTCCATGTTAACTCTGTAAATGTTTCTAAGCAACTGAATAGAAGTTCTAACCAGTGGCAATTCGTTATGTAATTAACCACCCCCCTGACTCTATTATGCAATTAAACCCCTTCTTGTAACGTCTATGGTTAGCTAACAGTGCAGTGTGAACTGTTTTAGGGGGGTAATTAGCAGGGTTGCAATGTCTATACGACAGCAATGAAAACATCGGCTCATGACTGTTATAGTAAACATATGTTACTTTAATGACATAACAATGTTTAAACTGTCGATGTATATATATCTTAATGAATAGCATTCACAGTACACCGAATGGTTTTTGTGCATCTTTATTGTCAATGAAAAATTCATTTGTGCAAAGTTATTGTCAATGAGTAATTCAGATGTTTTATGCGCAAATTTATTGTCAATGAGGAATTCGGTTTTTTTAACTACTTACTAATATGTGCAAGGATGGCCGAAATTATTGTACTCTGTAATATCTATACATATGTACGTGCTAGTACAATCATAATATACATATATACACACCTATCGCTGTAAATACATTTATAGTTATAACTATTGAAGACTATCATGCAGATGCTATATATAGCTGTAAAAAAGTACAACAACAATTTAGGTGTAACTCCAAATATGTTTTAATCAAGCAAATAGTACTACTATAGTATTTCATGATATATACTATGGTATATAGATACATATCAACAGTGCTACAATATATAGTTTTTATAGGTTACTGAGACATATTATTACACATTGGGGTATATATAAATATACGGAACAGTAAGTCACGCAAATATTCAATTAAACAAGGCCCTCTCTGGATTCTGTCATGGCTGAACTTGTGCTTAGTCGGCCTTGCGAAAGTTGCGACCTCTGTTTTCTGCAGTAGCGTACCATCTTTAATATAGTTGTTATGATCTACAGTGTAAAGACAAGTGTTATTCATGTGTTCATACATTATATATATATATATATATATAAATAGTAACTATAAATTATACAAACATACCTTGAACGTAATGTATGCCAGAGCTATACACGACACATTAAATTGGAAGGTGCTAATAGTAGTCGCGTGCTTGCTAACGTCTGACAAACCATTATCGTTATGTCTCGTTATAACAGCGAGGGTGTTGACATTTACTATATTAGATATAGGTGATGCGCTCGAAGTATCCTGTGTTGATAGGAATTCCTTGTGTGAATACGTAGTACACTGCACAGTTTTAGACATATCTGTAATATAAAGCGCATTATATGTATACTGTTGTGATATCGTTGCGATTGAAATACATTTTTTAGCCTAATATAAGACTCACCTTTATCAGTGGCTAGACATACAATTGAAGCCTTGTGTACACCGGTAACCTTCTGTATTGCATTATGACAGAATGCAGTTCCTGACATATTAACTAGCGTAATATGTTGTACAATGTACGACGAGAATGATGGTACTTGTTGTAGCCATGATGATTTGGTGCAATCCGCTTGGATGCCCCCGTCGTAAAGCGTAATACAATCACATACGTTAAAGCGTTGTAAGCTCTTATAAGATCCACATAATATAGCAGTATTGGTAACTGCGTTTATGCACAGAACAAAGGTAAAAAGAAGAAGCATTATCGAGTTGTTATGGCGATCTACACTGGATGTATATATTACGATTAAGTAGTTCATAATATAGAATATTTGTGTACAGGTCACTGACTAAAGGTTATAATATAGAACATTCTAAAGCTATTTTGCAAAACAACACACTCGTATTACAAATCGTACAGTAGAGAATCATGTAAATATATTATAACAGTACTACTAGACTGGTTATGATACAGATATAACAGTAAAACGTAATTTGTAAGTTCTAGTCATATATTTAAGCATGAAACTTTCTGGTGTGCTGTAAAGCATTTCTATGACCATACAGTAGGCATTATGTATGCACATATCAGTAACCGTAAGGTAATGTGTTGTATGTATTTTTAATTATTACTCTTTTATCAAACACTTTTCTATATATTTTGCTTGTACGTCTATTATAAACTATACCTCTATGTTTAACTCGCGAAATCTGATTACTAGTTGGGAGTTTGACTAATTGTTTTTGACCAAACACTATCTGTCTCATACAGTCAAAATCAACGATTGCAGAATTTGTGTGGTTTAATGAAATACCTTTGATTTTACGTACAACGGTATCAGTGTTTAATTTGTATGAGTAGCTCTTAGGACCTGTAGACAAGAAAGTCTTAATATATGTATCCTGTTTGAGCTCATCAGTTAATTGACCTAACAGATCACCTGTTTCAACAACCTGTTCACCATTTTGCTCAACGAAAATAACTGAATCGGTGTCGTAATATAGCGTATTACGCCCTATTTTGTTTAGCACTTGTAGCAAATGTAGCCGTGCTAAGGATGTTGTAAAAATACCTATAATCTCATTAGTGAAAGTTGATTCCTCTTCAAAAGTTTCGGCATTCATAACATCCACTACAATATAATCATTTGAGATTAGATGAAAATTCATTATATTTTTTGTGGGATCATTCTTCATCTGAGTATATTCATTTAGGGTTTTCATATAGAATGACCTGGGTAGATTTTGTCTCTGCACAAACTTCCCCCACACACTGTTGAGGAACAATTTACAAATTGTTCTAAGTGGTGGATTGTGCGCAATTGCATCTTTATCAAGCATGATACCCTGCTCTCTGTTATAGTAAGATATATAGCTATCTTTATCGGCATTAGTTGTTACCCACTGAGGATATCCTGATGCCTGTTGTTTCTGTTTAAGGAACATTTTAACATATTCAGTGAATATACTACCAAAAACATCATCATTTGTAGTGCTAGGAAAGTGATACACTTCATATATCTTAATCAATACGTAACCTTGTTTAATGGCTTCTTTCAACTCTGGTGTTGTCCATGTACCAAAGAGCGCTCTTTTAACATCACTGCATTTACATTGCATCTGGGTTTCCTTTGATGAACATGTACCGCATAATGGGAACTTGAGTTTACCTCTACACCTCACCGGTAGAACAGGTATGTATAGACCTCGTGGCGGCACAATTCGTACCTGCGCTAGACCATAATATGATTCTAGAGTATAATCAAAGATATCAGGGTCCTTAATTATTGTAGCGTGGGACGTAGGATAAACTCCAGACATCGTGATATGGGGATATAACGAAGTTACGTCATAGAAACGTATCTTCTCTCCATGTTTAACATCATAATAGAGTTTTGTTGGCTCGACTCGTCCGCCAAAAAAACTATCACGTATTTTCAAAGGCTTGACCGTGTCGCACTGCTTCACAAATTCACTCATAATTGTGTTGGTTTGTAGTAATTTATCATAGTGACACTCCCATATCGAAATAACATTGTACCCTAGTGTTCCTATTTCATGAAGACGTTCTATAGTTCTGTTGTAAAGAGCTTTCAAAGATAGGTGTGTACGTGGATCCTTGGCCTGTCTGTCTTTCTGACATGTATGACCATGAAAACGACATCCTAGGTATTCGTAAACGGTATTACTGTTTATATGTATACCATCGACTGTATACCTTGTTCCTGGTATACGAAATTCACCACCATTCCTAGCATGCTGTATAAATTTGTCCTCTGAGTGACTTATCCATTCTAACCATAAAGCTGACTTCTGACTATCATTATGATGTTTACCATACCCCTGTGCGGGTATTTGCGGTATAGGAGAGCTGACGAATGACGACTCGGATATCATGTCATTATTAATAATTTCGTTATTAAAATACCATTCATCTCTTCTGAGAACAGCCTCACCTGATCTACCATCTGTTAAAGTCACATTATGTACTTCATAGAGCATAAGTTGTCTAATTACCTGCATTGCACAAGATGCTAGGGTAGCATGAGCGAAAGGATCTATACCTGCGATGTTTGAATCCTGTATTGTTGTAACTGCCATTATAAGTTTTCTAAAACTAGTGCATGCTTCCCTCAGAATGGTTACATCAGCCCGTGTGTACTCTAGCAATTCTTTCTGAAAATCAAATGTTTTACCCTGTTGCTCATTGTACCAAATGAAGAACTCTGTTCTGTCAGCTGTAGACATAAAATCAACACCATAATAATATGGCGCAAACATTGGTCCAATGTATTCTTGGTTCTCTAGTGTATTTGCTAAGTGTGGAAAATCACCTTTCTTCAATTCCCCTTGTAGGCCTAGAGCTTTGGGTAGTGCCTTCAAACGCATGGGTAGAAAATTCAAACTATCTATGAATCTAATGCTCACCCCCTGTTTAATATTCATCAACATAATCTTTGTGCCAGTAAATATAACTTCTGGGAAAACACCATTATCTACGCAATAACCGAGAACAAAATGGGCATCAAATGCTTTAGCGTTGTGTGCAATTGCCGTAACATCTTTATGTTGAGGCGTTAATAACCACTTACAGAATTCCTCTGTTGTATCTGGCCCCTTAAATATTTTTTCCCTCTTACCGCATGTATCATTGTTACATAAATCCCTTATAAAATGTTTAAGGGAATTGTCTTTAACAGAGCAGGTATTGCATCTATCGCCGCAGTTCTCACATTTAGAGTAAGGTGTGAACGCATTATCCTCACAATTATCACATACTGTTTGACATACTAAAAAGTTAGGTATATGTTTCTGTAAACCGCAATATGGTCTCTTACAGTTTACACATTTACGACATGGAGTGCATAGTTCTAGAGGTATACACTTATCGCAGTCATCACGTGGTTTATTCTTGTAACCTTTTTCGCATGTGACGATATTGTTTTGACACGTTTCAAAATCATAATATAAAAATTTTCCTGATGACATCTTAGCCTTCTTTATCCTATAGAAACATAAATGTTCGCCTAAAACATACTCATGACAGCATGTACATAACCATTCGCCACACATATGTAAATGTTTGGCTCTTTTTGATGTATTTAGTATTACGAAACATGTCTTACACATGTAGTATTGTTCGCAGAGAGAGGGCTGATCTTCATCCTTCAGAACACCTCTGTCATACCGTCTGCGTTTTTTATGTCTCTCATAACACAGTGTATTACGACACATCATATTACAGTCTATGCATTCTATAGATGTATTGTCAAACATGCAATTTTCAGAACAGCATGTTCTACATACTGTATCACAACCGTGTTTTCTATTTTTGTTATATACTTCAAAACAATGATTGCATATCTTACTGTTGACAAAAAAACCATTGATACCTGTGATACTATGATAGTGATTATCCTTCAGATATAAAAAAATCTTTCTCGGTCTAGTTAATATACCTTTGTATATGACATCGTTGCCTGTATCCCCCGATATAACAACAATCTGGATGTCTAATTCTGACTCAAACTTATGTAGGTCCTTAACTTTAACAGGCGAAGTTGTTGATACACCCGCCTTTCTGTGAAGTCTGATGGCACAGCTACGTTGCGAATCGTGCGCTTTACTCATAGACCTATCTTTTCTTATAAGTTTTGCAAATTTTGCTTTGCTCATATTATCTAGTTTAGCTTTGCATGTTATAATAGCCCTACCTGCACACAAATATTCATTTCTTATCACAGGAATAAACACCATTGAATGTTTTTTTTTGATTGTACAACTAGCTGATAAGGGATCAGTATCTACAATTGCTCTGCTACCACCGCCTCCTTGGCTGTCAGCGCTCATGATGCCCACGTTAATTTCAAAAGTATCATCAATATCTAGTGATTTGTTCGATTGGAGAACGGAGTTTATCCTATAAATAAAATAAAATAAAAACTGTAACACTATAATATGTTAAATTATTAATGTTGTAAAAAGATTATAATTATTATGTCGTCTCATTCTTACCTTTCCATTATAACATCTGCTGTAATGTTGTGTTTAGGTTGACAATGTATAAACACTTCCCTCTCCAATCCTGAGTGATTAATAGTGATCCTTGCTTTATCATCACCATTAGGATGTTTCTCATTAACCAACTCTATAACATCCGTGAACATGTTATGTAATTCATTCTGAGCGTTAAGTAGTTGTACGCCTTGCAAGTTATTATTAAATTTGGTTTTGTATGTTACTTCTTCTATTCCAAACTTTCTAGATATTTTTTGACTCACAGGCCTAATAATGTAAGGCTTTGTATCAGCATTAGCGCCCTCTGTTCTACTCCTTTTGGTCAATATATCATCCATTATTAACCTTGCTTAACAAACATCTCTCTCAATATAATATATATCAAAATGTTTGTACAGTTAATGACGTTTACCCCTATATATACAGCTTTTACAACAACAGTGTATAGCTCATGCCATTATCACGTAGGGCTACCTACAAAGTTTAACTATCAAGCAACTTCCAAAACCCCCTGAGGTTATAGTATTGTCATGCCTGTATCGTTAAATAATTAGTAATTCATCACGCTTTTACGTGTATAGGACTCTTCCCAAGCCATTATAACATTTACCTTGTGCCCCAAAAATATTACATACACAGCGCCACCAAGCGGTCAATCTTAAAAGTCTACAGCTCCACCTAGTGTCCAAATATTCTACCCGCAGCGCCACCTGGTGTCAAATCTTAATGATCCTCAACGCCACCTGGTGCCAAATCTTAATACTTACAGCGCCGCCTGGCGATATTCCGGAGGTTTACGATAACCTGGTGATAATTCGCGGCGAAGGGGGTTTATACTGTACCGGTAACTACTTTGGTAAACGGATGAAATAGAATTACTGCCTGCTGGATGATCCATCAACTGTATGCCCTCTTTAGAACAGGACTATGCATTAGCCAAAAAAATTTTCTATGCATATTTTTTACATATAGGTCTTTTATTACCTCAACATGTCGATAAAATTCATTCGTATAGTATTGTAATATTTTCATATTCTCCATATGCAGCAAATGTTAATTAATTGTTTGCTCACTTGACATGCAAATCATACTTATATTGTGATTCTGATGTTTTCTTATTATGTGGGGACTTTAATGCCTGGGTTGGGAAATTAAATGAGGCAATTGCTTGTGATAATATACCAGAACGACAAGTTATAGACATGTGCCACTTGGTAAAAACCTTGTGTGAGTCTAAAAGGGGAGCTGCAGTATCTGTCCGGTGCACCTATTCCACATAGTGTGAAACTGTGCATGATATTTGCTATTGAACTTCCGGGCTTTTGCACCATAAAAGTGGCGACATTTTGATGTAAAGACTTGAGTTAGAATGCGATCAGGGGCATCACTAATTGTAGCTATCAGAGTGTTGACCCTGCCAACAAAATCACCTTTTTTCATCGCTATTTCCTTCACTTAAGTCTTGACTGATGTGGTTCCCCAAGTGTTTTACATGCTTAGTCCAAGATAATGGGATACCTGAAAGCTTCACTGATGGTAGGGGGCATTGTGATTTGTGCCTCGTAAACTTTATGCATACAGATTTCTGAGGATTGAACAGCACTCCATATTCAGCAGCATAAGTCTCACAAATGCTCACCATCTGTTTCATTCCCATTGAGCTTGCACTCAACAGCGTTAAATCATCGGCATAACTGACTGAGCCAAGGTAGGTGTTGTCTATCCAGCATCCATATCCTGTATGTTGTAATCTGTTTAGCAATTCATCCATGTAAATGCAGTATAAGGTGGGAGAGGCGATGCTGCCTTGACATTCCATTTGAAGATTTAAATTCATGTGAAAATTTGTGTTGCCATGTGGTCTTAGTAATTTGACACATGTACAAATCCATCAAGGCTCGTAAATCAATGGCTGGTACATTTCTCTCAATAAGTAATTTAAGAAGTCTGTCAAAGTGAATGCGATCAAATGCTTTTGTTGCATCCAGGAACGTGCCAGTGACAGTTGCCCCATGATTCATAGAGTAATTAACCACCTCCTTTCCCCATGATTAATATAGTAATTAACCACCTCCTTAACACCCTCGAAGGTCCTGGGCCTCCACGCGGCAAGGGTGGAAACACTTGGGGTGCAGTCCTCTATCCCCAGTGGCTAAAACAGGACAGTGCACATTGCACAAGCTGCTCCAGCTATCTAATGCAGACAATTATTGATTTTTTACATGCTTCTGGTTTCTACTACCAAATATAGATAATCAATCTTACCCTAGAGAGCCTCTACATAGCCCACTCAGGTGCTGATGAGGCGTTAAAAAATAACACACACACACACACACCACCTCCTTAACAGTCAGTGTACACATGGTGGTTCCCAGTTTCTTTTTGAATGCAAACTGTAATAGCAAAGTTTGGAGATATCGCTCATTGCATTTCAAAAAAATCAAGTCAAATGGTTTGGCCCAAAGTTTGCCCAGTGCTTCTGAAATTTAACCCCTAATAGGGAGCTTTTATCGGACCGTGTCATAGGTTTGTTTTTACAAATCATGCATTTTCCTAATCAATGAGGACACTGAATTAAAGCTGTTTATAGTGTTTTCAATTCTTTTGAGCTGATATGTTGTCGTGAAATGCGACATGTCAACAATTTTTATTGACTCTCTGAATCATTAGTCTCACCCAGACTAACCTGTTGACTAATCAATTGCTTTTAATGTTAAAATATTTCACACATATGGTACTTATTTGATCATTTTTCTCCCTATCCCTCTCTGTCCCTTCCTTTTAGAAAGTAGGTTGACCACACTTAGACATATAAGCTAGTAAAAACACCTTAATTGCCATAAAGCGTGTAAGTTGATTTTGCTTACTTCCAGGAATCACATCCAGAACATGGTCATTTCAACTGCATGGAGGGGGACTGAATAAGAATGAATAACTAAATAATCATAGCTTGACAACTCATTATTTTGGTGGACAAAAAATATATAATTATGTAGACAATGTCTGATGTAGCAGCCAACCCAGGTTAATAGACCTACATTACATGAAATCATCAACTTGGTAGTGTCAACCTTTTATTTCTAATATTTCTTTTATCATTATTGTTACACCAAATTGTTTGTATTCAACAATAATTATTTCAAAAGACAAGAAAAGGTCATAACAGGCTTGTCGCAATTTTGCACTAATTTTGAGCAGCTGTATCTCAAAAACGGATGTCCGTATGCATGCTATAGCTCATTGGTTTTGTCTTGAAATTACCTACAAAATGAGCTATTGCATGTCCAGATATGATGAATATTATCGGAGATAGAGAGCCTTTGTCATCGAGTCCAAACCCAGAGAGCCTTTGTCCGCGAGTCTGTCCGTTCCGCATTTTACACGTAGTGGATATAATTCGGCCAACGAATGTAGGTCACCAGTTGTCTAAATAGTTGGCGCCACTGCACCCACCATAATAGAACATCAAATTCAATTGATAGCATGCTATAACTAAATAATGGATGTGTATAGCTGTACAAGTAGCTAATGCAAAATTGGCCTAGTTCATCGAAACATGAGTGTTTCTTTACCAACTGAGTCAGATAACTCCCGACTTTTCAGTTTGCAAAAGTTCTAGGCTCCCACCCGGCGGCCACAATACGGCCACCCGTGGATACCCGGGGATACCCGGCAAGCACCCGTGGGACCCTTGGCCAAGCCGCGAAACCCGGCCCCGTAGATATCTCACGGGTGTAAAAAAAATAAAAAATACCCGTAGAAGCCGGCGTGTGACCCGTAGAAGCCGGCGTGTGACCCGTAGAAGCCGGCGGGTGACCCGTAGAAGCCGGCGGGTGACCCGTCCCTAATTTCATCCCGGCGGCTTGTTGAGGGGTTCTACGGGTAACCCGGCGGCTTTCACGGGTAACCTGGCGGCTTTCAAGGGTAACCTGGCGGCTTTCACGGGTAACCCGCCAGCTTTCACGGGTAACCCGCCGGCTTTTTGCTACCAGCGTCAGCGTAGGCAGGGAGGGGGGTTGTATATACTTTTTAAAAGGCTGCTGCTCCCCTAATATTAGTCCGATTTTCCTCAAATAAAGACTGAATGGCAGTATAGCTCATATTGATTCCATACGTATTTTCGGATTAAAAAAAAACCCGAATATTAAGCGAGATATTTGTCTGAGAAGGCAGTTGTCTTGCGGCGGCTGCTGCTCCATTTATATTAATCCGATTTTCGTCAAATCAGGATAAAGATGTCTATGGAGCTATAACAACTATCTATAGATAGATATACTCTAGTTTAGAGTAATCATTTTAAATATTTATTTCATTTTATATAAATTATCAATATTTCGTTCTTGTTGTTGTTTCTGAAAATAATCCAACTGGAATTAATATTGATATTGCATGTTCCATACATGATCAAAACAATCTCCCTCTTTAATATTCCATAATAAACAGGAATCAGTTGAAATTCAGAATTTCAATTAATGCTTGTGATAAATGATGAAAAAGCATGACTCACCCCATTCTTTGTATTATTCAAAATGCTAATAGCAATTGACATAACGGTCAAGGCAGATTGCTATTACATATATAGGTTAATTGACTTTACAAAACCAAAGGAAAAGTCCTTCCCATTGGCCAGTTGGCAGAATGAGTAGAAATTAATTGCAATAAAGCTCATCCAAACAATGTATATATAATGGTAAAAAATATTGACCACACCATTCAAGTCATGAACATACACAGAGCACCTTGCTGCCTTCTCAGACGAATATCACACTTAATATTTGGTCTATTTTCAATCTGAAATTCTGTGTGGAATAAGTATGAACTCTTCTATAATTCAATATTTATTTGACGCAAATCAGATTAATATTAAAGGAGCAGCAGCCGCCACCAGACAACCGCCTTCTCAGACAAATATCTCGCTTAATATTCGGGTTTTTTTTCAATCCGAAAACACCTATGCAATCAGTATAAATTATCCTACAATTTAGTTCTTATTTAACGAAAATCGGACTAATATTAGGGGAGCAGCAGCCTTTTAAAGTATACTCCTGGAAGCTGCGAGTTACTCCTACAACCCGCCGAGTCACCCGTAGAAGCCATCATTCACCCGTAGAACCCGCCGAGGCACCCGTAGATCCCGCTGAGGCACCCGTGGAAGCCGGCGGGTAACCCGTGGAAGCCGGCGGGTAACCCGGCGGGTAACCCGGCGGGTAACCCGGCGGGTAACCCGTAGCGCCCGGCGGGTGCTGCCCCGCCCCTTTTTGCTGCCGGAACCTGTCGCCAAACCGGCGGAAAGAGCTGTTACATAACTATTATGTAATACTACGGGTTCACTACGGCAAAACCGGCCCGTGTGACAGTGGCTTAAGTCTGACTAAGGGCAATTTGCTTTTAGGCTGACGCTTTGCTATTTATAGCCACACGAGAGATCATAAAATCAAGAGATCTTTTCCAAAGTAAAACTATCCCTCCATATGGGCGTCCATGTAGCTACAAAGTCTCTGCTTATGTTATCAAGGCGGTCTAAGTTTCCACTAACCAACCAGGTCTCTTGCAAAAATACAATGTCTGCACCATCATTTTGAATAATGTATTGATCTTTACCAGCTCCAAAGCCAGTCATGACTTTGTCAAAGTGAGTCACCTCAAAAGTAAATAGAAACCTCTTTGTTTCCTAGCCTGGGCTTGATGTATCCTTCACTTCTTTGGTCTTTATCTCTTCACATTGTTCTGCCATATACTGGACATTTGTTATCTGCATCTGAAAGGTTGTGGGTCCTGCTTTAAGAATTGCTGATCCTTTGGTGGCTCCAGTTTGTCTGAATTGAGCTCTGGATGCATCGTTGCCTGGTTGTGTGTAGTGTCACTTGCGAGAAACCAGCTTGAATTTATCTCTATCCAACATCACATTTGGAGCTGCACTTGTCGAGGTGCTGGCTGTTGTGTCCATTTGACAGCTGTCGTTATTTGGTTTTGTGCCTGCATTCCCAGAATAGGTCCTGCAGTCATTGTGGCATAACTTCTATTCATTACTGAACTATCCTTCATTTGCTTAATTGAATTCACATTTTTGTTAATATCACCTTTTCATAGATATCATAGTCTGCTGGATTTCAGTAATCTGCCATTTCTGGTCAGCTAATTCCTCAAACAAGGAAAGCACAGTCCGTTTCTTCTGGAGCAGCCAGTGGGAGACGTTTGATGTTGTCCGCTCAGTACTTAGGCATCTTGGTGTTGTCTACCTCTTCCTCCTTGTCCATGGCTTTTACAAGCTGCAAGATGTCTTCAATGGCAGCTTCCTTGGCACTTACATTTGATGATGAGTGTCTGTCCTTGCTAGCATTTCCAACTTCTATATTTAATTCTTTTGCAACATCAAGCAGAATGCTTTTTGCTTCTTCTACCTCTTGGCCGTAGAATGATGCTTTAATAATCTTCAGTCATATTGGCATAGCTCTGTCGAAATAAGTCATCACATAGGTCAACAAGGAGTTCATAATGATAGGCTGGTTTGCTTGCTCATAACACTTCTTGCAAGCTACACAATCCTTCTCACTACACAATCCTTCACTGGTTTATTCCCCAATCCTTGATTCATAATTCATATGACGTCATCTGGAGTTCAGCTTCCAAGAGACTGGTTTCCAAGTCTAGTAAGTTGGCTGTAAAATCTTGGGTTGGTTAAATATACATCTTTGCATTAGTTTGAGCATAGTAAACTTACCAAGTTTAAAACTTTTGATGTCTAAGCATAATTCAAAATCCTGATGTGACATTCCAACTGCAGATTTGAAACATTCAAGCTTGTTTTTGTCTACTTGTTGATCAATCTTATGTATGAAACTTGGTGAGTGACAATAACCACCTTATTTTATAAAGAAGTGCACTTTAATTCCTAATATTTAATTTAAAGTGTTGCAAATTAATGAGTTGGTTCAAACCCAACCACTGCTTAACTACATCCAGGTTTAAATGGGGAGGTTGGCTATAGACTGAGATGGCATTGGATTGCTCAGTGATGGCACAGCATGATGCGACAGCTGTATGCTCCCCAGGGAGTTGAGAAAGTTCCTTAGAGAACAGGGACTGTCAAGCGAAGGTACTGTGTGAAGTTGGCTGAGAGCTACATTCACCTAACAGGCTGATAGCAGACTATAAACCCACCTTTACCTTAGATATTTAAAGAAAACTAACACATAAGATTTCAGTATTGTTGTCTGTTTAATGTGCATATTTTATAGATTCAGATACATTTTTTTAGGTCACTTTTATTAAAAAACATACAAATACAGTGATTTTGTTTATTTTAAATAAAACATTGAGCAGGATGACCCCTCTTAGATGATCATGTCATCGCTGTAGATATGATTCTTCTTCATGTAGTTTGATAATTGGAGTATTCATAGAAGATGTAATCAATATATGACTTTGTATGCTTTGTCGAGTTCCTCTTCCAACTTTACATCTTCTTCAGCCAAGGTTGTTAAAAAGTTGACTGATACATTGCCCAAAGCTAATGATCGCTGCCAAAGAAAGTGAAGAGAAGTTATACATTGTTCGGTATTTACTTATAGTAATCCATGTTGTTAAATAACTGCAATACTTACTTCTACAACATGGATTGGTTGCTGGTATTCCGAGAGATGCACACATTGTTGCACTTGCTGGAGAATTTGTTGGTGTTGGAGTAGTGCTAAGTGTTGTGGTAGTACTAGGTGTAGGAGTAGTGCTAGGTGTCAGGGTAGTGCTAGGTGTAGGAGTAGTGCTAGGTGTCGGAGTAGTGCTAGGTGTCAGAGTAGTGCTAGGTGTCAGAATAGTGCTAGGTGTCGTGGTAGTGCTAGGTGTAGCAGTAGTGCTAGGTGTAGGAGTAGTGCTAGGTGTAGGAGTAGTGCTAGGTGTAGGAGTAGTGCTAGGTGTCGGAGTAGTGCTAGGTGTCGGAGTAGTGCTAGGTGTAGGAGTAGTACTAGGTGTTGGAGTAGTGCTAGGTGTAGGGGTAGTGCTAGATGTCTGAGTAGTGCTAGGTGTGGCGGTAGTACTAGGTGTTGCAGTTGTGCTTTGTGTAGTGGCAGTTGCCCAAGCTGGATTCCAAAACCAAGGGAAATTAAACCAGGGATAATTTGGTCTGTTTCCAGGATAATGTGGCCTGTACCCTGGATAGCGCCCTCCACCTCCCGGTCTGCTTCTATGTCTTTTTACCCTTGTTGGACTCTCTGAAATCAAACATACAGCATGAAACTTGGTGCTATCACAGGCTCAAGGCCGAAACGACCTGCTACCTTGTAAACAGGTGTTAGCTAGTCAGAATTGAATCAAACAGTCCATCCCTCAAATTTGCCAATTCTGATATAGTATGGGAAAGTCCAGCAATCATCCAACATTTTACACTGCTGCTCACACTCCTTCATGATTTGTCGTACACAGAAATACACACTCTGATCACTGAAAGATTCAGGGACTAGTTAAGTTTCCTTGCTTGCAAATCTCAGACTTTTTGCAAAGCTAGTGTTTTGTAATGTCACAGCAGTATTCAACATATAACGGATTTCTGGGGAATTGTGTTGCAAACCATTGCAGGTAAACTTAATGAATCGTTTCACCAACATATGTTTACAGCACATAGAATTTGACAGTGATGGCAGCAAGCGAGAGTGTGTCCTATAGGGAAGCTGCCACACGTCTCATAGACACTTTCTCCATGCAGTTTGTATTTTTTTCAGTTCTTGTCAAGTCACAAATCTGAATGCCATACAGTGAAGAGCAAAACGATATAAATAGTTGATTCTTACTAGAGGAAGGTACTCCAACAAATCGTGTTCTAAATACATTGTATTGTTTGTAAAATTTGGAGTAAATACCATCAATGTCATGTTTCAAATCTGAACTCACTGTATGACCTAAGTAAACCGTGGATTCTTCAGGTGTAATTGTACTACCAGCGAAAGATAGATCCATTTTGGTTTTTTTGGCGAAAGTAACAATGCCTGTTTGAGCAAAAACGCAACAGATGGCATTTGGCACCATTAAATAAGATATTGTGTCCCTCAGAATATTTTATACAAATATCCACCATCGCTTGTAATCCATGTATACTTGGACTGAGGAGACACAAATCGACGGTGTATCCAAGGGCGCCCATGAAATAAGGCCCAATGTGACAACCATAAGAGGAAGTTCTCAAAGTTGATAACAAATTGTCGACGTAAACTCCAAAAAGAAGAGGCAATAAAACACCTCCTTGCTTCACGCCGTTTAGAGCTATAAAAGTATTTTAATTATTTCCATTCCAAGAGACCCGCAAGTTTTGATTAGTGCACATGTATATAAGACATCTCAATATAACTGAGTTTGTTCCTCTGTTTTTCAAAGTTTCAAAAAGGTTGGTGTATTCCACACGATCAAAAGCTTTAGAGATGTCTAATAATGGAGCATAAGCATGACTTCCTCCCTTTATGAAATATGCAGAACACTGTTGCAACATTTCCGTACCTAAAGCAGTAGAGTACTTTTCCTTAAATGCAAACTGTAGTGCATCTGTTGTAAGACTATGTAAACCTTCCTTGGTAAGAATAATAAGGTCCAAGATTTTGCCAATGACACAGCTGAGAGTGATTGCCTGATATTTCTGAGACAGATGAGTGATTCCACTACTTTTAGGAATTGGAGTCATAGTTCCAAGTAAAATGTCGGAGGGCACATGGCCATGAGTCAGCATACTGTTATACAATAATGATAAAAACAGAAAGAGTTTCTTAGTACCATGTATAATACAGTCAGATGATAGGCCTTTATTCCCATCTGATTTGCCACATTTCAGCTTCTTAGTTAATTTCTGAATGTCACTAACACAAACAATAGATCCACTGGTAACTAATTTCTGGTAATCAAACTGAACATTGGACGAGACATCTTACATTAAGTCCTTCATTTTGTCACAGTCATATGGCACGCTAGTGTATAAACTTCTAAACTTGTTGTAAAACAGATCTGAAATACCATCAGGTTCACTAACCCCATCAACAACTGCAGGCACACTTTTTTGTGATCTGTTTATTTTCTTAGCTTCTGTCCAAAAGTCCCTTGAGGAGTTGTTTATCATGGCTTCAGCCATTCTTGTAGATATGATCATTGTTGCATTCTTTTTACACATGCTCACAGCATAATGATGCTGATGTCTGGTATATCTCATTACTGCAGCTAGTTCACCATCAATAGGTCTGTCATTTTCTATCCATCTTTATGCCGAAACAATGCATTAATTAGAATACTTTTCCTGGACATATTGGTTCCAGACTGGAATTCTGTTTTTTCTTGGGTCTGCTTATTGCTAACCTGTGTGATCAGTAGCCAGGGAAAGAAGTGATGATGAAATTAACCTGAGGGTGGAGTACAATACGTATTACTTACGTAGAGCAAAAAATAGGGAACTCCCTCATTTATTTATTTACAAACTTATTTCACAAGAGTAAGATGCTCAGTATAACTGGTTTTCAGCAGTGCCCTTTAAACATGAATCATTAAAATAACAGGTAACGTAAAATCATTAAAGTAGAAAACATTTCAGATTTACTTTAAAAGCACCAATACTGGTGAGATCTTTGATGTGACTAGGTAATACATTCTGGAGTTTAGCACCAGGGTATGAGTGTTTTACTTGTTGCATTAACAGAATATGGCACACACAAATTATTAGAGATAATCGACCTGGATTCACAGTTTGACATTTCACACTCTATAATAACCTTGTTGCATTTATATAGTTTGGTGCTACTCCATGACCAGGTCAGCGCCACGGATATTTACATAATCAAATTGACCTGTTATTATCCTTTCTGCATAATTTTGGATTCTTTGAACATGCTATTGGTTATTTAAAGTTGTACTACCCCATACAGTGAGAGCATAGTCAATGGTTGGCTGAATACTTGACACATATATTTTCATTAGCATATCTTTTGGAGTTGACTGTCTTAGTCGACTTAAGATTCCTACCTTTTGTGACAATTGTTTACAAACTTTTGATATTTGGGAATCCCATATTAAATTGTCCTGTATTTTAATACAAAAGTAATCAGCAACATTGACCTGCTTAACAAATGAACCATTTGAATGAATATTGAGGTAATCAATATTCTGTAAATGTGAGAGTTTGTATTTTGAACCAACTAGCATTGAATAACATTAATCAACATTAAGAACATGCTTTGTTTTTTGTCATACCAGGTGCTTACATTATCAATACATTTTTTTTAAATTTCATCAACATCATTTGGATTATTTCCTTTGCAATATATCAAACAATCATCTGCAAATAAATTGGCTGTACCTGAGTAAATATGTTGACTGATGTCATTTACAAAAAGCATGAACAAGATCAGGCCGAGGACCGAACCTTGTAGGACACAAATATTTATAAATGTCTCATCGGATGTTCTATTCTGACATGACACAACTTGTTTTCTGCCTGTAAGTTTTGACTTAATAAGTTCAAATTCTCAATCTCTTATACCATAAAATGACAATTTTCGTAACAAAATACAATAATCAATTGAATCAAAACATTTTTTTTTATATCGAGAAGACAAACTCCAGTGTAGACACTGTCACCTACGTCTTCTAGCCAATCATCTACAACATGGTGTAAACAGGTTTGGGTCTTATGATACTTCTGGTAAGCAGATTGGTCAATGGAGATATGATCGTTATTAATGAGAAATGACATCAATTGTACCTGGATTTCTATTTCAAATATTTTGGATACTTGTGATATTACAGATATTTGCCTATAACTACCTTTATCAGATTTACAACCCTTGCCCTTAAAAATAGGGCAGCTGTAATGACAGGTGCTATAATTGCACGACTAATACATAAAATGACCTGCTTGACATACCTCGAAGACTTGTTTCCATGGCAAACAGAAAAAGGTTTTTACCATACCAGAATGACCACGCATTTTGCATGCAAAATTTATGTTACCTGAATTTAGTTTTTTTGCAAATATCAGTCCATGTCAATTATAACTGTCTGTAAGAAAAATAGTCAGAACTTTCTGAATGCCCTCATTTATATGAGCTATCCGTGTTATAACATCGTTAAACATCATACACCCCTACACACACTTTAGGTATACTGATGTAGTCCACATGCAATGTACCCAGAGGTTTGTTTATTAAATTAACATGGTCATATAATGGCAAATCCTCAACTAATGTGGTTGTTCTGCCTTCTTGGAGACTTGAATGCTGTACTTTATGCATATGTGTGATAAACCATCAACATGTTTGAATAAATAGGTGTAATGTCCTTGATGACCCTGTTACACAGTATTGCTGGTGTGCCATTGAATTTTTCATATCATGGGCACAAAGTTGGCTGTATCATTGCACAAATCCATGGGGTAGGGCCAAAGTTATCCTGATGGGCTACCCATTGTTCTGTTGAAATCATGTGTTATGATTATGAGTTTCAAGAGGCTGTATGGTGTATGTATATCTTACTAGAAAGCACATGTAAAAAAATGCTTTACGTAACAACGAAAACTAGTCTAGCATAATTTGTTTATAAAGTACTCTGTGACATGGCAAGACCTATAACAAGTTCATTCTTTACCAGGCAGATTACGCCATATGAGATGAGAGATAATCTTAAGCTAGTCAAGCCTGTTTACAACACTATGCAATATGGTTTCAGGTCTAGTATGTATCAAGGTGCTATGATTTGGAATTATTTACCTGTTGAATTAAAAGAAATAGATGAATTAGCTAAGTTCAAAGACTTATTAAGATGTTGCATTTCCCTGGAAAGTTGTAATTGCGGATCATGCATAATCTGTCAGCAAAATAATTTATGATCATTGTATAGTTCAGTCATAATCTCTTTCTAATCATCTGTATATATATTTTCATTTTGTTATTTTATCAGTCAGCTAAAAGCGTTATAACCTATGTTCTATTGTTTGTTTTACACCTTCAACTATACATAAAGTTTTATCTTATCTTATCTTATCTTACCAGGTTGATATAGGTGACATGAAATGTAGTAGTTATTCTATGTATGTTTTGGTTGAACCAATCATGCTTGCCGAAGATATGCCAGTTTATGGTATGCATGTAGACGATACATCAGTCCCAACATGTAGATGTAGTATGCATGTATCTATTTTTTATCAAAGTATGATGGACACTGGTCAGTGCTGATTTATCATACCGTTAGAACAGGTGATCTTGACTAGTTTTGGTATGCTGATTCTGAATTTAGATTTTCTGTAGTCAAGATCGCTAATGGCATGTTTATTTGTTGTCTAGTGCATGGAGACTACCAATTACATTAGAATGTCATTAAACAAACTATATTTCAGTAAATAGATAGAAAAACAACATGAAGAAAACTCCCCAAGAAAATCTATTAAGTATATTGGAATTAATTTGCTTTGAACAAGAAACACACTTCATAGCATGCTTTTGATAGTAAAGTTTATTGTCAATATTCAAAGCATAGTACATATGTATTGGAATTTTTATTTGAAATTTTATGTGGTAGATATGCCACTTAGTTCTCTGGTGACGGCATAGGAAACCATCAAAGGGCCATTATTTTCATCATCGTAGTTATCCGAGTTATCCAAATAGCTGTAGTCTGATGCAACCAAGGAGAGCTTGCAGTGCTGAAACAGTGAAACAGATCTTGTAAGTACTACTAATTAATGTAGTTATTCATGGGTGGGTTTTTCACACCAGTTGCGATGCTGTCACACTATGGCAGGCATGTAAGAAATATTCGATCCTACAGTTCATTTAAAGTGGCATATTTTATGTTGTGGTGAATCTCATTGTACTCATTTAACAGAAAAAAGATGTGGTGCCAATGCCAATTCTAATGAGGGAAATGTTCAAGGACCATGCATAATATTATAGTGTTCTCAATTTGCAATCTTTGGCAATCGTAATGTCTATGTCTCAATTCTACTGGGTCTGAAGCTAAGCCGACTTATATATGACCAGATAACAGAGGCAGACATAATGATGAGATGATAAGGCTGCTTTGAGTCACAACATGTTACACATTTGGGCCATGGGTGGGGTCTTTTACTTGCCTCAGCATAGACACTGAGTATGATATGGAAGTGGCGGATGCCTTCAGCATTGGGCCACCCAGCTGCTATTTGCATGAAGGACAGGACAAGACAGACCATTGGTAATACATACATATGCAGCAATTGCTGGGAAGTGACAGTGTGGTGCAGACACTAGCTTGTACTGGAGTAGGAGTTGTGGTGGGAGTGGGTGCAGTAGAGGAACGAGTCCACCGTGTTCTGTGTCTGTGTCCTCCTCCTCCGTGTCCTCCATGTCCTCCGTGTCCTCCGTGTCCTCTGTGTCCTCCATCGCCATCACGCTTTATGCGATCAACTGTAAGATAACAATAACAATTGTATTTAAAAAAATTTACCTACACAAATTGTATAGATGTTTTAGTGGATTACATCCATCACGGAATGAGGTACACCCACTCTAAACAAAAAGTTCTACCGAGTAAAAAATAAAGGCTAAGGACTTTGGGGTTAAAAAGAGACCCCATTAACTTATTGAAGTCTGCATTGTTTCGACATTATTCGAGAGTATTAGAATGTCTAACTTGGTAGACATTTTTGGCAATAAGAGGGGGGGGGGGGCAGTAGTCATTCTTGGGCCAGTCAAGATGCATAAGAAGGCAACTTTTTTTACTAACTTTCAAGTCATTATTATCATGTGCAAATATATTTATATCATTAAAATAATATCAGAAATGTTTACTTACCAGATTCATCTGCAATTGCAGCAGCAATGACCATAGCCACAACCAGAAGTGTTAAGATCTTGCGATCCATTGTGTAGGTGTGTGATGGTGTGTGTGTGTGTGTGGAAGGAGCTGAAGTCAATTGATTTTTATTGGATATCACTTACATTTATATAGGGTGGACCATGTAATGATATGGGTTTATATGCATATTTGGTCTCATTGGTCAATTGGTTTGGCCAAACTTCAGTAGTGGACACCGACTGTAATCTGCATTTTTGGCAATCCGTGATGTAAGAATTTATGGAAATTGTGAATATTATTTATTACTTATGCAGTGTTGTGACAAGCTGTAGCAGAATTATTGTATTGAATTGTTGAATTGCATAGTACTGTATTGTATTGTGTTTTGTATAATCTGAATGCTACTGTCTTCATGTAGATCATTTTTTAAGCATAGTCAGCCTCTACAATCTACTGCCAGAGACAGGTGTAATGATGAGATGATAGGCTAGGATTCTAACCCATGTTGCACATTTACCCAATGGATGGGTCTTTAACTTGCCCCAGCATCAAGCCTTATAGTATCATGATATGTCTTTGGGTGGGGGCCTAGCTCAGTGCTGGGCTTCCAACCGCTGAGTCTCGGGTCCAATTCCCGGTCGAGCCTGAGTTGGATGGCTGTTTCATCTATCATCTCATTAACATGGTCCCTGCCTGTCCTAATTATCCCATCAGGTGCAGAAATACAGGACGTAAAGCCAAAATCCATCCACCCACCCTTCTATATTTTTTTGTACTGTAACCTCTTGTGCATTTGTTGAATAAAACAATTAAAGGGTTGAGTGCAAAATAAACAATGTCTTGCCTTGAAAATGAAAAGAGCTGTGATATCATTCATTTAACTAAGGCATATTACATCATAGGCATGACAACGTGCTCGCTAAATAAGGTCATAAATTTGTTTCTTCTATACTGTACTTTTTCCTAATTAACTTACACCATTTTGTTTGTCTCTGACAGCTGTTCACTGCTACTAAGTGATCTTAATATACACGAATAACCCAGCAAATGCCTACTTTGAAAATTGTCATTTATTAATTAATTTATATGTGTTACGCAGTTACCCACTTGGAACCTTGAAAAAATATTTTGCTACCTTGGTACATATGGAAATTATGTTGCATAAGTGACTTGTTTTTGTCTTGAGGTGTGGTATAATTTATCAATTTATCATATCTGACTGACCTTGATGTCATATTCGTCTGGCATCAGTTCATAAATTGTGATAAAATATTGGTCTATAGATGATTAATTCCCAAATGCACCAAAAAATCCTTTCATTGAATGCCATATACCCCCCCCCCCCCCCGGAACAGGCATGGAAATTAATATTTGTCTGTTATTTTTATGTTTTACTTTATCTTTTCTTACTATGGACAGTGGTCGGATTAATATACTTTAAAACCTTTTCCATTTTTTCTAAAATTGTGGAGAGATACTTTAATTTGATGAATCTGTCGAAATCCATACAATGAACATAGAATTGGTAAATGGATGAAATAGGATTCCTGCCTGCTGGATGATCCATCAACTATCTACTTGCCTAAAATAGCATCTCTTTAGAACAGGACTAAGCATTAGCCAAAAAAATTGTATGCACATTTTTGACATATACATTATTATGTAGGTTGTTTTTTACCTCAACATGTCGGTTAAAATCATTCATTAAAAATTTATTAATTCATTCATACATGGAATATTAATGGATGGACCAACAAAAACAAATTACTTCGACAAACTTTCTTAGCCAAATTAAATCATGGCATTTATTGTCTTATTGAGACTCATTTAAAACATGACTGGTATTGATATACCTGGCTGAAATAGATCTGTGATTAATTTGAGGGCCCGTAAGGGTTCAGGAGGGACTGGAATACTCATAAAAGACATTTATTTGATATTTTCTATGTTGAATTTATTGATAAAGCATTGGACAGAATTATAGGTGTTCAGTTAATTGATAAACTTCTAAGTATAGTATTGTGATATTTTCATGTTATTGACCGCAAGATAATTCTCCATATGCAGCAAATGTTAATGAATTATTTGCTCACTTGACATGCAAATCATACTTATATTGTGATTCTGATGTTTTCGTAATATGTGGGGACTTTAATGCCTGGGTTGGGAAATTAAATGATGCAATTGCTTGTGATAAACGACAAGTTAAAATTGACATGTGCCACTTCAGCGTTTATGGTCATGGGGAAATCTTTATTGATTTTCTGCTGGAACAGGCATGGATACAGTGCACTATGTGATCAGTGAATAGATAAAATGACAACATGAAGAAAACTCCCAAGTAAATCTATTACTGGATCCAAGCTTCGTGTGTTAATTATACATAAATTTCAGTAATAATTGGATAATTATACATCAACTTCTGTACGGGGTAAAGCTGTTGTAGTTTATGAAACATTAAGAGAAAAGTTTTTTGAATAGTGCTCCTACTGGACATGATTGTTTTAAATTGTTTAATCTCATTGGCAATGACTGCAAACCACCAGATCACTCTGTTGTCTCTGTTACTCTGGATTATGTGTGTTTGTTTAGTAGTTGTATTTGTTTTGAATAATAATATTGACCCAGTGCCCTCATTCACTCATAAATATATACATTGTAAATTTGATAATGTACCAGCTGATTTCCAAAACAATATACAATAGAAGGAGTCTGACAATTCTGTGTGACAAATTTATAAACTCTACATATTGACTAATGAAATGGATGAATTTCTTAAGTTATTCAAGCACTGCAGAATATGCAATGGTCAAAACTGAACATTATCAGGCGAAAATTGTTTCTTATCCTTGGATTGTGCTGATGATGCCATGTGCTTTGTAAGTGATTGGTAGTTAATTTAGGCATTATTATATTTGTGTATTATGCATTTGCTGGATATGTATAGATGATATTAATAATGATATTAATAATTATTGTAATAATTATTTTGTGATTATTATATTGTAATATTATTATTTTTGTTCAAAAAATTTACAGATTCACCGCTCGTATAATGATTCGCGTGAATAAAGGCATCTTCATCTAACTTTAGTTCGGCACAATTCAATATCTATGTTGATGTTGATTACTATAGTCATGAATATGAAGTTAATGGTATATTGAACCTCCCAATATCTATTCAGGAGGTACAAGATATGATAAAGAATTTGAAAAGGGACAAAGCAACTGGGATTGAAACTATTCCATATGAAGTTATGATAAATAATGGCATAATTAGAATATTATTTAACATGTATTTAAGGTGTTTTTTCAACCAGAATTAGACCTTCTGAATGGCAGAAGGCCATTATATCCCCAATTCCCAAAAGTATTTGAAAAGACCCAAAAGTCCCTCCTAACTACACAGCTATAAGTTTGTTGTCTTGTGTTTGCAAAGGTTATGCTAACATTCTCAACAACAGATTAACTAGTTACTACGAAACATTAAACTTGTTTGCGAATGAACAGAATGGGTTTAGTGATAGTTATTGCCCGGCGGGCGGCTGATTCAGGATTTATCACACAAGAGCGCATGAGCCTGAATCAGCCTAATACTATGAGAGTAGACAACTTAAAACACATTTAAACAGAAATTTAATCACTCTTAGAATTGATTGTTGTTAGTTGTTTGTCATCAGGTGGTTGATTTTAAACATAATACCATTCGAGACCCTCCTCAGCCAATCAGAAGGCAGTATTCACTGGTGATAAAATCAGTTATCAGCTCAAGCAGGCTGATAATGTTTTCCGCTTCAGTGATCACCAGGGAGTGATAACTATGTCAAACACTGAAGGATTTGTGAAAACTGAGGCAAACAATAAACAAGCTTATTTGTAACAGTTATGTGTAATTAAAAAAAAAAAAAGGGCAATATTTAACACTATTAAAACTGCTTTGTTATTAAACAATATCACTACTATTAGAAAATCTCAATAGCCCACCTCACAATTTAGACACCTCATTATTAAGACCACTTCATTATCAAAACCACATCACTGAAGGATTTGTGACCACTAAGGCAAACAATAAACAATCTTATAAGTAACAGCTATGTAATTGAAAACAAATGGCAACATTTAATGCTATTAAAACTGCTTTATTATTAAACTCCATCAATACTATAAGAACACCTCAATATAAGATCACCTCACAATTAAGCCCACCTCACTATTGAGACACCTTACTATTAAGACCACTTCATTATGAAAACCACATCAATTCCACCTCGATATAAGGCCACTTCACAATTAAGATCACCTCAATATAAGATCATCTCACAATTTATACTACTATACAAACACCTCAATGTAAGACCAACTCACAATTAAGACAACTGCACTATTTAGACCACTCACTATTATGACCTCTTCATTCTTAAAACCACATCACTATCACGAATACCTTAATACAAGACCACCTCACAATCAAGACCACCTCACTATTTAGACCACTTCACTAGTGAGACACTTCAATATTAAAACCACTTCAGTATCAAAATATAAGAACACCGCAATATACGACAATGTCACAATAAAGAAAATTCATCATTAAGACCAGCTCATGATTAAGCCCACCTCATGATTAAGACCACCTAATTTTTAGAACCACTTCATTATGAAGACCACCTGTTAAAAGCACACCACTATTATGACTGCCTCATGAAGACCGCCTCACAATTCAAAGAACCTCATTATTCAGCCACTTAATTTTGTAAAACTTGACCATTGTATCTAAATTACTATTAATTTCGTCATTAAGACCACACAAATTTGCATCAAATAGGCAGGTTTTGAGAATTATAGTAAAATTCTTATTTCTATGATTGTGAAAAAGAAATTGATCTTCATACCTGACCATTCAATAATATCATTGTGAAATATAAGATCCATGTGCAGTGGAGTACTATTGCTTCTAACACACTCATTGCAGACAAAACTAAGAGGGATTAAGTTTCTGTTTAAATTAGTTTTAAGTTGTCTACTCTCATAGTATTAGTGAGTTATTGCCCTTGGGCTCACGCGCTCTCGTGTGATAAATCCTGAATCAGCCTCCCACGGGGCTTAACTATCACGAATAGTTATTGTCTGCAATGAATGTATCAGAAGCAATAGTACTCCATGCACATGGATCTTTTTTTTCACAATATTATTGAATAGTCAGGTATGTAGATCAATTTCTTTTTCAAAATCATACAAATATGATGCTTGCCAAAGATACACCAGTTTATGTTATGCATGTCGACGATACATCAGTCCCAACATGTAGATGTAGTGTGCATGTATCTAGTTTTTATCAAAGTATGATGGACACTGGTCAGTGCTGATTTATCATACCGTTAGAACAGGTGATCTTGACTAGTTTTGGTATGCTGATTCTGAATTTAGATTTTCTGTAGTCAAGATCGCTAATGGCCTATTTATTTGTTGTCTAGTGCATGGAGACTACCAATTACATTAGAATGTCATGAAACAAACTATTTTTCAGTAAATAGATAGAAAAACAACATGAAGAAAACTCCCTATTAATCTATTAAGTATATTGGAATTAATTTGCTTTGAACAAGAAACACACTTCATAGCATGCTTTTGATAGTAAAGTTTATTGTCAATATTCAAAGCATAGTACATATGTATTGCAATTTAAATGTTTTATTTGAAATTTTATGCTGTAGATATGCCACGTAGTTCTCTGGTGTCATAGGAAACCATTGAAGTGCCATTTGTTTCATCATCACGGTTATCCGAATTTATCCAAAAAGCTGTACTCTGATGCAATTATAGAGAGCTCGCAGTGCTGAAACAGTGAAACAGATCTTGTAAGTACTACTAATTAAGGTAGTTATTCATGGGTGGGTTTTTCACACCATTTGCGATGTTGTCACACTATGGCAGGCATGAAAGAAGTATTCGATCCTACAGGTCATTTAAAGTGGCATATTTTATGTCGTGCTGAATCTCATTGTTCTCATTGAACAGAAAAAAGATGTGGTCCCAATGCCAATCCTAATGAGGAAAATTTCAAGGACCATGCATAATATTAGGTGTTCTCAATTTGCAATCTTGTGCAATCGTAATGTCTAGGTCTCAATTCTACTGGGTCTGAAGCTTAGTCGTCTTATATGACCAGATACCAGAGGCAGACATAATGATGAGATGTTTGAGGGCGGGGGCCTAGCTCAGAGGTAGCGCTATGGGCTTCCAACTGCTGGGTGCCGGGTTCGATTCCCGGTCGTGCCTAAGTTGGATGGCTGTTTCATCCTTCGTCTCATTGCCATGGTCTCTGCCTGTCCTAATTAGCCCAACTGGTGCAGAAATATGGGATGTAAAGCCCTAATCACACACACACACATGATGAGATGATAGGGCTGCTTTGAGTGCACAACATGTTACACATTTGGGCCATGGGTGGGGTCTTTTACTTGCCTCAGCATAGACGCCGAATATAATATGGAAGTGGCGGATGCCTTCAGCATTGGGCCACCCAGCTGCTATTTGCATGAAGGACAGGACAAGACAGACCATTAGTAATACTTGCATTGGCAGCAATTGCTGGGAAGTGACAGTGTGGTGCAGACACTAGCTTGCACTGGAGTAGGAGTTGTAGTGGGAGTGGGTGCAGTCGAGGAACGAGGACCACATGGTCCATGGTGTCCTCCGTGGCCTCCTCTGTTGCCATGACGCTTTACACGATCAACTATAAAATAACAATAACAATTGTATTTAAAAAAAATTACCCACAGAAATTTTATAGATGTTTTAGTCGATATACATCCATCAAGGAATAAGGTACACTCACTCTAAACAAAAAGTTCTACCGAGTAAAAAATAAAGGCTAAGGACTTTGCGGTCCAAAAGAGACCCCATTAACAGTCTACATTGTTTCATCATGATTTGTGAGCATGTCTAACTTGGAAGACCTTTTCAGAAATAGGATGGGGGAGTAGTCATTCTAAGACCAGTCAAAATGTCTAAGAAGGCAACAGTTTTTACTAACTTTCAAGTCATTATTATCATGTGCAAATATATTTATATCATTAAAATAATATCAGAAATGTTTACTTACCAGATTCATCTGCAATTGCAGCAGCAATGACCATAGCCACAACCAGAAGTGTTAAGATCTTGCGATCCATTGTGTAGGTGTGTGATGGTGTTTGTGTGTGTGTGTGTGTGAAAGAAGCTGAAATCAATTGATTTTATTAGGATATCACTTATATTTATATAGGATGGACCATGTAATGATATGGGTTTATATGCATATTTGGTCTTATTGCGAAGTACTGGTCAATTGTTTTGGCCACACTTCAGTAGTGGACACTGACTATAATCTGCATTTTTGGCAATCCATGATGTAAGAATTTATGGAAATTGTGAATATTATTTATTACTTATGCAGTTTTGTGACAAGCTGTAGCAAATGTATTGTATTGTATTTTTGTATTGCATAGTACTGTGTTGTATTTTTTTTGTATAATCTGAATGCTACTGTCTTCAATGCAATTTTTAAACTTAGTCAGCCTCTACAATCAACTGGGCGGGGGCGTAGCTCAGAGGTAGCGCTCTGGGCTTCCAACCGCTGGGTCCCGGGTTCAAATCCCAGTCGAGCCTAAGTTGGATGGCTGTTTCATCCTTCGTCTCATTGCCATGGTCTCTGCCTGTCCTAATTAGCCCAACTGGTGCAGAAATACAGGATGTAAAGCCATAATAACACACTCACACACTCTACAATCAACTGCAAGAGACAGATGTAATGATGAGATGATATTCTAGGACTCCAACCCATGTTGCACATTTAACCAATGAATGGGGTCTCTAACGTGCCCCAGTATCAAGCCTTATAGTATCATGATATGTTTTTGGGTGGGGGCCTAGCTCAGTGCTGGGCTTCCAACCGCTGAGTCTCGGGTCCAATTCCCGGTTGAGCCTGAGTTGGATGGCTGTTTCATCCATCATCTCATTAACATGGTCCCTGCCTGTCCTAATTATCCCATCAGGTGCAGAAATACAGGACGTAAAGCCCAAATCCATCCACCCACCCTTCTATATTTGTTTGTACTGTAACCTCTTGTGCATTGGTTGAATAAACGATTAAAGGGTTGAGTGCAAAATAAACAATGGCTTGCCTTGAAAATGAAAGATCTGTGACATCATTCATTGAATTAAGGCATATTACATCATAGGCATGACAACGAGCTCGCTAAAAAAGGTCTTACATTTGTTTCTGCTATACTGTACTTTTTTCTAATTAACTTAAACCATTTTGTTTGTCCCTGACAGCTGTTCACTGCTACTAAGTGATCTTAATGTATATGAATAACCCAGCAAATGCCTACCTTGAAAATCATCATTTATTATTTAATTTATATGTCCTATGCAGTTACCCACCTGGGACCTTGAAACAATTTTTTGCTACCTTGGTACATATGGAAATTATGTTGCATAAGTGATTTGTTTTTGTCTTGAGGTGTGGTATAATTTATCAATTTATCATATCTGACTGACCTGATGTCAAACTCGTCGTGCATCAGTTCATGAATTATGATAAAATATTGCTCCATAGATGATTAATTCCCAAATGCACCTAAACATCCTTTCATTGAATGCCATATACCCCCCAGGAACAACAAGCATGGACATTAATATGTGTCTGTTATTTTTTAACTTATCTTGACTCTCAATAGAGAGTGGTCAGATTAATATACTTTAAAATCTTTTTCCTTTTTTTTTAAATTGTGGAGAGATACTTTAATTTGGTGAATCTTTCGAAATCCATACAATGAACATGGAATTGGTAAACGGATGAAATAGAATTCCTGCCTGCTGGATGATCCATCAACTGTATGCCCTCTTTAGAACAGGACTATGCATATTTTTTACATATAGGTCTTTTATTACCTCAACATGTCGATAAAATTCTTTCGTATAGTATTGTGATATTTTCATATTCTCCATATGCAGCAAATGTTAATTAATTGTTTGCTCACTTGACATGCAAATCATACTTATATTGTGATTCTGATGTTTTCTTATTATGTGGGGACTTTAATGCCTGGGTTGGGAAATTAAATGAGGCAATTGCTTGTGATAATATACCAGAACGACAAGTTATAGTCATGTGCCACTTCAGCGTTTATGGTCATGGAGAAATCTTTATTGATTTTCTGCTGGAAAGAAAGCTTTGTATGTTAAATGGATGAATCACACCTGATTTGTGATAGTTATTGCCCTGCGGGAGGCTGATTCAGAATTTTTCACACAAGAGCGCGTGAGTGCCTCCCAAGGACAATAACTCACTAATACTATGAGAGTAGAAAACTTAAAACAAATTTAAACAGAAACTTAATTCCTCTTAGAATTGATTGCTGTTAGTATTATTGAATGGTCAGGTGTGTAGATGAATTTGTTTTTTCAAAATCATAGAAATAAAAAACTAACTATAATTATCAAATTCGTGTTGTTATGGGAAGTATTAATATATATATATCTTTAATCATACACAAAAGAGGTATACATTGAATCAAAAACAAAATCAAAAAAAGAAAAAAACTGTTTATTACGTTAGGTCAGAATAATTTTAAGTGGTACATAGAAAGTAAATAAATTAATGTCACTTCTTTTCCGATTGTCCAACACATTTTATCTCATTTCTTTTATAGCACCAATTATGCATTGGTCTTGATCAATGCAGGCAAAACTTTTGAGTTCTAGAAGGCTGGTGGCAGACCATATAGAACCACTGTCAGATTTTCTTTCTTGGCTAATAAAACATTAATTTGTAGACATAATACCTGTCTGCTCTATTTAAACAATGTTTTGTCAAGAAACTTAGTCCTATTGCTGCTGTACATCATCGTTTGAGCCATTTTCACAAATCATGAACAAACTTGTTGGAGAGACTTGGGCATCAACAAGGTGTGGTAAAAACCTTGTGTGAGTCTAAAAGGGGAGCTGCAGTATCTGTCCGGTGCACCTATTCCACATAGTGTGAAACTGTGCATGATATTTGCTACTGAACTTCCGGGCTTTTGCACCATAAAAGTGGCGACATTTTGATGTAAAGACTTGAGTTAGAATGCGATCAGGGGCATCACTAATTGTAGCTATCAGAGTGTTGACCCTGCCAACAAAATCACCTTTTTTCATCGCTATTTCCTTCACTTAAGTCTTGACTGATGTGGTTCCCCAAGTGTTTTACATGCTTAGTCCAAGATAATGGGATACCTGAAAGCTTCACTGATGGTAGGGGGCATTGTGATTTGTGCCTCGTAAACTTTATGCATACAGATTTCTGAGGATTGAACAGCACTCCATATTCAGCAGCATAAGTCTCACAAATGCTCACCATCTGTTTCATTCCCATTGAGCTTGCACTCAACAGTGTTAAATCATCGGCATAACTGACTGAGCCAAGGTAGATGTTGTCTATCCAGCATCCATATCCTGCATGTTGTAATCTGTTTAGCAATTCATCCATGTAAATGCAGTATAACGTGGGAGAGGCGATGCTGCCTTGACATTCCATTTGAAGATTTAAATTCATGTGAAAATTTGTGTTGCCATGTGGTCTTAGTAATTTGACACATGTACAAATCCATCAAGACTCGTAAATCAATGGCTGGAACATTTCTCTCAATAAGTAATTTAAGAAGTCTGTCAAAGTGAATGCGATCAAATGCTTTTGTTGCATCCAGGAACGTGCCAATGACAGTTGCCCCATGATTCATAGAGTAATTAACCACCTCCTTTCCCCATGATTAATATAGTAATTAACCACCTCCTTAACGCCCTCGAAGGTCCTGGGCCTCCACGCGACGAGGGTGGAAACACTTGGGGTGCAGTCCTTTATCCCCAGTGGCTAAAACAGGACAGTGCGCATTGCACAAGCTGCTCCAGCTATCTAATGCAGACAATTATTGATTTTTTACATGCTTCTGGTTTCTACTACCAAATATAGATAATCAATCTTACCCTAGAGAGCCTCTACATAGCCCACTCAGGTGCTGATGAGGCGTTAAACAATAACACACACACACACACACACCACCTCCTCACCAGTCAGTGTACACATGGTGGTTCCCAGTTTCTTTTTGAATGCAAACTGTAATAGCGAAGTTTGGAGATATCGCTCATTGCATTTCAAAAAAATCAAGTCAAATGGTTTGGCCCAAAGTTTGCCCAGTGCTTCTGAAATTTAACCCCTAATAGGGAGCTTTTATCGGACCGTGTCATAGGTTTGTTTTTACAAATCATGCATTTTCCTAATCAATGAGGACACTGAATTAAAGCTGTTTATAGTGTTTTCAATTCTTTTGAGCTGATATGTTGTCGTGAAATGCGACATGTCAACAATTTTTATTGACTCTCTGAATCATTAGTCTCACCCAGACTAACCTGTTGACTAATCAATTGCTTTTAATGTTAAAATATTTCACACATATGGTACTTATTTGATCATTTTTCTCCCTATCCCTCTCTGTCCCTTCCTTTTAGAAAGTAGGTTGACCACACTTAGACATATAAGCTAGTAAAAACACCTTAATTGCCATAAAGCGTGTAAGTTGATTTTGCTTACTTCCAGGAATCACATCCAGAACATGGTCATTTCAACTGCATGGAGGGGGACTGAATAAGAATGAATAACTAAATAATCATAGCTTGACAACTCATTATTTTGGTGGACAAAAAATATATAATTATGTAGACAATGTCTGATGTAGCAGCCAACCCAGGTTAATAGACCTACATTACATGAAATCATCAACTTGGTAGTGTCAACCTTTTATTTCTAATATTTCTTTTATCATTATTGTTACACCAAATTGTTTGTATTCAACAATAATTATTTCAAAAGACAAGAAAAGGTCATAACAGGCTTGTCGCAATTTTGCACTAATTTTGAGCAGCTGTATCTCAAAAACGGATGTCCGTATGCATGCTATAGCTCATTGGTTTTGTCTTGAAATTACCTACAAAATGAGCTATTGCATGTCCAGATATGATGAATATTATCGGAGATAGAGAGCCTTTGTCATCGAGTCCAAACCCAGAGAGCCTTTGTCCGCGAGTCTGTCCGTTCCGCATTTTACACGTAGTGGATATAATTCGGCCAACGAATGTAGGTCACCAGTTGTCTAAATAGTTGGCGCCACTGCACCCACCATAATAGAACATCAAATTCAATTGATAGCATGCTATAACTAAATAATGGATGTGTATGGCTGTTCAAGTAGCTAATGCAAAATTGGCCTAAGTCAAGTTCATCGAAACATGAGTGTTTCTTTAACAACTGAGTCAGATAACTCCCGACTTTTCATTTTGCAAAAGTTCTAGGCTCCCACCCGGCGGCCACAATACGGCCACCTGTGGATACCGGGGGATACCCGGCAAGCACCCGTGGGACCCTTGGCCAAGCCGCGAAACCCGGCCCCGTAGATATCTCACGGGTGTAAAAAAAATAAAAAATACCCGTAGAAGCCGGCGTGTGACCCGTAGAAGCCGGCGGGTGACCCGTAGAAGCCGGCGGGTGACCCGTCCCTAATTTCATCCCGGCGGCTTCTTGAGGGGTTCTACGGGTAACCCGGCGAGTTTCACGGGTAACCCGGCGGCTTTCACGGGTAACCCGCCAGCTTTCACGGGTAACCCGCCGGCTTTTTGCTACCAGCGTCAGCGTAGGCAGGGAGGGGGGTTGTATATACTTTTTAAAAGGCTGCTGCTCCCCTAATATTAGTCCGATTTTCCTCAAATAAAGACTGAATGGCAGTATAGCTCATATTGATTCCATACGTATTTTCGGATTAAAAAAAAACCCGAATATTAAGCGAGATATTTGTCTGAGAAGGCAGTTGTCTTGCGGCGGCTGCTGCTCCATTTATATTAATCCGATTTTCGTCAAATCAGGACTGAATTGTAGTATAAATCATACTGATTCCATACGTGTTTTCGGATTGAAAATAGACCAAATATTAAGCGAGATATTCATCTGAGAAGGTAGCTAGGTTGGCGGAGGCAAACAGTTGTGCTCTCGCAGACGTCCGTGCCCTGACTGTATCAATGCAGGAAGGGCTGAGCACTTCTTTAAAAGGCTGCTGCTCCCCTAATATTAGTCCGATTTTCGTCAAATTAAAACTGTATTGTAGCATAGTTCATACTGATTCCATCATGTTTTCGAATTGAAAATAGACCAAATATTAAGCGAGATATTCATCTGAGAATGCAGTTCTCTGGCGGCGGCCAGGTGCTCTGTGTATGGTCATGACTTGAATGGTGTTGTCAATATTTTTGACCATGATATATATATACATTGTTTGGATGAGCTTTATTGCAATTCATTTCTACTCATTCTGCCAACTGCCATGACCGTTATGTCAACAGCAAATGCTCAATACATGTGTCAATTGCCTAATTGCCTAAATTGGGGTTCTTTGACCTGTCATTTCATAGTTTGTTCAAAGATGACACAGTAATTTGACATTGTCTTGATTGTCATTCACAATTACAAACAGATGTAATTGCTTTCATTAATTAAAAACAATGTACTCTATTGTAATTACCAGGCAATGATTATATTTGTATATTGGTATTTTATTTTATACATGTGAAAATTCTTATCTTTTTGTGTTAATTTGAATCTTATTGTGATATTTTGATCAGTATTTGTGTATATTTTTGTAAAATTTAAATCTAATATTGATATTGTAATTAGTATTTGTGATTTGATCTGTGATTTTATTTGCTATCTTTTATGTACTTATATGGACCAAATATTAAGCTAGATATTCTATATTATATAATAAGCATATAAATCTATCTGTCTCTCTAAACTATCTGTCTATCTACATATCCGATTTTCGTCAAATAAAGACTGAATTATTCAGGGAAATGTGTAGAATTTATATAATAGTTAAGGTGGGGAAAATTAATGGAGTATACTAGGCACAAACAAGAATATTCTTGATAATAAAGTTAGTAATACCTCATAGAGTATAGATATGTAGATAGACAGATAGTTATAAGATCTTCACCTAATATGTTACTATCAATAATTCATTGATTCGTAATCAATAAAAAACGAAAATAAAACAATGTTTGTTGGCTTGTTGCCAATAAAATTCCGACTTGATAAAGATGTCTATGGAGCTATAACAACTATCTATAGATAGATATACTCTAGTTTAGAGTAATCATTTTAAATATTTATTTCATTTTATATAAATTATCAATATTTCGTTCTTGTTGTTGTTTCTGAAAATAATCCAACTGGAATGACCAGGTATTTTGCATGCAAAGTGTGTGTTACCTGATTTTTGTTTTGTGCAAATATCAGTCCATATCAATTATAACTGTCTGTAAGAAAAAATTGTCAGAAATGTCTAAATGTCCTCATATATATATGAGCCGCCTGTTTATAGCATCATTAAACACCATACACCCATGCACCACTTGTGACATACTGATGTAGTCCACATGCAATGTATGCAGAGGTGTGTTATTAAATTAACATGGTCATATAATGGCAAATCCTCAACTAATGTGGTTGTTCTGCCTTCTTGGAGACTTGAATGCTGTACTTTAGGCATATGTGTGATAAACCATCAACATGTTTGAATAAATAGGTGTAATGTTCTCGATGACCCTGTTACACAGTATTGCTGGTGTGCCATTGAATTTGCCATATCATGGGCACAAAGTTGGCTGTATCATTGCAAAAAACCATGGGGGAGGGGCCACAGTTATCCTGATGGGCTACCCATTATTCTGTTAAATTGGTCTGTTATGATTATGAGTTTCAAGAGGCTGTATGGTATATGTATATCTTACTGCTAGAAAGAACATGTAAAAAAAAAAGCCTTACATAACAAGGAAAACTAGACCAGCAGAATAGCTTATGTTCTATTGTTTGTTTTACACCTCCGACTATAAATAAAGTTTATCTTATCTTATCTTATCTTATCTTACCAGCTTGATTTAGGTGGCATGAAATGTAGTAGTTCTTCTATGTATGTTTTGGTTGAACCAATGATGCTTGCCAAAGATACGCCAGTTTATGGTATGCATGTAGACCAATCCATCAGACCCTACATGTAGATGTAGTAAGCATGTATCTAGTTCTTGTCAAAGTATGATGGACACGGGTCTGCGCTGATTTATCATACCGTTAGAACGGGTGATCTTGACTAGTTTTGGTAAGCTGATTCTGAATTTAGATTTTCTGTAGTCAAGACAACATCTCTTCACCAGATATCCAACCCAGACAATTATTGATTTTTTATATGCTTCTGGTTTCTACTACCAAATATAGTTAATCAATCTTAACCTAGAGAGCCTCTACATAGCCCACTCAGGTGCTGATGAGGCATTAAACAATAACTCACACACACACGCTTCTGTAGTCAAGATCACTAAGGGCATATTTATTTGTTGTCTAGTGCATGGAGACTACCAATTACATTAGAATGTCATTATATAAAGAAACTATTTTTCAGTGAATAGATAAAATAACAACAAGAAGAAAACTCCCAAGAAAATCTATTAAGTATATTGGAATTAATTGCTTTTAACAAGAAAACACTTCATAGCATGCTTTTGATAGTAAAGTTTATTGTCAATATTCAAAGCATAGTACATATGTATTGCAATTTAAATGTTTTATTTGAAATTTTATGCGGTAGATATGCCACGTAGTTCTCTGGTGACGTCATAAGAAACCATCGAAGGGCCATATTTTTCATTATCACGGTTATCCAAATTTATCCAAAAAGCTGTACTCTGATGCAATTATAGAGAGCTCGCAGTGCTGAAACAGTGAAACAGATCTTGTAAGTACTACTAACTAAGGTAGTTATTCATGGGTGGGTTTTTCACACCATTTGCGATGCTGTCACACTATGGCAGGCATGAACGAAGTATTCGATCCTACAGGTCATTTAAAGTGGCATATTTTATGTCGTGCTGAATCTCATTGTTCTCATTGAACAGAAAAAAGATGTGGTCCCAATGCCAATCCTAATGAGGAAAATTTCAAGGACCATGCATAATATTAGGTGTTCTCAATTTGCAATCTTGGGCAATCGTAATGTCTAGGTCTCAATTCTACTGGGTCTGAAGCTTAGTCGTCTTATATGACCAGATACCAGAGGCAGACATAATGATGAGATGTTTGAGGGCGGGGGCCTAGCTCAGAGGTAGCGCTATGGGCTTCCAACTGCTGGGTGCCGGGTTCGATTCCCGGTCGTGCCTAAGTTGGATGGCTGTTTCATCCTTCGTCTCATTGCCATGGTCTCTGCCTGTCCTTATTAGCCCAACTGGTGCAGAAATATGGGATGTAAAGCCCTAATCACACACACACACATGATGAGATGATAGGGCTGCTTTGAATGCACAACATGTTACACATTTGTGCCATGGGTGGGGTCTTTTACTTGCCTCAGCATAGACGCCGAATATAATATGGAAGTGGCGGATGCCTTCAGCATTGGGCCACCCAGCTGCTATTTGCATGAAGGACAGGACAAGACAGACCATTAGTAATACTTGCATTGGCAGCAATTGCTGGGAAGTGACAGTGTGGTGCAGACACTAGCTTGCACTGGAGTAGGAGTTGTAGTGGGAGTGGGTGCAGTCGAGGAACGAGGACCACATGGTCCATGGTGTCCTCCGTGGCCTCCTCTGTTGCCATGACGCTTTACACGATCAACTATAAAATAACAAAAACAATTGTATTTAAAAAAAATTACCCACAGAAATTTTATAGATGTTTTAGTCGATATACATCCATCAAGGAATAAGGTACACTCACTCGAAACAAAAAGTTCTACCGAGGAAAAAATAAAGGCTAAGGACTTCGTGGTTAAAAAGAGACCCCATTAACTCATTGAAGTCTACATTGTTTCATCATGATTCGTGAGCATGTCGAACTTGGTAGACCTTTTCAGCAATAAGAGGGGGGAGTAGTCATTCTGGGACCAGTCAAAATGTCTAAGAAGGCAACCGTTTTTACTAACTTTCAAGTCATTATTATCATGTGCAAATATATTTGTATCATTAAAATAATATCAGAAATTTTTACTTACCAGATTCATCTGCAATTGCAGAAGCAATGACCATAGCCACAACCAGAAGTGTTAAGATCTTGCGATCCATTGTGTAGGTGTGTGATGGTGTATGTGTGTGTGTGTGGAAGTCAATTGATTTTCTTTGGATATCACTTACATTTATATAGGGTGGACCATGTAATGATATGGGTTTATATGCATATTTGGTCTTATTGCAAAGTACTGGTCAATTGTTTTGGCCACACTTCAGTAGTGGACGCCGACTGTAATCTGCATTTTTGACAATCCATGATGTAAGAATTTATGGAAATTGTGAATATTATTTATTACCTATGCAGTGTCGTGACAAGCTGTAACAAATGTATTGTATTGTATTTTTATATTGTATTGTGTTTTGTATAATCTGAATGCTACTGTCTTCAATGCAATTTTTAAACTTAGTCAGCCTCTACAATCAACTGGGCGGGGGCCTAGTTCAGAGGTAGCGCTCTGGGCTTCCAACCGCTGGGTCCTGGGTTCGAATCCCAGTCGAGCCTAAGTTGGATGGCTGTTTCATCCTTCGTCTCATTGCCATGGTCTCTGCCTGTCCTAATTAGCCCAACTGGTGCAGAAATACAGGACGTAAAGCCATAATCACACACTCACACACTCTACAATTAACTGCAAGAGACAGATGTAATGATGAGATGATATGCTAGGATTCCAACCCATGTTGCTCATTTACCCAATGGATGGGGTCTCTAACGTGTCCCAGCATCGAGCCTTAAAGTCTCATTATATTTCTTTCTAAATTTGTTTGGGTGGGGGCCTAGCTCAGTTTGTACTGTAACCTCTTGTGCATTTATGGAATAAAACAATTAAAGGGCTGAGTGCAAAATAAACAATGTCTTGCCTTGAAAATGAAAGAGCTGTGACATCATTCATTGAATTAAGGCATATTACGTCATAGGCATGACAACGAGCTCGCTAAATAAGGTCATAAATTTGTTTCCGCTATACTGTAGTTTTTCCTAATTAACTTACACCATTTAGTTTGTCTCTGACAGCTGTTCACTGCTACTAAGTGATCTTAATTTAAATGAATTACCCAGCAAATGCCTACCTTGAAAATCATCATTTATTATTTAATTTATATGTGCTACGCAGTTACCCACCCGGGACCTTGAAAATTTTTTTTTGCTACGCCAGTACATGTGGAAATTATGTTGCATAAGTGATTTGTTTTTGACTTGAGGTGTGGTATAATTTATCATATCTGACTGACCTTGATGTAAAACTCGTTGGGCATCAGTTCATGAATTGTGATAAAATATTGCTCTATACATGATTAATTCCCAAATGCACCTAAACATCCTTTCATTGAATGTCATATACCCCCCAGGAACAGGCATGGACATTAATATGTGTCTGTTATATTTTAATTTATCTTGACTCACAATAGAGAGTGGCAGATTAATATACTTTAAAACCTTTTTCCTTTTTTTTTAAATTGTGGAGAGATACTTTAATTTGGTGAATCTTTCGAAAGCCATACAATGAACATGGAATTGGTAAACGGATGAAATAGAATTACTGCCTGCTGGATGATCCATCAACTGTATGCCCTCTTTAGAACAGGACTATGCATTAGCCAAAACAATTTTCTATGCATATTTTTTACATATAGGTCTTTTATTACCTCAACATGTCGATAAAATTCATTCGTATAGTATTGTAATATTTTCATATTCTACATATGCAGCAAATGTTAATTAATTGTTTGCTCACTTGACATGCAAATCATACTTATATTGTGATTCTGATGTTTTCTTATTATGTGGGGACTTTAATGCCTGGGTTGGGAAATTAAATGAGGCAATTGCTTGTGATAATGTACCAGAACGACAAGTTATAGACATGTGCCACTTGGTAAAAACCTTGTGTGAGTCTAAAAGGGGAGCTGCAGTATCTGTCCGGTGCACCTATTCCACATAGTGTGAAACTGTGCATGATATTTGCTATTGAACTTCCGGGCTTTTGCACCATAAAAGTGGCGACATTTTGATGTAAAGACTTGAGTTAGAATGCGATCAGGGGCATCACTAATTGTAGCTATCAGAGTGTTGACCCTGCCAACAAAATCACCTTTTTTTTATCGCTATTTCCTTCACTTAAGTCTTGACTGATGTGGTTCCCCAAGTGTTTTACATGCTTAGTCCAAGATAATGGGATACCTGAAAGCTTCACTGATGGTAGGGGGCATTGTGATTTGTGCCTCGTAAACTTTATGCATACAGATTTCTGAGGATTGAACAGCACTCCATATTCAGCAGCATAAGTCTCACAAATGCTCACCATCTGTTTCATTCCCATTGAGCTTGCACTCAACAGCGTTAAATCATCGGCATAACTGACTGAGCCAAGGTAGGTGTTGTCTATCCAGCATCCATATCCTGTATGTTGTAATCTGTTTAGCAATTCATCCATGTAAATGCAGTATAAGGTGGGAGAGGCGATGCTGCCTTGACATTCCATTTGAAGATTTAAATTCATGTGAAAATTTGTGTTGCCATGTGGTCTTAGTAATTTGACACATGTACAAATCCATCAAGGCTCGTAAATCAATGGCTGGTACATTTCTCTCAATAAGTAATTTAAGAAGTCTGTCAAAGTGAATGCGATCAAATGCTTTTGTTGCATCCAGGAACGTGCCAATGACAGTTGCCCCATGATTCATAGAGTAATTAACCACCTCCTTTCCCCATGATTAATATAGTAATTAACCACCTCCTTAACGCCCTCGAAGGTCCTGGGCCTCCATGCGGCAAGGGTGGAAACACTTGGGGTGCAGTCCTCTATCCCCAGTGGCTAAAACAGGACAGTGCGCATTGCACAAGCTGCTCCAGCTATCTAATGCAGACAATTATTGATTTTTTACATGCTTCTGGTTTCTACTACCAAATATAGATAATCAATCTTACCCTAGAGAGCCTCTACATAGCCCACTCAGGTGCTGATGAGGCGTTAAACAATAACACACACACACACACACACACCACCTCCTCACCAGTCAGTGTACACATGGTGGTTCCCAGTTTCTTTTTGAATGCAAACTGTAATAGCGAAGTTTGGAGATATCGCTCATTGCATTTCAAAAAAATCAAGTCAAATGGTTTGGCCCAAAGTTTGCCCAGTGCTTCTGAAATTTAACCCCTAATAGGGAGCTTTTATCGGACCGTGTTATAAGTTTGTTTTTACAAATCATGCATTTTCCTAATCAATGAGGACACTGAATTAAAGCTGTTTATAGTGTTTTCAATTCTTTTGAGCTGATATGTTGTCGTGAAATGTGACATGTCAACAATTTTTATTGACTCTCTGAATCATTAGTCTCACCCAGACTAACCTGTTGACTAATCAATTGCTTTTAATGTTAAAATATTTCACACATATGGTACTTATTTGATCATTTTTCTCCCTATCCCTCTCTGTCCCTTTCCTTTTAGAAAGTAGGTTGACCACACTTAGACATATAAGCTAGTAAAAACACCTTAATTGCCATAAAGCGTGTAAGTTGATTTTGCTTACTTCCAGGAATCACATCCAGAACATGGTCATTTCAACTGCATGGAGGGGGACTGAATAAGAATGAATAACTAAATAATCATAGCTTGACAACTCATTATTTTGGTGGACAAAAAATATATAATTATGTAGACAATGTCTGATGTAGCAGCCAACCCAGGATAATAGACCTACATTACATGAAATCATCAACTTGGTAGTGTCAACCTTTTATTTCTAATATTTCTTTTATCATTATTGTTACACCAAATTGTTTGTATTCAACAATAATTATTTCAAAAGACAAGAAAAGGTCATAACAGGCTTGTCGCAATTTTGCACTAATTTTGAGCAGCTGTATCTCAAAAACGGATGTCCGTATGCATGCTATAGCTCATTGGTTTTGTCTTGAAATTACCTACAAAATGAGCTATTGCATGTCCAGATATGATGAATATTATCGGAGATAGAGAGCCTTTGTCATCGAGTCCAAACTCAGAGAGCCTTTGTCCGCGAGTCCAAACTCAGAGAGCCTTTGTCCGCGAGTCTGTCCGTTCCGCATTTTACACGTAGTGGATATAATTCGGCCAACGAATGTAGGTCACCAGTTGTCTAAATAGTTGGCGCCACTGCACCCACCACAATAGAACATCAAATTCAATGGATAGCATGCTATAACTAAATAATGGATGTGTATAGCTGTTCAAGTAGCTAATGCAAAATTGGCCTAAGTCAAGTTCATCGAAACATGAGTGTTTCTTTACCAACTGAGTCAGATAACTCCCGACTTTTCAGTTTGCAAAAGTTCTAGGGCCAATAAAGTGTTTTGTGAAAGGCATTGAAATAGCACCAGTTGACTAATTCTTTGTCACAATCAGATCTACATTCCAAAATGAAATAAATTAAATAGCATTTGTTTGTGGAGGCAACTGCATGGTTGACCGACTCTGGTTAATCCAGGCTGACCTAAATTTGGCAGACCTGACCCTCCCACCTGTTGATGCACATGTGTTTTTGAGAGTGGGAATTTTCTCTGGTATAAACCAGATATTTCATGTATCACGTGAGTATTGTTTTGTGTATTGGTCTCATATAAGCTAATACGCACCTAGAATAATTGTAAGGAGTATTCAATTGATTTGTAGCTCCATAAATGTATTTTCTGTTAATGGCTGTGAGGAGAGCCCTGCACAGCATGGTCCTCCCATGTGGCTTTTTGCTAGGCAGGGCAGTCCTGTCAAAATACTGTCTATGCTTAATTATTAATATTAATTAATTACAGTTAATATTATGGACTGTAATCTATCACTAAATGAGTATATATTATGTTTCAAGGTTATTTTTATGTGTCATTTTCTTTAATTCAACAGCTTAATGGATAAGTTCCAAAAGGGAAAACTTAGTGGCTAATTTATGTTGGACTAGCTGTGAATGGGCAGGTTGTGATGGATGTGTCTCTTCATATCTATTGGGTGGACCTTGCTCATTGAGCTATTCATTCACGTCCCTGGAAATATTGTTTGATGCTTTTCGCACTCTTGGGGTGAACTGCACTTGATTGTTGTGAGTCCACGGCAGAGCCACTTCAGTGATATTTGGGTAATGCGCCGATGAACCAGATTGGGTTTCCCACCGGTTTGGTCATACCACCAGGGTGTATATTTCAAGGTACTGTGTGAAGTTGGCTGAGAGCTACATTAACCTAACAGGCTGATAGCAGACTATAAACCCACCTTTACCTTAGATATTTAAAGAAAACTAACACATAAGATTTCAGTATTGTTGTCTGTTTAATGTGCATATTTTATAGATTCAGATACATTTTTTTAGGTCACTTTTATTAAAAAAAAACATACAAATACAGTGATTTTGTTTATTTTAAATAAAACATTGAGCAGGGTGACCCCTCTTAGATGATCATGTCATCGCTGTAGATATGATTCTTCTTCATGTAGTTTGATAATTGGAGTATTCATAGAAGATGTAATCAATATATGACTTTGTATGCTTTGTCGAGTTCCTCTTCCAACTTTTCATCTTCTTCAGCCAAGGTTGTTAAAAAGTTGACTGATACATTGCCCAAAGCTAATGATCGCTGCCAAAGAAAGTGAAGAGAAGTTATACATTGTTCGGTATTTACTTATAGTAATCCATGTTGTTAAATAACTGCAATACTTACTTCTACAACATGGATTGGTTGCTGGTATTCCGAGAGATGCACATTGTTGCACTTGCTGGAGAATTTGTTGGTGTTGGAGTAGTGCTAAGTGTTGTGGTAGTGCTAGGTGTCGGAGTAGTGCTAGGTGTCGGAGTAGTGCTAGGTGTCGGAGTAGTGCTAGGTGTCGGAGTAGTGCTAGGTGTCGGAGTAGTGCTAGGTGTCAGAGTAGTGCTAGGTGTCAAGAGTAGTGCTAGGTGTCAAGAGTAGTGCTAGGTGTCAAGAGTAGTGCTAGGTGTCAAGAGTAGTGCTAGGTGTAGGAGTAGTGCTAGGTGTAGGAGTAGTACTAGGTGTTGGAGTAATGCTAGGTGTAGGGGTAGTGATATAGTATGGGAAAGTCCTGCAATCATCCAACATTTTACACTGCTGCTCACACTCCTTCATGATTTGTCGTACACAGAAATACACACTCTGATCACTGAAAGATTCAGGGACTAGTTAAGTTTCCTTGCTTGCAAATCTCAGACTTTTTGCAAAGCTAGTGTTTTGTAATGTCACAGCAGTATTCAACATATAACGGATTTCTGGGGAATTGTGTTGCAAACCATTGCAGGCAAACTTAATGAATCGTTTCACCAACATATGTTTACAGCACATAGAATTTGACAGTGATGGCAGCAAGGGAGAGTGTGTCCTATAGGGAAGCTGCCACACGTCTCATAGACACTTTCTCCATGCAGTTTGTATTTTTTCAGTTCTTGTCAAGTCACAAATCTGAATGCCATACAGTGAAGAGCAAAACGATATAAATAGTTGATTCTTAATAGAGGAAGGTACTCCAACAAATCGTGTTCTAAATACATTGTATTGTTTGTAAAATTTGGAGTAAATACCATCAATGTCATGTTTCAAATCTGAACTCACTGTATAACCTAAGTAAACTGTGGATTCTTCAGGTGTAATTGTATTACCAACGAAAGATAGATCCATTTTGGTTTTTTTGGCAAAAGTAACAATGCCTGTTTGAGCAAAAACGCAACAGATGGCATTTGGCACCATTAAATAAGATATTGTGTCCCTCAGAATATTTTATACAAATATCCACCATCGCTTGTAATCCATGTATACTTGGCCTGAGGAGACACAAATCGACGGTGTATCCAAGGGCGCCCATGAAATAAGGCCCAATGTGACAACCATAAGAGGAAGTTCTCAAAGTTGATAACAAATTGTCGACGTAAACTCCAAAAAGAAGAGGCAATAAAACACCTCCTTGCTTCACGCCGTTTAGAGCTATAAAAGTATTTTAATTATTTCCATTCCAAGAGACCCGCAAGTTTTGATTAGTGCACATGTATATAAGACATCTCAATATAACTGAGTTTGTTCCTCTGTTTTTCAAAGTTTCAAAAAGGTTGGTGTATTCCACACGATCAAAAGCTTTAGAGATGTCTAATAATGGAGCATAAGCATGACTTCCTCCATTTATGAAATATGCAGAACACTGTTACAACATTTCCGTACCTAAAGCAGTAGAGTACTTTTCCTTAAATGCAAACTGTAGTGCATCTGTTGTAAGACTATGTAAACCTTCCTTGGTAAGAATAATAAGGTCCAAGATTTTGCCAATGACACAGCTGAGAGTGATTGCCTGATATTTCTCAGACAGATGAGTGATTCCACTACTTTTAGGAATTGGAGTCATAGTTCCAAGTAAAATGTCGGAGGGCACATTGCCATGAGTCAGCATACTGTTATACAATAATGATAAAAACACGAAGAGTTTCTTAGTACCATGTATAATACAGTCAGATGATAGGCCTTTATTCCCATCTGATTTGCCACATTTCAGCTTCTTAGTTAATTTCTGAATGTCACTAACACAAACAATAGATCCACTGGTAACTAATTTCTGGTAATCAAACTGAACATTGGACGAGATATCTTACATTAAGTCCTTCATTTTGTCACAGTCATATGGCACGCTAGTGTATAAACTTCTAAACTTGTTGTAAAACAGATCTGAAATACCATCAGGTTCACTAACCCCATCAACAACTGCAGACACACTTTTTTGTGATCTGTTTATTTTCTTAGCTTCTGTCCAAAAGTCCCTTGAGGAGTTGTTTATCATGGCTTCAGCCATTCTTGTAGATATGATCATTGTTGCATTCTTTTTACACAGTCTCACAGCATAATGATGCTGATGTCTGGTATATCTCATTACTGCAGCTAGTTCACCATCAATAGGTCTGTCATTTTCTATCCATCTTTATGCCAAAACAATGCATTAATTAGAATACTTTTCCTGGACATATTGGTTCCAGCCTGGAATTCTGTTTTTCTTGGGTCTGCTTATTGCTAACCTGTGTGATCAGTAGCCAGGGAAAGAAGTGATGATGAAATTAACCTGAGGGTGGAGTACAATATATGTATTACTTACGTAGAGCACAAAATAGGGAAATCCCTCATTTATTTATTTACAAACATATTTCACAAGAGTAAGATGCTCAGTATAACTGGTTTTCAGCAGTGCCCTTTAAACATGAATCATTAAAATAACGGGTAACGTAAAATCATTAAAGTAGAAAACATTTCAGATTTACTTTAAAAGCACCAATACTGGTGAGATCTTTGATGTGACTAGGTAATACATTCTGGAGTTTAGCACCAGGGTATGAGTGTTTTACTTGTTGCATTAACAGAATATGGCACACACAAATTATTAGAGATAATCGACCTGGATTTCACAGCTTGACATTTCACACTCTATAATAACATTGTTGCATTTATATAGTTTGGTGCTAGTCCATGTATACATTTAAACATTAACAATAAATAAAAATACTTGTATCTCTGTACAAGGGGCAGAGGCCTAGCTCAGAGGTAGCGCTCTGGGCTTCCAACCGCTGGTTCCCGGGTTCGATTCCCGGTCGAGCCTAAGTTGGATGGCTGTTTCATCCTTCGTCTCATTGCCATGGTCTCTGCCTGTCCTAATTAGCCCAATTGGTGCAGAAATACAGGACGTAAAGCTCTATTCACCCACCCACCCATCTCTGTACAAGAGACATCCAGCCCAATTATTTGACCAGGTCAGCGCCACGGATATTTACATAATCAAATTGACCTGTTATTATCCTTTCTGCATAATTTTGGATTCTTTGAACATGCTATTGGTTATTTAAAGTTGTATTACCCCATACAGTGAGAGCATAGTCAATGGTTGGCTGAATACTTGACACATATATTTTCATTAGCATATCTTTTGGAGTTGACTGTCTTAGTCGACTTAAGATTCCTACCTTTTGTGACAATTGTTTACAAACTTTTGATATTTGGGAATCCCATATTAAATTGTCCTGTATTTTAATACAAAAGTAATCAGCAACATTGACCTGCTTAACAAATGAACCATTTGAATGAATATTGAGGTAATCCATATTCTGTAATTGTGAGAGTTTGTATTTTGAACCAACTAGCATTGAATAACATTAATCAACATTAAGAACATGCTTTGTTTTTTGTCATACCATGTGGTTACATTATCAATACATTTTTTAAAAAATTTCATCAATATCATTTGGATTATTTCCTTTGCAATATATCAAACAATCATCTGCAAATAAATTGGCTGTACCTGAGTAAATATGTTGACTGATGTCATTTACAAAAAGCATGAACAAGATCAGGCCGAGGACCGAACCTTGTAGGACACAAATATTTATAAATGTCTCATCGGATGTTCTATTCTGACATGACACAACTTGTTTTCTGCCTGTAAGTTTTGACTTAATAAGTTCAAATTCTCAATCTCTTATACCATAAAATGACAATTTTCGTAACAAAATACAATAATCAATTGAATCAAAACATTTTTTTTTATATCGAGAAGACAAACTCCAGTGTAGACACTGTCACCTACGTCTTCTAGCCAATCATCTACAACATGGTGTAAACAGGTTTGGGTCTTATGATACTTCTGGTAAGCAGATTGGTCAATGGAGATATGATCGTTATTAATGAGAAATGACATCAATTGTACCTGGATTTCTATTTCAAATATTTTGGATACTTGTGATATTACAGATATTTGCCTATAACTACCTTTATCAGATTTACAACCCTTGCCCTTAAAAATAGGGCAGCTGTAATGACAGGTGCTATAATTGCACGACTAATACATAAAATGACCTGCTTGACATACCTCGAAGACTTGTTTCCATGGCAAACAGAAAAAGGTTTTTACTATACCAGAATGACCACGCATTTTGCATGCAAAATTTATGTTACCTGAATTTAGTTTTTTTTGCAAATATCAGTCCATGTCAATTATAACTGTCTGTAAGAAAAATAGTCAGAACTTTCTGAATGCCCTCATTTATATGAGCTATCCGTGTTATAACATCGTTAAACATCATACACCCCTACACACACTTTAGGTATACTGATGTAGTCCACATGCAATGTACCCAGAGGTTTGTTTATTAAATTAACATGGTCATATAATGGCAAATCCTCAACTAATGTGGTTGTTCTGCCTTCTTGGAGACTTGAATGCTGTACTTTATGCATATGTGTGATAAACCATCAACATGTTTGAATAAATAGGTGTAATGTCCTTGATGACCCTGTTACACAGTATTGCTGGTGTGCCATTGAATTTTTCATATCATGGGCACAAAGTTGGCTGTATCATTGCACAAATCCATGGGGTAGGGCCAAAGTTATCCTGATGGGCTACCCATTGTTCTGTTGAAATCATGTGTTATGATTATGAGTTTCAAGAGGCTGTATGGTGTATGTATATCTTACTAGAAAGCACATGTAAAAAAATGCTTTACGTAACAACGAAAACTAGTCTAGCATAATTTGTTTATAAAGTACTCTGTGACATGGCAAGACCTATAACAAGTTCATTCTTTACCAGGCAGATTACGCCATATGAGATGAGAGATAATCTTAAGCTAGTCAAGCCTGTTTACAACACTATGCAATATGGTTTCAGGTCTAGTATGTATCAAGGTGCTATGATTTGGAATTATTTACCTGTTGAATTAAAAGAAATAGATGAATTAGCTAAGTTCAAAGACTTATTAAGATGTTGCATTTCCCTGGAAAGTTGTAATTGCGGATCATGCATAATCTGTCAGCAAAATAATTTATGATCATTGTATAGTTCAGTCATAATCTCTTTCTAATCATCTGTATATATATTTTCATTTTGTTATTTTATCAGTCAGCTAAAAGCGTTATAACCTATGTTCTATTGTTTGTTTTACACCTTCAACTATACATAAAGTTTTATCTTATCTTATCTTATCTTACCAGGTTGATATAGGTGACATGAAATGTAGTAGTTATTCTATGTATGTTTTGGTTGAACCAATCATGCTTGCCGAAGATATGCCAGTTTATGGTATGCATGTAGACGATACATCAGTCCCAACATGTAGATGTAGTATGCATGTATCTATTTTTTATCAAAGTATGATGGACACTGGTCAGTGCTGATTTATCATACCGTTAGAACAGGTGATCTTGACTAGTTTTGGTATGCTGATTCTGAATTTAGATTTTCTGTAGTCAAGATCGCTAATGGCATGTTTATTTGTTGTCTAGTGCATGGAGACTACCAATTACATTAGAATGTCATTAAACAAACTATATTTCAGTAAATAGATAGAAAAACAACATGAAGAAAACTCCCCAAGAAAATCTATTAAGTATATTGGAATTAATTTGCTTTGAACAAGAAACACACTTCATAGCATGCTTTTGATAGTAAAGTTTATTGTCAATATTCAAAGCATAGTACATATGTATTGGAATTTTTATTTGAAATTTTATGTGGTAGATATGCCACTTAGTTCTCTGGTGACGGCATAGGAAACCATCAAAGGGCCATTATTTTCATCATCGTAGTTATCCGAGTTATCCAAATAGCTGTAGTCTGATGCAACCAAAGAGAGCTCGCAGTGCTGAAACAGTGAAACAGATCTTGTAAGTACTACTAATTAATGTAGTTATTCATGGGTGGGTTTTTCACACCAGTTGTAATGCTATAACACTTTGGCAGGCATTTAAGAAATATTCGATCCTACAGTTCATTTAAAGTGGCATATTTTATGTTGTGGTGAATCTCATTGTACACATTTAACAGAAAAAAGATGTGGCGCCAATGCCAATCCTAATGAGGGAAATTTTCAAGGACCATGCATAACATTCTAGTGTTCTCAATTTGCAATCTTGGGCAATCGTAATGTCTATGTCTCAATTCTACTGGGTCTGAAGCTAGGCCGACTTATATATGACCAGATACCAGAGTCAGACATAATGATGAGATGATAAGGCTGTTTGGAGTCCACAACATGTTACACATTTGGGCCATGGGTGGGGTCTTTTACTTGCCTCAGCATAGACACTGAGTATAATATGGAATTGGCGGATGCCTTCAGCATTGGGCCACCCAGCTGCTATTTGCATGAAGGACAGGACAAGACAGACCATTGGTAATACATACATATGCAGCAATTGCTGGGAAGTGACAGTGTGGTGCAGACACTAGCTTGCACTGGAGTAGGAGTTGTGGTGGGAGTGGGTGCAGTAGAGGAATGAGTCCACCATGTTCTGTGTCTGTGTCCTCCTCCTCTGTGTCCTCCGTGTCCTCCGTGTCCTCCATCGCCATCACGCTTTATGCGATCAACTGTGAGATAACAATAACAATTGTATTTAAAAAAATTTACCTACAAAAATTGTATAGATGTTTTAGTGGATTACATCCATCACGGAATGAGGTACACCCACTCTAAACAAAAAGTTCTACCGAGTAAAACATAAAGGCTAAGGACTTTGGGGTTTGGCAATAAGAGAGGGGGGGAGGCAGCAGTAGTCATTCTGGGACCAGTCAAGATGTCTAAGAAGGCAACCGTTTTTACTAACTTTCAAGTCATTATTATCATGTGCAAATATATTTATATTATTAAAATAATATCAGAAATGTTTACTTACCAGATTCATCTGCAATTGCAGCAGCAATGACCATAGCCACAACCAGAAGTGTTAAGATCTTGCGATCCATTGTGTAGGTGTGTGATGGTGTGTGTGTGTGTGTGGAAGGAGCTGAAGTCAATTGATTTTCTTTGGATATCACTTACATTTATATAGGGTGGACCATGTAATGATATGGGTTTATATGCATATTTGGTCTCATTGGTCAATTGGTTTGGCCAAACTTCAGTAGTGGACACCGACTGTAATCTGCATTTTTGGCAATCCGTGATGTAAGAGTTTATGGAAATTGTAAATATTATTTATTACTTATGCAGTGTTGTGACAAGCTGTAGCAGAATTATTGTATTGAATTGTTGAATTGCATAGTACTGTATTGTATTGTGTTTTGTATAATCTGAATGCTACTGTCTTCATGTAGATCATTTTTTAAGCATAGTCAGCCTCTACAATCTACTGCCAGAGACAGGTGTAATGATGAGATGATAGGCTAGGATTCTAACCCATGTTGCACATTTACCCAATGGATGGGGTCTTTAACTTGCCCCAGCATCAAGCCTTATAGTATCATGATATGTCTTTGGGCCTAGCTCAGTGCTGGGCTTCCAACCGCTGAGTCTCGGGTCCAATTCCCGGTCGAGCCTGAGTTGGATGGCTGTTTCATCCATCATCTCATTGCCATGGTCCCTGCCTGTCCTAATTATCCCACAAGGTGCAGAAATACAGGACGTAAAGCCAAAATCCATCCACCCACCCTTCTATATTTGTTTGTACTGTAACCTCTTGTGCATTTATGAAATAAAACAATTAAAGGGTTGAGTGCAAAATAAACAATGTCTTGCCTTGAAAATGAAAGAGCTGTGAGATCATTCATTTAACTAAGGCATATTACATCATAGGCATGACTACGAGCTCGCTAAATAAGCTCATAAATTTGTCTCTACTATACTGTAATTTTTCCTAATTAACTAACACCATTTTGTTTGTCTCTGACAGCTGTTAACTGCTACTAAGTGATCTTAATGTACATGAATAACCCAGCAAATGCCTACTTTGAAAATTGTCATTTATTAATTAATTTGTTTGTGTTACGCAGTTACCCACCTGGAACCTTGAAAAAATATTTTGCTACCTTGGTACATATGGAAATTATGTTGCATAAGTGACTTGTTTTTGTCTTGAGGTGTGGTATAATTTATCATATCTGACTCACCCAGGAAATGTACCCCAGGCAAATCTCGCTAATAAAGTTGAGGTATTATCATAATTTATTCATGTGGCTCACGTGGTCAGAGCTGTCAAACCAACAAAACAATTGTGATATCCACTCGTATGGAGTGTTAAAACAGTTTACCTTGTTCAGAATCAGTTTTCATAGCTTCAAGTAATGTATAAACACAACTTCCAGAGTAAACGAAACCCCCTGGTTCATGGTGGTTGTACCCACTGCAACGGCTGTTTACCCTTTTGAGTGATCTCATTGGCCAGGGTTGGTCATGTCACGGCAGGGTCAACTAATTTAAATATAACGTTTGGCTCTCTGCTGATTGGCTAGTTTGGAGCCCAATCTCGACTTATTACTGGAGAGATACTTTAATTTGATGAATCTGTCGAAATCCATACAATGAACATAGAATTGGTAAACAGATGAAATAGGATTCCTGCCTGCTGGATGATCCATCAACTTGCCTAAAATAGCATCTCTTTAGAACAGGACTAAGCATTAGCCAAAAAAATGTTATGCACATTTTTGACATATAGGTAATTTTTTTACCTCAACATGTCGGTAAAATTCATTCATTCAAAATTTATTAATTCATTCAAACATGGAATATCAATGGATGGACCAACAAAAACAAATTACTTCAACAAACTTTCTCAGGCAAATTAAATCATGGCATTTATTGTCTTATTGAGACTCATTTAAAACATGACTGGTATTGATATACCTGGCTAAAATAGATCTGTGATTAATTTGAGGGCCCGTAAGGGTTCAGAAGGGACTGGAATACTCATAAAAGACATTTATTTGATATTTTCTATGTTGAATTTATTGATAAAGCATTGGACAGAATTATAGGTGTTCAGTTAATTGATAAACTTCTAAGTATAGTATTGTGATATTTTCATGTTATTGACCGCAAGATAATTCTCCATATGCAGCAAATGTTAATGAAGTGTTTGCTGACTTGACATGCAAATCATACTTATATTGTGATTCTGATGTTTTCGTAATATGTGGGGACTTTAATGCCTGGGTTGGGAAATTAAATGATGTAATTGCTTGTGATAATATACCAGAACGACAAGTTATCGGCATGTGCCACTTCAGCGTTTATGGTCATGGGGAAATCTTTATTGATTTTCTGCTGGAACAGGCATGGATACAGTGCACTATGTGATCAGTGAATAGATAAAATGACAACATGAAGAAAACTCCCAAGTAAATCTATTACTGGATCCAAGCTTTGTGTTTTAATTATACATAAATTTCAGTAATAATTGGATAATTATACATCAACTTCTGTACGGGGTAAAGCTGTTGTAGTTTATAAAAAATTCAGAGAAAAGGTTTTTGAATAGTGCTACTACTGGACATGATTGTTTTAAATTGTTTAATCTCATTGGCAATGACTGCAAACCACCAGATCACTCTGTTGTCTCTGTTACTCTGGATTATGTGTGTTTGTTTAGTAGTTGTATTTGTTTGAATAATAATATTGACCCAGTGCCCTCATTCACTCATAAATATATACATTATAAATTTGATAATGTACCAGCTGATTTCCAATACAATATACAATGGAAGGAGTCGGACAATTCTGTGTGACAAATTTATAAACTCTACACAATCAACAAGTAAGTTATAATTTATATCATGAGTTGTTTACTATATTGACTAATGAAATGGATGAATTTCTTAAGTTATTCAAGCACTGCAGTACCCGAAAAGGACTATGTTGATGTTGATTACTATAGTCATGAATATGAAGTTAATGGTATATTGAACCTCCCAATATCTATTCAGGAGGTACAAGATAACATAAAGAATTGGGACAAAGCAACTGGGATTGAAACTATTCCTTATGAAGTTATGATAAATAATGGCATAATTAGAATATTATTTAACATTATAATATATTTTCTGTAGTCAAGATCGCTAATGGCATATTTATTTGTTGTCTAGTGCATTGTCATTTATTAATTAATTTATATGTGTTACGCAGTTACCCACCTGGAACCTTGAAAAAATATTTTGCTACCTTGGTACATATGGAAATTATGTTGCATAAGTGACTTGTTTTTGTCTTGAGGTGTGGTATAATTTATCAATTTATCATATCTGACTGACCTTGATGTCATATTTGTCTGGCATCAGTTCATAAATTGTGATAAAATATTGGTTTATAGATGATTAATTCCCAAATGCACCTAAAAATCCTTTCATTGTATGCCATATCCCCCACAGGAACAGGCATGGAAATTAATATTTGTCTGTTATTTTTATTTTTTACCTTATCTTTTCTCACTATGGACAGTTGTCAGTTTAATATACTTTAAAACCTTTTCCATTTTTTCTAAAATTGTGGAGAGATACTTTAATTTGATGAATCTGTCAAAATCCATACAATGAACATAGAATTGGTAAACGGATGAAATAGGATTCCTGGATGATCCATCAACTTGCCTAAAATAGCTTCTCTTAAGAACAGGACTAAGCATTAGCCAAACAAATTGTATGCACATTTTTGACATATAGGTCATTTTTTACCTCAACATGTCGGTAAAATTCATTCATTCAAAATTTATTAATTCATTCATACATGGAATATCAATGGATGGACCAACAAAAACAAATTACTTCGACAAACTTTCTTAGCCAAATTAAATCATGGCATTTATTGTCTTATTGAGACTCATTTAAAACATGACTGGTATTGATATACCTGGCTAAAATAGATCTGTGATTAATTTGAGGGCCCGTAAGGGTTCAGAAGGGACTGGAATACTCATAAAAGACATGTATTTGATATTTTCTATGTTGAATTTATTGATAAAGCATTGGACAGAATTATAGGTGTTCAGTTAATTGATAAACTTCTAAGTATAGTATTGTGATATTTTCATGTTATTGTCCGCAAGATAATTCTCCATATGCAGCAAATGTTAATGAATTGTTTGCTCACTTGACATGCAAATCATACTTATATTGTGATTCTGATGTTTTTCGTAATATGTGGGGACTTTAATGCCTGGGTTGGGAAATTAAATGATGTAATTGCTTGTGATAATATACCAGAACAACAAGTTAAAATTGACATGTGCCACTTCAGCGTTTATGGTCATGGGGAAATCTTTATTGATTTTCTGCTGGAACAGGCATGGATACAGTGCACTATGTGATCAGTGAATAGATAAAATGACAACATGAAGAAAACTCCCAAGTAAATCTATTACTGGATCCAAGCTTCATGTGTTAATTATACATGTTATGTTGTAGTTTATGAAAAATTAAGAGAAAAGTTTTTTGAATAGTGCTCCTACTGGACATGATTGTTTTAAATTGTTTAATCTCATTGGCAATGACTGCAAACCACCAGATCACTCTGTTGTCTCTGTTACTCTGGATTATGTGTGTTTGTTTAGTAGTTGTATTTGTTTGAATAATAATATTGACCCAGTGTCCTCATTCACTCATAAATATATACATTATAAATTTGATAATGTACCAGCTGATTTCCAAAATAATATACAATGGAAGGAGTCGGACAATTCTGTGTGACAAATTTATAAACTCTACACAATCAACAAGTAAGTGATAATTTATATCATGAGTTGTTTACTATATCGACTAATGAAATGAATGAATTTCTTAAGTTATTCCAGCACTGCAAGACCCAATCGAAGTACCAGTAAAAAAAAGTAAACCGTATTGGACTGATATACCCGAAAAGGTCTATGTTGATGTTGATTACTATAGTCATATATCTATTCAGGAAGTGAACAATGTTGAATATGAAGTTAATGGTATATTGAACCTCCCAATATCTATTCAGGAGGTACAAGATATGATAAAGAATTTGAAAAGGGACAAAGCAACTGCGATTGAAAATATTCCATATCAAGTTATGATAAATAATGGCATAATTAAAATATTATTTAACATGTATTTAAGGGGTTTTTTCAACTGGAATTATACCTTCTGAATGGCAGAAGGCCATTATATCCCCAATTCCCAAAAGAATTTGAAAAGACCCAAAAGTCCCTGCTAACTACACAGCTATAAGTTTGTTGTCTTGTGTTTGCAAAGGTTATGCTAACATTCTCAACAACAGATGAACAGAATGGGTTAAGTGATAGTTATTGCCCGGCGGGAGGCTGATTCAGGATTTACCACACAAGAGCGCGTGAGCCTGAATCAGCCTCCCAAGGGCAATAACCTACTAATACTATGAGAGTACACAAGTTGTTTGTCACCAGGTGGTTGATTTTAAACAGAATAGTTATTGTCTGCAATGAGTGTATCAGAAGCAATAGTACTCCATGTACATGGATCTTTTTTTTCACAATATTATTGAATAGTCAGGTATGTAGATCAATTTCTTTTTCAAAATCATAGAAATGAAAATCTAACTAAAATTATCAAATTCTTGCGGTTATGAAAATTTGAACAGATGTAAAACCTGCCCATTTGATGCAAATTTGAGTGGTCTTAATGACAGAATTAATAGTAATTTAAATACAATACAATGTCAAGTTTTTTTCCAAATTTAGTGACTAAATGATGAGGTGTGATAAGCCTGAATCAGCCTCCTGATGGTCTTCATAATGGTTTAAAAAAAGAGGTGGTCTTAATCGTGAGGTGGCCTTAATCATGAGCTGGTCCTAATGATGAGTTGTCTTTATGGTAACATTGTCTTATATTGTGTTCTTATATTTTGATACTGAAGTGGTTTTAATATTGAAGTGTCTCACTATTGGAGGGGTCTAAATAGTGAGGTGGTCTTGATTGTGAGGGTGGTCTTGTATTAAGGTATTCTTGATAGTGATGTGGTTTTAATAATGAAGTAGTTGTATTAGTGAGTGGTCTAAATAGTGAGGGGGTCTTAATTGTGAGTTGGTCTTATATTGAGGTGTTTGTATAGTAGTGAAGTAGTCTAAATTGTGAGATGATCTTATATTGAGGTGGTCTTAATTGTGAAATGTCCTTATATCGAAGTGTTCTTGTAGTAGTGATGCGGTTTTGATAATGAAGTGGTCTTAATGGTGAGGTGTCTAAATAGTGAGGTGGGCTTAATTGTGAGGTGGTCTTATATTGAGGTGTTCTTATAGTGTTAAATGTTGCCATTCAAGACCCCCATCAGCCAATCAGAAGGCAGTATTCACTGGTGATAAAATCAGTTATCAGGTCAAGCAGGCTGATAATGTTTTCTGCTTCAGTGATCACCAGAGAGTGATAACTATGTCAAACACTATAAACAATCTTATAAGTAACAGCTCTGTAGTTGAAAAGAAACGGCAACATTTAACACTATTAAAACTGCTTTATTATTAAAACCAGCTACTGCATTGAGCCATACCTACTATTAAATCTGCCCAAAAAAAACATACAGTAATATAGCAAGATTCAGAGTTAGCTCCCACAATCTTAAAATTGAAACTGGTAGACACGAATCCCCAAAAATTCCTTTGCATGAGAGAATATGTGCATATTGTGACAGTGGTGAAATAGAAGATGAATCTCACTGCTTACTGACATGTAATAAAAATGAAATACCAAGGCTAGAATTACTTAATATAGCAACAGATAGTATACCTAATTTTCATGACCTAGACAAATCTCAACAATTCCAAGCCCTATTGTCATGTAAGAATCCAGAAGTGCTAAAGGCATTAGGCAACTTTCTAAATAGAGTTTTTTCATAATGTAAATTCAGTATTGGTGCCCCCCTTCCACTAGACAGGGAACCTTTCAATTCAAACACCCCATGATGACAATCTCAGAGGTCAGCGCAATGTTGCTCTGAAGATCCCACTCATTGACCCAGCCCATGGACACCCCCTTTCGCCATTTCAGAGGTTAGTGCAATGCTGCTCTGAAGACCCCACCCACTCACCCAACCCATGGACACCTTCTTTTGCCATTTCAAACTGACTTTTTATTCAAATTTGTTTTGAAATCATTACAGTATTACCCACTTGAAGTATTGACCTGTACAGTATTAACTCTCATTTTTATATTCATGTATGTATATGTAAACAAAACTGGAACCGACTTGTGTTTATCAAGTAAATATTTAGAAATACTAGTAGATTATAGATTGTAAATATAGTAGATGTAGACACTAGACTTGTTTATGTTATGTTGTATATTTGTTTGTTTTGTAATGTTGTATGACACATGTATCAATTCCTGATATCAGGCTTGTCAATAAAACGATATATATATATATATTAAACAACATCACTACTATAAGAGTACCTCAATATAAGACCACCTCACAAATAAGTCGGACTCACTATTTAGACTCACAATTAAGACTACTTCATCAAAACCGCATTACTACCATAAGAACACCTGTATATAAGGCTACTTCACAATGAAGACCCTCAATTTGCATTTAATAATGTTATACTAGACATAGTACCAACTTATAAATATCTTGGTGTAATTTTCCAAGAAAATGTATATTTTAATACTGGAAGTTTTTAAGACCAGTTTTAAAGTGGTAGATAAGCCCAAGAGGGCTTGGTAACACCAATTATGTTATGATCTACTTGTGATATATACTATGTAACTACCACTATATTGAAATATAAAACTCAAAATTCTCTTGCAGTTTTGCCAAGGATCCTGAAGGGATTTAGAAGTGTTTCTCGTGGCCAGATAAGTGTTACATGTGCATGGTATTTATTTTCTTTTAATCATAGGAATACTAATAGGAATACTAATGTGTCACAGAGTAATAATCAATGTAAGCCTGTTCAGGGTTGGTATTTCACAAAATGATAAGCCCGCAGATACACCCAAGGTAATTCAAATAATCTTTTAAATGTTTCCATGGAAAATGCATATTTTATAAATACTTATTTGTGGTTCAGGTTTAGTTGTTTATATTATTTTAAGCTCACAGAAATATGACGTCACAATATTAAACAATCAAATGACACCACTATAGCTATTGTGATGATTATCAACCCACGACATTTTTCAGAGCTTCTTCATGCTGGACCTTTTTGAATTGAAAAATAAAGAAATGAGATTAATATTTCACAGGATTTTAAAAATTTTAGTTTTCGAAATTTTAATAAATTCTAATTCTAATTTTTGAAGTAGAGCATATGTTTAATATCATAATCCCTTCTCTTGGAGGCCAAATTATTGTTTAGTTAATTACTTTGAATTCGATTAATACTTTCACACAAGTTAAGGCTTTTTGTAATAACTTCTCAATTCAGTTCAATCCAATTTAATCCAATTCAATACATCCATATTAGCACACAGTACAGACCTAACTATAGTCATCTGGCGAGCTGATGCTAGCAAGGCATCAATAATTCTCAAACATCAATTACCAATAATTCTCAAATATCATTTGAAAATATATTTTTGAAACTTCTTACTCACTATATTTTTGAAACTTCTTACTCACTCTGTTGAACATGATGGTGATTTGAATGTGTAGTGAACTTGAATTGACCCACAAGAAATTGAAATGAATATTTTTCAAATGTATAAATATTTTGATAACATCAACTACTCGCAGTCCGTTTTTAATAATGCTCACTATTTTGGCATATAATTGCTTTATTGAATTGAATCATAGTGTTAGCGAATGAATCAGTATGCAAAGACTTTAATAAGACATGCACATTCTCTACAAACTTGATGTGAATTTCATAAATTAGTAAATTTCAGTGATCTTACAACCCACGACAAGCTAAAACAACCCACGACAAGCTATTTGTATGTAAATTTCACAGTGACCCCGACAAGCTATGGGTTCATTGTTTTTAAATGTGCAAAGTTTTGTGAGTATGAAAGTGTATGTATTTTTGGCAACTTATAGTCTTTAGTGCACATGATTTGTATTTGTGAATGTGTGTGAATGTGTGTAAATGTGTGTAAATGTGTGTAAATGTGTGTTTATGAATACATACAAATTGTTTGCAAAATGTATTTTTTGAATGTTTGCAAAAACCATTGTATGTTTGTGATGTTTGCAAATGTTTGTTTAATTGTTTGTGACTGCATGCAAATGTGTTGTAAGTGCTTGCAATGTGTTGGATGTTAGTGTATGGAATTGTTGTGTATGTGATTGTGAATGCATGCAAATGTTTGTGAAAATGTGTAAATGTTTGTGTAAATGTGTGTAAATGTCTGTGTAAATGTGTTTTATGCATGAAGTGTGTTGTGTGTGTGAAATGGTGTGCCACAAATGAAGGGAATGTATAGTGCACAGACTATATCAATTGAAAAATAAATATATAATACATGATCATAATATCTATCAAATATGATATAATACTAACTGCTACAAATATTCAAAGTCTTAAGATATCATGACACTTCAAACAACTCAAGATGAAATTCGAAAGTAAATTAAAAAGACATTCAATTGGCTGTAAAAAAAATATATATTTTTTTTAATAATAAAAAGACACTGGAGCACAATTATGTCATACAGTCTAAAATGTATGCTGACTTCCTTAATGCTGTTAATGTTGTTGCAGATTTGTTGTTGCTGTTGCTGCTGCATTGTTGCTGATGTTGCTGCGTTGTTGCATTGCCAACATTGTTAGAGGTTAAGTCACTTTCGATAAGCGCTTTTCACAATTTATTAGTTTTTTTTTTGTGATTTTTCAGTAATTGTTCCCCTTATTGCATTGTCTCCAATTATCTAGTGCCAACATTGTGAGAATGTTGTTTTCGTTGTTGAAACAAATATCAAAAAGGAAGGATTTGTATCCGCTGTGTCATTATTGACGAAATTGTTGTCCAAGAGGAAGTTGTTGAATGTGGTGTCGCTGTTGTTGCAGTAGCTGTTGTTGTTGTTAACCAGAACTTGTCACTGATGCTATTGTGTTTGTCTTTAGGGCTTTCAATGCGGCTTGGTAGGCAGCGATTCGTGCAAAGACATTATTATAAATGCCTGGAAAAAAATTAACAAACGAAGTGAATATGTGAATCATGGGTTAAATCATCTCATCATTATGTCTGCCTCTGGCAGCTGGTTATATAAGCTGACTAAGCTTCAGACCAAGTAGCATTGAGACATATAGACATAGGTTGCAAAATATTAACTTCCTGTGGGCCGCAAAATACTGGCTTCCTGTTGGAAAACCCAAAATATCTTCTCTAATTTTTTTTTTGCCTAATTTAGTTAAATGTCATCTATATACAAACATAGTATAAATGATATGATATAATTGATTTAATTTTATATATTTACAGAATAATATGAAATGAGGACAACATCAGTAAAGGCTTCAACTTAGGAAGCAACAACTAAATTTGTTTCGTCTACTTTTGATGTAATCTATTTTGACTGAAGTGGAGAAAGCCCATGAAAAAAAAAAAAAAAGAAACTGTTCAATAAAAAGAGATTACAAATAAAAGAACGGACATAAGTGTACATATAACATTTAACCAAATTCTACCAAAGAAATTACTGATATTCACAGTTTCAAATGTAAATTAAAAAGGAGTTTACCCAATGAGAGGCCATAATAGTTTCCAGGAAATGTTAGATAATGAACTATATTTTACCTGTATATGTGTTGTATCTGTTCTTAACTAAGGGCATTACTGGAAAACTACATTTACTGAGTGATTCACCCTTATAAAATATTTTGTTAAATTAATTAAATAAATCTAAGATATTTAATTTTAAAAACATTTTAGCATGGAAATTATATAGTTTAGCGCAGGTGGTTGGGTATTTTTGTACCCCACTATAGAAGCAGCTGTTCAGATTAGATGCTGCTCTGTAGGAGAACTACCCAGGTATATTTTTTAAGTTACAAAACATTTCTACTAAAAATATAAACTTACTGTAAATGCTACTATACTGCCTTTTCACTCTATGTACAGATGACCTCTTCAGATTTTCTGAAAAATTGGGGAAAAAAGTCATAGGTAATGTATCAGTTCTTTGCGAAACTTGAAGAAGACATGGTTCACCAAATAATAAGAAAAACAGTACAGTAAATGGCGACACTTCACAATTTGTCACCACCGGTTAAAAGTTTGTTTTTCATACAGCAAATTACACAGTACAATATGAGAGACAAGTCAAAATTAGTATAGCCACCATATAATACTAGAAAATATGGTATGAAATCCATTGCATATCAAGGTGCTTCAGTATGGAATGATTTACTTGTTCCAAAAAAGGAAGTTGATGAATATGCAAACTTTTGACAATTGTTAAGAAACAATAACTACTGGAATAACTGTCAATGTGGATCTTGTATTTTTTGTAAATGAAATAACCTATAACTTTACTAAGAACATTATATGTCATTCCTCATATCATTTGTAAATATTTGTTGTTTTTGTTATTTTATTTGTCAGTTAAAAGCTACTGTATCTTATGTTCTTTGTTTTATTGTCACCACCGACTGTAAATAAAGTTTTATCTGAACTTAACTTGTCTTCTCTTTTTTTACACTCTAGACAGTTTCACTCACAAAAATAAACTTTGAAGTACAGTTAGTTTCAGTAAAAACTGCCTGTTAAATTGAACCTAGACAAAGCTAGACAACTTTTGCTATACGATGCTACCTGCCACTAATCGGAACTGTCTGGCTATAGCTGGCTACACCAAGCCAGATATAAAAGTACATGCAGCACCATCAGGGCATAAGTTGAGAGTTATGCAAATATCTATTATACATACATATTTAGATATTTTAGATATTTCTTACTTTTACCAAGGTTTATATTTTTCAGTGGTAGTAGTTTAAGCCGACTATAAGGTGGAAGTGGACAGAAGCGGCTGGATTTAGCCAGTTACAGTTACAGCCAGAAGTAGCTGACTAGAGGCGACTGTATTTTATGAAACTAACTGTAACTAATTATTGGAAAACTGTGCTATTGATATATAAACAGTAGGATTCAAAGTAATGTTCAACTGTTTTTGGTCATAGTTTTCCATTTGAAATTGATGGCATGGTGCAGCATAAAATGAACAGAAATGGGGAGAAAAAGTAACAGAACCTACAGTTGGCACTACCACCATAATACATAAAAAGACAATAAGATGACGTCAATATACCTTTGTTGCATGATATCACATGTCACAACACTTATCTCACAGATTAAACAGATCACGCACGCTCATAAGTAGGACGCAATATGCATGCTGGGGGGGGGGGGGGGGGGAGTAGGTGGCTTATTTAAGGTCTAAATGACATCACGAACAGATTACAATGGGCGTTTATTGAGTGACACCGCACTGGTATATTGTGATGTCATTGGTCATTGGAAATCAATCCTACGTTCAGATTGATCAACTTTTGTTGACATTATAAATTGGTGATAATTTGCTTTATTTGCACACTAGGACACTCAAATCATTTCGAAATGATATTTTAACTATTTTAATTGTCAAATTGAAGAATCTACGGACAGGAAAGTTATTTCAAAATTAATTTTTTTTTCCACTAGGGGCGGTGAAGTTTGCGCCTACTACTTCCAGAATGCCCGTCCTGCTGGGAATTCTGGGGGGAATAGGTGCAGCGTTTACAATGTGAAGTATAGGGAGTGGCACTTGTGGCACTTTTTCTCCCCATTGCAGCTACAAATCAAAACCGTATCTAACTGGGGAATGTTTTTCTGCTAATCATTGGAAAGATAGGAAAGTTGAAGTTAATTGGTACAATAAGGTGTTTTCATGATTTAGAAAGCTTGGGTTTTGACTAAGTAACATTTATGTCCATTTTGGTCTGGGAGTGAGTAACTCAATGCTAAATGTTCATAAAGTAGAAATTAAATTTAACAATTTATGGTACATACCTTGGTGTAAATGCATTGAAAATGTCTGCAAGGCCAACAGCAAAATGAAGAAAACACAAATTTGTTTGTGCATTTTGAAAGTTATTCGAAAATGTTGTACAACTGTCCTCTTGGTATTGAAGTCCCTCAGTAACAGTAGTCCACTGGTTTCCCCAATATATTGGGGGTAATCTTAATATATGCACCACACCTTAGGTATATATGCCTTATGTATGATATTCCCTCCGGTCAATTGTGGTATTTTGTCATATTTGGCTGGAATTCTGTTGTTATTGATCTGCATATTGTTGTCATAATAACATCATATTATGCAGTTTAAAGGATACCCACCCATCTTTTGTGACATTACCTTGATATATATCAAGGCCATGGACTCATGATAGATAACATTGTGCCCTATTATGAAATGACCTCATGTCATGTTTTACAGTAGGGATGAGAATATTGGTTTAATAGCAAGAATACAATCGACTACCGTTGTAGTATTCAAAATTAATTTCCACTTGTTTTTCTGTCTTTTTTTGTTCTATTTTATGTCTTTTTTTTAACGTGCAGCACAAAATGAAAATAAATGCAAGAAATGTACTGTTTTGATGAAGTCTACTTTCACATTTGCTGTTTCTCTATAACAATTGGTTTTCAGCTTCCAGTGGAAAAATATTTTAGACATTTTGACTAGACATTTAGGCTATTAACTAATCATTTTGACTGCGTCTAGACTGAGTGTTCGCCAAAGGTTAGTCAAACATTAGAATCGAAGATACAACACATGATATTATAAGAAATGTAAAAACAATTAAGATGTTGTGAAGCCAGTTGAATGAGTGTTTATATATTTTATTTTTTTCAGTATAAACATGTTAGACTCGAAACTGATGCCAAATATAAATGGGTTTTTGCTTCTTTTCTTTTTCAGTATAAACATGTTAGACTCGAAAGTGATGCCAAATATAAATGGTTTTTGTATTTAATTTTTTTCAGTATAAACATGTTTAACTCGAAACTGATGCCAAATATAAATGGGTTTTTGCTTCTTTTCTTTTTCAGCATAAACATGTTAGACTCGAAAATGATGCCAAATATAAATGGTTTTTGTATTTAATTTTTTTCAGTATAAACATGTTTAACTCGAAACTGATGCCAAATATAAATGGGTTTTTGCTTCTTTTCTTTTTCAGTATAAACATGTTAGACTCGAAACTGATGCCAAATATAAATGGTTTTTGTATTTAATTTTTTTCAGTATAAACATGTTAGACTCGAAACTGATGCCAAATATAAATGGTTTTTGTATTTAATTTTTTTCAGTATAAACATGTTTAACTCGAAACTGATGCCAAATATAAATGGGTTTTTGCTTCTTTTCTTTTTCAGTATAAACATGTTAGACTCGAAACTGATGCCAAATATAAATGGTTTTTGTATTTAATTTTTTTCAGTATAAACATGTTAGACTCGCAACTGATGCCAAATATAAATGGGTTTTTGCTTCTTTTCTTTTTCAGTATAAACATGTTAGACTCGAAAGTGATGCCAAATATAAATGGTTTTTGTATTTAATTTTTTTCAGTATAAACATGTTTAACTCGAAACGGATGCCAAATATAAATGGGTTTTTGCTTCTTTTCTTTTTCAGTAACAACATGTTAGACTCGAAACTGATGCCAAATATAAATGGTTTTTGTTAAACTCGAAACTGATGCCAAATATAAATGGTTTTTATATTTTATTTTTTCAGCAGAAACATGTTAGACTCGAAACTGATGCCGAATATAAATGGTTTTGATATTTTATTTTTTTCAGCATGAACAAATATAAATGGTATCAACAAATTTATGTAGTTTTCATAAATTCCTTTACTTAAGATGTATGAACATGCCCACATGGTGAGTCAACAACTTATGATTTTCACTGTACTGTATATATTTATTCTTTTCTTTTTTTCAGATGCAGTGGCCATGGACTACTGTGGCTATCATTTGCTAAATATCACCGATAAACTGAAGAACAGAGGATAACATATCTGCAGAAGACAGGATATAGCCTACCCTGCAAACTCAAAAAAAATTCATCAAATATACATGGCATAGTTACTGCAATATTTTATAATGTATTTCAATTTGTGAAATTATTTTGAAAAGTTCTTTTTTTTTTTTTTTTCTTTTTTTTGGTAATATGATTTATCACCTCATAATCTTGTTGGTAAATGGCCAATATGCCAGAAGACATCTGCCAACCTTTTTACATATATATATTTTATAGTATGTTTGAATCTGTACAGATTAACAAGGTCAAATAAATTGAATTGATTTTAATTGAATTGAATTGAATATTTCTGCAGGCGTTTCTATGGTCCACACTTTTATAATGTGACAATTATGTTCTTCATATATTGACATAATAAATAATAAATAAATATTTTTGTCAAGTGCCTGTTTCAGAAATGTTTTCTGCTCACATGCACTTTGATGAAAGATGCCAATTGTTCATAGGCAGTTCTGAATAATGTTAGTTAACAGGATTTGAATGCTGTGTCAATATATTGATAATATCTGTGAGTAATATTATTTCAAAATATTGCTGAAATGTTTTGGGACTCCAGCTTATCTTATTGTAACAATGTGTTCTACAATATTGATTGTTGTCAAGATGTTCTGGCAATTATTTTTGGGAATAGTACTTGAAAATATGGCAAGGGTCCACATTTTAATATTGTGACAACATTAGTCAGATGTTGTGGCATGAAAGTTGCAACCAGTTTGTGTTTGCAAGGTATCTGCTGAGCAGGGCACACAGGGAAAATAGCAAAAGAGAGATTCTCTGTGGGGAAATGTCACGTCGAGTACTGAATTTGAGGAAAATGGAGAGATATTATTGGTGGGGTAATTAGGACAGGCAGGGACCATGGCAATTAGATGATGGATAAAACAGCCATCCAACTTAGGCTCAGCCAGGAATTGAACCCGGGACCCAGTGGTCGGAAGCCTAGAACCCTACCACTGAGCTAGGCCCCCCCCCCCTTGTAAAAAAGGAGGAAGCTGCATGACACATATGCAAACCAACCATTGCTCCTTATTTGCACCAGGTGGCCTCCACAACAGCCAAATGGCTTCTGAGGTCACCTGGCAAGACATGATGAGATGATAAGGTTTAATGTCAACATCATGTGACATATTAACCAATCGGTGGAGTCTTTTACTTGCTTCTGCATAGACATTGAGTACCAGACACCTTCAATTTAATTTATATTACAAGCAGTGAGGGATATGGAGATAGGATCGTATGGATATGTCCAGACATTTTTATCTACAGGTAGATTGCTTGAATCGGCCACTTTCAAAAAGTTGTACTGTATACACCCTTTTCACGCGGCAGCCATGTTGGCATTTTTGCCTCATTGACCTTATTTTGATTACGTCATATATTATGACATCCATTGTTCTTGCATTTTGTGACCTCAACATGGCCACTGTCTACTGATGACGTCACAATACTATATCTGAGTGCAAAGAGAGGTCAATGAGGAAAAAATGCCAACATGGCTGCTCTCTGAAAAGAGTGCATGAAGCAGTTGTGTGGCTAGCCAGAACCGACCTGCATTGCATTAGATGCAATGTAGGGTCGGAACGAGTTGTATAGGAATTCTTTGAAGTTGACATTTACGACACATTTTTCTCCATAAACTCGTTAGCATACCTTATTTCGTCATTATCAACAGGAGTACGACTCTGTTAACTATCGACTTGTAATCCAGATTTCACTGAAAAAGCCAGTGGAAATATCCTTTTTAAGATCATTTTCAAATTCACGTTCGCTAGTTCATGCTTTTGTGGTAAATATACACAAGAGGGCGCATCAGTGCGTATCGGCGCTGATATCTTTTTACATACACTGGTTTTCGTCCAATCGGAATCTGACAGTAGAACACTCAAGAAGTACATCAACAAGCACCAAAAACTCTGTATTAATTAACTAAACTTTTGCCATTGCACAAAAATGAGGACTTGCCAGTGCTATTCTGTGTGCCACTAGGGGCGTAGAAACGTCGCCGGAGCCCTCTTGTGAGTTTTGGCAGAACTAGGCAGCCATGTTTCTCATGATGCTGTCATGTCATCAAGTAAACATGAGATCAAAAATAGTGCAGAAATCGATAATAATTGGAAGAAATCAACCATATCTGAGCGCGATACAATAGAAAAAAGGCATGTGTAACCCTATAGCAGGTGTATTTCGTGTGGCAAACGTTTATTAAAAGGCTAGTTCCCACACAAGCGAAAATTCCATACTTTTTCATCCAGGAGCTTGTAACCCTGTCCTGTGGACAGGTGACTTGTAGCTATTGTTTGGCCTAATGGGGTTTAAGTATCAACCAGTTACACAATGATCAGCTCTGCTGAAGGTCCCAGGTTCTTTCCCCAGCCCAGGCACTCTTCATGAGCTACATCTCAGCTGGATGTTGATCGCATGAGACACTAAATTGGAGGTGCCTTGTACTTGGTGTCTATGCTGAGGCAAGTGAAAGACCCCACCCATGGGGCAAATGTGTAACATGGTGTGGACTCCAAGCAGCCTTATCATCTCTTCATTACATCTGCCTGCAGCTGGTCATATGAGCTGAGTATGCTTCAGACCCAGTAACATATACACATGGAATATTTTTAAATAAAAACTACACCAAACAGTTTATTCTATCCTTTAATGCAGACATAAACAGGAACAAAAAGTTAGTTATTATTAATTAATACGAGGTATCACAGGTTGCAAATTGAAAACACATTTTGAGTGAATTGAGTAACTGATATCATCATCATCATCATCATCATCGATACAAATCACATCTAAATAAACTTAGAGTACAATTAAAATATTTGGTCATCTAAACTCTATTATTATATTATAATGTGAGATATATAGAAGTAAAATCAAGACCTCATATTGACTTAACCATTCTAGTAAATCTATGAAAATTTGTTTTAATTCAGTAAAGCAGAACTTTGTGTTATGACAATCTCACTATTAAGACCACTTCACAATTAAGACTTCTTTTTGGAATCATTTATTATTTGCCAAATGTTGCATTTTACCTCAATATAAAGGCTACCTCAGTTAGTCATCTTAATGGCAGGGTTCTACACATTAAATTAATTAATTTAAAAAAAATAAAAAATAAAGATGCCTGAAGCTAGGAATCATTGGGATTTTCCAATAAAATTGTAATTATCATAACTATCTACAGTAAATTAATTTTACACCAAAATCTCATTTACTGCCATATCACTTAATTAGTACACACAAAAATGTCATTGAAAAAATCTAGGTTGATAAAATAGCAGAGCGGTTGGTATTATTGGTGGATAGCACACGGCCACATCAATTAGACAAATCTTATGACATGTGCGCCCATGTCCATTAGAACAAGAGCGTGAAACCAATAAAATTAAGTCACCACAAGACACACAAGCTTGAGGAAAATTAACTTGACTTGGAGAGCGCCCCATAACGAGGCACCATCCTACATATCAATCCATTGGAGCTGTGCTTTCTCAGCCATTGCACCACACCTCTGGAATAAGTTACCTAGAAATCAAACGAATACAAATGATGGCTTTCAAAAGGGAATTCATAACTCATCTATTCAGAACTTCCTATGGACAATAGGCTTTAATCCAAGCACCAGTGAGCAGAAAACATTGATTCATTATTTATTATTATCATTATTATTATTAACGTGTTAAATAGTTAGTAAAATGGCAGTAATGGGTGTGCTGAAACATTTTTTTTCCACCACTGTAATGTTACACATGAAAACACAGAAATGGCAAGACAAAACGGAGAGACACAATTCCATTTTTCATCAACATACATTTTTACAGCATATCCTGGCTGCATGCTTCTGCTATTGGTTTGAAATTTTGAGTATATAGAATTTTACAGTATCTAACACTATGAGTACACCCTATTCAAAAACATGAATGTTTGATGATTCCCAGTCTATTTATTTAGGACTTTGTTTTTGCATACTTTATTATATTTAAAATGATTATTGCTATACAGTGCAATAATACATGTTCTTGGTTCAGAATCAGTCTCAATGTTGTGAACATCTCTTGTCAACTTTACATTTACCCTTGTCAGGCCAATCCAGAGCCTTTCTCAATTCCCTGGGAGTAATAAATTTTGAACACAGGGTTCACCACAGTGGATTCAGAGTTCACACCAGTGCCATCACTGTGGTGGCCCATAGCCAAGTGCCCATTACACCTGGGCAGGGTGAAGCAGAGGTTGCAGGAGGATCTACCCAATTCCTCAATGCAGTTTTTAATAGGGGTTTACTCACTATTGTTAGAAACTGTACTTACCTTATCCTGTCTGAGTATAAATAGTTCAAACTTTGCTTATTCCATTCGTTTTATATTATATCATATCAGTAATAATACATACACATCCTGCAAAATGTTCAAATTGAAATAAAGCATAAATTTCACACACAGTTATATACACTTAATATTACAATTGTTTCTTAAAATTAATAATTGATTATAAGTTAATGTTGGTTATTTAGTTATTTTCAAGATATACAATGATTAAGTATAGCTAAGAGTAGTGAAGTCCCACACATTATTTGAGAAGTTATATGTAATGAGACAGCATCATTTGTTCCCATTTCTTTTGTTGGTTTAATGGTTGTAGGGATTCTGTAAGTGTTATTGTCTTTATCTACAGTTAATCCTTCACGGGAGGACACATCTAAGTGTGTGGACCCCGATTCTGCACTACTGTCGTCCGTGCAGTGGTTATACTCCTCCGTTTCGAGAGTCATTTTGACAAGCCGATGGAAAAAGTAGCCATCGCTGTTGCATTTGTCAGGAGGCAATATGGACATTTCTGAAGTGTACGTTGAGTAATAGGACAGAAGTAAGCAGTAGAACGACCCTGTAGTTTGATCGCTGACCAGAAGGTAACGCTCATTGTCCGAAGGAATATGCCCGTGGCAGACGAGATTTTGTGAGATTTCGTAAGATTCGTTACTGCACTTTTTGTAATGTAGTGTCATTGATTTCGCCTCATCTTCGAGACAATCAGGTTTAAACAATCGACCGGAACATTTAACGCCATCCGAAAACAGAGCCTCGATATCGTAAGCAACTTCAGGAATTTCACAAGCGACAGCAACCGGGGGATTCTGGGATATCGCAGGACTCCATTCATTCACAAAGTACTGGAAATAGCGGTTTTCTCTGTCATATTTATCATCTGAGCACGGAATGTAATCCAACTCATACATCGGCCATTTTGGACCTCGGAGCATTTTGTACACCATGACAGAGGGCGACACCGCCTTGGCTGAATAACAATAAAACCTTGGATAGCAGCCATCCGATGAATATGAAATCAATTTGTATTCATCAAAATATTTTCTCTGGTTCTTGCAGGGCATTTTCCCCAAGGGCATAAGAGATGCAGTACTGGCTAATGTGATGTTTTTAAGTGGCTGCTCCCCTAATGGCAGCCATGTGCCTAATATTTCAGGCTTGAATTCACAATGAACCCCATCCTCATTAGCACACTGAGTGCATTTCTGTTTGCAATAAGTCTTGCCATACTGTGAACTTATCCCGCAAGTAAAATCCACATCCTTGTCCTCGCAATCTTCTGATGCGTCACTGCAAATCGAGTTGTAAACTTTCCGCTTAAGATGGAGTCTTGCGTACATTGCAGACTTCCTCAAGTCACTCGATCGTTCGCAAACGACATCCGAGAATAAGTAAGCATCAAACTCATCACTGTGATTGGTTGGGTACCTCAGACACCAAAATCCCAACAGATCTCTCCTGGAGAGGATTACAAAAGTGTTTTCTCCAGATTGCCATGAACCAGTGCAGTCCAAATTCTGCAATTTTTCCATGTCCACAATGACATTCTCCATGTGGCACTCTTGGAAATTAAACTGCAGGAATTCATCCCCCATGCAGTTGCTTTCCATTCTGGCTGTTTTGTATCTGTGGTGGCACAGGGGTTCCCCATTTGGTCTAAAGACCTTCATGTTATATCCTCCCACCAGGGGACACACTTGGGCTCCATCCCTGCTGCTCCTCACGAGAGGGCGCTCTTCAAGCTGGAGCTGATCACAGAGATCCTGGCGGGGAGTGTTGGCATATTCTGAAACCTCAATCTCCACCACGGTTTTACTCCTTTTGATAAATTTCATGCAGAGGAATAAAGTGCTTTGTTTGTTGTTTTCTTTAATCTCATAAACGACATAGGTGTTATTTCCTTTTGCCTCTAAACAGGTTCTGTTGAACTGGCCTCCTTCTCTCTCCAGTACATAAGTCTTCATTAATCCATTGTCAACTCTGATGTAGTGTATTTGAGTATTATCCGTGATGATCCCAGCTCTAGTCAGATTAAACAGCCAGGTGCTATAATCCCCAGCCGTTTGCAGGAACTCTGGGAAGGAGCAGCCATTGGGGTTGCTATGGACGCAAGTGGTTGCTAAGAGAAGCAGCAGACCTGTGGAGCACCGGAAGTAGTCCCAGAAGGAGGCTAAGTCTAATTTCTTCCTCTTCATTGTGTCTGAAATGACAAAAAGAAAAAAGGATGAGACATTAATGTGGCGAGTAAAAAATACACAATGGGAAGGGGCCACAGTTAAATACAATGTCTTTGATGCAACACAACTGTGCACAAGAGTATTGCACAAGAGATAGCATTCCAAATCGGACCAGCGATAGCATGCTATAACGGCTCAACAGTCAACCGATGTTGGTCGAGGTTGGCCAACTCCGGCCAACGTTTTGCCGATGTTGCATACTATCCAGGACAGGACATGGTTCTAAAGTAAGGATTAAGAATAAAATCTACAATGTCATAGGACTAGATGGCCTGGGCTCGGGCACTCTTCATGAGCTACATCCCAGCTGGATGTCGATAGCATGAGATGTTAAATTGAAGGTGCCTTGTACTCTGTGTTTATGCTGAGCCCAGAAAAACACCCCACCCATGGGGTAAATGTGTAACATCTTGTGGACTCCGAGCCTTATCATCTCATCATTATGTCTGCTTCTGGCAGCTGGTCATGTTAGCTGACTAAGCTTCAGACCCAGCAGCATTGAGACATAACCTTAGCCTGCCATGTCGGCTCATCATCAATCCATGTAAAATAATATAGGAACTCCATATGTTCAGTCTTTCCCAAGCTAGACCACTACTCAAACCTGCCACTAAACCAAACGATCTTGCTATGGCTGTTTAATGGAGACTATAACTAACAGTAGCCCATAATGCTAAACATAATAAATTTTGAGGTCACTTCACAACTGGTATATAACTGCTGGGCATGTATATAAGTAACATAGGCTGACTATTGAGGTGTCTCCAGCTAGGTATGGCTTGCTGTAGCTTGCTATGGCTTCAGTTAATTATTTCTAGTTCTACTCTATATAGTAAATACCCCTAACATTAGGACTGTAATATAAACCTCTATATCAGAATATTTCAAGTTATGCAGCTTCTTTTGGTAAATTAGCAGAACCTGAAGACATTCGTGTCTATTTAGACATGATTAAACCAACATCTTAGACTGATTCAGTGGTCGTCGAATCTTGTCCTTCAAAGAGGTTGTCTACACAAATATATTATTCATTGCTGTTCTGTGCCTAGAGTAACATGAAAGCATTGCTGCCCTGTTTAGTTTTTTTTCGTTGTTTATTGAGCAAGGAGCGATGCTTTTTCATCTGCCTATTCATTGCTTATTCTTGCAAGAGTTTCTTGCTTTTAAATTTAGTTATCCTCTTTCAGTTGATAATATTGATTCTATAGAACCTAAGTTTTGTTGTTCCTTTACTAAACTTCTTCTTCTTCCTCCTCCTCCTCCTCCTCCTTCTCCTCCTCCTCCTCCTAATCCTCCTCCTCATCCTCCTCCTCATCCTCCTCCTCCTCCTCATCATCATCATCATAATCCATCCAGCAATAATCCCCTTTTTTCACTATATTGTAAATCTATTGAATTACGTTGTTACTTTTAAATTACTTGTATGTACTAGAAATAATAAATAATCAATCAATCAATCATCTTCATAGCCATCAGCATCATCATACGTTCAGCATCATCATCATTAGTTCAAAGTTAAAAATATTTCATATTGCTGAATAGCTCTGTCATCCCATATATAACTGAATATAGCCATTAAACTGACTAAATAAATCCCTATCCTACAAATCTCTGTGAATTAATTCCAGTTTCTCGAAGACAAAACATAAGGCATCAATAATCATCAATTTACCATGACCTTTTATTCTGTATCATCCTATCAGTCTCTCTGTATCATTTCATGTTAGTAGTGTATCTTTGCATGCAATGTCCAATCTGTTAGAGCCCAGCAGCCTCTGAAGCAGCAGCATCAGCAGCATCTGCATCAGCAGCAAGAGAGATGGACAGAAGGATGAGGTTCTGTGGGAAGGGCCAACCTACTAACACCTGCTGCTGTGCTATGCCTTGTGCCTCTTAACGATAACGTCTCAGAACTAATTGTCACACCATGTTCTATTCATGCATCCATGGTTCTTTTTATTGAAGCCTGTTGCATTGATTGATTTTGTCCTCTGTAGGAAATGTGATATGACATATAAATAATGATGATGACATTCTCACAAATATTTACATGGAAGTGTGATGTCATGCTGTTTATAAGAAGCTCTGGGCCATCCCTAAGTTTGTTGTTTGCCCAAATAATGGTTGATTCTTAAAAATCAAATGTGGACAACAAGTTCACTTGCTTTGAGCCCACTGTTACATACCTTTGGCCACAGCTGAGGCAGCCTTTAATATTGAGACTTCACAATGTTTAGCTACATGGCCAAATGTGCTACGTGCGTTTTCCATGCGTTTGGATAAACGCATGGTTTCCACCTCATTTTAATTAGGCAAAAACCATGCGTTTATCCTTCTCATGGAAAACGCACGTGGCACAATATAAATTGGAAATGAATCATCTGTGTGAAGATTACTTCACACATAAAGATGTAAATGTTGGAAGAAAATCTCAATGGTATTGAGATTTTTTTGTGCAACATTTCATCTATACTGATATGTGATAAAAAAAAATTAAATTGTATTTAGCAAAATGATATCTTTCAATAATTATGCACGCAATATAATTCCTTTCGATTTGATGACATTTTAAACAATATTAACGAAATGATGAGAAATGGGCTAAAAATATTATTTTGGCATCAGGTTTCCCTGACGAATCTAGTGGGGGCCTACTACAACATTTGCGGCACATTTTAATCAATTACGTCCGCTGGGGACATAATAAAGTTTAAGCTTAATTACATCAAATATCTGTGTTAAAATGGGGCCTGGATTTATTGCTATGCCATCCTTTTATCTTTTTTACCCTTCGTCTGTTCCCCATTTTACCACTTAACCCCTTGGCTACAGGAAGGACTGACTTTCACCCTGTCAACACCCTAGCTTCCAGTAAACCATAAATCTCTTTTAAATCAGTTACTTAGCAACAGAATGCCCAGGTGAGATGGCATTTAAAACACACCTGTGGTTGCTATGGACACCCGTACAACAAGAAGACTTCCCGAAATGCCTCGGGGCACAGCTGTAGTGTCTTGCCTCACCACAGGGGGCGTGCTTTATGTTTTTGTTATCTCAATTGGGGTAGGTGCCCTCAACGAAATAGGGGTAAGGATCAAACGATATATACAGTTAAAACCTCACAATTAAGACCACCCTTGGGAATCACTGCAGTGATCTTTGTATCTAGGAGGTCATAGTTCTACTTATTTACATTATAAACATTTAATTTGGGATTTTAATTATTTATACATTTATTTTAATAAAGTGGCTAGAATACAAAAGTTTTTTCAGAGTTCTGATGTCACAGTACTGTGTCAATAATTATCAAGGAACCCTCTGACAGTACTGTGTCAATAAAGTATACAATGTAGCGTCTATATATTATCTGGACAGTACCGTGTCATCCAAATCAAGATATCAATTTAAAGAAAGCAGTCAGGACTAATAAAACATTAAAAATAAATAGGCCTAGGTAGGTCCTAATGTATATGTACACTACCTTTAGTTGTGGTTGAGGGTTTATCTGCCATAATAATATAGAATTATATTAATAAGAAAGATATAAAAGGGAAGAAGAGAGTAAAGGACGTCGTGCATATTGTAGACAATATACACGACGTAGTACGAATAGCGCCATACGTTATTGACACCGCACCAGTGATCTCAAACAAATGATCTGATTGGCTGGTAGATTTTAATCTCTTACATGTAATGTATGATCTGATTGGCTGATGTCAATAAGAGAGCGGATATACAGTTTAAATCATTAGAGTTTCTTTGCACCAATTGATATATTGTACAGAGGCAGTGCTATAGTATATGCAGGGTGATTTTATTTCACTTTTATATTTTTGCTAATTTACACTGTATTTATTATAACTTTGGTTATACGGTTACTGTTCTTTTGAACGAATAAAGATATAAAATAATTAGAAATAAAGTTGACTTGAGTTTACAAAGAAAATTGGTTTTGCCGTAATTATGAGATTTCACTGTAAACTGTTCAGCCAGACAGCCACCTATGAAATGAATAGTCACCGACAAATACCTATTGACTATGAATAACTGAAGAGCCTGAACTATGAAATATTGCTTTATGATTGCACTTAGATATCAATTGACCTATCACAGTTGAGTACACTCAGAAAGTGAATGGTTGGTGTAGATGTCAGTGCCTTGAGTACTACCAGTTATGGGGTACTGGTACTACACTTAAATCTGTCACGTTTTGAAGGCAAATTGGGGAGTGGTCAGACGTCATGTGGGAACTGCAAATAAGGTGGCCACTTGTGGTCACTGCTGGTCAGTGGTGATTGAGCCACCTGAGTCTGTAACTTTAAATTCTATAAACCATTGGTGTGAAATGTAATCACTTCAATTTCCACATTTAAACTGCACTTCAAGCACTATATTACATTCTTGCCAATTTTTGATATGTAAAAATGCATCAGTCTAGCAATGAATGAATGTATCAATCAATCAATGCTACTATCTATATCTATCTATCTATATCTATCTATCTATCTGTCTATCTGTCTATCTATCTATCTATCTATCTACCTATCTATCTTCCTATCTGTCTATCTATCTATCTATCTATCAATCTATCTATCTATATATCTATCTGTCTATCTGTCTATCTATGGACTATGATTCTTAATGATAAGGTGGTGTTCTATTTAATCCAGTGTAACCTTTCATCCAAGGTTCGTGTTACAACCAATCTGTAAGGTGGTCTTATTATGGGCTTCCATAAAATCATTACGGCTCTTACGATCATGTAAGCTTTAATTTGCATCATCAATTTGAATTAAATCAGTAAATTTATTATCATTTCAGGTGCTAGGAACCTGAGTAAATATCTCAAAATACTTTTAAAAGCCAGTAAAACAGTCATTAAGTAGACTCAGCACTTTTTCGTTCTTTCTTTCTTACTTTTTTCCACACCTGACTTAGAAAAGTCATAGGCAGATTTTGTGTGTCTTCCCTTGTTATGTTTTCAAATTCCATGATTATCAGGGGGTAACTGCAACTGTGGGGCAAAATGTATAAAAACAATGCAGAAAGGTCAGAAAAAACTTTCAAAAAAGCAACAAAAACTGCAAAAAAATGTTATGGGGTTAAACTCCAATACCACATGGGCCTGAGGGAGGTGTGGGGTGAAGAGCCTGTTTAGTCTTCATGGTGCATGAGAATTTGTGTGAAATTTCCAAGGTTTTTTTGTTGTGTGTGTTTTTGTGCTTTAGTCAGGTGTAAAAAGGTTCATGAAGTGCATAACAGCAAATTCACTCGTCGTTCTTTTCTGGTTAAATTGTTAAATTGCTGAGTAAGAGGTTAGACAGACCTATACAAGGTTGCCACAGTAACAAAGTGCATGAATAAGAGCTTTTTACCAACAAGAATCACGTGTCAAATGTAGCATAAGTGAACTACACTAAACTTTACACATATTTTTTTCTGTGAAGGTTGGATAACTCTATTTTGTGCTGTATTCTTAGTTACTGTAAAACTTACAGTCCAGTACTGTAAAGTGTACAGCTCAGTCTTTTAAAGGCTAGACCACTTCTAAAACAAACTATATGTTCAACCAAACCATCCAACTATAGCTATGTACTGGAAGCTGTGACTAATAGTACTCCTGGAACTCTACCCTGGTATAAATTGGTGTAAATTCTGAAGCAGGTGTCTCTGGCTAGGTATGGTTGGTGAGGCTTGTTGTAGTTCCAGGTAGGCCTACTGAGTTCACCCTTGCTCTGGACAGCCAGAACTGAAAATAGTTCTGTATCTATAACAAGTACTACTGAAAGTGGCACTAAACACTCATCATTATTCCAAACATATCTACTAAACTTAATTGATTGATTGATTGAGTGATTGATTTAGTAAATGTATTTACTCAGGGTAGCATTCAGTGTAGCCAAATTTAGTAAATAATCTATTTGAACGTACAACACAAGCAAATTTAAAGATTATTTTTTATAAAATAAATTATGAGAATGAATGATTATTTACAATGAATAATCAAACATCTGTCAACAGCTGCGATATATTTCAAAACGAACATTCACAATAGCTGTATGCTATATCTCAAGAAAGTAGTTTGGGAAATATCTATTAGGAACCCAGGTGTGATAAATTAGTTTTCTGTTTTTTAGTGATGAATGGAAAATATCAAACAAATTCTTGCATCTTCACACTACGCTTCACAAGTTCACATGTTTGGCACCTCAGATAGAAAAACTGCAAAAAGAGTTAAGCATTTTGACTGAAAGACATTATTAAGTGAAGAGCCTTGAGGGCAGGAAGCAGAAATAACCCTGCCCAAAGGATGTTAGCATTTCGCCAGACGAGATCAGACGAATGTTTTCAAATAACGTTCGTTTCTGACGTTCTTTTCCCGCTTGCAAATGACAACAATGAGCAGACGAGAATCAGTTGAAGAAAATAATTGCTTCCTCACCAGATAATAACTTTTTTTAACAAACTTGATCCTTAACAGAAATATTGGCACCACCTTGATTCTTATAGGTGCTGGCCAGGTCTTCGATGAAAAAAAATGAAAAAAAGGGGAAAATAACTTCCATGCTTGACTTGACCCTTTCGCCTGATCTTCTACAAAAATATTTATTTTCCACTTGGTCAGTTTTCATTTGTTGTCAGACAATACAAGGACCCCCTTAGTGATTCTCCGCTATTTTTATACAGTGCCCTAAGCAACAGAATACTGTGTGTGAAAGTTGAGAACAGACTATACATATTCATTCACTGTTTGTGTTTGTAACTTACGCAACTAAATTTCTATCATGGGGCAAAAATCTTTTTCTTTTTTTCTTCATATTTCTCGATTATATATTTACTATCAGGTTATGTTTATCACATAATAAATAGGTATATTACCACTACTGCTACTACTGCTACTATTACTTCTACTACTACTACTACTACTACTACTACTACCATCACTACTACTACTACTACTACTACTACCATCATTACTACTACTACTACTACTACTACCACTACTACTACTACTACTACTACTACTACAACAACTACTACTGCTGCTACTACTACAGTGGAGGATAGATAGATAGATGGATAGATAGATAGATAGATAGATAGATAGATAGATAGAAACAGATAGATAGATAGATAGATAGATTGATAGATGGCCAGATAGATACACATCATTTACTCCATGGGTGGTATAGTATACGTATTTCGAAAATTCCACACACGTCAGTCTTCCCAGTTGTTCTGTTCTGTCTTTGCCTGTTCGTCTTTTAGCTGCTGTGTCAGTTTCACTTTGTTCGTCTCTTTCAAGTTCTATTTCTTAGTGTGTCACCCAAACCCTTCTCAGTTTCCCTTTGTTTTATCAATCATGCTGTTGGCAACCTTTTCTGTTGTCCTTACGCAGCACGTGGATCGTGTGAAACAACTCTCCACACAAGGAGGTGAGACATCACTGAGCTCTCCTTCAAAAGAGACGGGAATCAAATTTCCATGGAAACAAAACAAGGTTCTGAAGATCACCTTGCCCCTTAAATCTAATTCCCCAGGGAACATGTGAACCTAGAACAGGGGAAGGTTCTATTATTCTATTCTACTATCCTTTCTATTCTCTTCTATTCTTCTATACTCGTTTCTATTTTCTCCCTGTTTTCACTGCCCCTTATTCAATTTTGTCGTCTGCTTTACGCACGTGCTCCCCCAATTGCGTCGTCATTGAATTCCATTGTGCTCGCTGGAGCGTGCAATGCACGTGCTACTGAGCTACTCTCCTACCATGTGATCATGCACTCTCCACAAGAGGAGCTAAAAACATCACACGGTTGCAAGAAACAAGAGAAAAGACCAAAAAATACAACATCATATTCTTCAATGTCTTAGCAAAAGCTATATTGGTCAGCCTGAAGGACTAACTAGAGTTGTCACCACAGGCAGACGTAATGATAAGCTGATAAGGTATGGCGTTACACAGACACTGGGTGGAGTTTTATACTTGTCCCAGAACAAACACAGTCAATCCACTGATAACATTTTAGGTCGGCATGATATTCAGTCAAATAAATATTATAACAATATTTCAGCCATATCAGATGGTCTCAAGTCTTTCAGATTATTAAGAAAAACCTCGTATAAAACACATGAACTTCCTTCAAAGTGCTTCATAATGTCAATCATTGTTAGGTAAAACATCAATAACGTCAGTCAATGATGCAAATTACCCCCCCCCCCCCCCCCCATTTACCTTCTTTTTTTTCTACAGCATTTTACTTTTTGTTTCCATGAAATATTCACAATCAGATCGAAGCTTGTTACCAAAATGTTGAATATTCGATAAAACACGTGCAGAATGACTGTTGTGTGTTTGGCGTGCATGAATATTACATCCAGCGTGCCTGGATGGGTAAAAATATTGCGAGAATGTATAACAGGTGCAGACACAATTAGATAGATCGATAGATAGCTAGATAGATGGACAGATAGATGGAGATAGATAGATGATAGATAGATAGGTCGGTAGACAGATAGGTCGGCAGATAGATAGATAGATAGATAGATAGATAGATAGATAGATGGATAGATAGGTCGGTAGACAGATAGGTCGGCAGATAGGTAGATAGATAGATAGATAGATAGATAGATAGATAGATAGATAGATACCAACATTTGATTTTGATACTTTTTTGAAATTTTACGAAAATATAACTTTGTATAACTTGGATGATATCATACAATTTGATGCCAAATAAACTAAATCACTTCTGCAACAGCATCAAATTATGAAAGTATCCTTAAAGTTTTGGTTTGACTGTAGGTAGATGCATTAGGACGACCTTAACATTAAGGCTACCTTGATATTGAGACCAATTTGGAGGTTCCAAAATTGCCTGCCCTGTTGAAAAAAAAGGTCTGATTGAAGACTGCCTATTTACACAGTTCTGATCACAGTGTCAACTCAGCAAAGGGCCAGGAAAATTATTTGTAAACATTCCATACCAGTGGGTGTGGGGTCGTGCACAGAGTGTAAAGATATTAAATGACAAATGGAAAGACAGACAGACACACAGAGGGAGACAGATTGGTAGGGGTAGTTCAAAGGTGGTATTGTATGTTTGAGTTTAAGGTCTAATGTCTCAATGCTACTGGGTCTGAAGCTTATTCAGCGTATATGACCAGCTGCAAGAGGCACACAAAATGATGAGAAATGATATAAAGCTTGGAGTTCACACCATGTTACACATTTACCCCATGAGTGGGGTCATTTTCTTGACTCAGTATAGACACAATTACAAGGCACCTCCAATTAAACGTCTCATGCGGTTGACATCTAGCTGGGATGTAGCTAATGAAGAGTGCCTGGGCTGGAGATTAACCCGGGACCTCAAGTAGGGCTGGCCAATATGGAATCGGCAGATGAAGTAACCATTAGCCCACCCAGCTGCCCTGTTTATCCAAGGTTTGGGATTTATATAGATCAATGTCATTGCAGTGTCTTCATTAAGATATTGAACCTGATCTCATCAGGGATTCAACCATTAAACTTAGACCTATTTAACTGCCTAGATATGCTCATTCCAAGGATGGCTCATGAATTTTTCATTTGAGGCAATTAAGTATTGGCCATAGTTTGCATGTGCATTGATTCTGATCATTTGTTGATGCACATGGTCCTGCATAGTTACTTAACAAAGCTGGTTATACATCAGGTTAGAATTGTCCCAGATAGCATTCCGAATCAGGACAACATTGTTTTAACATTGGCCAACATTGGCCGACATCGCAATAACATCGTGCCGATGTGGAGCCGATCTAGCATGTTGTTCGGACAAAGCCCTCTGAGGAAAGTTCTTGATTCTGTCTTTTATTGACTTGTGTAGATTGGTCTACAATCTTAAACACAGAAGTAGAACCAGCTTAGATGGCATGCCAGATTGGCCTGTCGTCATGCTGGTGTTGAACCAACATGGCCGGCGTTGAGCCGATATCGGCATGTTACCTGCATGAGAACTTCTGAGTCCACAGCAATATATTTAATAAAGAGCTTGCATGCAGATTCTCATTGTCCAATACACTTATGTGGTTTCATGTATAAAGTCCCAGTAGTCCAGTACAGGAACTTATCGTCGGTCCAGCATTGGCATGTCAGGCCAACATCCTCCTTCTCAGCATGTCTACTCTTGTCGGCATTGGTTCGATATCAAGCCAATGTACAACTGACTTGATATATCATTTGAGATGTTTGTCACGATGTTTCACATAAAAAACCACTTGTTGTTTTCAGCGTTTCTGAGATCGGGTCTATGTACCCAACTAACATGCTAAATATCAGATCGACATCGGCAGGATGTCCGCAATGTTGATACGACGATATCCTGATGGCAGCCAACATTGAAACAATGTTGTTCCAATTTGGAATATTATCGGAGTACATGGTTGCAAAATTGGTTGTTGTCGGCCAACCTCTCACCAATGTCTGGCCGATTTAGCAAGTTATTTCCAGATAGCATTCCAATTTGGAACATCACCATGACATCGGTGATGTTGATATGATGTACAGACAGCGTTCAATATAGAAAAGACATTGCCTCTATTTGGAATGATATCTGAGTCTAGGTTGCAGTTTCCAGAAGCAGCTGTTTTTCTCTAAATAGTGTCGGTCACAAGTCTTTCCATAAAGTCCACTAAAAGTAGTCCTTAATGCATTAGAAGGAGTCATTCCTGCCAGCGGACCTTGTCCACCTGAGCCTTTTATGACTTCTATCAATAATGCAACATCATTGAGCAGTCAAGTTTACTGCTCCCTGGGATGGCATAAAACTAGATGCCTGGACCCCTATGTCCCACTATGGCCCGCTATGTCCCACTATGGCCCGCTATGTCCACTGTCTGACTCTGTGTCCCTTTAGTGCTAGTGTTGTAAATCTCACACTACAAGCTCCGGCAACTCTTTCAAAAGGTGGAATAAATAAGCCCATAAAAGAGCAATTTAAATTCATGAGAACTGCCACCGAGCCATTGCACTATGGGATGCCCCAAGCACCAAGCGCCACCTGGTGCATTATGAGGATGAGAAGGATGAGTCGAGATTAATTTCAAGGGTGTTTATATTTTAATAAGGTTGAAGGTAGATGGGGCCACCTAAGTTTCCTGGGGTGGGGGCCTAGCTCAGTGGTAGCCTGCTGGGCTTCCACCCACTGGGTCCTAGGTTCAATTCTCTATCGAGCCTAAGTTGGATGGCTGTTTCATCCATCATCTCATTGCCATGGTCCCTGCCGGTTCTAATTAGCCCATCGGGTGCAGAAATATAGGACGTAAAGCCCTAATCCACCCACACCACCAATAGTTTCCCAGTTTATGTAGTTCAACTGCTTACCTCAATTATTGTATAACTGTCTGTTGTACATATTTATCTATCTATGTTAATACCTTCCTCTTTTCTATCTATCTGTCTGTCCATCTTTCTCTAACTGCCCAATGCCCGAAGCCAGTTAGTTGCTGACCGAATCCAGTTTTTGTGTCACATGTCAGACATGGTTTGCATCAACATAGCTCTGCAGGTCATCGCATTATTTCGTCTACTGGCTTCAGAGAATATGCTCTACAGCTGATACAGTGATAAACTCTTATATGGGAATTTACAGTACATTTCACACAGATATATACGCTTCCACTCAATAAAGTACATCTTTAGATCAACTTTGTATTGTATTTTATTGTATTGTTTTGTATTGTGTATATAAATAATGATTCAATATCTCTCTCTCTGTATATATATATAGATAGATAGATAGAATTATAGATACAAACAACCAAAACTAATTTTAATTCACAAAATTGTGTCTCCTTAATACCTATTGTATTTTATTGTATCATATCATATTGTATTGTATTGTATTGTATTGTATTGTATTGTATTAATGGTATGACTTCTGGTCAGCTTGTATATACATTTAGCTGTGGAGTGTTTTTAAAGGTAATACTCCACAGTAAAATGTATTCATTGTATAATATACTATATACACACTTTCATGAAATATACTTTTTGAGTTGTTTGTCATAAATCTCATGTTATAAGGAAACTTCTACTCTTCAGTATGTAATTAACATATCATATTCCGAGATGATTTTATAAGATTAATGACTTGTTAGCAGGTGCATATGTTTACTGTCTTCACTTACACAGTCCACAGCAATAAAGAAGAGCTCTTATTTTCAGGACTACGTTTTTAACTGACTATCCCATATAAATCTTCACTTCTAAGAGTGTGGGATTCGGAAAATTTATATTGGCCTCGCTATAATGTTTCCTCATCCCACAAAAAGCAATGCTGGACTCCTAACCATCAAGGAAGTCACATTTGCTCAGTTTGTCTTAAAATGAAGTAATAATGACAAACTGACCATAAAGAAAATATGAAGTTTTAGCCTTGGCTGGCGGTTCTAGACAGAAAAATAAAAAATACTTGGTAACAAAGAAATTGAGAAATTGAAGACATTTTTGCCACCTAAAAGTCCCTCAATATCCTCACGTGGTGACATACCTTTACCCCATGAGGATCTAATCCTTAAGGATCAGATTAGACGTCACCTGATCCCCAGGGCACACTCTTGAAATGTTAAGGGGTGTTAAGTTCTCCTTAAGGTGTGGACAATTGCCCAATAGTCTAAATAAAAGACCTTTCGCCTTAAGAAGGAAATCTGATACTAGGCACAATTGTTCAACACCAGCCTACTGTTGCAACGGGTTAGCACAAAGCCCATATTTCACGCTACTCTGTCACTATAATGTCCATAAATAAGACTGTTTATTTTGATATCCACATGATAGAGTATATATACCTTATGGTGTGTATGCTGTCGACAAACTAGGTATACATGGATGTATGCTTAGGTCTTTAGTTTTCATGACTGTGTGGAAATACTTTAAAAATTTCCTTGATAGTTTAATTTAATTTTTGGCTAAGTGTATATATATTTTTACATTGGTATATTTTCATAACATTGTATTTTGCGTTTCTTTTTTTTTTTAGAATTTTTTTTATTGTCCATTGCACTAGGGTATATTCATCAGTAATTTAATATCACGTATGCCGTGGTACAAATCGTCATGTACAACGTTAGCACGTGTGTGCCACAGAACACCATTGTATGTCATTTATGATGTGCAATATACTGTAAATATCTACTTGTCCCTATGTTATGATGGGCAAACTAGCTAACATTCGGGCAATGCATACATACCTAGACAGTACACAATAATTCAAAAAAGCTAAAAAAACAAAATAAAAAACTTAATGATATGACAAGTAGTTACATAGAGGAACATTACGCTCCCATAGTTAGACTACTTTGCTGTTTTCAACTAAACAGTTTCAGAATTAAGACCACCTTGATATTAAGACCAATTTTGTGTTTATAAATCAAACGTGTATAGCATTTATTGTCTGCATGACTAAATATTAGACAATTGTGAAATATTTTTCTCTGAATGACTCCATATTAGACATTTGTGAAATTGTGAACCATTTTTCAGTATTCACTATTTGGAAAGTGACTCTAGACTTGGAAAGTGTGAGATAAAATCATTTTCAGACCTTATCAGACAAATCATCTCAATGCTTCGAGTTCATATACGAAAAACACAGACACAGCTGCTTTGAAATGGCTTCAACTTAAATGTCATTCAAACTGACACTTTACAAAAAGATCAAATCTCTGTCGAAATGTTTGCTAGAATTTATAGCATATCATATATCTCTACACAAAAAGCCCGCTTGCAACTCTCTTCACAATGAAATATGTTCTTCTTTCAAACTGAAGACCTTATCAAACATCATCGGCAAAGAAAACATACGAAATGACTTAAATTTAAAATTCTTTGCTATTTATTTTTTTTATCAAGAGAAATACAAAACCAAATTCACTTTTCGTGGTATTTTTTCTGGCGCAAAAATTACTACGGTGTGAAATTAAAACCAGAAGTAAGTACCAAAACACTCAGAAGATCATAAACCCACAGAAGTTATGAACTGAAAGACAATATTAGATACAGCTGTTTGACCTGTGCATTTCATATACATGCAGGAATGCAAGATTATAATGCGATGCCCTATAACATGGAGGTTGAAGCAGGCAGGTGTTCAAAGATACCCCGAATAAACGCCGGGGCTATATCTTTTATTTAACTTCTTTTTAAATTAAAATATATATTCACAATCCATATATATTTCTACATAAATTCAGTCTACACACAGCTGCAAAGTCAAATTTAAATTGATTGATTGATTGATAATATTAACTTACAATTTTAAAGACCTCACATTTAGGACCAGTCAATTATTATTATTGGTCAGTTTTATATTTGTGATCTTTTAGTATTTAGGTGTTTTTTTTTAATTGTTTGTTTATGTTTAATAAATCACTTTTTTAAAAGAGGCAGTTAAGGGTGACAAATGCCATAAATTATATCGACAAATTAAAATAAAAAGAAATACATTTCACTTTTAGTATTGTTATGATTTACCTAATAGGTTGTTATCACCTTTACGTAACAATAATTGTGTTTTAATTGTTGACAATCGACGATTTAAGGATCTACTGTGGACTTTAGAATGATTAACTGACAAGTTAAAGATAGAACTATAGATAGATAGATAGATAGTTAGCTAGCTAGATAGATAGCTAGATAGATAGCTAGTTAGATAGATAGATAGATAGATAGATAGATAGATAGATAGATAGATAGATAGATAGATAGATAGCTAGTTAGATAGATAGATAGATAGATAGATAGATAGAAAGGTAGATAGATAGCAGCCTCACGCTTTTATTGTGATGACCTATCCAATTTCTTAGCACCTCAGCAAGACACAGCTCCCCCTTGGGATCCACAAACTGACCCTTGGTCACTGCTGACCACAACAACAAATTACAGGCACCCAAGGTGTTCGCTAACCAAGCACTAACTGCCTCTTGATCTATTAGTCTACACCCCCAGCCAAAATATTGGGCTTAGCACCTTATGGCTTGTCAAGGCAGAAATGGGCCCCTATAACCTTTTTAATAACACATAAACTTGCAGTTTTGCATTTTATTGGTATGCTAAAAAACCGACTGACAAATTATTTTGCAAATGTATCGATAAATAAAGAATTAAATTAAAAGTTGAATCATTGGCTTTCATCGTTTTGTTGGATCTTATATCATAAACGTATCTTATTACGTTATGTAATTTATGTTCAAACAAACATTATGATGTAACCTTTCTGACAAATATTATAACACATGAGTTCAAACTTTACTTAATGGCGACAATTCAATATTATATTGAATTATACATAATACATTATATTATGGTGTTGAAATGAAAATAAACTGTACAATGTACATAAATAATTTATAGTATGTACACTGAATATTGGGTCAGCCAGATGAAATAATTAAAGGTTATTATTATTATGATATTAATTAAGATATATTTGGACAGAAACCCACCCAGTTTCAGCAAAAGCTTTTGTACAATAGGTCCTGTAATTAATCATTAAACCTCTAACGGATACAAGCGTCTCCTAAAAAGCTGAATTTATAATCAATGAAATATTGTTTTCTTTCCATTAACCATATCAGTCAAGGGTGCACACTGGGGCTATTTTAACAAGTGATTAAGAGAATGGCAATGAACAGCTGTCAGATGTCAAAAGATTTCTGACCATCTATTCAACAGATAGCACTGACACTCTGTTCTCTGTTTAGCACCCCATAAGCTGGCTGGCTACCTGTTAATTGCTAATGCTCTAAATCCGTTCCACAAACATAAATACTGTCAGCTTGGCTGAGTGTGAGGGAACTGTACTGCATAATTATTCTCCACCCATTGCAGCTGCTGTGAGCCAATCAGAATGCTTCATGGTATCCAACATGGGTGTATGTCGTACACTGTAAATTGGATGGCTGCAGTGTATGTTGGATGGCTCTAGTGTATGTTGGATGGCTGTAGTGTATGTTGTACAGCTGAGTGGAGAATATAAGCAATGGTGGATTGTGTGTCATCCAACATAGAGTTTTGTGGGATGTGGAAATATTATATTAGCTGAAGGTGTAACATGGAGTATTGTGGGATTCTGAAAAATGCCTCGGTAAACATCATTTTAATTTTTCCTCATCCCACAAACTCTATGTTGGACTACTCACCATCCACTATTGTTATAATGTTGAACAGTTGTATTGGCTCCTACAGTCTCACAATAGTCTATCAACTAGAGTCAGTTTCCCTCTGTGCAGCTGTGGTTCTTTTATGTAAATATCAGAAAAGGTAGTATACAATGCAGGACCAAGGTTCCCACAGAAATCATGAAACTAAATTCAATGACATTTCATGGTCATTTACGTCATTTTCATGACTATTTTTCGAGAAGAAATCTCACATTCCTTAATTAGAGCCACCCAGACCACATATTTAATTAAATATCCGTACATTAGGCTGAATAATAAGGCAAGCAGAGCTGAAGTCTTTCATGTGAAAATTCCATTACTTTTCGTGATTATTTTTCTTCCAAAATTCCATGTCTTTCGTGACAACCAATTTTTTTTAAACAAATTTTCATGACAGTGTAGTGTTATCCTTCATTGACAATTTATATTGCACAATAGAAGTAAACATTTCTATCATTGTAGTATGGTGTATAAGTTGCATGACTGGGCCATTAGGCCATGTCTGTTCAGGCATGATGCTTTTTATTGACTGCAGGGCACTGTCACACAATCCTATGGAGCTGTAGTTTATATTTTCTGAAGTACTATTGGGCTACGCTTTTATTTGTGTTTAGGCAATAGAGTCTTTTCACTGAACAACCCTGAATTCAGCAAGACATAAGTCTTTCCTCTCCTCTTATTACTCATTTTGCTTTTCAGACACAGTAGGTAATAACTAACTGATTCCATAAATATAACTTTCTCAGAAAAATAACAAAAATTCAACTTAATGATAAAGTGTCAAATATACATTAAAATGCACTAAAAATACTGCTGCTAGGATGCACTTTGCTTCAGCCAATCACACTCAAGGGCGGGAACTTTTTCAGCCAATAGAATTGCAGTATTCTGTTTTAGCCACCTGGTGGAAACACGGAGAACCTTCCGTGAAAATCCACTATTAAAGACTCCACCCAGGGGGTAAATGTGTTACATGGTGTGGACTCCAACTTTTATCATCTCATCTTTACATCTGCCTCCAGTAGCTGGTCATATAAGCTGACTAAGCTTCAGAGCCTTATCATCTCATCTCATTCCATTCCACCTCATTCTATCACCCTCAGAACTGTCGACCCGGGAGTCCCACAAGGGGTGCATGTGTCTCAGTGTTTGTTCTATCGATTGTATCCAACTGCCTGAGAAATGTTTACTAAGTCTGAGCACAGGGGCCAGGAGAGACCGGTCTGGTACTTCTGTTGTTATGCAAGTTCCTGGCACTATTTATTGTCAAATATTGGAAAGAGTTTAGAAACAGCTGGACTAGGTGCTCTGGAATGGTCATTATGAATAATTGAAACTCTTCAACCATGGACATGCAGAAAGGCTTACATGTAATGTATTGACGTTTCCAATTCAATTCAATGCCATGGGCGGAACAGCAGCAATACTGTGTTTATTATTATTATCTTCATGTCGGCAACATATTACTGAGATGACGTTTTTGTTATGATTTGTTAAGATTCATCTCCTGGTCATGAAATACGACTCTTTACATGATCATGTTACATATTAATATCTGGATCAAATGTCTTATACGGCATGTTGCCATAGCAATGCAAACTGTATGACAATCTCAAGCATCTTATACACTATTTAATAAGATTCAAAATGGATGTCAACTTGTTTTTTTGTGATATTTTTCATGCAAATAAAATGAATGGAATTCTATGTATCAGGAAAATATAAATTGTCAACGATATCATGCAACTAATCTTAAGATTTTGATAATCATAAATATATGTATATTATTACAAAATATTGCAACTACCCTAAATAAATATATTTCATCAATCAATCAATATTTACATGGTTCCAAGTAAAAAATATTCAGTACATTATGTAGTCATGAAATAAAACCATTTAAAAATCAATAGCCAACTTCACTTGTAAAATTGATTAAAATTCAACACAATGAGTTGTGATGTTGAAGTACTGTTAGCACTGAAATGGGCTAATATTTGATTGATTTCATGTGAATCAAGTCAGGTGTTTCCCCACTGGAGCTAGTCAATACATCCACATAGTTTATCAAAAGAATAAAAAGAGAAGAAAGGGAAAAAAAGATGCTGAATTCCATCACAATCGGACAAGCAAAATATTTGAACAACTTGCCTCCGCCCATGAGACAAATTACTTCACTAGAGCAATTTAAGAAAAGCCTAAAGACTCATTTATTCAAGGCACCATCTGACATCTGAACTCAGTGTGTTTTATTGACTGTGTTTTTTAACTTCAATTTATAGCAGTCCGATTTGAAAAACTTCACATTTTACAATTTTTAAATTTCTGATTTGAAAGACTTTGTAACTTTATCCTTTTTTCTATAGCTTATATTTTTATATTTATTATATCTATTATTTTGTAAAGTGCACTAGAATGGATTTTATTCAGTAATGCACTGTAAATATGTAATAAAATAATAATTTGGAAAATTGTTAACATTAAAAATGGGGAGATTAAAAAACCAGAAGGCAGTAAAAATTATTCTGAAACACAAATTACTCTAAAAATTATTTCCCCTTATCTTTCTTATACTTATTTGCTTAACAAACTATTCAACTAACAACTAATATGTTTCAAATAAAGGTTTGTTTCACTGGTGTCCATACAAAATTTTTATTTAAAATCAGCCATGATTTATTAAACAATTATACAATGGTTACGTGTGAGACATGAGAAATGTACAACCTCAAATGTTATGTACAACTCGGCCTATCGTAACCATTGTATAATTGTATAATGTAAAGTCCCCTGCCTCAAAGCTGTTAACCAAAGTAACTAACTGTTTCGACAGAGAATTCTAGACATCTACATTCTGACATTTTTCTTGCGTCTGGAATGACTAATACCCACCCCCACCCCCTCTCTTCGTAGTTGATCATCTTTGATTGAAACTTAATCAGCTTTATCTAACGATTTAGTCAACTCCTAATGACTACTTCCTTATTTGTCAAAAACTGAACAACTTTGTAAATGATATTGACTATAATGCTGACTAACCTGTAAGACAAAGCTTCTTAACAGTCGTTCCTGGACACCTATAAGATCCTAGTCTTAACTTTTCACTGTAACGTTTTCCTCTTCTCCCAGTGAAGATTTATTGTTTTGTACTAGTGTCTGTATATATGTATTGTAGTACCATACTCTAGGGCCCCTGCAGGTTTAACCAATTTCTGAGGTGTAGCTGAAACACCCGAATTTGTTGTACTTGTCCACAGAATCAATAAACAATGCATACCGTATTTGCATGATTACAAGCTGGGGCCACTATTATTTTTAGATGTTTATTTGAGAAGTTATGCTGTTTTTACATATTTCACGTCTCAATGCTACTGGTCTGAAGCTTAGTGAGCTTATATGACCAGCTGCCACAGGCAGACGTAATGATGAGATGATAAGAATTGGAGTCCACCCCATGTTGCATATTTACCCCATGGGTGGGGACTTTTACAGTTTTACTCGCCTCAGCATAGACGCCAAGTACAAGCCACCTCCAATTTAACGTCTTATTGGATCGACATCCAGCTGGGATGTAGCTCTTAATAAGTCTGGCCAGCCTCTGACAGAGACCGACCGATACCAGCCTGTATTTTAGCCCCGGCTACTATTCGAACAGATACGATACATGCAACAAAGGTACAGCACAGGTGCTAGGATACTTGGCATACGAATGATACTTCGCAGCTGCATAAAAATAAACTAGAAAACGCTTACACCCCATGTTTTAGAAGGAAATAATCAATTTGCCAAGGGTTTGCTGGACCTTTGTTTATTTAACCCCTGGGGTGACATGGTGTAATACTTAGACAAGTAATATAACAGGCTTGAACAGTAGTCCTATGCTGTGCCTATGCAATGCTGGCATGCCCTTAAGTCCTCATGGCATGCCCTAAAATTCTCTGTAGTTCATTGGGTGGGCTGGGGAATTTATGGAATTTACTACGTACACATGACAGAGAAATAAATTTGTAGTGCAGTAATCATTGTGGATATATATGGAACAATATTTTAGATTTCAGCTTCTCTGCAAGTTCTGCACACTGAAGTTAGTAAGTTTGTCTGTTTTTATTTTCATTTTTAGACATTTTGACTAGTTCCAGAAAGACTACTCCCCTATAGCCAAAATAAGGTCTGAGGCTAGTTAGACCAGAGACTAAAGGGCCGTTTACACTGTCATGAGTGGGGATGGCGTGTGAGCACGGATGACAAAAATATTTTACTCTTGCTTATCCTTGTCCATATGTCATTCACTCACCGAGCAATTTATGGATACTCGTGGTAATCCGTAGCACGCTCGTAGTCCCTCCAGATCACTCATTAATATTTGTAGAAAGGGTAAATTTTTTTTAAATGTTTAAAAATTTGGCGGACGTACCACAAGTAAAAGGTTTTTTACCTTTTTATGGAAATCACTCAGCGAGCGGTTGGCGAGTAGTTTGCGAGTGACCTACGGACTTCCGTGGCCCTTCGCGGCCACTCTTGCTCACTCGCGGATATGCAGGGGAGGCTGTCCATTTGTGCATACTCGCCATCCACTCATGTTCACTCTTGCAGTGTCTTGCACAGCTCGTGGAATGCTCGGCGAACCTCTATGGCCCGCCCGTCGTTCTCCCATAGACCGTCCGCGTTGGCACCGTGCTCTTGGTAGCCCTCTTTTCCTTCACACATGGACCACTCGCCGAGCGGCCGACGGACATCCACCGAACAGTCGATGGACACCCCGCAAACTCTCATTTAAATAATTTATACGATTGACCACGAGTAAGCACTCATAGTCCGTCTGTGATGTCCGTTGTCACTCGGATCCCTTACTTGTGATAGTGTGAATGGAGCTTAACCTCTTGACTAACTACTTAGACAAAAATAAGCTCATGGGGTCTCTTAGTACTTAGTCATGACTGGGTGGGCTGCATTAGAGATCACCCAAATAAACCATGATTAAACAACCCCTGTCTTAAACGACCATATCTATCCATTCCCTTGGCCCTTGTCTATAGGCTGGCTTATGGTATCACAGATCTAACAATGAAATATATACCATATAATTATATGTTCATGTGCTGAGTGTAGGGTGGGGGCCTAGCTCAGTGGTAGCACACTGGGCTTCCAACAACTGGGTCCCGAGTTCAATTCCCGGTCAAGCCTATGTTGGATGGCTGTTTCATCCTTCGTCTCATTGCCATGGTCCCTACCTGTCCTAATTAGCCCATCAGGTGCAGAAATACAGGACGTAAAGCCCTAATGCACCACCACCATGTGCTGAGTGTATGTAATACTTGTAAAGTGCTAATGTGACAAGTAGAAAATTTTCCTACACTGAAAAATTAAATAAAATTAATCAACTTCTCTTGTATTTTTAAGGGAAGATTTCTTCATTCACAACACAGCCTATTGGCTATATAGTGTAACCTTTGTTTAGGTAAACTAGAAAAAAACTGTCCATAATTAGGTCGCTTGGCTTTGAGGTGACAGCACACAGTGTTAGTGTATCTGCAAGCTGTCACATAATTACAAGCGTAAATTCCTTCACTCCTTTAAGATGTCTAAAATTCGTACACATTTGTTCTTTGTGAAACCAAAGCACAGACCAGTAAGACGACCAACTGACCCTTATGTCCAGAGGGCATCTGACCACTGCACTGACCACTGCCTTGACCACTGTCCACCTGTGTCCCTTAATCTCTTTCTGTTGTATGCGCTGACTGAGTTGGGCTCAGGGGGGATTTGCTTTTAAGAATACCAGGAAAGAAACAAAGTCCCAGGGGCTTCGAGGAAAATACTGCTGAATCTGGAGCCTACCTCTGGTACTGCAAGTCACTGTTGGTTAGGATTAGGTTAGGTGTTTGTTAGATGTTGGTAAGGTTTGGTTACTTTGTGTGAAGCAGTCTTGGCTAGATATGTCATGTATTGTTGCTATCCATGCAATTTAAAACTGCTTTGTTAGCAGTTTGTCATCAAGTAGAGGCAGATGTTATGATGGGTCTTCTGATGTGTTAATGTTATTGTGTACGATCTTTTTAAACAGCTGACAGTAACTAATAAAATGCTTACTTAATTTATTCTAGTTTATTGTAACAAGTTATTTTTACCATTCCTGTAAAATTAAATTAAAATATGGTGAATCCTTAAGTCCCCACCAAGCCTATGTTAGTCCCAGAGTGGGCCCTTTGCATGCCTTAGCACAGACCCACAACAGGGAACACTTAAGTAACACCCAGGGTTTGTAACGTCAAAAGTATCAACTGACTGACTGACTGACTGACTGACTGACTGACTGACTGACTGACTGACTGACTCACTGACTCACTCACTCACTCACTCACTCACTCACTCACTCACTCACTCACTCACTCTCTGAATTAATAGGTAACTCACTGACTGCTGGCCAGCTATTTTAGAAATATGGCAAAAACAACAATTTCTGAATCACATTATAAAGTTTCAATATGACTTGCATCTTAAAATACAATTTTCCATCAACCATAAAATTGCGTGGTATCAAATATCATCATAATATCAAAACTTGTCCATAAATGTCAGATGTATTGTTAGATACATATAAATCAGAGGCTCCTAGGGGGGTCCCAATTCATCATGTGCTCCTTAAGGCGACGTTATAATTGTGATATTTAAGGCTATTTAAGTGTTAACTGCAATAAATAACTGCCTATAATAGCCAGTTATGTTGATTGTCACTGCTTGGGGCAATTTATGGATTTTAGACACATCAAAGAGTATTCTTCAATATATTCACAGGAATTGTAGTTTTTCACGCAATATCACATTTCAAATAAGTTTTATTCATTTATTTTAGTTTTATGTGTGTTATCTGCAAGATTTCGATCATAAATTACACGTGGGCTAAATGGATTTTAAGATTCTTCGGAGATATCTAAAAAAAGAGTTTTTATTTGGTAAGTTTATGTTCTAGAAAAAGAAATTATTCTATTCATGTTTCACGAAATATATTGCAGCATTGACAGTGCAGAAATTAAACTCGAATAATATTTCTATATGAAATAAGTTATGTTATAATGTGAAATAAACTTTACGAAATTAGTTTTTGCCATGTAGCCATGTCTATAGTTATTTGGCTAACTAGACAAATTGCCAAAACTTGTCCAGCAAATATATTCAACATTTTACTATATATTCTCATAAGCTTCATTTAGTCATTATAACATTTATAATAAACATTAACGTGAAATCAATGCTTAATTAATATAGCTTTAATACTTAACTCGTTATAAATCTTAAATATCATTTATATCAATCATATTGTCAGCTAATCAACTAGGCTTTATTTATGGCAATAATGAGTTATTTAATCACTTAATCTAAAGTAAGTTATGCTTCAAATGTATAATTGGTCTTATAAATAATTAATTGGTTAAACCTAAGCAGGTAAAAAGCATGGATTTTATTTTATTTTGTATTGTTATTATATTATATTATGTTATGTTATGTTATGTTATGTTATGTTGTATTGTACTGTACTGTACTGTATTGTATTGTGTTATATTGTATTGTATTGTATTGTATTGTATTGTATTGTTTGTATTGTATTGTATTTTATTTTATTATATTTCATTTTATTGCGTCCGTGCTATTGCTCGGAAGCTTAGTCTGCTAGTATGACTAGCTGCCAGAGGTAGATGTAATTATGAGATGACAAAGCTGCTTGGAGTCCACGACATGTTACGCATTTACCCAATGGATGGGGTCTTTTGCCTGCATTTAGCATAAATTTAACGTCACTACTTTAAAAGACTGTTTATAATGTTCTTAATACTGAGATGGTGGGGTAAAATACAATGACAAGAATTCGAAAAATCTCAAATATAGTGAACACCTGGGCACTTGAAAATGTCCGTATCAATAAGGTTTGTATCAAAGATATTGTTGTACCTTTCAAGAAAGTCTTTGTATCAAAGGCTTAGACTTTGTAAATAGCACGCATAAAAGCACTGATGCATAGGACATGTAATTAAATCTAAACATTTTATCAGTGACATTGCAATTAGTTTTTCTATTGACTGCATAGTGGACATTTTTGTTGCATTAAAACCTATAAGAAGGTTTCTAGACTAATACACTGCCGTAGACATTTTCTTGTGATATTATCTTATATTTATCTCAAGCTTTCACCACATTCTAACCAATGGAATTCAATTAAGATTTGGTTTTTTTCGTGTAGACTGTTTTTGTTTTATTCCTTAAACATGTTTACCATGCCATTATACCATGTTAAGGTGAAGTTCAACATTTAAGTAAATAATTACGTGCATTTAAGGCAGATTTAAGGACCATTTGATTAGTGTAAACCTCTGATTGGTCTTTTATTGTCTAATTATTCTAACCTCAAACCTAAATATTAACCAAAAAACAAGAGCTAAGCACTTTGAACGGACTACCTCGTTTTTTAAGACCTGTGATGAGACCCCTCTCTACTAAGACCCCCCTCACTATTAAGACCACCCATTTTTGTAACCCAGTCCTATTCATGACAAATAGGTCAACTTTGACCTTTTCTTGTCAATAAAATATATTAACTAATTCATTCATTCATTCTTGTTATTGTATTTTTACTTCAATATTATGATCACCTCACCATATAATGACGAGTGCAATTTGCACCAAGGGTGGTCTTAATGGCGAGGTATACTGTATTTTGTATTTATCTTTCATTTGGAATGCGTATCCTGGTTTAGTCATTGGATTTTCAGCTTTGAAATATTGGAAACAGATGAAAACTGTCAGTCAAACCATCTATGCTCTTTGACAACATGCTCAAACTATGCAGTGAACATATGTCACTGACTTTGTAGGTAAGTTAAATGGAATATTCAATACAGTGAACCCCTGAAATTAACACCTCAATCATTCCTAAATTTTATATCTTAAGTCTGAAACATCTTTACATACAACCTTAAAAAACTAAGTTTACGAGTCATTATTGTCTTAATGATGATCTTAGTAGTGATGTTGTCTTAATATTGAGCTTGTCTTATTATTGAGGTGATCTGAATAGTGATTTTTTTTTTTAAATTGAGATGGTCTTAATAGTGAAGTTATTTATAATGAGGTGGTCTTAATAGTAAGGTGGTCTTAATAGTGAGGTGGTCTTTATAGCGAGGTGGTCTTTATAGTAAGGTTGTCTTAATAGTGAGGTTGTCTTAATAATGATGTGGTCTTAATAAAGATGTGGTCTTGATAGTGAGGTGGTATTAATAGTGAGATGGACTTAATAGTGAGGTAGTCTTAATGGTGAGGTGGTCTTAATAGTGAGGTGGTCTTAATAGTGAGGTGGTCTTAATGATGTGGTCTTGATAGTGAGGTGGTCTAAATAGTGAGGTGGTCTTCATAATGATGTGGTCTTGATAGTGAGGTGGTCTTAATAGTGAGATGGACTTAATAGTGAGGTGGTCTTAATAGTTATGTGGTCTTAATAGCGTTTACAAAAACAATGGTCTTAATAGTGAGGTGGTCTTAATAGTGAGATGGACTTAATAGTGAGGTGGTCTTAATAGTTATGTGGTCTTAATAGCGTGTACAAAAACAATGGTCTTAATAGTGAGGTGGTCTTAATAGTGAGGTAGGCTGTAATAGTGAGGTGGTCTTAACAGTGAGGTGGTCTTAATGTGTGAATCTACTGTAACAAAAAGTCTCCTCCATTATTCTTGACTTGCTATGTACAGAACAGTATTCTAATACGATACATCTACATCAAGAGTCTGGGAAGTCCAAGACATATATTTACTTTATGTAAGAAAAAAGGAATATCTATGAAGATTTAGTGTTTGGTTGGCCAGAATCTGCACTTTGCCAGTGCAATTATTGGGTCTAGTCTGCAATCGGACACATGAAATGATAAAATATCTTGCAGAATGGATAAGAAAGAAAGACATGATGATGGTCATCATTGTGAGATGGATAATGATAAAATTTGGAGTCCACACCATCTTACACATTTACCCCGTTTGTTGGGTCTTTTGCTTGCCTCAGGATAAATAGAAAGATAGATAGATAGATAGATAGATAAAAGATAGATAGATAGATAGATAGCTAGATAGATGGACAGACAGATTTATATAGAAAAGACAGACAGACAGACAATCACTTTTATTTTATTTTATTTAAGAGGAAGGTATGAACAAAGATAGATAGATGGATAGATTGATAGATTGATAGATGGATAGATAGACAGATAGATTGATAGATAGACTGACTGACTGACTAGCTGACTGTCGTGCTGACTGACTGACTCAGATATCAGACTGCTATTGAACTATCTTTTTATTTAATTAATTTTGCACAAAAGCTGGCGTGATTGATATAACTTAATTTCCAATCACACTGGCAGCATTTTAGTCACACAGTCACCCATAGCAACTTTATCCAAAGCACATAAGAGGATTTTCCAAGTGGTGACTTTCACTACAATGTGTATTAAGTGTGTATTATAGGTCCAAATACACTTTTGCCCCCTGGTGTATGTACCTAGCAATTTCATCCAATTTTCCCCACAGAAATCTATTGAAATTCCCGTCTCAAATGCACCATGGATAATGCATTTGCCCTAACGCCATTCCAAATGCATTTGTAGGAAAACTTTACAGTCCATATTAACATGTGCATTTCGTATGTACATGTTTAATGCTCATGTTCCAAAACCTATATTGACTGATTGGTATTTTACCGAAGGCATATTTATGATCACACTCAATTATTAAGTCAATATTTTTATGGCTAATTTTTGCTTAATAGGGCAAACGGTGTACGCTTACATAATTGATTGTTCACATTGCCATTCAGCAAGCTAAAACTGGAATCAGCCCTATAAGACAATATTTACACCAGAATTATGACAACTATTATCCGTTAATTGGTGGTAAATTGCACAGAAAAGGACATCAATTCGGTATTAAGTCAACATTCGGCTAAAATTTACCAGTCTTATAATTTTTCGATTTTCAGAGATAATAAAATCCCAAATCCTTAAGTTCAATTGTTCTTAATTATTAGGAGTCCTTAATTTCGCGGTGGCCTTAAGATGATTTATTCTTTTCTGTTGACACCATAAAATATGTAGAAGTACTTTTATAAGACATACTATATAACAGTCATAGGCTATCTGTATATATCACTGTAAAGAATGAAATAGCATACCTTAATTTATGAAATATTATAGCCTACTATTCAGAAATTGTTGGACTACAGTAGCATTAGCATATAAACTGTCGGTTATATACCGCAGTAAATTATCAAATATTATACATTAAAAAATTTTAATATAGGACTTGTGAACACCACATTAAATGTAGCACTGACCATTTATATACTAACAGTATACTGGTCTACGATGTTAAAGAATTAACTTAATTGTCTCACCTTAAGTTCGAATTCATTCACACCTCCATCCTTAACTGGGTATTGGTAAAATCCTTTCCATTGCTAATAATGAAGGCATTTCTCATTCTGAAATCAAAATTATATAATTCAAGTTCCTGCATATAACATGAGTTGACACTGAATTAGGATCGAAACAATATATATTGAAATTGACATTTTTTTAGATGATGTGTTATGTAATATTATCAGTATAGCCAATGGTTATGTCAATTTTTCGTCCACTGGTATATCAAAATGGTGGTACATTTTTGCTATCAATGTGGCAAATATAAGCCGTAAAAACAGTATTCCAATTTTCAGATATTCCAATTTTACAATTTTGTAACATGACATACCATTCTATAATAAGTATTCCATCATGATATTTCCACTATATTTCCATTAGCATTACATGTTTGTCTATATATCACATGTATTTTTTGTCTATGGTGCTAAATATCCCATCCTATTTCTCATTTCCTGGTAGTGTATATCCATGAATTGTCACGTATGTGTCAATATATATTCAATATATTCTGTATCATGGCAATTTATTTGAGCGCCATGCCAAATATACTTGTGCTCAGGTCTAGAGCATACTGCGGACTGTTCAAACAGCCAGTCCGCTAGCTTTCTCTGAGCCGTATTTTGAGGCCGCTGATTGGAGAGCACTGGAGCAGAGCTCTCCGGGCTAGGAGGTGCATTTCGATTGGAGCACTCAATACGCACTAGGTGGCATAAGTGCATACGATAGAATGGCTTGCTTACGTCACAGTGATGTCACAATTTTGTTAAGGTTCAAGGTCAATGTTTTCATCCCCCAAATAGTGTTTTGAGAAGAATGACTGAGTTGCTCTGCTGGACTTATTTGCATTGCATATAAATTGAATTAAAAGTCTACAAAACGAAACAAACGGATGAAAATGTAATAGGCCTACCAGACTGGCCAATTTAATTAAGCATAACAATATATCTTTTACTTCACAAATTTACAATATAGTCTAAATTGGGAGTAAAATTAAATTTTTGGTTGGAGTTTCATATCTGGTTCACAATACAATATACATTTATAAGAGCAATATAGATATCCAGTTAATAACATAGAGCATGGACAGGGGTTTCAGATAGACAGGATGTGTGTTTGTGCTTCTACAATCCCTGATTTCTTTAGAGGAAACAGGAGTAGTTATAGGGCTACGATAAAACGGTAGCTTCTGGCGGCCTACGACAGGCGGTGCTAGTGGTATCTACGACGATATGTATGGATAACGTACCTCGAAAGGGGGGCCCGAAGGCCTAAACGACGTGCTCCGCGTGAGGGATGAGCAGGTTGAACGCCAGGAGCTACAAGCTATGAATTTAGACGACATGATATGTTTACCAAGAGTAGAATTATCCTGTTGATTAATGAGCTGTCAGACACTTATTGTACTAATTTACACTTCGCGCAGTCAACGACAGGCGGAGCTAGTGGTTATGGGTGAACCCCCGGGGCTATAGCTTGATTACTACAAATACATTAACTTATGCATTCGAACATGTGCTGAGGCTCAGTATTAAGGAACCATTTATGTTCTAGACATAACATTCCCACAATCAACAACAGACTGTGCTACATTCTAATTGTATGAGAACTGTATAACTAGTGTTATATATATATATATATATATATATATATATGCACAGCTGGAGTTAGCATGGCATACACAATAAGTTGGTGCGTTTTTTCATATCCTGATTGTGAGGATCCTAAGTGTTTGACACTGTTGTACAGCTCAGAGAATGTTTTTTCTTCTTTAAATGAATGTATAAGTGATTATTATCTATCTGGTGTACCATCTAAATGTATGGAGCAATGCACAGAATGGATTGTTAAATTTTATGCCTTAGGAGACTGCAAACGCGTACCATCAGAGACATACAACCTAACGTGGGTTGCCTTTAACATTGTGCCCTGTTTAATGTGTGCCGAAGAACATTACATAGAAGTGGTAAGGAGTGACGACTCCTTTACAGATCTTATTACATGTTTGAAGAACTATCATGATAACCTTGATATTGATAAATATGATCCTGCACAAAGAACCATTGTTAATGTTGAAGTTACCCGTCACAATCATCGATAACGTACAGGATGCTAGGATATGACTCGTCATGTAAGGTTAGTATAGTTATAGGATTAATATGCTATTATTATGTTCTTATTCTACTGATTTACTAAATAGTATGACATCGTGTTTCAGAAGATGGTATTGCAGTACGTACAACAAATCGCAGAACATACAACAAATCGTATAGCAGGACAACACAGCCACTTATATTTATGTACCAACACTAATTTCAATAAATGAGCACCAGTCGCACACTACCTCGTTGTTATGTATATAGCTGTATTATATTGATATATCAGTTGAGAATGAGTATACCATAGACATCGCATGTAGTTGACAGAGCGATTGTTATATTATGTATTAAGCAGATAGCAAGCAGTCTTTATTCGTAATAGCCTTCGTAGTTATCATTATGGCTCACAAATCGTTTGAGATAGATCAGTTTTTGAGTGGTATCTATTACACAATAGGTCAACCTGGTAGTTATTCAGGTGTACGAAAGTTGTGGAACGAAGTAAAGAAGAGACAAATCAAGCCTAAAGGTATCACGTTATCAGTCGTTGGCAAATGGTTGAAAGAGCAGACAACTCATAACATACATAGTACGCCTACAAAAATATTTAATACTGAACATATAATAGTTGAACATATTGATGACCAATGGGATAGTGATATCATACAGATGGACGAATTAGCCAAATATAATAGAGGATACAAATATATCTTAATATGTATAGATCTTTTCTCACGTTATGCATGGGCGCGGCCCCTTAAGTTTAAAAAATCAACAGATGTTACGATAGCATTTACAGATATTGTTAAAACGTCAGGCAGGGAATGTAAGACTATACGCACTGATCAAGGTGGAGAATATACAGGAGCCTCATTTCAAAGACTTGTACATAGCAGAGGTATAAATCACATGATAGCATATGGCCGTCACAAAGCTTCTTACAGTGAACGATTCAATAGAACATTAGAAAATAAACTGTTTAAGTACTTTTATGAACAACAGACAGCAATGTACATAGACATTCTGGATGATGTCATGTTCAGCTATAATAACACAGTCCACCACTCTATTAACATGGCGCCTGCTGATGTTAACACAGAAAATTCACATACTATATATGAACAAGTGTACATACCCATACTTAACAGATGGGCTAACACACCTGTCAAGTTCACTATAACTCTAGGAAGTCTGGTTAGACTGAGTTTATACACTGGCCCTTTTTCACGAGGCTATCACGAAAAGTGGACTGAGGAACTATTCACAGTTTGTAATCGAATTCCATCACATCCACCTAGATATAAAGTGCAGGATCTCAATGGAGAGAGTATCAAAGGGTCATTCTACACAGAAGAGCTGCTATTAGCATCTGTTCAAAACTTAGATGATATAACATATAAAATCGACAGAGTTATAAAGACTAAAAAGGTTAAAGGTCACAAACTAAGCCTTATTAAATGGTATGGTTATTCTGACAAGTTTAACACTTACATACCAACAACATCCATACAGCATTACAAAAGCAAACAATAATGTTTGTGTACATATCATCCGATGTTGATAAGGAGAACTACTTTCCTGGTAATACACCAACATCATTCAGGGTTAAACTACCAGGCAGGGTAACATTCAGCCCCCAAGGTAATTGGGAAGTTGCCTTATTAGACATAGATTTACCTAGACCTGTTGACAAGTATAACTCTATATATATCACCATTAACTCATCTATATGTAAACCTAGTCCTGTCAATGCTATATTGTCACCTATTTTAAACAGAGTGTACTTCAACCAAATCAGCAGAGGGGCACCAGTGTATTTTGATAACCCGCGCTATGTACCTCTGGGTGTTGATGGTTTAGACATTATAGACATATATTTAACAGATAACACAGGTGTATACCCATCATTCAAACAAGGGAAGGTCAATGGGACACTACACTTCAGGTTAATAACATAGAGACTACAGATCTCCTTACATGTAGATATATTATGGCTGATAATGCGAAGTATTACTCGTTTAATAAGGGTGTAGATTATGACATTCTACTAAAACATTTCAAAGGTCAAGCAGATGGTTCGGTAGCACCATATCTTACTAGCTCGCGTTTTCATAACAAAAGAACGTACGCTAATTCACACACACGTCGTATAATTATTGTTAATAAGCCGAAAACTAATACTAAGACTACAAACGAGAAAGATATAAGTACTGGCGACGTTATTGACCCTACAGAGGCGCAACGTCGTAGGGCGTTGAATGAATTAGAAGTAGCAGCTACTAATATAACTACTGAACAGAAGACTCATCCTAATCACACGGTTTTGAGTAGAGCTAATAGTAAGACATACCATAAGAGACACATAGTATATAGGACACCTGCAGAAAAGAGAAAAAGAGTGAAGAAGACCGTTGATAAGGTTATACAACGTACGAAGGACGTGTTTGATTAATATACTAACCATGAGTCAGGAAGTGTTAGAGGATGCCTATATAGGTTATTCCGAAGAATTAGCTATTTTCCAGAAACCTATCCAGAATGTTGGTATCAAGAATACCCATGTAACAACATTCTATCCTGTGAACGATTTTTCAACACAAGGCGTTATTCAGTTCCAAGTGAACAATAACAGTAGTAACTATTTAGATTTACGTAGAACAAGGCTTAATATTACATGCAAAATAGTAAAGCAGAATGGAGACAAGATCGAACCTGTCACTGTAGCGGGTAATAGATCAAAACGCTCTAAAGATACCGAAGACACGAGCACTGCAGCTAGCACTACAGCTACAACAACAACTACTAAGGCCGAGGCTTCTGTTGGCGTTGTTAACAATTTTATGCATTCAATGTTCAGTCGTGTTGACGTATCCCTGCAGAACAAAGTGTTAACACACTCTGATGAATCATACCCCTACTTAGCTTACTTCAAGGCTTTACTACATACAAACAGTGAGCTGAAAGAAACAACATTACAGATGGGGATGTTTTACAAAGATACACCAGGGAAGTTAGGGGATCCTAATTGGCAGTTGGGTGATAACAAAGGGTTGAAACAAAGATCCAGCTACTTTGCTAACTCACGTGAAGTTGATATGTCCGGACATCTGTATTGTGATGTTTTAGACATATATAAGTTTGTTCCTAATGGTGTGAGTTTAGGTATAACATTATATCCTAGCACACCTGAGTTTTGCTTAATGGCTCCAGAGGTAACAGTAGGTAGTTACAAAGTACAGATTACTAGAGCTTCTCTGAGTGTTTCAATGATAGAAGTAATTCCTGAAATTCTGGTTTCACATGCAGAAATAATGGTGAATAAGCCTGCCATCTTCCCCTACATTAAAACTGAAGTAAAAAAATTTACTCTGGGTAAGGGGCAATTTTCATGTACAATTAATGATCCATTCACAGGCCGTGTACCATGCGAGCTGGTTTGTGGTCTTGTTACTGATGTAGGTAACCATGGTACGTTGTTCACCAATCCTTTCATGTTTGAGCACACATCACTTAACTTTATTCAAGTCACTGTGGATGGACATGATTTAGGTCAAGGTCCTATCATGCCAGTATATAAAAGCAAGCCTGAGGCAAGTTCATACATTGATGCATACAAAACTCTTTGCGGTATAGAGTATGGTGACCATTTTAATCCTCTCAGTCGTGAGGAGTACATGCAAGGTTACACATTCTATAGATTTGTTGCTGGCTCACAATGTGATTCCAATAATGATGATATACTCCCCTTGAAACGCTCAGGTAATTTACGCATTAGTTTAAGGTTCTCTAATGCTCTGCCCGAACCAACAACGCTAATTGTGTTTGCAAAGTTCCCTGCCTCGGTTATGATTGATAAATATCGCGGTGTAACCGATTTATAGTTAGTTGATGCAAAGTTGTTACATGTACAACATCATGACGGAACAAGAGAATATATGTTTAATACCTTTTAAGCTCCCGCAAAATATATCAGTGCAAGGATCCACACAAGCAGGAAAAACGGAATTTGTCAAACGTTTACTCCTAAATTATAAGACTATGTTCACGCCTCAAGTTAATAAGATTATATATGTATATACGGTATGGCAGGACAAATTTGATCATTTGGAGCACGCCTTGAACGATATAATAGAGTTTAGAAAAGATATACCGTCGAAAGAGTATTTAACAGGCCTGTGGGAGGCAACCAGAGCCCCCAGTTTACTTGTTCTTGACGACCAAATGAGCAATTTAAGTGACAGTCGCCAGGGTGCACATGTAGCTGAAATAGTGTGTGTTCTCAGCCATCATTGTCATGTGTCATGCATTATAACACTACAAGATATGTTTTATGAAAGTAAAGCTGCTCGATTAATCAGTAGAAACTCGCACTGTATCTGTTTATTTCGTAACCATAGGAATGGCAGGCAGGTGTCAGCATTAGCAAGCCAGGTTTTACCGGGTCAAACAAAATATTTTATGGATAGTTATGAACGTGCTACTAAGCGTAACTATGGTTATCTAATAATCGATTTATCATCTAATGCTGATGACAGGTATAAATTGCGTTCTAATATCTTTCCAGGTGAGGAAACAGTTGTGTTTCTACCGCAGTCATGAAACTGATTAAAGAAAACATGATATTCTTAAAGGCTGTAGCATCGCTTAACAAGGACCAAGTTAAAGCTCTGTTGTCACATGTAAACAAAGAACAGATCCTGACAGTAGCAGAAATAGCTAGAAATATACTTACAGGTGTTGTAACACTTCCTCATAAGTATAAAAGATCCTTAAAGTTATACAAACGCGTCATTAGAGAATTATCTAACAATGAGGTAACACTTAACACTAAGAGATATTTAATATATAGTAAAGCTGAAGTTGTATCACTATTGATAAAGAGCATACTGACTAAACTTGTAACAGTTGTTGGTCATGGCTGAGGAAAATGTTGTTATACCTAGAGACAGGTACAACAGAATGTTGGAACAGTTAAAAAATAGTAAAGATGATAAACTAACACAACAGGTAGATAACACTACTGACATTAAACCTGTTGACCTTGCAACACCAGCGCCTGATAACGATAAAGTTGCACATACAGTAAGAACAAAGGATGACATCATTCTTAAAGAGAGCCACCACCCTCCTGGTCTTAAACATAATGATATAGATATATTTATGAAAAGAATTGCTACACAAAAATCTAGAAAGAATACAAAGTTGACAACACATGCAAAGCATAAGACCAGAAAGTCCAAACTTAAAGCAAACTGGATCAGTATTTCTAAATGATAGTGATGCATTAGGTTTGACATAACAATGGATGGTTATTTAAGGACATAATCAGTAGTCCTAGGATACCGCTATATACGGAGTGTGTGATGATAGTTACAACAGATATATGTGAACTCCATACATATCAGCTTAATAATGATAGTTGAAGGAGTATATAAAGACTTAGCGAGTGCAAACATTTACACACTTGTTCTAAGAGCGTTACATCCTATTATCAGAGATTATCGCACAGACTGCTTCCCTACTCAACACGATGGCAACCTGCACACCAATTCGAAAATATTATAACCTGGGTGGCACTCAGGTGAAGGGCGTGTTTCTGTGGTACAGGGAGATCAGCTCTAGGAAGTTCTTGACTCTCCAGAGATATAAGGGGAAGGTGTCTCTGCACATCAGAGTTTACACAATCGACGACCAGGATTATTGCCTTATTCCTACAAAAAAAGGCGTAATGCTAGACAAGCAGCAATCAAGGGATCTGATGGCCTCAATGCATAACTTGGCTACATTTATAGGAGTCGTAAGTAATTTATAATATCATCTATAATACGCCAGACTGTCTATATAATAAGAGACTACGTATATGTATTGTATTAATACTATCTATAATAAGAGACTGTAAATATTGATTTGTAAGTATATATGTCTCATTATTATGCAGGTTACACCGGGCGGTCAGACATCTCCCCCTGACGATACTGCTGATGGATCCCTTGCAATTGACGCCATGGTTGACGATGTAGAGTGGTGCATGGATGGTCGTGATTCGTTTGCTGATCATTCAGATGTAGATGAGTACTCTCAGCACATTTTTAAGGTGCACATTGGCAAGAACGTTCACTGCAGAGCCAAGAAGGCATCCAATACGATCGACATAAGACATAGCTTCTTCCGCAACATGTCAACAACTTCCGAGCACCCAACGCAAAGAGGAATCAAACTAACTAAGTATGAATTCACAAAACTTCTTGGGTTTCTTCCACAATTGGAGACAAAATGGAGTGGGTTAGCTGACTTAGCAGCTTGCTACACTACTCACACAACGCACGATAACCTCCAGGCCTGCCACCACTGCACTCCTAAGCCCTTACCGCCTAGGCCTCTACATGCACGTTCTAACATCAGCACTGGAATGCAAGACCCCCAGCCCTCAACTTCAACAGCAACAATGACTGATAGGGAACCCATGATTCAATAAAATGTATCAACAGTGGGGTTTACATATATCGGTTATTAAGACACAACTCCTAGTACATATTAATGTGTTATAATCTACTGCTATACCTCATTGAGCTATATAACCAATACTAATTATATATTGCTATGCTTATATTCTTCATGTACTACTATTCATATATTCGTGACATTATATCACGTTTACTACTATGTTACAATGTTCAATTCGTTATATATTACCTATGTTACAATGTACTCTTATATTTAATAAATAAACTCGTCAGTACATTCTGTTGTTATACCTCTTCATTGTCATCAGTATGTTATGATCATACATATGCTCTACATAATAGTAATACTAGTCATTACTATCAATATATGAATATATGCATATATATATATATATTACCCCCCTCAGGGGTCTCTCGTTAAAAATATATATCTACTTTATGAGAGCAATTAATTTTATTACTTTCACCGGTATACATATATATATAGAGGAGCGTGAACCATGCCTATATACAGATATCATCTTAGTACTACTGCACTTCACACAATGGAAGTATTGAGGGATTACGCTGATATATTGATCAACAAGATTAATACAAACGAGATATGTATGATACTACGTTGCGAAGGCTTACTTAAAGATTCTGATCTAATCGTTATCAGATCTAAACAAACACAATTCGATAAGACGAAAACGCTGTTAAACACCTTGTATACACGCAAGAGCTACAAAGGTACAGCATTATTATTCAAGTATCTACAGCGAGAGTACGAGGCTGTTGTTAACACAATTCCTGAACTAATAGGAGGTAGCCGCACAAGTCTAGCCATCACCACAGCGGTAACACTCTGCGTTATGTGCACAGACGGCGATGTAACTATCCAGCTGACAGATAATCAGGTAAGTTGATATTATACATGCGCACTCCTTACACATTCACGCATATATATGTACTATATTAACTGAGCAGTATTTGTATACATCTTAGTCATATAACAGTATTCTCATTTGTTTAGGATGACATCCTCAAGGAAGAGTTAGCAGTGACATTACCGTTACAACAATTCGTGAACATGGTGTATTATATACCAACTTTAGCGTTCGGAGAAATCGATACAACTGTACATTTGGGGGGCTTTTTCTACCTGGTTAAAAAAGGATGTTCTACAGAGGTATGCAAGATCACGAAGAATACCATTAAGGATGAAAAAGTGACCTTAACTAACGAGGACATACAGACTATTGATGTTTTGTTAGAACATGTTGAACACGCCGCTCCTGAGATGTCCCTGCTAACGCCTTATTTTTGTTACATATAGTTAATATCTTGATAAAGAATAAGGCGAATCATTGTCTGTTCTTTTATAACGTGATAAAGAATAAGGCGAATCATTGTCTGCTCTTTTATAACGTTTAATATGTAGTAATACATAGTATAACAATGTATATGTGCATATATTTATACACTGTAATAAAGATACATAATCCGTAATAAAACAATTTGAAATATTACTACAGTTTTAATAATCGTTATCTATATACATTACATATATATCGGAGGCGTTACAATAATGCTACACAATATAATCATGCAGTAACAGTGCGTAACACATTACTACAGTCATGTCATACTACTAATAGTAATATATTACATAGTATAGGCATTTAAGTAACGCAGCTGTCTACACAATAATGCTACACAGTATAATCATGTAATGAAACAGTTGGTAAAGCATTACTACATTTGCAATACAAATAGTACACGTATCTGTCAGAGACAGTTAATAGTAAACATGATGCAGTTAAGCTTATGATCACACAATAGTAACGTGTGTTTACATACATTCGTAGATGATCTCTCACAATATTTAAGCTACAGATATCAGTGGACGGTAATAGAACAGTTGAACAATACATATATATATCGCTATTACATACTAATATAAAGTAAACATATTATAACTAGGCGCTAGTGCTCAAGAGTTGGGGGGTAATAATGTTAATCGTAAGTTTAGATAGCAAATACATTGGTCATGTTAATGACCACAGTGATCATAACAGCGATGGTACATGTCTAGACAGGTGTACACTTGCCACTGTAACTTCGTAATTTTGACCTGTACAGCGAGGGTGATTCGTCGTCTGAGGTGTTGGGGTACGACAACCTCACCTGCACATCAGTCATAGATCCATGGGTCGTTGTTTTTGGGGTTTCGCTTAATAGACATTCATCACAAGCGGCGACTGCACCTTGAAGACTGTCAACGGCTGGAGGCGTGCTGACAGGGGCGGAATTCAGGGGGGCAACAGCGCAGGCTATATTCACGGGGCAAACAGCTCCATCCACGGGGGTCAAGTGGTCGCATGTGCTATAAGAGAGAGTGTACAGCATATATAGATAGTAACAATAAGCTCATCAGTAGTGCAAATGTACCGTATACAAGGTATAAACCATAGATATAGTACTACAATTGTATACCTTGTGCTGTCAGATGTAGTACTACTACCGCGGCGTAATCTGTTGTGCGCTCCTGCAAGGGTATGGCGGGCCATGCTGACCACCCCCGTTAGTACAGCTGTACCAGTCGCAGGATCCCTCTGAAAAGACGGATAAAACGTTATAAGTACTGTAGCAACAGAAGGAGTACAACGGCGTAGCTAAATGACACAGTCTTACCGATGGAACATGCTTAGCGAGTAGTATAGCGTAGAATGACAGTAGTACGAACTTATAGATATAATAGATTACGAGGGTTCAATCATGAGGTGTACAATACAGATATATGTAATAACGTACCTTATATATCCAAATACCGACACCAGTTGATACAAGCAGTAATAACACTGCAGCAACTGTAGAAACAACAACTGCAGCTGTGGTAGGATGGTTAACCACTCTATTGTGCTGGCCATCATGCGATCCAAGGTTAAATGCACCTAGACCCTGGTTCTGCATATCCTTGTTGACGGCCCGTTTGCATACAATCTGTGCAGAAACATCATGTGTAGGTGGCGTGCGCGAATGACAATAAAGAGTCCCCGTCATATCGACAAACGATAGCATACTGTATTCCATCGCCGAGAATTCTTCAATTGGTACTTGAGCCAGAGATGGTGATTTCGTGCAGTCGGCCCTGATACTCGTACCATCGTTTACCACTTTACATAAGCACAGCCTGTTAGCACATATGTACCTGTAGCCATCACACCATGTCAATAAGGCTAGGCTTAGCAGATAAAACATAAAGCGTTGCATATTTCCTGTCTTACTCCTTGAACTGTTTAGAACAAACTGAGCAGAAGTTCTAGACTGTGAGGGGGGTAATTATGTAATTACCCCCCTCTGCGATTTTATTATATAATTAGCAACCACCCCTTTGACTCCTTAACAGGGGTGCCACCAATATTAGGTAATTAACAGGGTGGTGTCAACTATTTTGGGTAACGCTAGGAGCTGTAAACACTGAGATGCTAACTGTTTAAGCAGTACCCCACCCTATGGGGTCCATTGTTCATGAACAATAGCTAGCTATATTCCATAGAATACAGTGTGTAGGATTATGCTATCAATTACCTATGATGCTGCTTATATGTTATTAGTATATATCTCAGATATTGCCAAGTTGTTACTATTATGAGTTCTGTTGCACAATGTATGATATACGTTCACACGTGCTATATATATATATATATATATATTAATGTATGATACATTAACATGTACTGTGATAATATACGAGTGTGGCTTGCTTCTATGTGTTAGAATCGAGGTGTCATACTGATGAGCCGTGGATAACACGCTCTAACTGCAGGGTTATTATAATAACTGAATCTGACCAGTACAATGTGTTATACACTGTAGAAGTAGTAATTGTTAATACGCATGTCTGAGATATATGATAATAGTATAATAAACGTACAACACAAGTGTCATTGTGGTCAAATAACTTTATATACTTAGTATAGCAATATATGCAATGAGACATTACATGTGTAGACATGAGAGTTTATGAATAACATGTATATAGCATCTATACATTGTGTACAGTATAACATGACCCTCCCTAATATTTAGAGCAGATATATCGTGTATAATAATAATAGTACTCAGATATCTGTTAAAGTTATTTACGAATCATTATATAATTGTGCAATCAGTGTATGAATAACAGGTATAGCATCTATATATTGAGCAGATATATCATATATAATAGTATTCAGATATCTGCTAAAAGTTATGTATGACATTATATAAAGTGTGCAAATCAGTTTTTACGGCCATTATCGAGTATTACGATTATATATATATATATATATATATATATATATATATATTGTATATGTATACGTAGTGTACTCTACACTAACGCTTCTTGTGAGACCGTCATAGCAGTATCTAATTGGATCCGCAGTCTTGCGCTCCTGAGACGTTGTCCGAATGCAGCTATTATTATACCAACCTGTAATGAAGTGATTTAAGCGTTAATATGAGAGACGGTTACACGGTAATCGTATGGTATGAACTAATAGCATGTATACGTACCTTGAGTATAATGTATATCAAGACAATGCATGACACACTAAACTGGAAGACGTTAACCGCGTTTATGGTCTTACTAGACCAGTAATATATGGCACTGGGTCGACTAGGTGTAGCGCTAGTAGAGTGTACTATGGTGTTGTAAACATTCCTCGTAAACATCGTAATCTCTGAAACGTTCTGGGCACTTGTGTGTACAACCTGTATGGTACTCATAGCACCTGTAGATACCTCTGAAACATAATAATAATAATAATAGTATTGATTAAGGATGTATAGGATATAATAATATAATAATGTGTGCAATATATCTACGTTACTCACCTGAAGCTCTGTCTAAGCATAGGATTGTTTTGTTGTGTACAGTTGTCCTTACTGTTGCATTACGACAGAACACAGTGCCAGACATGTCGATTGATGTCATAAGATGTAGAATATCCATTGCGAATGAGGGGAGTTGCTGAAGCCATGAATGTTTGGTACAATCCGCTTGAATGAGCTGTCCATCTTCAAATGTTGTGCATGTACATACACCAAAATGATCCAAAGGTTTATAAGATCCGCACAGTATATTACCGCTAATGATAAGTGGTATGTAGAGAGCTACAGCATAGAACAGCATTCTAAATGTTGTAAACTTTAACTAGTGCTTACATTAACCTCGGCAAGCGCTCACTAGTACGTGTCACGTGTCTAAGGTTAACATATAGAACATTACACCGTATGGTTTAGCAAGGTCATGTTCTAAAAAGTTTTCAGCATAGCGCAACCATTATTAGCTATGATGCTTAGCAATACATCAATAACCATAAGGTAATGTATTGTATGTATCCCTACCTATAACACGCTTATCAAAAACTTTTCTGAATACTTTACTTACAGATCTATTGTACACTATACCTCGGTGTTTAACACGAGATATTTGATTGCTCTGAGGGAGCCTAACAGAAGTGACCTGTCCAAAAACTATCTGTTTCATACTTTCAAAATCTATAAGCGTGTCATTCGAGTAGTTGAACGAAATTCCTTTGATTTTCCGCACAGTGACATCTGTGTTTAATTTGTAAGAGTAGCTCTTAGGACCTGTTGATAGAAATGTTTTAATATAAGTGTCGGGTTGTAATTCATCAGTTAAATCACCTAACAGATCTCCTGTCTCAACAACTGATTCACCATTACGTTCAACGAATATGACGGAGTCTGTATCATAATATAATGTGTTGCGCCCCGTTTTATTTAACACCTGTAGTAAATGTAGACGTGCTAATGATGTGGTAAATATACCAATGACTTCATTTGTGAATGTTGATTCCTCTTCAAAGGTCTCAGTATTTGTAACGTCAACCACGACATAATCCTCAGAGATTAAATGGAAATTCATTATACATTTTGTAGGGTCATTCTTCATTTGTGTGTATTCTTTAACAGACTTCATGTATATAGATTTAGGTAAGTTCTGGCGTTGTACAAATTTCCCCCACACACTGTTGAGAAACAACTTGCAGATTGTCCTCAAAGAAGGATTGTGGGTAATGGATTCTTTATCGAGCATTATACCTTGTTCTTTATTGTAATATGCAATGTATCGATCCTTATCAGCATCTGTAGTTACCCATTGTGGATAACCTGATGCTTGCTGTTTCTGTTTAAGAAACATCTTAACATAGTCCGTGAAAATACTACCAAAAACATCATCTTGTGTCGTAGTAGGGAAATGATATACTTCATATATCTTCAGTAGTATGTAGCCTTGCTTAATAGCTTCTTTCAACTCTGGTGTTGTCCATGTACCAAACAGAGCTCTCTTAGCATCACTGCATGTACACATAGCCTGTGTTTCACATGAGGAACATGTACTGCATAAAGGAAACTTCAGTTTGCCCCTACAGCGAACGGGTAGAACAGGTATATATAAACCTCGTGGTGGTAGGATCCGCACCTGGGCCAGACCGTAATAAGTTTGTAGCGTGTAGTCAAAGGTAGCTGGATCCTTGAGTACTGTAGCATGTGACGTAGGATAAACTCCAGACATCGTGATATAAGGATATAATGAAGTTACGTCGTAAAAACGTATCCTCTCATCATCCTGTGTATCATAATATAGTGTTGTGGGTTCAACCCTCCCTCCTGAAAAACTATCACGGATTTGTAACGGTTTCACAGTATCGCAACCGTTAACGAATTCCCTCATGGGAGAATTAGTCTTTAAAAGCTCATCATAATGACACTCCCATATAGATTTAATTTTGTAACCTAGTTTTCTGATTTCAGCGAGACGTTCCAATGTTCTGTCGTAGAGAGCTTTCAATGTCATGCGCGTGCGAGGATCTCGCACGTGCCTGTCTTGTAAACATGTGTGACCGTGAAAACGACACCCTAGGTATTCATAAACAGTATTACTGTCTATATGTATACCATCAACGGTGTATCGTGTTCCAGGGATACGGTGCTCCCCACCGTTCCTAGCATGCTGTATATGTCTATTTTCAGAATAGCTTAACCATTCTAGCCATAAGGTTGACTTCTGGCTAGCGTTATGATGTTTACCATACCCTTGTGCAGGTATCTGAGGTATAGGTGATTTAATAAACTTTGATGTAGATATGATGTCTGCATTTATGATGCTGCCATCAAAATACCATATATCGCGTCTTAACACTGCTTCCCCAACCCTACCATCAGTTAACGTTACATTATAAACCTCATACAACATCAGTTGCCGGATTACCTGCATAGCGCAAGATGCCAGGGTTGCATGGGCAAATGGATCGATACCTGGGACACTGGAGTCTGCTATAGTTGTGACAGATTGTATAAGAGCCCTAAAATTAGTGCATGCTTCTCTAAGGATTGTAACATCTGAGCGTGTGTAATCTAACATTTCCTGCTGAAAATTAAATGTCTTACCACTCTGTTCATTATACCATATGAAGAAATCAGTTCTATCGGCTGTCGACATAAAATCAGCACCGTAATAGTAAGGAGCAAACATCGGCCCAATATATGTTTGATTTTCTAGAGTGTTTGCTAAGTGCGGGAAGTCACCTTTCTTAAGTTCACCATGTAAACCTAACGCCTTAGGTAAGTTCTTTAATCGCATAGGCAGAAAATTCAAGCTATCTATAAACCTAATGTTCACACCTTGGTTTATACTCATCAACATGATCTTAGTACCAGCAAATATAATTTCTGGGAAGATGCCGTTGTCAACACAATATCCCAGTATAAAATGAGCATCAAAAGCTTTCGCATTATGAGCTATTGCTGTTACATCTTTATGTTGGGGCGTTAACAGCCATTTACAAAAGTCCTCTGTTGTATTAGAACCTCTGAATATGTTTTCCCTCTTACCACATGTGTCAAGAGAACACAACTCTCGTACAAAGGTTTTTGCTAGTTTGTCCTTAACGGAACAGACATTACATCTATCGCCGCAGTTAGCACACTTGGATTGTGGTGTGAACTCATGATCTTTACATACATCGCACACTGTTTGACAAACCAGAAAATTAGGAATATGTCTTTGTAATCCACAGTATGATCTCTTACAGTTTACACATTTACGACATAGCGTGCACTGATATGTTGTGGTACACTTATCACAACCATCTCGTGGTTTATTCTTGTAGCCACGATCACAATTAATGATGGTGTTTTGACATGTTTCAAAATCATAGTAAAGAAACTTGCCTGATGACTTTTTAGGTTTCTTTATTCTGTAATAGCATAGATGATTGCCTAGGACATACTCATGACAGCATGTACAAAGCCACTCTCCACATGTATGCAGATGTTTGGCTCTTTGTAAAGTATCCAGTATTACGAAACATGTATTACATCTGTAGTACTGATTACAGAGTGATGGTTGATCTTTCCCCCTAAGTGCACCTACGCTATATTGTCGTTGCTCTTTATGCCGTTCATAGCATGATGTGTTACGACATGTCATGTTACAATCTGAACAATCTATTGAATTATTGTCAAACATACAATGTTCTGAACAGCATGTACTGCACACATCATCGCAGCCATGCTTTTTGTTCTTACTGTACACTTCAAAACAGTGGACACATATCTTTCTATTCACATAAAAACCTTGGATTCTAGTAATGCTGTGATAATGCTCATCTTTGAGATATAGAAATATCTTGCGAGGTCTTGTAAACAAACCTTTATATATCACATCATTGCCTGTATCGCCGGATATAACTATGATTTGGATATCTAATACTGTCTCGAATTTATGTAGCTCCTTAACTTTAACTGGACTAGTTGTGGGTACATCAGCCTGTCTATGTAGTCTGATAGCGTAGCTACGTTGTGATTCATAGTCTTTACTTGAAACTCTGTCTTTTCTAATAAGTTTTGCAAACTTGGCTGCCGGTATGTTATCTAACTTAGCTTTGCATGTGATAATAGCTCTAGCAGCGCACAAATGTTCATTGCGTACAACAGGAATGAATACCATTGAGCGTTTTTTCCTAATTGTACAATTAGCAGATAGCGGGTCTGTATCTACAATGGCTCTACTGCATCCTCCCCCCTGGTCATCAGCATTCATTATGCCTATGTTAACTTCAAACGTATCATCGATATTCAAGGACTTGTTCGATTGGAGAACTGTGTTTATTCTGTAAATAATAATACACATAACTATTACTAATGTGAATATCGTGTATGCCATGTTATAATATGTTATACTTCCCATATTATGTAATGATAGTGTTAATGATGTATTATATATGTGAAACTTTGATAAATCTTACCTATCCATTATCACCTCGGCTGTGATATTATGCTGCGGTTGGCAATGTATAAACACTTCTCTCTCTAATCCTGAGTGATTAATTGTGACGCGTGCTTTATCATTCTTGTTTGGATGTTTATCTTTAACTAGTTCCATGATATCTGTGAACATATTGTGTAGATCATCTTGCATATTGATCAGCTGCTCTCCTTGTAAGTCGTTGTTGAATTTAGCTTTGTATGTTACCTCCTCAATACCGAATTTTCTTGATATCCGTTCCCTCACAGGGTGAATAATGTATGGTTTCGTATTAATACCATCCACCTCTGTCTTATTCTTTTTTGCTGGTATGTCAGCCATTACGTTGGTGTAATATGCAGCTATTAGTAGCAATATCTATCTACATATCACTCTTTGCAATATTATTCTTACATAATGCGTGATAGTTCATTCATCAACCTTTATGTACAGACAACAACAACAATGGTCTACACATTATCATACCTACGGCATACTATACTGCACCCTCTAGGGCAACCTGTTGCCAACTTGCTTAAGGGGATCCTGTTAGATCATTTATCAAACTTTGGTACACATCTGATATCCATACTTATTGTTACCACAGTATGTGTGCATACTTGTACAGTCTGTTGTCAGTTTAATGCATTGTCCTGTTGGATAAATGTTTCATCAATACTGGTCTTCGTACATAACTATAACACCTTGTGTTATGACCTTAAGTGTTGGGGGGTACCAGCTCCATACACAAGCCCTAACAATAATCCCAAAACTTGGTACACATCTCACATCCTCTATAGTAATCAAACTGTCATCAATACTGGTATTCGCACATTACTACAACATATTGTGTTATGACCTTAAGTGTTTGGGAGATCATCAGTCATGCAGATGTGACAAGAATGGCTCTCTGTCATCCTGCACCTAGGTTTGCAAGACCTATATCCTTTACTTGTATGTTAAGAGAGACATATCTATTGATATATTGTTCTTACCATATTATTCTTTATCATCTTCAGCTCCATACACAAACCCAACAACAATCTACACATTGTTATACAGCATCAGGTCACTAGTCCTGACTATCCTCTGTTTTGGGTGACGTTTAACGTTAGTGTAATAAGTATCCTACAGATCATTATTCAACAAACTGATATGCACATCATGTCCACTATGTAACATGCTAATCTTAAGCCTCATAGTACCCACCTGGCGTACTCCCCATAATAAATCTATAGCCCCTGGTCTTCCACAGGCTCATCCGTCAAGCTAAGCACGTCAGTCAGGCCTTCGGGCACTCATCACCGGTACCACTAGCACCGCCTGTCGTAGGCCACCAGAAGCTACCGTTTTATCGTAGCCCTATAACTACTAACAGGATCCCTAATTTGTGAGGAAATCCAATTGATTCCTCTGCAATGGCTCTCCTGTAATGAAGGCTCTTTATGTGACCTCATGAATATTCATGAACACGTCTGACCTCACAGACCTATTTACATAGCTATAAGACATAAGTGTGTAAACTACTTATTGATTGAAAGCACTTGAGAATTGGTCAGGATCGATGAATAAGCTGTAATCGTGCAGGATGGATCAGGTTTAAATGCTTGTAAATAATGTATTATCATTACTTGACTATTTATGACATTTTTGTGCCACGCAGAGTTTCGTCATACATTGAAGAAAATCCATCTATCTTGCTTTCTATCTATCTCTCTATTTATCTATCTATCTTTCTTTCTCTCTTTCTAACTATCTATCTATCTCTCTATTTATCTATCTATCTTTCTTTCTCTCTTTCTAACTATCTATCTATCTATCTATCTATCTATCTATCTATCTATCTATCTAGCTATCTACCTATCTATCTATCTATCAGCAGGTCAGCCATGTTATCTTATCTTATCTTATCTCTAAGATAATTAAGCTGCTCTAAAATATGTTTGACTAACCCTTAGCCATTCAATGGCAGAATTACTGACCCCCAGAGCCACTTGAACTAAACCGTTAGTTACATAACATTGGTCACACTGACTATTTTGCATGTTAGCCAAAAAGTTAGGCGACATGTCACTTATAACGTATACATAAAGGACTTTATATATCGTAGACTTGAAAGCTAAACTCCAGATGACATCATGTGAATTTAGGACTCTCATTGGCTGAGGGAATGCTTTAACAATGAAAAGACTTATATTTAAATTGAAATACACCAGAGACATTTTCTTTTGATATTATCTTCTATTTATCTCAAGCTTTCACCACATTCTAACCAATGGATTTTTTTTTTTTTGTGTAGACTTTCTCATATTTCTACCTATCAATTATAAAAGTGTCTAGAATAACAGACACTGACAGCTATTTTTGACTAAAAAGTCAGCTTTAAAATAGAAGTTAGGGAGTTGGAAACTAATCTCTAGGACTTGGAAGCTGAACTCTAGAGGACGTCATGTGAATCCAGTCTGAAAGCACTGTTTTTGACTTGGTTTTCTTCTTTCTCTTTCTTTTTGGAATGTAATGATAAGAATGCTATATAATTTGACATTTAAATGGAGAAATGGCTCTACTAATGAGAGTATCTATAAAAGACAATATGTGTAAAATGAGCCAAAATGTGATGGCCTTAATTGACACCTGTCCTCAGGTTTTAAAGTGTAGGAAGGTTACCTCGCTTCTATTTCTCACACTCATTACAGTTAAAGAGTATTAGATTGCTAGCAAAGTATTTGCACAACACAAAGTGGATTTTTAAGCTTTTGTTTGTAAACTTCGGTCAGAATTTCCATTCTCTAAAAGAAAACAGCTTTTAAATATGTTCCAGCAGCTTTTGTAACCTTTTACAATTTCAGTGCCACAATCATCAATGTTGGTTATATTCTCCACAGTGTACAACTTACACCAAAGCTGTCCAATATATATTCCCTGATAACATGCTACGTCGGCCTGATGTTGGCCCATTGGCCCGATGTTGGCCCATTGGCCCAATGTTGAGCCAACGTCACCCACATTGAGCCATCATCTAGCCGATGTCACATGCTATCTGGCTGCAACCATCTAACATATACTTAGCAGCTGTCCAATATACTCTACTGCTGTACAACATATATCCATGCTGGGTGACAATGAAGCATTAGTATTGGTTCACAGCAGCTGTTGGAGAATATAATTGAATAATCACTCTTTCAGTTTGATTAACATCACCCAATATAACGGTTTATAAGTGTTCCTCTTGGAGAAACATATTGTAGTGAACTTAGAAATCAATTATATAATAGTACTTTCGGTTCTTATCATGATTTAGAATTATTTTATCTATATAAATAATGAGTCTCAGCCAAATTTAGCAAAATTTTTATCAAATGTAACGGCAATCAAGAATTTATTTTTATTTGAGAATTTAGTTGTTATTGTGTAAAGAATTTGTGTGTGTGTTTATTATCCACATGTCAATAAAGAATTTTGAAATCTGTCGTTATAGTTTCAGATTTCAAAATTCTTTATTGACATGTGGATAATAAACACATTGACTAAGTACAATGAAACCTCTCAATTATGAACACTTTTGGGAGTAAACCACATGTGAGGTTTCATTGTACTTAGTCAATGTTGGTCCAATAAGACTTCTACCCATTGTCAGACCACAAGTATACAGTACATACACCTTGTGGTGAAATTTAACACCTGTTTTACCTGAAATTCCCACACATTTTGGACAAACGTTTTGGCAGAGAGTGTACACATGTAAGTACCCCTGTAGCTCACAATACCTACCCTCTGACCCCGTGGCAGTGTGAAGGGGGTGAAATGACCAGGTCAAATGCTAACTACCCCTCGTAGACATCCTATGACAAGGGGTGCCCTACCTGTGATGAGAAAGTAATTGGGGGCGGGAAAGGGTTATTGTAAAAACCCTCTTCACTGATTGGTTGCATACTTTAATAATAGGGGTGGATTATGCAGGAACTTGCAAGGAAGAATAGATAAAATTAACAATATGCCACATATATATTGTATTCTCAGTATTTCCTCACAAAATTTGTCATTTGCATACCTGATGTAATATCTCTGCTTCAGTGGATTCTAGCCATTAAGAATATCTCTCAAGAATCCAGTTTTGTCCTAATTATCTTATCTTATCTTATCTTATCTTATCTTATCTTGACTTATCTTGACTTGACTTGACTTGTCTTGTCTTGTCTTGTTTTGTCTTGACTTGTCTTGTCTTGTCTTGTGTGCAGAATCTAATGTTCTTAATGCTGAGGTAGTCTTGATTGCAATGGTTACAGTATATTTAATTAGCTGTAAAATTCTGTTTATTTTTGTATATGTTTTTTTAATGATGAGTTGCTCAACTTGTTCTTATAGTGAGACGGTCTTCAATGCAGGGCTGTTCTGTAATAATATATTATGTGTGTCTTCTTGCATTATTAAAGAATAGCCAAATATTCTATATTGGCCAAATGGAGCTGTGTGTCTTAATTGTCTCCAAACACAAATAAAACAACCTAACGATAAAAATATATCTTGATGGGAAACACTTTTATGTCCTACAAAAAGCTACTCTGAACTGATGCATACAGTATGAGTATAGAATATTCTCCACTCAGCTGCTGGGACCCTGTGAGCCAATCAGAACGCTTCATTGTCATCCAGCATGGTATATGTTGTACAGCATCAGAGTATACTAGATGGCTGCAGAGTATATTGGATGGCTTCAGTGTATGTTGGATGACTGCGGTGTATTTTGTTTGTACAATGGAAAATATAAGTGTTCTGGGATTCGGAAAAATATATTTCGTCATCCCACAAAACTCAATGTTGGACTCCTCAATATTCACCATTGTTGTATTTTATTGGCGATATATTAGATATAATCATACTATCAGTTTAGTGCTTGTAACTATATGATTTGGAATATGCCTAAAATATTATATCTGCAATTATATATTTGCCACACTGGGTATGTTATAAATGGCCTTGGGACTAATACCCCCACAGAGCTGAGATTGACCTATATGTCATTAACCTTTGACCTCAAGGTCATGACTTCATCTTCTTTAGCCTGGCCAAATATTTCTCCTCATCAACATGCCTGTCTACCTGAGAATTATCTCATGACACCGCAGCCTCAAAACTCATCATTTGGTGAGGCAAAAGCAGGATCATTTGTGCAGGGTCAGTGGTGGTGGAAATAGGAAGGATTGGGTGGTAATGAATATGTCTAATTACGTAGGAATTGCTTATACGGAGATGGGGTGTTATGATTATGGATAAATATACAGAATTGGGGCTTATTGCAATGATATGTGCCAAAAGGGATTCTTAGATTTCTGTTGGATTACTTCCATTATGACTCAAAATGTTTGTTGTTTATTTTAGAAGTAGGCGCTACATAAGTGAATGAATAAATATTATCTTATAACATTTTTTATTGTCTACGGTTGAACTTTGTTATTATAACCTTTATGGTTTTACTTCCTTTTTTTATTATTCTAAAGTGGAATATCTTGACAATACAACATCACTGAATACAATAAATGCTGTTATATTAATAAATAAAATTCAATAAATCCCATAGTTAATATTGTAAACTGGATTGAAACCCTTTTACCTTATAGTTCTTAGTTAAGAGCTGCGTTTTATAGTTGCATAACCTTTACAGCCAAATTCATAGAGTTGGAAACTAATATCTTGGACGCTAAACTCCAGATGACGTCATGTGAATCCAGGACTCCTATTGGTTCAAGCAATCCCTCAGCCAATAAGAGCCCATGACGTCATCTGGAGTTTAGCTTCCAAGTCTATGAGATTGGTTTCCATCTCCATAAATTTGGCTGTAATTGACGTTCGTATGGTGGAACCTCATCACAATAAACACCTTTGCAAAATTATATGGCCTTAATGTTGTGGTGGTCGTAATAACAAGTAAAATAAAATGCAACTGGATGTCCCTTAAAAAGCTTGTCTTAAAAGTGAAGTTGTCTAAATGGCGGATGTTATAATCTATTTATCAATCCACTAATCTGGGAATAAACCCACCTGGTCAAATTGTGTGTCCTTTTGATGTTTACTCATTACATAACACTGTCACAAGTGGTACCCCTTCCAGAGGGATACACCTCTTGTTGCTATTTGAACAATGGTCACTATATCTATTGTTGTTTACTAAACAATGAGCATTGTATTCTCAGGTGTTTGGTGCGGCGGATTCTGTTATCTCCTTAAGTACTGTACTTATATGGCGTGGACTCCAAAAGACCCCATTGAAACTCTAAATAAACGTTCTGAAATAATATTTATGGTCAAAAGGTGACTCAAAACGTGGCAGATGTTTCAATTAAATTTACGATTGAGGTTTCAATTATTGTAACAGTAGCAGCTTTGTTGTTGAAGTAGTAGTAGTAGTAATAGTAGTAGTAGTAGTAGTAGTAGTAGTAGTAGTAGTAGTAGTAGTAGTAATAGTAGTAGTAGTAATAGTAGTAGTAGTAATAGTAGTAGTAGTAGTAGTAGTAGTAGTAGTAATAGTAGTAGTAGTAATAGTAGTAGTAATAGTAGTAGTAGTAGTAGTAGTAGTAGTAGTAGTAGTAGTAGTAATAGTAGTAATAGGCCTAGTAGTACTAGAAGCAGTAGTAGTACTAGGAATAGTACTGGAACCTTGTTTGAAGAATGCCTCACTATAGAGACAACCTCACTATTAAGACCACCCATTCTTGAACCCAATTTAATTCTTATAATTGTACTTTTCCTCCATTTATTATTAAGACCACCTCATCAATAAGACCAGGATAAGTATTACATTTGTGGATATTCTTAAAAACCATACATGTATATGAATGCTATTCCAATTTTTAGCACCATACGCGATTATAGATCACACCAAAACAAGCAAACAACTGACTTCATATATAGTACACCCCCATATACCATTTTATGCATCTGAGGAAGGCTTTTTGCTAGACCTTCCTGCTCTCAGTGGCTCAATGTAAAAACAGAGGGAGGGATCAATAGAGTGTACTCTTCTATCAGGCAGCCCATCTTGGCCTTTATTGGCTGAGGAAATAGAGCACATGGTCAGCAGAAACAAAATCAACTTTCTATAACAACAAAAAGTGTTTGCTGACCACCAATGACCAGCCCTGAGATGGGCAAAGGGCAGGGAGGGCCACATCGCAAGGGCATTGATGCTAGGGATGGTCTGGCCTGGAAAATACAGGAGGTGGAACAGTGTGGAATGTTGTTTGGGTTTGAATTTCGGTACAGCTTTTAACCCTAAGCAATTTTAATTGTAGTATACTATTCCAATTTTAATTGCATATAAATGACTGACATTAAGTTTTCTGTCTGAGAAGTACAGCAGACAATGTTAGTTGTAGGTAATTTCACTGCTGAAGGTCACATCACCTGGGTTCCATCCCCGGCATTGGCTCTCTTTATGAGCTACATCCCAGCTGGATGTCGATCGCATGAGACGTTTTTGCCTTGTACTCCGCATCTATGCTGAGGCAAGTAAAATACCCCACCAATGGGGTAAATGTGTAACATGGTGTGGACTCAAAGCAGCTTTATTATCTCATCATTATGTCTGCCTCTGGCATATGGTCATATAAGCTGACTCGGCTTCAGACCGAATTGCATTGATACATAGGCATAGTCATAGTCCTTAGTCATAGTTCTTATTAGTCATATTCCAAATCGGGCCAGCGTCGTTTTTATATCGTTTTGACGTCGCTGACATGGCGCCAACATGGCGCCGACATCAAAACAATTTGGAATGCTATCTGTGTAGTTCTTAGTCATAGTTATTGGTCAAAAGTAGTCAATGTTATTTGTATTATTAGTTAATGTGACTAACCTTTTAGTCAATAAAGAGTAATGAGAGCATGCATGCTACCTTTGTCAGTATTGACTCCAGTGGATTTACGTATTTGACACTATAAGACCACGTACCTCTCCATAAAGACCAACTATTTTTGGACCCCAACTCGAATCGTACTAGACCTATTGTATTTTGTCTTGCTACTAAGACCACCTCTCTATTAGGACCACCTCGATATTAAGACCAATAAGACAAATACAAATTGCAAAAAGGTTGAGCTCAATGGCGAGATTCTCCTGCTGGCAAATAAACTTGTCAGATAAATGGTTTGGCGAGCAGCTGTCATCTAGACACTGTGAAATTTAATCTTTCAGTCTAAAACCTTTATATTAATATGTGAATTGACATCTTTGATAAGTTAGAAATATCCATTGCATGAAGATTGCAGTTATTCTGTGATTTTTTGCACTCTATTATTAAGTTAGAAAAGTTTAATCACGAAGACTGTATAGTGTGATATTCTGCACTCGCTCACCCACTTTCTGCATTACATAACTTGGGGATGAAACCCCACTGATGCAGCTTTGCATATTGCATAACCAGCTTGGCAGCTGTCATCATGATACTGATGCAGGTCATCATCTCCTCATCTCCATCTCGGGCTTCATGAATATTCACTTCATGATCAGCTGTAGCAAGTTTCAGGTTACTAATGAAAATAAAACTTATAACAACTGTATTTACTTCAGGTGTAACAGTGCAATGCCTCATCTAAGACTTTACAATTACATCCTTGGCTGGCCTGTTCAAGCATAAGTCTGTCTCAACTCCCTTGGAAGTATACAGCTGAGAACCACTCTACAATCGCCAGCACTGCCTATGGCCAAGTACCTGGAGTGGCTGGTTTTGAACACACAGAGTCCAACACCGTATCCACTGAACCAAAACAACCAATTCAATTAATTCAATAGAGGGAAATTGTTCTGAACTACTTAACTACATGGCCAAATGTGCCACGTGCCCTTTCCATGAGAAGGATAAACGCATGGAAAACGCATGGGTTTCACCTAAATATAATCAGGCAAAAACCATGCGTTTATCAAATGCATGGAAAACGCACGTGGCACATTTGGCCATGTTGTACCTAAGAGTTTCTTCTCTCTCCAAACAATATTTTACTCCATATAAGTTTTTCCTAAAAAGAAAACACTTGACAGTGCACCTTCATCTGACCTTTATATTGTATTTATGTCAAAAAAAATCTGCAGGTTTTAATGGTAAAGTTATTATTCTGCAATAACACCGCACTACACTATATGACAAGATCGAACATAATATTGCTTCACAGGTGTGTCTGTTTAAAATCAACACAAAACATCTCCCCCCATTATCATCATCTCATCAATAACATGACTAGATGTATTGCAACTCTGTGCAAATGACCAGTGGCTATTTTCTTGACCAGGGGCTATTTTCTTGACCACTGTCCACTCTGTGCTTATAATAGACCACGTAATCCTTTGTAGAGTGCCAGAGTACAGGCTCTCTCATCATAAGCCAGCGTCAACATTTACATGTTTTCCAGGTGCATGGATGTCTTTGATCATGAGCGCATGGATCAATAGCATGTCAACAATTGCATGTATGCACATGTTAATCATACATGCAGCTAGGATGACTCCACTGATGTAAATCTGGAAATGTGTTGGTCATGCAATATAGGTCGATATTCAATTATGAATCAACCACTGCTGTCATATTGAGTGCATGTGTATAATAAACGAAATATTGTAAATAAAGTATTAAATGAGTGTTTTTGCCTTTGTTGTATTGTAAATTGTAATTTTTTTTTAATTGTTTTATTTCATATAGCGCTGTCTAGAATTTAAAATCAATAAATTTTCAGAAGCGCTGTACAATATGAGATCAAAATAAAATTAAAATTGAGAAAACAAATTTAAAATATGTAAATCGATAAAATCACTTGATGTTATTTTAAAATTGACAGTATAAAAATATCTTTAGTCTTTTTTTAAATAAGTCTAGAGTTTCTGCTGCCTTTAAATATATTGTACCTATGTGTATATATTATTTCTGTTAATCTATATCTATGTATATTTGCAGCTGTGTCAGGTAGACGTAATGATGAGATGATAAGAGTTGGCGACCACGTGTTTTTTGCACATTAAATATGTGTCGAAATACTGACTCACGTGATTTATAGAGATGGAGAAAAAAAATAAAAATTTATGAAAATGAATTGACACAAATGATCTGACACATTTTTCCTTCAAAATGATCTATCTGTTCTGTCAACATAAAACTGAATCATTTTTCCTATCCAGACAACAGCATAGCGGAACGAAAAACAACAACCATATTTCATAGTGATTTTTCTATGTATGTTATGATGAGCAGCCATTGTGCTTTTCATGAGCTACATCCCGGCTTGATGTCTATCGCATGAGACGTTAAATTGGAGGTGCATTGCACTCTGTGTCTGTGCTGAGGCAAGTAAAAGACCCCATCCATGGGGTAAATGTGTAACATGGTGTGGACTTCAAGCTGCCTTATCTCATCATTATGTTTGCTGGTCATGCAGACTAGAAGCATTGAGACATTGAAATATCCGGATTGGGACATTGAAATATCAGCATTGAGACATTGAAATATCCGCATTGAGAAATTGAAATATCAGCATTGAGACATTGAAACATCAGCATTGAGACATTGAAATATCAGCATTAGGACATTGAAATATCAGCATCGAGACATTGAAACATCAGCATTGAGACATTGAAATATCAGCATTGAGACATTGAAATATTAGCATTGAGAAATTGAATATCAGCATTGAGACATTGAAATATCAGCATCGAGACATTGAAATATCAGCATTGAGACATTGAAATATCAGCATTAGGACATTGAAATATCAGCATTAGGACATTGAAATATCAGCATTGAGACATTGAAATATCAGCATTGAGACATTGAAATATCAGCATTGAGACATTGAAATATCAGCATTAGGACATTGAAACATCAGCATTGAGACATTGAAATATCAGCATTGAGACATTGAAATATTAGCATTGAGAAATTGAAATATCTGCATTGAGACATTGAAATATCAGCATTGAGACATTGAAATATCAGCATTGAGACATTGAAATATCAGCATCGAGACATTGAAACATCAGCATTGAGACATTGAAATATCAGCATTAGGACATTGAAATATCAGCATCGAGACATTGAAACATCAGCATTGAGACATTGAAATATCAGCATTGAGACATTGAAATATCGGCATTGAGACATTGAAATATCAGTATTGAGACATTGAAATATCAACATGGAGACATTGAAATATCAGCATTGAGACATTGAAATATCAGCATTGAGACATTGAAATATCCGCATTGGGACATTGAAATATCAGCATTGGGACATTGAAATATCAGCATTGAGACATTGAAATATCCGAAATGAGAAATTGAAATATCAGCATTGAGACATTGAAATATCAGCATTGAGACATTGAAATATCAGCATTAGGACATTGAAATATCAGCATCGAGACATTGAAACATCAGCATTGAGACATTGAAATATCAGCATTGAGACATTGAAATATCAGCATTGAGACATTGAAATATTAGCATTGAGAAATTGAATATCAGCATTGAGACATTGAAATATCAGCATCGAGACATTGAAATATCAGCATTGAGACATTGAAATATCAGCATTGAGACATTGAAACATCAGCATTGAGACATTGAAATATCAGCATTAGGACATTGAAATATTAGCATTGAGAAATTGAAATATCACATTGAATTATCAGTATTGAGACATTGAAATATCAGCATTGAGACATTGAAATATCAGCATCGAGACATTGAAACATCAGCATTGAGACATTGAAATATCAGCATTAGGACATTGAAATATCAGCATCGAGACATTGAAACATCAGCATTGAGACATTGAAATATCAGCATTGAGACATTGAAATATCGGCATTGAGACATTGAAATATCAGTATTGAGACATTGAAATATCAACATGGAGACATTGAAATATCAGCATTGAGACATTGAAATATCAGCATTGAGACATTGAAATATCGGCATTGAGACATTGAAATATCAGCATTGAGACATTGAAATATCATACATGTCCCTTGAAATGCCAATCATACCATGTTGTATTGACAGCCTTTATCAAGTGTTATTAACCAGGTTGTTGAATTATTTTTGCATTCAATGAATGTAATCTATGCATCATGCACAAATCATTTCTAATAGCTAAAATCTCCCTAATGTGACACCCCATATTTCTTCACTGACATATATAGCAATGTAATCACAGTTATACTTGACATGTAGCTCATGTATACAATCCACCTGGCCCGATGTTCACATGAGATCAGCAGAGCATCGCTCTAAATGGCGCTCTAAATGGCCATTGCTTTGATCTCACTACAGTTGGCACTCTTTTGCAAGAGGTTTTTAAAAATAAATTCCAAGGGTTTTGCTGCCTTCATTATAAAGACCACCTCATTATTATAACCATGTTATTTTGTATTGGTGCTACAATTATTGATATTTTATATTGATTATTTTTGTATTAATTTGTATGAATACACTGCATAAAGTAAATAAATTGAATTGAATTTAAAGTTTTTATGTCACCTGTACATGGCCAAATGTGCCACGTGCATTTTCCATGAGAAGGATAAATGCAGGGAAAGCCATGTGTTTTACATGCGTTATTTAAAACGCATGGAAAACGTACGTGGCACATTTGGCCATGTTCATATTGTTCATACATTAATTTTAATTGGACCAGTGATGGCCTAATGATATAGTCTGAGTAGAGTTATTAAGTGTCTGGAATTTGAGAAATTAGTTCTTTTGAAAGAGTACCTGAATACTAGACCGAATTATTGCTGTCATTTTGACTCATTTGCAAGCACACGCCTATAGTCGTGGGGCAGTTTGTCGGACTACCTTAAGACAAGTTTGGGTTGAGCAAACTAACTTGCCCAGTCCTCATTGTGGACCATACAAAACGCCAACTGGTCTTTTCTAAGATTGGTTCAAGTAGCAGGCATAACGTTTATTTGACTTTGTACCCATTGAATGCATGCTATCTGGAAGAACAGTGCAATATGCTAAATGGTGTTATTTGCAAGCAAACCAAGTTACTAGAACATTGTCATCCCTTATGCCATTGCAAATTTCCTGTGATTTTATGAGTCCTGATTTACCTTTATTTCTTTATGCCTGATTATGCTTCAGATGTTTGGGTTAAGTGTAGTATAGCGGCCATTAAAAATTAAATTTTATCAAATGTTTCACAAGTTTTAAGTTTTAGCACAATTAAAAAATTATTTGGTGTAGATAAGGAGGGGTTTAGGGCAAAAATAAACGCTGTCTTTACTGTGAAGATGAAACCGCCCTCATAACATTAGTTTGTGACGTCATACTTACATTTCAAGCATTTTTACGTCATAGGCCTGGCAATGAGGCTTGTTAAATACGGTCATAAATCTGGGTCCGCTATACTGCACTTTCCAAGATATTTTATTTTATTTATTTTTTAATTGTATTTTGTCATATAGAAAAGGTTGCTGAACATACCTATCTGCATGGTGGACAGGAAAGAGTTGAAAGACAGTATAGTTAACACAATTCCAAAGACCACTTTGTCTTCCCTGGATCACTGTCCATATTATCAGTAGCCACTGTAGCATAGTATGGGGCTAAGTAACACACCTTGTTATGTCCAATAGATAACCATCAAAAAGCCATTGATCTCTTGTTGATGTGACAGTGCGTGTATGGTGCTAGGTCAGCTGGAGTCAGCCGCATTCTTTTTAGTTAGGGAGAGGTCCCTAGGTGACAGCATGTTTGTCCTTAAGCAGACAGAGGGTGAAGGGTTGTTTCTTTCTTGTACAGTAGTACAAAGAGCTTGGAGGGAGTATAAGGGTATTGGAAGTACAGGTGCACACCTATATAAGTGAGAAGTGACTTATATGCCCTGTCATGCATAGGTGGAGTGTGGTTGCTTTTACAGTTTGATTTATTGTGGTGATATCAGGGCACATTGATATGTAATTAAACAGGTGGACACTTGACCAGTTTTTCTGACCAATGTGTGGACTTTTTCGTGCTGATTTGGGTTATGGAACATAAGCTATGATTGACCCAATGGCTGACTGGTTAACTGGACTGAAAAATTTACTGTCAGTCCGACAGATTGACAGACAACATGACTGACTGACTGACTGACTGACTGAATGTATGAATGAATTGAATGAATTGAATGAATGAATGAATGAATGTGTTGTAACTTGTAAGAAGATGAGTTCAAGTGAAACATGCGCAGCTGATTGATTTAGTGGTTAAGGTCCTAGTGGTAAGATGCTCGCCTGCTGCTCTGAAGGAGCCAGGTTCAATCCTGGTTCAATCCTGGGCCTGAGCACCCTTCATGAGCAACATCCCAGCTGGATATCATTCGGATGAGACGTTAACTTGGCGACCCCTTTTGTACTGAATTTCTATGCTGAGGCAAGTAAAAGATCCCACTCATGGGGTAAATGTTTAACATGGCTGGACTCTTCCTCTCTCTCACCTCATCAATCAACCCTCAATAGGGGCAAGAACTAATTAGGACAGGCAGGGATTATGGCGATGCGTTGATGGATGAAACAGCCATCCAACTTAAGCTCGACCGGGAATTGAACCCTACAACCCAGTGGTTGGAAGCCCAGCGCGCCACCACTGAGCTAGCCCCCCCCCCCCCCCTCACCCCCACACTGTATAAAAGAAAGCAGGTTGTTCTAGCCTTACACTGTATATCTTTCTTGTTTTACAGCATTGCCAAAAGTGAATGGGTAGGAGGGGAGCCAGACTCACTTGGTAATTGTGTTGTAAAACAGGACCAGGGACACTTGGCCTGTCTTGCAAATTATGATTAATGCTTTTGCTCCCAGGCCCGGCAATATGTCCCAATCAGTGGACACCAGCTTGATTGCTTGTTAAATGCAAAGCCTTGCCTGCTTATTGACTGATTGCTTGCTTGCCCCAGTGCTATACTGTGTCTCTGCGTTATAGTCTTAAGACAAGCAAAAAGCCCCACCCATGGGGTAAATGTGTATCATAGTGTGGACTCCTCCTCTCTCTCACCTCATCGATCAACCCTTGCTAGTGGTAAAGAACTTGCCTTAGAGGGCTGTACTATCTATCTATCTATCTATCTATCTATCTATCTTGTTTATCTATCTATTTACCTATCTGTTTATCTATCTATCTATCTATCTATTTATCTATCTATCTATTTATCTGTCTATCTATATATCTATTTATCTATTTATCTATCGATCTATCGATCTATCGATCTATCGATCTATCGATCTATCTATATTTCTATTTATCTATCTATCTATCTATCTATCTAACTGTCTGTCTAGCTGTCTGTCTGTCTGTCTGTCTGTCTATCTATCTGAAACAGTCATGACTGTGACTTGTTCATGTTAACGATAGTACAAATCGCTGTATTATAACACTGGGTGTGACTAAAATAGTTTCGTTATTTTTATATTGTCATTTAATGTTTATCGTACACCCTAGTCAATAAATAATACCACACCATACCATATAACAATATTGCAATATCGGTAATGGCAATATTGCTGCAATACATTTGTACATTATCTGTGGTTGAATAAATGATCATCAATGTCTGTCATAAATCTCAGTTTTTGCTTAAATGCTACAGCTAGCAGTTTGTCTGAAAATATGTAGTTTTTCCAATTCTATCGTTTTATTTGATGTCTCACGTCTTTGCTACATGACTGTCCGTTCAACTTCATTACTGGGGACTGTCATGCTGATCCAGATCCCATTGTATCATCTCTAGTTTCCATGGAAACAAGCATATACATTCTCTGTTACATCTCCATGCAGATTTAGCTCACAATCCCTTGTCCATTTGTATTCATGTGGATTCAGCAAGTACAATTGAGCATCAAACAAGCCTCACAGGAGATGGATATTGCATTTATGGCAATGTCTGCTGCGGCCATCCAGCATTTCATTTTGGCAATTCATTTTGGCAATTAAGGGTGAAATTGAGGCAATTTTTGTTGTTTCTTTTGGGAGGTTACATTCAATATTGAAACAACTTCAAAATCTGCAATTGCGTGTTAAAAGGACTGCTGCTCAGCGGAATGAGATATTGCAAATTATTGCGAATGAAATTGTGCTCTCTGCTCTGATGGGTAGGAGGGAATTCACCAGAATGGGTTTAACAATATGCTTGGTTATTTCTTGGTAATTTCTCTCTTTGAATTAATGGAGTTGATTAACATGCGCAGGTCTGTTGTTTCATTATGGCTATTCCATTTTAGTCTGTATTTTCTAGATAGCAGTTGTAGCTAAGGGTCCAGTTGTAATTAAAAGGTGCTCAACTTCTTAGCGTTTCCTCACACCAGGCCGTATTACAGTAGATTCTATAGGCTGAGAAACTTAACTCCAGAGTACGTCATGTGAATCCAGGACCCCCATTGGCTAACCTTCAAGGCAGTCCCTCTGACCACATCTTGAGTTGAAGTATCATAACGCTGAGATTGTCTCAGATATTTTGACCCACCATTTTGTGTTCCTTTCACCCGATTGTAAAGATTTACAGGCGCCAATAACAACGAAATTAACTGTCCATACAACTTGTAAAATGTATATGACTACAACCTCATTTTACTAACTTGGCTATTCCACTTTTGTCCTCATAAAACGAGCTTGTCTCCAAACATTATTATCTCATCATTACGTCTGCCACTTGCGCCTGATCATGTATAAGCTAGCCAACCTTCAGAGCAGACATTGGCAATATGTGCAATACAATGCAATGGAATGTTCTACAGGCGTCTTGTAAATTCACAAATTCAAAGATTTATGATCTATTTTTGACTTCATTCTAACTTTCCTCTTTACTTTCATATCTTTCATATCTTTCATATCTCAGTGACTGTAAATGCTGGTATTATATCACTGTGCAGGTTTATTTAGTCATTTCCAACGTGTAAATATCATATTGAATTCCCTTCTTATAAGACATACATTCATACACGATCTAGTTGCTTCATGCAAACATAAAACCCTATATCCGCACAACTGCCAATTTGCATATTTCTAAAACCCCTTAAAACCAATGCTTGATTTTGCTGGCTTTTTATTGACATTGAGCAAAATCCACCGCCCATTAAAAGCCGATTATCCTATCAAATCCCCTGTCAATATAGAAAAGATCGTATCAATCGTATGGTAAAAAATTCGGTTGCTATGACGACAGGACTGTAAACAAACAGTGGATGGCTTTGTCAACATGGCGTCCTGACAGGGCAAGATGGAGTCGTGTGACCTTGAGTTTGTTCAAGGTCAAATAAATGGAGAGGGTAAACGGATTCGGGTTACCTAGTCAAGAGGTGGGGTGGACAGGCACTATACATTCATGAGAGGGAGCACATGAAATCTATTAGAGCATGCCCAGTATGTAACTAGTTGGATTGTGTAAATATTGCAATATGACCTCACTATTAAGGCCACCGTGTTAAATATTCACTGGTCTTATGTTGAGGTAGTCATAATTGTAAGATTTATTGGTTAGAGAGAGTGGCCAGAACATTGAAAAATCCAGATTTTCCAAACACCTACATACATGTATATTTCTGTAATTTTCCCATGTTTTTGTACCTTCCTAATTTGCCCTACTTTTCTAGCAAATCTAGCATAGGGCCCACTTTAGTGTGCTTACTTTTCCAGCAAAATTTCAATACATTCCTATTATGTAATCAGATGTATACTCAATACTGATTCCAAAATATACCTCAACAGCTGAAGTCCACTCTCCCTTAAAATCACACAAAATTCCTTAGAAAATCTCAGGGGCGGGGGCCTAGCTCAGAGGTAGCGTTCTGGGCTTCCAACCGCTGGGTCCCGGGTTCGATTCCCGGTCGAGCCTAAGTTGGATGGCTGTTTCATCCTTCGTCTCATTGCCATGGTCCCTGCCTGTCCTAATTAGCCCAACTGGTGCAGAAACACAGGATGTAAAGCCCTAATCCCACCCACCACCTTAGAAAATCTCTGCATATACCATTCTGGTATGGCTAATAGACCTAGTGCTTAATTTTTAGACAGGGTGTTGGAAGGTCTGCAGTGGTATTGTGTGGACTCAGTTTTATGCGTTATCATTACCACTGCTCTTGGTCGATGATGAAATTCACTAAACAGTAAATTGCCTATTTTTTTTAACGGATATGTTTTGTTAAGCATTGCTTCTATCCGTTGTTTGCAAAAAGCAATTCGTTTTAAAGAGAAGTGTTCTCTCTTGACAAATTCATGAAAGTTTCAGACTTGCTTAAAAGATGAATGATCGCCTTATGTGAAAATAAACGCAGGGAACATCCCAACTCCCTGTGGGACTCCTGTATATGGAGATTTATGGCCGAAAAATCCAGTTTTGTAATTGCAAAATAACTGTAAAAAAGAAAGATGGCAGTGGGACTCTCAATAATTCATAGTGTTTACAACACTGACCAAAAAGCTGTAGAGTACTAACATGTATTATAGCTTACTACTGTTTAGTCAAAGCTACAGCAGTGGTGCACATGCTTACACATTCTATGTGGAAGGACATAAATGGATAGATAGATAGGTAGATAGATAGATAGATAGATGGACAGATAGACAGATAGATAGATGGATGGATAGATAGATAGATGGATAGATAGATAGATAGATAGATAGATAGATAGATGGATGGATAGATAGATAGATAGATAGATAGACAGATAGAGAGATAGATAGATAGATAGATGGACATATAGATAGATGGATAGGTCTAGTTGTCATGTGCAGCTCTGGCTAGATCTTACGAGGGTCCCAGGTTCGAATCATTCCTGGGCACTCTTCATGTACATCTCAGCAGGATGTTGGTTGCATTAGACATCCCGTTGAATTGGTAGAACCTTGCAGACATTGCTATACCGAGGCAAGATAAAGACTCACTCATGGGGTAAATGTGTAACATGCTGTGGACTAAGAGGGCTGCACTTCCCATATCTATCTCTATATCTCTCTATCTATTTATCTATCTGTCTATCTATCTATCTATCTGTCTATCTGTCTATCTATCTATCTCTCTATTGCATTTGCCTCTAGTTGCTGGTTCAATCGCATGCCCGGAAACCGTTCATGAGCATCATCCCAGCTGTATCTCATTCGGACGATACCTTAAATTGGCGGTCCCTTGTACTCAGTGTCTACTTTCTATGCTGAGGCAAGTAAAAGTTCCCACCCATGGGGTAAATGTGTAACATGGGTGGACTTCTCTCTCTCACCTTACCAATCAACCCTCGATAGCAGCAATAATTTGCCTTAGAGGGCTGCACTTCCCATATCTATACTATCTCTCTATTTCTCTATCTATCTGTCTGTCTGTCTATCTCTCTATCTATCTCTCTATCTATCCATCTCTCTGTCTATCTATCTATCTATCTATCTATCTGTCATATAAGCTGACTAAGCTTCAGACCATTAGCATTAAGAAGATAAAAATGAGCCAATACAAATTTGAGAAATAGTGGCATGGAAATATTGCCCTGCTCACATTTTGCCAAAAAATAAAAAAAATATGATTAATACCTGGATTTGGCGGTCAACTGGTGACAGGCCAGCAACAACTCGGTTCCATGTGACTTCTAATACAATCAATTCCTCAGAACAGTCATAGATTTGACTAATCTTGAGTCAGCTAATAGTCCATAATAAAGTGCCATCGCTGTGGGCTCTGCGCCATTACCGTGGTTCTAATTCTAAGAAGACGATCTTGCATCAGCACCATGTCACCCGGTTACCATGGCAACAGGACAATCATGCGTTCTGCAAACACCAGTGAGGACAATCACCTTGTTTGATTGGCGTCCGATCTAGCAGAATCTCGCCAAATCCCGTGTATCCCCGAGAGCAGGGGGCTATGCGTGCTTATGACAGCATTGGAAGGATTGCAGGTCACATGACATGAGTTTGCATTCTGTTTGCGAGCGATGTTGATATGAGCGATATTGGAGGAAGCTGAGAGAAGAAATAAATAGATCCTTATTTGGCCCGAGACTTTTAAGACTCTTTCTTTTGAACAGGTCGCTTTAGACTGCTTTACTGGGCTTTACTAAACTCTCAGTTATGCAGGGTTTGCGATATATGAGGTCTCCAAAATGGACTCCCATAGAGTCTCCAGCAGTTTTGAATCTACCCATTACTGTAAAGAACTTTTAAAGCCACTAAAGCTCTTTTACGTTTTTAACTGGATGTGCAGACTGCCGAAGCATGAGCTGTTCCGTTTTTCAAGCTATACTGAGATAGACCACTCCTGCTTCCTGTTAACAACCAAACCATCTAGCTTTAGACCTCTTGCAATCTTTAACTTAAGAATATAATCTGTATTAAGTACTGCAACATGTACTAATTGAAAAAAATCTTAATTATAATCATCTGCTATATATTGTACATGATCCTTATAATTATGTTACTCAGAAATAAATATGTATAGCGATATATTCTCCACTCAGCTGCTGTGAGCCTGTGAGCCAATCAGAATGTTTCACTGTCATCCAGCCATGGGTGCATGTTGGACAGCTGGAGTGTATATAATTCGATGGCTGGAGTGTATGTTGTATGGCTGGAGTGTATGTTGTATGGCTGGAGTGTATGTTGGACAGTTGTAGAGTATACTGGATGGCTACAGTGACTGTTGTACAATGAGTGGAGAATAGAAGCTATGTTGGATGATGTTTCGTCCAACATAAAGTTTAGTGGGATGATTAAGAAAAGTTAAATTATAGATATAACTTTCCTCATCCCACAAAAGTCTATGTTGGACTCCTCACCATCCGCTATTGTCATAATATATTTATGTCCCATGTTGTCAGGCTGTCTGGCTGGCAGTCCATGTGGTCTGTTTTGTGTTGTCTGTCAATGTGTGTCTGTCTGGCTAGCTGTCTTTTTGTCTGTGTATCTCTAACTGGAGGTAATGTACTTAACCCCAATTGGGGAAATATGCTGCAGTCAGGGGGGTATATGCCTTGTGTTTACCCAGGACTAGGGTAAATAAGCTTAAGGTGGTATTCTGTCTGGTCAAACACAACAGGGACTATAGAGGGGATCTTGGAAGTCAGATGGTAAAAACATTTATCGTTATAGTGGTACAGTGGAACTCCACAATAGTGGTACGGTGGAACTCCACAATGATTTCCGCTTTTTCCATGAGATTATTATATTAATGGAATCAGTTAGTTCTGATCTACTATGTCTGAAATGCAAAGCGAGTAATAAGAAGAGATGAAAGACTTGTGTCCTTTAAATTCAGGGCTGCTCAGTGAAAAGACTATATTAAGACCACCCAATATAAGGCCACTGTAGTAATGTGGCTACTGTTCCATAATAAAAACCACCTTGCTATTAAGACCACATCACGAGCTACCTCCCAGCTGGATGTCGATCGCATGAGACATTAAATTTGAGGTGTTTAGTACTCGGTGTCCATACTGAGGCAAGTGAAAGACCCCACCCCATGGGGTAAATGTGTAACATGGTGTAGACTCCAAGCAGCCTTATCATCTCATCATTACGTCTGCCTGTAGCTGGTCATATAAGCTGACTAAGCTTCAGACCAGTGCATTGAGACATTGAACATATTAACATTGAACTTCACTGATTTTCAATGGCAGTCTTAATGTTGTATTTTAATGATCGAGACTACTGTATTGTGCAGCCACCATCCAAAGACATAATTCTGCAATTGCAGTTAAACACTTCCTGATGTTTTTGGCACGTGGTGTACTTGTGGTATGCTTCCAACTTGTTTGATTGTTGACTGTTACCACTTGAGTGTACTTATAAATTGGCTACTCTTGAAAAAGAAAGGCAGAAGTTTCATTATAAATTGCCATAGATTTGTAAATATTCTGACCATGACTAAAGTTTTGTGTATTTACTTATCAAAGATTTTTTTGGGCTTCTGTAGTTCCTATTATTCGTATTCACTATGCCTTTTTTTTTAAATAAATACTATACAAGTCAGTCTGTGGGTGTCTTGGTCCAGTCGATAAGGTGTTGGACTTATACGCACATGGTCGTGGGTTCAAACCCATGGAGGAACTGAGCAGATGCTTGAACCACTGCTTCACTCCACCCATGTGTAATGGGTACATAGCTATAGACAGTGATGGCAATTGTAGGGTGCATTCCAACGAGTGCCATAATGCTGCATGTTAGGTGTATACTCCCCAGGGAGTTGAGAAAGGCTCAAGCTAGAACAGACCTGTCAAGGGTGTAAATTGTAAAGTCTGCTGAGCTCACTGAGGATGGCAGACACATTTACATTAAATTTGGATTTATATCTCTCTGTGTAATATAAATCATCTTCCTTATGATGGATAACTACCACTACTGTCGTAATACTGCAAAACAATTAAACGAATTAAATAAATGGACATTATGATGAAGTATTACAAGAGTAGGAATTATCTTTTTCCTTCAGCCTTTTCCCGTTATTCCTGAACTTCGTTTGACTTAAACATAAAAAATATATTGGCCATTTCCTGTGTAGATTTCAAGTCATGTTTTTCCAGAATTCCTTTTTTGCTCGTGGGCAAACATACTCATCGTGAGTGCTGTATTAGGCACTATACTCCAATTCTCACTCACTGGGCGAAAAATAGGGGTTGTTTTGATCACTGATCACTTATGTAATATTACCTAAGTTGCCGTGAGCTAATAGTGACATATATCTGTACATACATACATACATATATATTATAATGTTATAGTCTATGTCTTCATAATATATTATAAATACACACACAGATAATGCCCTACATACTCATAAATGCCCATGTTATGACCCTAATAGTTAAATAGCACTTAAAATGGCCATTTTCACAGAAATGTTCATCCACCAAATTATGATTGACAGTTCTGGACTTCGGCTGTCAATCATTTACAATGTATCATTTGTCATATATATTGTTGCAGCTCACTTATGGACAATGTAACAAATCAGAGCATTGGACAAACTTAACATTTTTATTGAACAAAATTGTTTTTTCAAATTTACAAAAATGGTCAAAATAAAAAAAGTTTTACAGTCACATAATTTGACATTTAATAACACTTGGTGTCTATGCTGAAGCAATAATAAAAGACCCCACCCATGGGATAAATGTGTAGAACGGTGTGGACTCTAAGCCTTATCTCATCATTATCATTACGTCTGCCTCTGGCAGCTGGTCATATAAGTTGGCTAAGCTTCAGACTCGGTAGCATTGAGACATTGCAACAAAATAGTAAATTTATAGTTGGCCTATACAACACAGTAATGTTGCATATTTTATATACAGTGAAACTTCGCCACTAAGACAATCCCTGGCCATCTATAGTTAAGTCTTAATAATAGTGAAATGTTCTTAATTTAAGAGATAAGTACTTATACCTGGAACTGTTACATTGAGCTCCGAAATTTTGTATTATAATTGTGAGTTGGTCTTTATAGTGAAAATGGTGTAAAGAAATGATTTCTCGGTACATCAATATGAAAAGAAGTTTTCAAAGTATATTTTATATTCTTGTGCATCATAATATTATCAATCTAGCCACAAAACTTGTGTAAATGATATAACAGAAATGGCATATGACATGAACTTACCTCGAAAACAAAATATAGCTGGCAATTAGTATGACGTCAACAAATGGCTATGTGGATCAAATTCTTGGGCATATTCCAGCCAACTGTCAAGCTGATTAAATCCATGTTTCAGTCAGTTTGTTCATTCTACTGGATGATTCTGTCCATCAGGCTGCCAGGTTTGTCAACATCGTGCAGCAAATTGCCCGCAGGATCTTACGGCCAGTCAACAGCCGCCCTCCGCAGATGGATTGCTCTTCCATCAATGGGACACACAGCTTGCAGCTCAGCTGTTTAGTTACTCATGTGGTATCGATAAAGTACTACTGCTGATTTCTTTATTGTACCTGTGTCTATCTTTCTATCTTTCTATCTATCTATCTATCTATCTATCTATCTATCTATCTATCTATCTAACATTCTATCTATCTAACATTCTATCTATCTATCTTTGTATCTATATATCTATATATCTATATCTATCTATCTTTGTATCTATATATCTATCTATCTATATATCTATATCTATCTATCTATATATCTATATATATATCTATCCATCTATCTATCTATCCTATCTATCCTATCTATCTATCTATCTATCTATCTATCTATCTATCTAACATTCTATCTACCTATCTTTTATCTGTATATCCATATATCTATATCTCTATCTATCTATCTATCTATCTATCTATCTATCTCTCTACCTTCTACCTATCTATCTACCATCTATATACCTATCTATATATCTATATATCTATATATATATATATATATATCCATCTATCTATCTATCCTATCAATCTATCTATCTACCTATCTAACCTTCTATCTACCTATCTTTTATCTGTATGTCCATATATCTATATCTATATCTATATCTCTATCTATATCTATCTATCTATCTATCTACCTTCTACCTATCTATCTACCATCTATATACCTATCTATATATCTATATATCTATATATCTATATATATATATATATATATATATATATATATATATATATATATATATATATATCCATCTATCTATCTATCCTATCTATCTATCTATCTACCTATCTAACCTTCTATCTACCTATCTTTTATCTGTATGTCCATATATCTATATCTATATCTATATCTCTATCTATATCTATCTATCTATCTATCTACCTTCTACCTATCTTTCTACCATCTATATACCTATCTATCTATCCATCTATCTATCTGCTGCCCGGGCCAAGGTAATGATGAAATGGTGAGATAAGGCTTACTGTGTCCATACTAGTGCAGAGTACAGTATTAGCAATATTCCATTGAGGACTGCTTATTCATTGGACAGTGCGTTTGCATAAGGCAGATGTAATGATGAAATAGAAAACAACAACTTGTAAGCCTTTTTTTTTGTACTGACCATGGACGGATTGTGCTTTTTTGTATCGGAACCATTAGGCCGACCATATTGCATGGATCATCAACTGCGTACATCCGTTACAAACTATTAGTCTCATAGCGGACCTGTTCAAGCATAAGCCTCTCTGATGTTTTACAGAACTGAGTGTAATGCTGTATATTGCCCAAGGCTATGCACCAACTAGCAACCAGCAGATCCGAGAGGAGTGGCATTGCACCCAAAGATCTCCTGGGATATTTGTTCCATGTTGAAACTAATTTGCATTGCGTTCACTGTCTTATATTGCTTTTGAAATGTCTCAATGTCGCTGCTCTTATTTTTAGTCAGCTTGTATGAGCAGCTGCCAGAGACAGACGTAATGATGAGATGATAAGTTGCTTTGAGTCCACACAATGCTCCACACTTACCCTCAGGATGGATTTTCCATAAAGCTTCTTGATATTTCTCCCAGACAGAATGATGCAATCCTGCTGGTTGCACAGCTACCCACGCTAGATTCTTATTGGTTGAAGTTAAGGGGACCCAAGGCAGCAGTATTTCTGGTGCATTTTAATGTATATTTTATGCCATATTTTAATGAATTTAACTTCTTTTATAATGTGCATTTATTGAATCAAGTGGCAACACTAATCTCGCATTGTCACAGTTTAAAGTGTTCTGTGGAAATAACCTTATTGCTGCGTTGACTCCACTTATAGTGCATGGCAGTGAACATGTATAATTACAGATATTAATTCAGTGACTTAAAGATCAATGTATTAAGTGGTTCTCTTTTTGTTTACCTTATGTGCGAGTCACTTTAATAAAAAAAAAGTTGAATCTTGTATCTCAAATGTAAGACTTCCAGCTAAGATACAGCTTCTATTAAAAAGGTTCTTGGGCTATGAATCGAACCCAGCTCCTTTAGTAGAGTTTGGCGAGGATCTTACCACTAGACCACCAATCAGGCTGCATTTATCAGCTTTTTTTGGGCATGCAAAAATTGCCTAAACACTTCAAACCCATAACATTGGAAGCTAGCAATGCAGCTGATGAATGCTTTTATCACTGATTAGGTCAGTTCTTTCCATGCATCACCACCACGAGGCACAAGCAATGCAAGTATATGACCACTTGACCACTGGGTGCTACTTTGCGATGCATCTCTGACTTATGCTCCTGGGTGACTGAATGGTCAGTTGCCAATAAGATTCACATGTCTGGAAGAACATGGTAGATTCAATTAGAGGGGGTTGAAAGCCTAAGAGATCTGTCAAAGAGGGTCCTAAGCTTCACCCCTTTTATCACCCATTGATCGGGGCTAATTTCTAGGGGGCCCTTGCAACTATGCATTGCCCTGCACTGGCTGCACATTGGCCAGGCATTGGCTATACGTAGGCCCAATGTCCCAGCTGCTTTAGTGGACCCCAATTTGGCCCAGCATCCCCCAGGAATTCTAAAGCAGCAGGTTCTGATAAGATGAGATGAAAAGCTGCGGTGATCTGCATGCAGGCCTCTTTTCAAGTAGCACCTTAGCAATGACCAACTAGCCACTGCTGGCCACCACTGACCACAGGTCAAGCAATGGCTCAATTGAAGTACGGCTAGCCCCCCTGTGCACTAGGTGAGGGTGGGGGGGGGGGGGGGGAGGAGAGCAGGGTGTTGAAAGCTTAAAAGAAGTTGTCAAGAGTTGCTGTTCACCCACATAAAGTGTTGCTAGGAGACGGGAGCCCTATTCACCCACTAGATCACCAGTTTCAGCATCTCAGCAGAAGGTAATCACAGGATTCGCAGCATTGAAAGATCTGACTGAAATCAGTTTGAGTAATGTCTTTTAATTAGGACCCACCCTTATCTTATCTTATCTTATCTTATCTTATCTTATCTTAGTCCAACATGGATTGATCAAATCTGCAGTGGTTCACCCCCACCCCCCTCCTTTTCCCCATTCATAGGCAACAGCAAACGGGGTGCCATACCTCAACGTTAGTTACTAGGCATCCTTGTCAATTTTTATTATGCCATGTTTGTACTATGTATGTCTTCTATGTATATGTATGTCCTATGGCAAAAATTAATTATCTATCTATCGATCTTATCTTTTTTTATCGAGGGTTCTCGAGCTGGCCCAGCAACCAGGGTATATCGCAAGGGTAGGAGCTCGCACCAGTACCATTGGTGGTGATGATTTAATGGTGTATCTTATGAAACTGCTTGTTAATACTGGTACAATCTCAACAGAAATTGCTCAAGATTTTTCAAGTGAGTATTTTGAATGGAAAGTCCAACTAATTGCCAGTTGACAGCTAAATTTTAGCACACACATATATAGGTTCACCATGAATATGAGTAATTTTAGTTTTGTCAATCTCAGAAGTGTCTGAGTCATTTGGTTTGGTGTCCAATTACAACATATATCTTGTTTGTGTAGTTTTAATTACTAATACTCTTAGGCTTGTGGTATTGCAGCATCACCAGCAGAGCAAAATCCTGGAAAATCAAATTCTGCTATCAGGCACACTAGGTGGTGCCTAGGTGTATTACAATGAAGCTGCCACCTGGTGGTTTGGAGCTGCAATTCCTGCTTCTGGAGCTCAGTCAACTGCCAGGCAGATGTAATGATGATATATGGTTTTGAGGCCACTGCTGCTGACCAGTATCCAGGTGTGTTAAGTTTTAATATGTAACTGGACTAGAACTATAAGAAAGATTCTTGTTATTTTATGGCTATTTCTGAAACCGTTTTTTTTTTCTTAAATAGTCTAGGATTTTAAGAGACGGTTTGTTGCCCAATGTAATCATGATATATTAGCCATGGTTGGGGCTGCTACCTGCCCCAGCACAGACTTCAATATTTATTCTTTCCTCTTGATATGCCACCAATATTTGTTTATGTCACCATTATTTGAATTGCATATAACAATCCTCTTCGTGGTCTGATGGGCTATCCCAAGTATTGTAGTGCTAGTGTGATGTTCACTAGTCATCGAATTAGCACCTTTGAAGCAGTCATTAGAAATCTTGTCTATAAATTCAGTGAAAGGATCAACAGGTCTGAAAATAATATTATTATGAATGTTATTAGTAGTCACATGACACCTTTTGGCATTCTTACATTAGAATAATAATAATATAATAATACTTTATTTCTTATTAAGCGCATCATACATGCACCATGTCTCGATGCGCTGTCCACAAATGTGTATGTATATAAAAATTATATAATAAAAATTAAAATACAATATAGAATAAAAGTAATTTAAAAGAATAAATAAAGTTATATTACTAAATAAATTAAGTAAGATAAAAACTAATGTATTATGCATAGAAGTAGTTACCGTAATAATTTTTGTGACAACAAATTGCACATACATTAACTTAAAAAGCATTAGAAAATAAGAATGTCTTGAGTCTGGATTTAAAACTTTCCACAGAGGGACTGTCTCTGATTGCACTGGGAAGTGAATTCCATAGAGATGGAGCTGCCACAGAAAAGGTCTAGTACGTTTTTGTATTAAACTTGGGAATAGTTAGTAGTTTCTGGGAGGATGATCGAAGCTGACGGGATGGAACATAATCCTGAAGCATGTCAGTTATATATGTCCATGTTGGACATAAGTGCACATAAAACAAATTAAGATAAGATAAGATAAGGGTGGGTCCTAATTAAAAAACATTACTCAAACTGATTTCAGTCAGATCTTTCGATGTTGCGAATCCTGTGATTACCTTTTGCTGAGATGCTGAAACTGGTGAAGACATTGGGAGTCATTGTTATATTTGTATTGGATGAGCAGTTGAGTTGCTTTGTACTGTTGTAGGAGAGCAGGGTGTTGAAAGCCTAAGAGAAGTTGTCAAGAGTTACTGTTCACCCACATAAAGTGTGCTAGGAGACGGGAAGCCAATTCACCCACTAGATCACCAGTTTCAGCATCTCAGCAAAAGGTAATCACAGGATTCGCAGCATTGAAAGATCTGATTGAGTAATGTTTCTTTAAATAATTAGAACACACCCTTATCTTATCTTATCTTGTCTTGTCTTGTCTTGTCTTGTCTTATCTTAATTTGTTTTATGTGCACTTATGTCCAACTTGGATTGATCAAATCTGCAGTGGTTCAACTTCTTTTCCCCATTCATAGGCAACAGCAAACCTCAACGTTTTAGTTACTAAACATCCCTGCCAATTTGTATTATGCCATGTTTGTACTATGTATGTCTTCTATGTATATGTATGTCCTATGGCAAAAATTAATGATCTATCTATCTATTATCTTTTTTTATCGAGGGTTCTCGAGCTGCCCCAGCAACCAGGGTATATCACAAGGGTAAGAGCTCACACCAGTACCACTGGTGGTGATGATTTAATGGTGTATCTTATTTGCTTGTTAATACTGGTACAATCTCACCAGAAATTGCTCAAGATTTTTCAAGTGAGAATTTTGAATGGAAAATCCAGCTAATTGCCAGTTGACATCTAAATTTTAGCACACACATAAAGGTATAGGTTCACCATGAATATGAGTCATTTTAGTTTCAAACTCAGAAATGTCTCAGTCATTTGGTTTGGTGACCAATTATTTACAACATATATCTTGTTTGTGTAGTTTTAATTACCAATACTCTTAGGCTTGTGGTATTGCAGCATTACCAGCAGAGCAAAATCCTGAAAAATCAAAATTCTGCTATCAGGCACACTAGGTGGCGCCTAGGTGTATTACAATGAAGCTGCCACCTGGTGGTTTGGAGCTGCAATTCCTGCTTCTGGAGCTCAGTCCACTCCCAGGCAGATGTAATGATGACATACGGTATTGAGTCCACTGCTGACCAGTATCCAGGTGTGTTAAGTGTAATATACTGGACTAGACTATAAAGATTCTTTTTATTTTATGGCTATTTCTGAAACCTTTCTCTTTTCTTAAATAGTCTAGGATTTTAAGAGACGGTGTGTGGCCCAATGTAATCATGATATATTAGCCATGGTTGGGGCTGCTACCTGCCCCAGCACAGACTTCAATATTTATTCTTTCCTCTTGATATGTCACCAATATGTGTTTATGTCACCATTATTTGAATAGCATATAACAATGCATTTCGTGGTCAGATGGGCTATCCCAAGTATTGTAGTGCTAGTGTGATTTTCACTAGTCTTATTAGAAATCGTGTCTATAAATTCAGTGAAAGGTTCAACAGGTCTGAAATGAGTATCACTATGAATGTTATTAGTTGTGACGCCTTTCGTATTCTTACATTAGAAGACATTGGGAGTCATTGTTATATTTGTATTGGACGAGCAGTTGCTTTGTACTGTTGTTTTGTGAATAAGTTTTTACAGTGCCATACAATAATACTCAGTATTTTGGTAGTTATTAGAAGGATATGAACCCCAATTATACTGTAACTAATGTATATGTGTGTGTGTCTGCAATAAAGATCAATAATATTTGTATCTCCAAGACAGAGCACTGCATTTGAAAATAAAAATTTTATTCGATGAATAAATTAGATAATACTAGATATCTACAGATACGACTATTTCAGCTTCATTTTAACCAAATCTTACACATATGATAATTATATACATGATGCAGTTGGAAAGCTACTTGCAAATTCAAACAAAAATAGTGGTTTCTCAATAATACACAGTTATTACAACATGCATATATTTTGCTAATTGGGAGTTTCCATGCAAAAGCTAAAATAAGTAACAAGTCATATACATACACTGTATATATATAAATATATATATTTATATATCTGTAATTAGGACAAGCAATATCAGGTAAACAATTGGGAAACTAATAAATTTGAAGTTATATTCAGTGACATCATAAGCGGATTACAACTACATAAAGTTAATGGAGTATAAGTTCGATAATTGTGGATACCACAACCTTCCTTCATGTATATCTATCATGTTAAATTTACATTTGTATATGCCTGGACTACGTTTTCCATGCATTTGGATAAACGCATGGAAAACGCATGGTTTTTGCCTCATTATAATTAGCTAAAAACCCTGCGTTTTCCATGCGTTTATCCTTCTGATGGAAAACGCACGTGGCAAATTGGCCATGTATACACATTAATTTATGACAAACATTCATATATATATTCTATCCACATTTATCAAGAGCAAAACACTTTAAATTGCAGTTTCATTTGGAATCCCTGAAAAGTTAACATAAAAGAAAATAGCTGAGTTAGTTAAATATGCAATGTAAACAGGTAAGGCAAGTCCCTATATATAGCAATAATTATAAATGACTATAATATTAATTGTTCGTAGGATATATCGAGAAGAAATTATAAAAGCCTCAAAAGTTATAATAACGCCATTATTAAAAAATATAGCAATAAAAATTATTACTCGAGTAAGGCATTTAAATAAGTATAATACAAAAGCATGTAAATTCAGATCCACACAAAAGTACAACGAATGATGAGACAATGCAATTGATTATTTTTTAATACCCAATAATTGTATATATTATGTGGATTAGACACTAGATTGCAATTGATTATTTTCGAACATCATATATAGTGTGGACTGGACACTTGATTGCACTTGCTCCTGCTGTATTTCCAATTGCAATTAGAGGTGGACTGCAGGCTGCGATTCTGATTGCACTTGATAGTCGTAGTTCCCGTTTTCATGATCAATGGAAGCCTCACTCACATGACAAATGTTGTCATAGTAACCAGATGCACTAGACTGGCGTTTCGTGGCCGGATTTGTCAGACTGTTTCTGCATGAAGAAGAATAAACAAAATGGAAGTCAGATTTAGTTAATATCAAAAGGTCTGAAATTAAGAAACACCAAACCATTTATTTCCAAAAGATTCCATGATGTTTCAGACAAACTGGGATTTCTAAGTATAGTAGTTTAAGAGCGAGCACGGACAGTTGCACCCTCAGAACGATTTTTCAGACTGCTTGAAACATTTGATAAGAATGATATCACCCCAAAATCTGGGCAATAAACTGGTTTTACCTCTTTTGACCCAAGTTTACCCCTTTTTTGTCCAGTTGTAATGTTATTTCTGTATCTTCTCCACTATTGGCCTGTATAGCACAGACGAGTATTTTATGACAAGGACATTAGGAATGGGCTAGAAAAGTTGGTCAATTACTTTACAATCTTTCTGATATGTCTCTTTCACCCACTTGAACTGTCCATGCTCGCTCTAAAACTGCTGAATGTTTCTCAGAAAAGAAGAAGAATATTCCATGCAACTATTCATACAGTTATATTTAAGTTTGAAAAAAAATTACTTCACATTTTACTGCTTAAAAAACATCGGAATCACTTCAACTTTAAAACGTCAGTAGCCTTATAGAAATCTCATTGGAATCTTGAGAAGAAAAACAATCACAGAATGCATCATTGGGATTTATAGGCACAGAATAATAGTTAGTAAAGTCCAGGTAGTAGGCCTATTAGATCCTAATACTGCTTGTACAACATATTCCTTTAAAAGTTGTACTGCAATATATAGTATAAGATGTAACTTTATTGTCAAAATGTATGCTCATTAGAGAAGTAAAAATATGTCCAGTTTTATTTTGTTTATCTATATATATCTATCTATAATGAGTATTGTAAATCAGTTTGACATTCCAGGGAAGACACACTAAACTATGCCATATTATTGTAGGGTACATTGTCCTGAAGCATATTATCCTAACTCTTCACTAGAAAGCACTAAAGGTGCTCATATCCAAACCAGAATTATTTGATAAATAGACTGTATTAACACCTCAGTAATTTGCATTTATGGCCTGTTTCAGTGCATTTAATCAATAAAACAACTGTAATGACGTCACAATGACCATGTAAACAAAGGTTTGTTATTAAGATCATAAAACTGAGGTCTTATGTGTAAATGACCAAGGTATAAGTAGTGTCTATTGTCAGTATGTATTTCCAACCCAGAGTTAGATTGACCAGATTGAATCAGTTTTTACACAGGTGACATGTTAGCTCCTTTTAGAGTCTGTGCAATTAAACATAGTTTCCACGAAACTCTTGTGCATCCCCCTCATCGAACTGTTTGTGTCATAATGAAATGTCTCAATAACCATGTATGTTTAAATTTCGATGAAAATAAAGTATCTATCTATCTATCAATCACTATCAGTGACTTTAAAAGTACAGTTTTATATAATAGCATAATCGGCCAAAGTTAGTCCAATTAATTCGATTATTACCAACATCAGGCCAACATTGAGCCGCTTGTGCCCACTATAGGCCGATACAATGCCACTGAAGCACGCCAACCCTTTTGATATACAGCAGATTTCAGAGGCTTGGAAACTGAACTCTACAGAACTCTCAGAATTCCATTGGCTAAGGCAGTCCTCCCTCAGCCAATAGGAGTCCTGGATTCACTGCACTAGTTTAGTTTCGAAGTCGGTGAGTTCTTCTGCAGCATTCGCCACTCCGATTTAACTCATTATCACCAAGGCACAGTGTGACATATTTTACTAACTTATACCTTACTACTCATTATTTTTGTATATCTAATTATTTATGTAACGTTTCATGCTAGTATTATCATCAGTATTTATTTTTTATTTCATTTATTTATTTAAATTTTTTGTAAGAGGGGATAACTTAGAATAGTTGTAAACTCTGTTGTCTCCTGTTGTGATATATGATGTTTCCTGTTGCAGTGTTTTGATTTCTATGTATGTGTATTGTGTGAAAACTTATATCATGACAAAATAAAAAATCCTAAAAATCCTATTTCACTGTCCCTTGGTGATAATGAGTTCAATCACTTTTTGAATTGAGTCCAGGATCTGAACTTATTTCCAAGTAATGTGACTCCAGTTTGGATATGAGCGCGTGGCAGATATAGTTCTAGAACACACCGCAACCGACACCAGAGTTACAAGGTGTAAGAAGCTGGGATTAGGATTAAACCACTTCGAATTGAAAACCAACAACAAGAAATGATTAAAAATTTGATCAATAAATAAGAAATATAAGAATGAATAAAGAAAGAAAACCATAAATTAATAAAAATGCACTATACATCAACACACCCATGGTTTGTATTTTACTTTGCCATCTTGCGGTGCTTGAATAATGGAGCTGAAAAGAAAGTTTTTGCATATGAATATGAAAACATAAAATTGCTGAATGTCCTGCAATGCATCGTAGGGAAAGCCAATATCTTTATGTCATAATTGTATGATGTGCATGTAATTGGAATCTTTGTTGGATCATTGCATCTTGCCAAAGGGTGCGGGTTATTCTAGTTGCTAGCATTGTGAGCAACCCTTGCCTGACATCACACCATTCCTGTGGAAATATTTTCTTCGTAGGGCTCTGGTGGTGCATACAGTTAGTTTCATTAAAAAGCCTGTCAAATTGAACCTAGACGAAGCTGCTTAACTTCTGTTATATGATGCCACCTGCCACTAAACGGAACTGTCTGGCTTTAGCTGGCCAGATCTAAAAGTACATGCGGCACCATCTCGTGCATAAGTTGAGAATAATGTGCAAATTTGTCATTTCTTGAAAGGATGCAGGTCTATTGCACCATATTTATGATATATTATATAAATTTCTTACATTTTTAAAGGTTTATATTTTGTTCAGTGGTGGTATAGTGACAGAAGTGGACATAAGCTAGCGACAGAAGTGGACATAAGCTAGCGACAGAAGTGGACATAAGCTAGCGACAGAAGTGGACAGAAGCGGCTGGCTTTAGCTACACCCAGGAATAGGTCTCTACAGCTGCCTAGTGTCAAACATATTTTATGTTTAGAATCGACCATATTATTGGGCAGAGTCCACATCAGCACCCGCTATGGGACCTGGTCGTTGGCAGTGACTTCAATATCTCCATGGAAATAATGAAGGTACGTACCATGTAAGTCTATAGTTTTTGGTCAGTTGCTCAGATAATTTAACTTTGAGTGAATCATTTACTATATAATATACCATTTTGACAATGGATTATTTGTTCCTTTCAATGGTGATTTTAATGACATGATGGACAACATCATAATATTACATATCAAATTTTGATGCATTTAGCCTTCATAATATATTTAATCAATATATCATTGCGACTTGAATATTACCTTTCAGGAAGGGCATATGGAGCTTGGCGACCTCTCAAATGCAAGAAACTTTCCCTCTCCTGTTTACGCTGACCGTGGTCATTGGACCCTGGTTCCTTGAAGTGTTTCAGTGGAGGCTCCAACGTGTCTGGTCGGTCAGCGCTGGACACCAGGATGACTGGTTCCTTCTCAGTTGGACGAACGATTGCGATGTGTTCACGACTAGAACTTCTACTCGCTGCCTTCTGTTGCAATACTTTCATTCGCAAATGATCTCGTTTTCTAGATCTGAATTGTGAAATAATACAGTTATGCTACTATTTTAATGCAATACACATATAATTTGTTTACATGAAGAAAAAAAATATTATAATAATGTTTAAACAATCAAGAGCAATCTAATTGGCGGAACACTGGTAAAATATTCCGTAGGTAAGAACTGATATAAAAAAGTCATAAGCGTCTGAAAGTTTGTCATGTTGCTTTATACTAGACTACAAACGAGTCTATTTCATGCATCTTGCAATGGCATCGACACAATCCCAACATCCATGACCCAACCTTCAAGTAAACAGATTAAAACCTGACGACTTTAAAATTGCTATGCAACGTGTAGATAGGTCTACAACACTTATTTTCATGTTATTGTTTTGACATACTGCAGAAAGTCACATTTACATCTGTTTTCATAGGCACATGTGCTTATGAAAATAAAAATAGAAAGCAACTCCACATTGGCCAACTATCCCGAAGGTCCCAAGTTCTATTCCAAGCATGGAAACTCTTTGAGAGCTACATCCCAGCTGGATGTCAATCGCATGAGACATTTAATTTTATGTTCAGGCAAATAACCTAGCATAATGCATATGCATGCAGAAATGGAGCAAAATAAAATAAGCTTGAAATGATTGTCTTTTGGCACTATGAACTTTGGTTGGTTCCGTTTCTGGCGTTGCAACTCTTGTCCAACGTTTTGCGTATCCTTATTTCGAAGATTCTAGACGTCTGATTGGCTGAGAGGCCGTTAAATTAATAAATTTTATTGGCGATGACGGTTGACGATAATTTTCTGTCTAAATTGAGGTCAAATAAAAAAATGATAATTTTTGGAAATTGTCTTAACTGTGACCCATAGCGACCTAAAATTCACGTAAACTTATCATAGTGCTTGGTCTTCCCTGATAACATGGTACATCAGTCTGATGTTGGCCTGATGTTGGGAGTTGCCCTAATCGGGACGTCTAGCTGATATGACATGCTACAGATTGCATATTATGTGCTACCAGAGACCTACTCAACCAAGAAGTCAGGGCCTTTCAGTCTTATAAATCTTAAAATCAAACGTCTGTCAATATATTCACACATAGCATGTCAATCACTCTGTAGCCTGCAGCATGAACATGTCAAGGTTATTGTGAATGGTTCTGTGATTAGTCCTATCACTCCGTATGAACCGATTGCATAGAAGCTGTATAGGAACAGTTGCCAAGAGTGGCATCCGTGAGAAAGGAACGCCATGCAATGATCCGACCAATCAATGTAACAGACAATTGCCTTACGCAGTCTGTCAAAAGAATCGCATGCAATGTTGTAGGCCTATCTACACGTCGCATAGCAATCGTAATGTTGTTTACTCTTTTTACTGTTGTTTACTCTTTTTTCTGTTTACTCTGTTTGCTCAATTAGAGGCCTGGTCTTTGATGTTGGGATTATTTTTCAAGCGTGGAAAAGACTCATTTATAATCTCATTTGTAGAAATGTAAGCTTTGCCTGACGTGTTGACTATGGCTGCTGGCTGTGGGCCTTTGCTCCCCACTTTAGATCTATTTTGAGTGTCCAACTTGAATACACCAATGATAAACATAGTGGAACCTCCCCATTAAGACTTCCCCCCTGAGAGCATTCCAAATCGTTTCAATGTCGGCACGATATGGCAATGTCAAAACGATGTTGTAACGACGGGGCCGATATAGAAACAACGCTGGCCCGATTTGGAATACTATCTGGGCCATGGGCCATGGTGCAATTTTTTACCGGTTTTAATGGCGAGGTTGTCTTACGGCAGTTTTCATAGACTTAGAACTGAACTCCAGATGACATCATGTGAACTCAGAACTCCTATTGGTTGAGGGACTGCCTTTCACCAAAGAGAATCCTGGAGTCACATGACATCCACTGGAGTTTAGTTTCCAAGTTTATAATAACTACTGTAATAAGGACTCCACCCAGGTGTAAATGGGTACTTGGCTAGAGGCAGTGATAGCAATTGTAGAGTGCTTAGCCTGATGGGCTGACTGTGTGGTGTGCTCCCCAGACTCATGCTTGAACATTGAACAGGCCTGTCAAGTGGGTAATTATAATAATCAGCAGAGCTAACAGACTCAAAACCCAATAAGTTTACATATACATTATTTACATATTCATAATAACTGATTTCTTTGGGCCAGACTCACACTTCTGAAGTTTTATTTACTGATAACATAACGATGCAACCAAGAATATTTTAGTCAAATAATTGTATAAGGTACTAACGGTTAGATTGTTATTTGTGATAAGAATTGTATATATTTTATGATTTATGTATATTGTCTCCCCTTGGAGGTTAAATAAAACATTAACTTCATATTGCCAGTCAAAGTCTCACTAGTATTGAGAGCTAGAATTGAAAGCATCGCACAAATCAAAGAACCGGCTGTGTAGCCACCAAACTTCAAAGAAAAACGGATTTTGTATTTGGTGAACTAATTGGAGGTGCTCTGTATGTGGTTACCATGACAACTAGACAAGCCAATTCCAAAAGTGGTGGATGGAATATTAAACCTAATCCTCTCTTGAGCTCATACGATGTGACTGAAATAAGCAACTTAAATACAAGTACACCACCTCTGCAAGCTTACTTCTCTTAGTAAAGGCAGTCCCTCGGCCAATGGGTGTTCTCGATTCACATATGACGTCCTCTGGAGTTGAGTTTTCAAGTCAATGAAAATTGCTGTTACAGTAAATGCCTATAGATGAGTCTAACTTTTTGTCACACTTACAGCCCAATTCATTGACTTGGAAATAAATCTTATTCTTGGAAGCTAAACTCCAGATGACGTCATGTGAATCCAGGACTCACATCGGCTGAGTGACTACCTTAACCAATGGGATTAACATGACGTCATCTGGAGTTTAGCTTCCAAATGCATGAGATTAGTTTCTAATTCTATGAATTTGGCTGTAATAGTTCAACTGCGCCATGTTATAGGCTACTTGCCTCAGCATAGACACTCAGTTCCAGGCACTGCACTTCACACCAGCAGACATCATAGACTTGGAAACTAAACAACAGATGACGTCACGTGAAATCAGGACTCCCATAGGCTGTGGCAGTTCTTCAATTGATGGAAGTCCGCAATTCACATGACGTCATCTGTAGTTTATTTTCCAAGTCTGTGAGTTCTGCTGTAACATTTGTTTATTTGAACTCGATACCTTCAGTGCACTTGCATAATGCCTTAACCACTAAAGGCCAGCAAGCTTTGAAGAATTTTGTTGCTATGACAGAGAAGCGGTCTTATGAGTGAGGTGGCCATAGGGCAAGATTTTAGTGTAAATTCTACACTATCAATGCAAAATGTTTTTGGTCTTCATTCTACACTTGAATTTATTGCTAAGTTGTCATTTCTTTCCATTGTATGCTATCTAATTAACATCAAAGCTATCGCTATCTCACGTCAGCGGCTTTTGGCCTTAGTGCATGTCTCCTATGACCATAATATAACCAGTTTTCTTTGATAATTTTTGTTTCTGTAAATTGTGAGATTATGGTCAAATAAATACTGTCTGCCTGCCTGTCTGCGTGCCTGCCTGCCTGCCTGCCTGCCTGTCTGTCTGTCTGTCTGTCTAGCTGTCCAGCTGTCTGTCTGTCTAGCTGTCTGTCTAGCTGTCCGTCTGTCTGTCTGTCTAGCTGTCTGTCTAGCTGTCTGTCTGTCTGTAATATCTCAAACTCTCGCCTCTCTCTTTCAATTTTTGTCCCTGTTACTCTTTTCAGTTTCCACATTTTTGTGTACACTTCACTGCATTGAGGATGACACTGATAAATGACCGATTAAACATCCAGCCACAAACATTCAATTAGGACCTGGAAAATAACATAATGCCTTTCCCCAATAACATCAGTTTTCCATTTGTAGAATCTAGATTTGCTAAATAAAGAAAAAAGAACTGAAAAAAAGAAGACTGAGCAAATTATGGCCTGACAACATGAGCCATGGGATCAATCATCCAAGTTATTGATTTCAAGAATCACATTTTGTTTTTGGATTAGATCTGATCTTGATGGGACGATTTGGTAAGATTATATCGACGATTTAAGGGCTTCTTACTTTAGTTTCATCCAGTGAATTTCTGCCTTAAGACCATTATTGGTTTTGTGCAATGTATTTTCGCAAAGGAATTATATTTCACTTATCATTCAATCGGATCACCTAAATATTAAGCGCAGTAAATTTCGGTAAAGGGAGATACAGTAGAAGCTGGGTGGCCTAATGGTTAAGGCACGGGTCTGCTCTTCTGGTCCGGGGTTCAAACCCGGGCAGGCTTCATGAGCTGTATCTTAGTGTTGATCCCTGCTACTCAGTGTCTGTGTTGGGAGCCTGGGGCAAGTAAAAGACCCACATCCATGGGGTAAATGTGTAACATGGGTAGACTCCTCCTCTCTCTCACCTCATCAATCACAATCTGCACTATCTATCTATCCATCTATCTATCTATCTATCTATCTATCTATATGTCTGTCTATCTGTATATCTATCTATCTATCTATCTATCTATCTGTCTGTCTATCTGTCTATATATCAGTCTATCTATATATCAATCTATCAATCTATCAATCTATCTATCTATCTGTCTATCTATTTGAATGGCAATGTTAATGTGTAGTACTTTGTTAAATCAATCACACTGTCATCTAATCCCCCGAGTCTGCTATTATGTCAGTGGAAGTACATGCAATGCAGTGGTTCTACTTTATCTACTAAAATAGGTTCACCTTCGACTGAATGCACATATCCAATATAGATCTATTACTCAAAGCAGGAAATCGAACGTATCACTTTGAATATAAATATAATTCGTATTCGACTTAGACCATTTAGAACACAAACCCTAAACTGTATATAAAACTTGGTTTCACAACAATGTGATATTTACATATTACTACAACTGAAGTCCCTGCTACAGTTAGTTTAATTAAAAACAGCCTGTCAAATTGAACCTAGACAAAGCTAGACAACTTTTGCTATACCATGCTACCTGCCACTAAACCGAACTGTCTGGCTATAGCTGGCTACTCCAAGCCGGATCTAAAAGAACATGCAGCACCATTTGGGGCATAAGTTGAAAGTTACGCATATATGTAATTTTTGATATGTTAGATAAATTTCTTATATTTTTTTCAGTGGTGGAAGGTGTAAGCTAACTATAAGGTAAAAGTAGACAGCAGTGGCATGGCTTTAGCCAGTTATAGCTACAGCCAGGAATAGGATGCTACAGCTGTCTAGAGTCGACCATATTTTATGAAACTAACTGTACATTGTAATTAATTGCTTATTCAATACAAATTAAAATAATCATTACCAGTCTTCACCATGCTCCATATGTTATGGTATCCATGGTGAGATGATACCATAGATAGTTTGGTAACTTTGGTTAGGCGCACTTCTATTAGTTGCATCTACTGTGCAGACAAAAACATAAAAATCCAATTCCACTAGGTGCCAAACAGTGGAGTTTTGGCATTATATATTGTCTCAAAGTTAACTTCTCTGAAAGTTCTGAAGCCTATAGTAAACTTATATGATCAGATGCCACAGGCAGACGTCATGGTTACATGATAAACAGGCTGATACCAGAAAATTCCGAAGTGCATGAAGTGTGCAAAACAATTTTTCAACCACTGAACATGCATCAAATATGTATTCATATCCACTAATTAGAATTATATCTATCCATCTGGTCTGTCTTTCCATAATTGATCATTACACCATTAGTTCATCTAGGCGTCCCATAAACATGTAGTATTCATGTTGTATCACCCCCCATGCATCTGGGTAATTAAATATTCACCACTGCAGGTGTTTCTCCATTAAATTGTTTTGTGGGTTGCTATGGTAACTGCAAGATATTTGCTAAGTGTTTCCATTACCTTGAATCATGTGCAGAATGTTAAAACAACTTAATTCTAGGATGATATCAAAGTGCAATAGGTCCAGCAATTCAATATTTTCATAGATGTTTTAGGTATCCAGGAGCTCTTGGATTTTACAGTCCGGTTCACTTTGCAAGTGTGCCTGTGCTTACAGTGTCACAAATGTGATGCTCTTTCGTTTAAAGCCAATTGTACTTCACCGAGATAGTTTTTCTATTGTTCTGAGCGGGTAATAACCAACGAAAATGTTAGTTAACTCCCTCCTGAGTGCAAACTATACTTTAACTGCCTAATAATAATAATAGCAGTTATTCAAATTAAACTGAATAGTAAATATGTCTAGTATAAATATAAGTTAGTTATAGTTTGGAGTTAACTAACATTTTTGTTGGTTATATTCCTCAGCCTTCAGCATCGGGATATAACCAACAAAATTGATAATTAACACCCCTATTCGGGATATAACTATAACTTATAGGCAATTACTTGCCTGTTCAGACTCTTCGCAAATACAGTTTGATTTCTTGATCTTAAATTAATTTCAAAAATCACCGTTTGAATGCATCTGACTGCTCTTCCTATTCTTCGGCAGCAAAGCTAAACTGGACCACTACCACCCCCAAGTGATGACATTAAGCCACCATGTTTTATTAAGTGCTGTACACAAACAGCTTGCAAGCTAGAACCTAGGCAAACCCAGCAGCATTACTAATATATAAGGAGACATAATATATCCCTGTGATAGACTGCCAGTATGATCAGTTATTATTTAAGGTTATGGTAACTCACAAAATGAAAAATGGAAGTCAAGTCACAAATGGTAGGAGATGGGATGCATTACCTTACAACAATGTATATTTCATGTGTTGTGACCATTGCAATGAATAGACAAGTCAATAACACAAGCATCATCCTGCCCTAACCCTCTTTATTGCCTGGCAATAGTAGTTGATTAAATTAACCCAGATGCCACCATGATATTGAGCCCACTCATCCATCATAGTCAACTGGAAGGTAGGCCTGCAAGCCTGGTTTTCCTCTATATAAAGGACTAAAGGAATAGAGTCAGAGTCAGAGTCAGAAGATCATTTATTTCCCAACAGATTTAACAGCTATATATAGACTCGAACTTACCCACTTTAGACTGACTTTGGTGCAAGATTTACAGGCCTTAAGTAATAGTAAAGTGGTCTTAATATCAGGCTTGGGGTCAAGTACTGTACTTGGACTGAGTACTTGGACTTAAGTACCAAGTACTCAGTACTTGTACTTGTACTTGAACTCGAAGCTGTTCAAAATTAACTACTTGTACTTGAAGCCATAGTACTTGTAAGGACCGTTAAAGTACTTCAAGTACTAATTATTTTAAGATACAGATTAAGGCAGTTTATTAATAATTATTGCAACATAGATAATCTATCATGAATATAATTCTGTAATTTAGTTTGACTAAATTAGGTTAATATAGGTGAAATATAAGGAAAAAAACAGGTGGTTTAAAACAATTGGTGGTCTTTGTTATGAGGTGGATTTCATTCCACCATGGTGTCCAATGTCTAAGCCCAATGTCTAAATGCTACTGGTCTGAAACTTAGGCAGCTCATATGACCAGCTGCCAGAGGTAGAAATAATGATGAGATGTTTGGAGTCCACACCATGTAACACATTTACCCAATCGGTGCGGTCTTTTACTTGCCTCAGCATAGACACCGAGTACAAGGCACCTCAAATCTAACATCTCATGCTATCGACATCCAGCTTGGATGTAGGTCATGAAGAGTGCCTGGGCCAGGAAGCAAACTTGGGACCTTCAGCAGAGCTGGCCAATATGCAATTGGTGGATGCCTTAACCATTAGGCCGTCCAGCTATAGCTAACACTTTTGACTGTCCTAAGTATAGCCCAAGAGTCAGAGCACTTTCAGAGATGTGAATTTCACTTTTGCTAATTAATAAATATTATGTTATTCATCTGATTGTCGTTTGTAAGTGACTGAAAGTTGAATAGTTGATGGAAAGTTGGTGTTTAAAGTGCCAGATCTATTCAAAGGACAAATTAAAACTGTTGCCAGTCGAGGTTTTTGTCCAAAATCTGTCAGGCCTAACTGTCCCTGATGTAAATATTGACAATGTAGCTGTGAACTCCCTGTGCAAAGGCTGGTATTTGTCCTCTGCGCGAGATTATACTAATACAGATGCGTCTGCCAGATATTGGCCGGATATTGTCAATGCAATACAGCTTCCCAGGAATTTGCTTTATTTCCACAATCCCATTGGTTCTATGGGTATTATCTGCTCTTACAAATGCGGTTTCATTGTGGTTCTATGGTTCTTTTCATAGCCTATGTACTGTAATATGTATGAAGTTCTTGTCTCCTCTTGTACGTTTTTGTCATGTGAGGTGGTAGAACAGGCTGTAGACAAAATACATTAATTGAATGGCTTGCAATGTTTTTGTGAATAATGACACCACCATGTTAATAAATAAAACGTGTCTTCCCTTTTTTGTTTTGTTTTTCTTCTTGTTTTTTTTAGATCTTGTACCGGATAATTGTTTGGTTAGCCAGTATAACAAGCTGCCCATGGCAGATGTAATGAAGAGATGATAGGTTTTGCAATCAACATCATGATGTAGAAGTGTAAACCTTTTATGGTACACACAATTTGTCAACTTAACACCCTAGGCTGGCCAGTCCTGAGTCTTTCTCAACTCCCTGGGGAGTATTCAATCTTGAATATGTGGTTAACCGCAGGGACTTAAGAGCTCACACTAGTGCCATTGGCCCATTGCAGCTGCCAAGTACCCATTACACCTGGGTGGGGTGTGGCAAAGGTTGAAGAGGATCTGCCCAATTCTCCCATGCCATGGTGGAGGTTCGCACCAGCTACCTCATGATTTACAGGCAAACACCTTCACCACTAGACCAAGGCAAGCACACAAAATAAACGCCAAGTACAAGGCAAACTAGCAAAAATTATTCCAATGGAACATACTGGCAAAAGGGGCATAGTAATGCAACCGTTGACCTAAACATTTTGTAATAATATGAATGGAAGGACAGCTATGACGTCTCAGAAAGAAGATTAAAAATGTACTCACTCTTTAATTTTGAAGTAAATGGCAATTGCAGAGACTATGAGGACAACCACGAAGGAAATACATATAAGGACGATGTTACGCGTGTGGTTCGGACTAGGAGTGTACTCGTCTTCTCCGATGACCACAATCGGAGCACCCACACCCGCCGCGAGGTCTTTGCGGGAGTTGGCCACGATTGCTGAAATATCATAGAACAAAACAATGTCATTCATCATCCAGTTAACATGCTACGTCAGTATGACATTGGTGCAATGTCGCTCAATGATGGCGCGATGTTGGCACAATGTTGGCACGATGTTGAGTCACAACAACACATAATCGTCTCAATTTTCATGGCATAGCATTAGTCTTGGACATTGTTCACTTCCGCTGGCCATAAATCCATGCAGTTATATACATATTTTATCAAACTGAAACTAGCTGAATATCACTGGACCAATAGAGTCTTTTCACAGAGCAGCCCTGAATTCAACAAGACATCAGCCTTTCTTCTCATCTTATTACTTTCTGCTTTTCAGACATAGAAGCCAATAATTAACTCAGTCAATAAAAATCATTTTCTCAGGGAAATAATAATCTAGTGAGTGATAAGATGTCAAATATACATTAAAATGCACTAAAAGACCACTTATTTTATCCAGTAATGAATTTTTTCCAACCTTTTACACTAGACCCACATAAAACAAAACCAATTTGTTACACATATTTCTTTTCGCAGTCCCGAATAGTGTTTTTTTAAGCGAGTCAAATTATTTAGGTACATTATAACATAAGGAGACTTTGGGCCAGCTATTAGCTACAACCACTTACTTCCAGTTGCATCCTTATGAAGGATGAATCTAGTCTTGGTCAATTCTGGTTTGGACAAGTTGGATGGTAGCACCAAATAAAGTTGGAGGCTGAAATAGATGCGACCCGCTTTGGTTGACTGGATTTTCACATCTTGCTCCTTGAACAAACTGAAATGGAAAGTATTAACAAAAGTATTATACACTGAAATATCTTCAGCTGACCCTATATTGTACAGTCTAAGGTTGGACTTATTATGATAGATATTTAACTCATTAAACTACTCATTAAATCTGAACTAGCCTTGAGGACAAAATGAAACTAGCGATTGGGAGGGTTCATTTAGAATAACACAGATTTGAATGGAAACTCGTAATGGAACTATTTCGGTATTCAAGGTCACTTCTGTGCAATACACATTACAATATTTACGTTCCAACCAATTTCATATACTTTGAAACTAAACTCCAGAGGACGTCATGTGAATCCAGGTCTGCCATTGGCTGAGGAACTGCCTTAAACAATGAGAGCCCTGAATACGCACGACGTCCTCTGGAGTTTAGTTCCCTAGTCTATGAAAGTGTAATTAACTTACATTTAGGTATGCATTTACCAGACAGCAATTAGACTATATTCAACCCTATAATTCATATTCAATGATCAGTTCTTTATAGAAGTATATAATAGCCATGGTCTCTATATATGTAAATGTACACTACGGGGGCCTACAGCTGCATATATCTCATGCTAAGTTAGTTGTTTTTGTTTCATGTAATTGTCAAGTTTAAGGTCACAAAAAGCTGAAGTCATGGTAGCCAATCCACTGTGTAACCAACCTATAATAATTATTTTCACACTCCACTTAATATTAAGTTTTAGTTGAATCCTCAACGAGAAAGTAGAACATAATTGTGAGTTAAAAAAAAATAAATAGTGTTAACCATTATTTACCTTTCCTTTCGCCATTCTGTAGGAAAACCACAAGCCTCGGAATTTGAAGCGCAAAAATCATTGGCATCATCTGCCAAAGCTCGACGGAACCTTGCTTCATTGTCCAGCCACTGGAATGGAAGTAGTTTTTATTCATAAAATAACTTGATTTTAGCAAACTTCTCAGTCCTGACATTATAACAACAATAGATGGTCAGGAGTCCAACATTGAGTTTTATGGGACATTATATTGGACGAAGTGAAGCCAAGGCCAAATATAATATTTCCGAATCCCACAAAACTCTATGTTGGAAGACACCCATCCACAATTGCTTATGTTCTCCACTCATTGTACAACATACACTGCAGCCATCCAACATACACTACAGTCATCCAAAATACCCTCCTGCCATCTAACATACACTCCAGACGTCCAACATACACTCTATCCGTCCAACATACACCTATGCTTGATGACAATGAAGCATTCTGATTGGCCCATAGCAGCTGAGTGGAGAATACAGTAAATTGGTCATTGCTACGTATTTCTTTGCGTCGCACTACTCTGTGAAAATAACTCATTTCCAGAAGGATTATGATGAGGCTACAAGACAAAAACTTGCTGCTCCCAAGGGTTGGATGAGATTAGATGGGGGATATTGTCCAAGCCCCATGTGTGGGATCTTTCACTTGCCTCAGCACAGATACATAGTAAAGACATTGCAATCAATTTAATAAATCCAGCCAGCTGAGATTAACTGGGGCATGATTATTTTTTAGAATATTCCTGTAGGGCAACATATGTCGATCGCATGAGACGTAATGGAGGTGCCTTGTATTCGGTGTCAATGCTGAGGCAAGCAAAATACCCCACATAGGGGGTAAATATGTAACATGGCGTGGACTCCAAGCAGCCTTCTCATATCATCATCACGTCTGCAGCTAGTCATATAAGCTGACTAAGCTTCAGACCCATCAGCATTGACACTTTCAATTGTGACATATCACCACACACGTATTATTGCCCTTGGGTGGCTAGATTCTGTGTTTTTAGAGTAAGTATTGATTCAAAACAATATTGTTGTGATTATCCGGTGCTTCTCATTGGGTGGGAACAAGGGTTAAGTCTGCAAACACAAAGCAGAGAAGCCAAAACAAAAGATGAGATGCAACAGAGTTGCTAAAAGCAGGAAGATTTAGTGAGAAGATGGTACTTGAGAAAGAATACAAACATAGGCTTGGTTTTACACACTTTGAATGGAGAGATTGCCTCCACCTCTGTATCTTGTATCTATGGATGCCATGGACTATTGGTTAAGGTGTTTGCCTTGAAGCATGAGATGGTGGGGGCCTAGCTCGGTGGTAACATGCTGGGCTTCCAACCACTGGGTCCCGGGTTCAATTCCCGGTCGAGCCTATGTTGGATGGCTGTTTCATCCTTTGTCTCATTGCCATGGTCCCTACCTGTCCTAATTAGCCCATCAGGTGCAGAAATAAAGAACGAAAAGCCCTAATCCACCAACTTAAGCATGAGATTGTAGGCTCGACCCCCTCACCCCCCCCCCCTCCCCGCCATGGCATAAACCATTACCTCACACCAACCCAGGTGCTGATGTGAGCTCTTAACCCCAGTGGTCAACCAAACGTTCAAGCTGAATATCTAGGTTGACCTGCTAATGTTGTAAATGTAAACAGTTCCCAACATTGAGACTGACTCTTCAACCAGTACGTTTCACGCGAAATGCCTAATATTTCTAAGTTGCCTTTTTTTCTCATTGTTTCTTTTTTCGTTTTTCATATATACTATAAGTTATCAACATAATGTTTTTCCAGAGATGATATCTCCTCGAGCTCTGATGGGACTAAAGCACACAGAGACATTGCTCCATGCTCCCCCCCCCCCCCTTCCAACCTTGTTGCCTTTTGTAGCAAATGAGGCTCTTGGGGACAATGCTATAGTGTCTACACCACAAAAAATGGTGGAGAAGGCTTCTATCAGGTTCCTAGGAGGAAATTAGGCAAAAGGACATATAATGTAGGTGAGTGGGTGGAAGATTAATATATGGCAAAGTGGTAAGCCTAAGTCAAAGTAGACCAAGTGGTAAAGTCAAAATAGACCAAGTGGTAAGTCAGAATTAATAGACCAAGTGGTAAATCCAGATAGACCAAGTGGTAAGTCCAGATAGACCAAGTGGTAAGTCCAGATAGACCAAGTGGTAAGTCCAGATAGACCAAGTGGTAAGTCCAGATAGACCAAGTGGTAAGTCCAGATAGACCAAGTGGTAAGTCCAGATAGACCAAGTGGTAAGTCCAGATAGACCAAGTGGTAAGTCAAAATATGCCAAGTGACAAAATAGATCGCGACCAACGTAAGTATAACGAAAACAAGGATAGGAGAGGACTACATCCAGCAAATAAAAGATAATTATTTCTGCTCCCGATAAACGCAATTACAAGAAAGAGATATAAGACTCACCTTCGACTGACGAAGTTGGTAAAACTTCACAGGGATGGCATTAGCTTTGACTTCTTCCACTGAAATTAAAGACATTTTGTTAGTATAATATTTCCCTATGCATAACATTCATATTTTAGATTAGATTAAATTTTAGGCTATGTCATTTGCAATGTTCATCATATGCAAGCACTCGGTGTTACCAACCTTTGTAATTATGAGTAGGCTCAGAACCTGATGAGCAAATTGTATATTTACACACTGTATTTAGATTAGATTAACATTGTGCTCATGTTATGTTATTTGCCAATAAACGCATTAAATTGTAACATCAAATGAAAAAAATTGAAGTAAAAAATGTTGTTAGGAATTGATTAAAAAGGTTTTTGAGATATGAATTCACATAATGTATCGGCAGCAGCTGTAAAAATGCTGTATTTTAATCTGCATCATAATGGACACCAAGCACTAATGATATTATTTATAAATTAACATGAGCCATAATGGACATTATGTTTAACATGTCATTTTATATTAATTATACATTGCATTTTCCTTTGTTATTTCTGTTACCTCATTTAAAAGATGACCAAAGATTAAAAATGACCTATTCATTAAAGATGGACCTAATTATCAGTACATCAAATGATACAACGGGACCTTAATTGCTATTTTGATTAAGCAATTAATTTCACATGCTGCTAGTCCTGATCATGAGGTGGTCCTATTTGTAAGGAGTCTATTACAGTAACCAATTTATGTTTATTTATTTATTTATTGAAAATATTTACACAGGGTGTATACAATGTCCTTCATTTTGTCGGGTAAAGAGTTCCAGTAAATAGCACCACAATAAGCAAATGTTCTTTTGTATAAGTCACAGTTTGGTCGTGGCATTAACATCAAATTGCATTGTAGTGCTGTCGCATAAATAATTAGGACAGAGACCATGTATACATTTAAACATTAATACTATTGTAAAATAAGTACATCTTTGTCTAATATTCATCAATTTTAACAATTTTACAATATCTAGTCCCCTGCAATTAATTAAGTCAAAGTTGTTTGAGTAGGTCTAGGCTGTAATGCATTCACAAGGCATATTCACTGCATTAAAGATTGAACATGAGGCCATTTTCAGACTGTTAATTAATTAATTTATTTATCTAAATATATTTTAAATGGTCCTGGATTTTCGCTGTTGGGTAAATATATAGCCATCACAACATACAGAGAACACAACAAAACTATGCTAATTATTCAGCATAATTCGGTCAGTGAATACTGTATATTAAAGATTTAGAATAACTACACAGACCTAGCGGTTTGTCAATATATTGATAAGTCATGGCCATTGACTACTGCCGGAAATAAGAACAAATGTTGTTATTGGCATCTAATGAAGTGATGACCAATGCAAACAGGTGCAACATCAAGTTGGTAAATAAGCTCAACACCAATCAATATTCTAATCTAACAGGTTGCAACATGCATGGCCTAATCTAGCCTGTAATATAATCCATAATGAACATGAGGCCCATTTCTGACATATGCACCAATAAGATCATTTATTTATTTGTTAATTTCTGTATACATTATACATTTATTTATTAATTCATTATTTTATTAGATTATTTATTTAAATATATTACGCATGGGTTATATCATCAGCTCACATTAAAAACAATAGTGGCCTACTTCTAATGATTGACTAAAAGAATACAGTCCTGGGTTTGAATTGGTGGTGCTTGTAACTCGGTGTCTATGCTGAGTCATGTGGAAGACCCCATACTTGGGGTATAATATAAAACATGATTTCGTCTCTATATAATGAGCCTAATCCATGGCAGGAGTCCTTGAATAGTGTTCACAAAAATTATCGAGTCTGGTGTTATGCTTATTAGCTCAGTGAGTTAGCCAATTTACTTCTAATTAGTATAATATATCTGCTAGTTATTTGCATTGTTAAAATCCATAGATATGGCCACTGCATAAATATGTACACAATGCACAAATGTGTGGTTATTGATCAAAGTATAGTGAATCATACATTGGGTTAGTTTGCACATGCAAAATATATCCAGCAAATATGATACACCAGTGACATGTATTCACGATTGTCAATATGTTGCATAACTACAAACAGGCAATTAATAATGTCCAAATTTAAAGGAAATGCTACCCATGTTATTGTAAAATTACTCTAAAATGTTGGTGATACTGCATGGGTATTGGTTCGCACTGTTATGCATGCAAAATACCATACACCAATGAAAATATATAGGTCTAAATTTAATAGACAGAAACTCAGACACAGCCTAACTGTCAGACTTAGAACGTACAGACAGGTGGAAGAACACCTATAGATGTATTAATATAAGATAGATAGACACCTTATACAGACACCATGATTTAACAGCACAAATTACTTGTCATAATAATTATATATTGAATATAAAAATGCATATCCCCAGACGAAGAAATTCGTGTGAAGTTAGAATTGATACAACATGTTCTATGTGCATATACATCACAGGCCTAATGCAGTCTCTTGGTAAATTTCATTGTGCACAATAATAAAGTGGTTAACATGTATGCATGTATCTGTAAATGGCTTTTTTGGGCTGCATCATATAGAAATCCCCAGGCTTAAAATGATGCTACAGAGACCAAATTTGGTTACTACTGACACACATGTAAGTTCATGACATATATTAATAAATAGTACTCACAGGCTGTCTGTGCATCTAGTAAGACTACCAATGAAGCTATAACCAAGCACTGAAATGGTTGCATCGACACATCCATGGTGTGGTTGCTTTCATGCTATTCTGGGAAATGGTGAATTTTATGGTTGCTATACTGAGTAGGCCAGTGATGCGGCCTACAGCTTCAAGCCGCGCATTGATCGCTCTGTTGTTGTGCACACAGGCTGCCGCAGCACACCACACTGCTTGGCGCAGGGGCAAGTGCCATGTCAAAAAATAGGCCATTTACAATAACTTTGTAAGGCCAAAGAAACTGGGATAGGAGCTAAGGCTAGATGTTACACTATGGCAATTATGCAGAAATTACATTAAAAAATACCATTATAGGCATATAATGCATGCAGCTATACAAAACTAAGTTTAAACCATGAATAATATACACTGAAATTAGAAATTTTGTCAAAGCTTTTTTTTTAGCTAACCTGTTTGTCTAACAGACGAGGTATTGGTATCACTTGTCAGCGTTGTTGATGTTGGAATGTTGCAGCATTAGCACGTTCTGATTAATGTCTGTGAACTCCTCTATGTAAGAAATAGTTGCTGTGGGGGTAGTTCTATGAAGAACATAGCAATGAAGGGGAAGTTTTTCAGGAGAGATTCTAGAACTCCACAAGACAGTCGCGGACTTCAGAGGAGACACTCACCTTGTCTTGTAAATGGGGTGGTTTTTCTCTTTTTACTGTTTTATTCTACGTTCAATGATTAAAATCGCTAGCTTGCCTAGCTAGGATTAATTTACCCAAGATGGTCAAAAATCTGCAAGATTTGGCCTTCCCTAAATTTGGTTTTTATACTCTGCAGAGTGTTACCATCCTGTTCTAAAACCTTCATGGTTTGCTATGAGCCTGAGGTTATTACCCATCCTTGAGGATTTAAATGCTTCTGTTCGACCATATCTTCACCAAATTTGGTTTGCATGCTCTGCACATGTTGAATTTTATCACTATTTTTAATGAGGTAAAATGCCATAACTTATGTTTGGGTGCTTGGCTTTTCCATATTTTGTTTGTTTACTCTACAGGGTTTTAGCATTATGTTGTAACACTTTCATGGTTGCCATGGAGTAATTATACCCCATGAAGATTTAAAATGCTAAAGGTTTGGGTGACTGATGTCTTGGGGTGATTACCCCATAATGGGTGAAATGTTTAATGTTGGAGTTTAGGTGTCATGGAAAGTAACCGTCATTGCTACATGAGATGTTTTTTTTTCTTTTTCTAAAGATATGAAAGGGTAAAGTAGATGGGCAGCAGTTTAATATGGGCATCTCGCAGTAACTGAAGCCATCAGAGGTACATGCTCGCAATCGGTGAAATTCAAGTATCATTATCTGTAGAGCAGACAGCACATTTGAGGCTGCAATTGTTTCTTGTAATTAACTAGTCTGCTTTCAGCCTGGTAGGTGCATGTAGCTCTCAGCCAACTTTACACGATACCTTCGGTTGACAGGCTCTGTTCTCTCTGGAACTTTCTCAACTCCCCGGGGAGCATACAGCTGTCGCATCTTGCTGCACCATCACTGAGCAATCCAATGTCATTTCAGCCTATTGCCAACCTTCCCATTTACACCTGGGTGGAGAGAAGCAGTGGTTGAACGAGGATCCGCCGAGGATCCGCCCAGGATCCGATTGAAATATATACCTGTCATTTCTTTTGTTGTTTTTGTTTAGAGAAAAGGTCTGCAGAATATGATAATTTGGTGTATATATGTCAACTTGGTTTTTTGTTCTTCATAGTAAATAGTCTTTTATTTGATTTTTCTCCCACTTGCAATGGCTAGATGTGATGTCAGCAATTCATTGAGCAGCCTAAAATATAAGGTGCACATTATTGGATTGTTGTATAATATGGGCATAACACCACTTGGAGTTTTTTCGGCGTTTGCTTTCCCAATAATATATGTTACACACCAGACAATTTGTTACCTTTTTTTCACTTAAACTTTCTGATGTTTATTGTGTTACATGTATAGACCTGTCTTGTCTGGCATTATGGGCATAGGCCTGCAGGTGCACTGATGTTACCCAATGCAAGGACCAATTAAATATAGGGATATATAATGATATTAGTAGAGTTTAATATGGGTATTGCAGTGCTCATATTTTCAGGTGCCCATAAAACCCCCACGGTGGTAAATATGGGCACTTATTATTATTATTTTTTTCTAAGCCTTGCTTTCACACAAAAATATAATAAATAGATATGCATATTATATGCTCCGGATTAATAGCTCACTACCTAAAGAAAAACAACAGGAATGATGCATTTTCCATAATAACTTTCATCACAGCATTAGCGTGACAAAAGTATGCCTATTTCTAACTTTTGTGTTATTTTAATTATTCATCCTTCAAATTATCCAGCTTTGATATAATATATTTATGGATGCATTTTGCTCTGCTAGAAGATATATCAGTGTCTTGGATGCATAATCACCAGTAGGTGTCAGTTAAGGCAACATCCTGTAGAGAGTGCTGCCCTCTCATGGAAAATGCATAGACATAGGGGAAGGCGGGGCACCATCTGCCACTTTTTACTTTCTTCCACCTTTAAGTATGAAGTGACAAGCTGATAGTCTATATTCATCTTACTAACAGCATATAGTTGAATCGCGTTAATGTATTTTAATTTATATAGAGAGAAATGCTGTCTTTACCCAAATTTGGTCAGGTGGCTCATGGTGCCCCATTCTATAGCCTGACTTATTAGTCTGGAGAGCCCCCCCCCCCCCAGCTTAATGGTGCCCCAATCAATCTATAGGGGTACCTTAAGCCAGACTTGGGGCACCATGAGCCAAAATAACAAACAATTCAGTTTTGCTAAAAGAGGCTTTAATTAGTTTGGTTTAATAATGGGACAAACTTGTATTACCATACAAAGGTATAGTGCAATCAGTATTTAATTAGGAATCTTTAAAAGCCCAAGCTGCAGGTAAAAATATGTAAGAATAGTGACATATATCTGACATATCTGCATGTTTTCATGACATTTAAGTCAAAAGATACTGATAAAATCTGTGTGTCATGGGTGATAATCTGACGAAATTACATTTTAGGCCTATATAGGCCTACACTATTTTATACTTGAAAATCACCAAGCCAGAAATAAAGAAATAATGTCAAGCCCTGAACTGCACAAAACATGGCTTCATTTGGCCTGTTAAATTTATGTATTTATGTTAGGTTATTAATATAATACAATTAAAGCTATTCGCAGTCAGGCTACTGGGCTCAAGATGCCCCACAAACCTGCATATATATACGACTCTATACATTGATGCAGTTAAATCCCGTGCAACTTATCTGCAATCATTGCGGCAATGAGGTTATTTTACAAATGAAATGGCATATACGTCTACATTGCTTACTTCTCACTGACAAATTGGCTATACTGGATTCTAAATCAAATAATAAAGACATAATAATATTTTACTGGTGAAAAGTGTAAATTCAAAAATTTTAAACATTTTCAGGTTGAAAAATCAATATGCAGTGACTTAAATGAAAATCTACAAAACACACAACATTAACACACAAGTTTGTCGAACCAACAAGTCAAGGGTGGGCTCAAGGTGCCCTGCTCTCTCTATGCCCATAGTTTGTATACATTTTTACTTTTCCCTATCAGGCGAGTTTAAACAAAATAAATAAAATAGGGGAGAGTTGCCGGATTGGACTTGCAATGCTCATTTGGAAATGTTCCATCACATCAGGTGCAGATTCAGAAATTTTTCACGGGAGGGTTGACAAATTAAAATGTATTTCTGGGACCGCTGAATTTTTTATATATTTCTAAATAAAAAAGTACTAGGCCAAGGGGGTTTAAATCCGCTACTGTATATAATTGATTGTTTTTTTGGAATGATTCAATATATTCTGATTTCAACAGCTCCAATCTAATTCACACAAAATAACTTAACTGTGGTTTAGATTGCAAAACTTGTCAATTTTGAATGAGAAATACATGGTAATAATTTAGCATTTTAGCGGTCACAAGTCAAAATGCTGGCTTTGTTAATTTCCGAGATTGGACCAGTAAAATTGCTGCAATTGGACTAGAGGCCACAATTTTACGAAAAAAGACCCACCCAACCCTGGTGGCTTTTTTTCTGATCCAGTGCATGTTTCTCCAGCTTATTATTTTTTCTAGTTATGATGGTGGTTCAATTGAGGAAACAGGGTGGTCCACTTTGGAAAAGAAAACTTAAAAACCACATTTTCTAATTTTTGGTGCAAGTTCTTAGGCCTACCCTAGAAATACAGAGTTTATCACAAACCACTTCCCCTCAAGAGCCCCTGAAATTGCCTTTAGGGCTTAGGTTATAGGTCTAGTGTAAGGTGTATTTGTCAAGCATTGCTGTTGGACAAGATTACTTCAAAAATGAATTTTCTTACTGCAGCTTTGCACCATCAAATTTTGCAAATCATCTCTTCAGGGTCACAGAGGTGAGAAACTTCATATGTGACAGTCAAATATTATAAATAATATATTGTTTGTGCTGGCACAGCCTTCCAGAAGTTGAAATCAGTAATTTGTGTTTACATTCAGTAAATGCAATATTGAGATTATTGATCAGCTCAAATGCAAACGACGGCCTAAGTGCTTTTAATGTTCAGGATGCTGCAGTGGAAATTTGAAGAGACAACCTGCTATCAATGCATTCCCCACACCTTATACTGACGTCAGATAGTAATAACTTCAAGTGATAACTTTTGAGTTGATTTGCATGTATCTATTCATGGGAAAAAGCATGCTTCACCAGTTTGAATAGATATCTAATTCCAAAATATCATTTATAGCATCAAATTAATTGAAAGTTGTCCTTTCGAGCATCATTAGAATAAAATCACCAAATAAAACCTGGACACTGGCTGCTTTAGTGGAATGAAAATTTAAAGTAAACATGCATTAATTCAATTGGACATTTATTGATATCTAAGGATGGGCCATGATTAATTTCTTTATTTTTGTAGATATCCATCAGTATAATAGATAGGATTGTCTTGTTTTTATTTTGTTCCCTGATACTGAGATTTTAAAACCAGATTGTTTAACAATAAGATAATGTAATTTTCTTTCTTTTTGACAGTTAATATTGAATATGACGAGCACAAGCTCTTCTTCAGTCTTGAACATTGGTTGGTAGCGATTAGTTAACTGAAGTCATGTTTCTCCTCCATCACAGAACATTCGTCAGAATTTTGTATCTCCTCCCTGTCTTTTAGCTGAATACTTGGGGTAAGCATTTGTTGACTTAATTTACTTTCCAAAAAATTGATATTGCAATAAGTTTAAAACAATATTGGGAACAATTAAGGCATTAAGATTTAGCAAAATATGACACAGTGGGTGTTTATTCCTTTTGGACCAAACAGTTTCAGACAATATGTATATCTCTTACTAAGAATAAACTACACATATGTACATATGCAGCAGGGACAATGTTAACCCCTTTCTAGCTATCTTAAAATGTGATGACACTTACCCATAAACCTCAAATTATACATATATTACAAAGATACAAAAGTAACACAACCTTTCAGGTCCTTCTCGGTCTAGTACTGCACTTAGTGTTTTCCAGTGTTTTTGAGTCTAGCTGCACCAAGCGATTAAAATTTAAGTCTGCAGATTAAAATTAAAATTTCAAAAAGTGTAAATAATTATATTTTACTTAATCTCACCTTTCTGCTCTCAGTGAGCCCTCGAAGGTCCTGGGCCTCCACGCGGCGAGGGTGGAAACACTTGGGGTGAACTCCTCTATCCCCAGTGGCTAAAACAGGACAGTGCGCATTGCACAAGCTGCTCCAGCTATCCAATGCAGACACTTATTGATTTTTTACATGCTTCTGGTTTCTACTACCAACTATAGATAATCAATCTTACCCTAGAGAGCCTCTACATAGCCCACTCAGGTGCTGATGAGGTGTTAAACAATAACACTACCTACCTACCTATCCGCTCTCAGTGATAGGCAAGGGGAGTCCTTTGGAGTCCAGATCCTCCATGATATGTTTGAAGTGATATGTCCTGTAGTATGTGAGTTTCATTAAAGAGGCCTGACTTGGAAGGAATAACTATGTCACCTGCTGTTATAGGTTGTTTGTGTGTGTTTTTTCCATCAACCCATTACTATCTAAAATCAAAATATCACTACTTATTGCCTAATGATGAATTTGATTTGTGATATTCTATAATGTATTCACAAGACCATTTAACATATATATACCTTCAACACACAACCAACATTCAGCACATTCATAATTTTAATACAATTTACAATATGACTTGTATAAGTATGTATGTATGTAAATATGTGGTACATTTATTTATCTATATATTTACTTTGTTTTCATTCTCTTTATATACTTCTTATATATTACATAAATAATTTTTATATTATTTTGTTTTTTTTCCTTTCTTTTTGCACCAGGAGGCTTCCATAACAGCTGTCTGGCTACGGAGGTCTCCTGACAAGACAAAAGCATGACTGATGGCCCTCTCGATCATTTTAATGCAATGAAATGATAATCAAAGTTGCTAAAAAAACATCTTACACAGCTGTCAGAAACTTCATCTAAGTTTGCACTGTGTGCTTCCAATTAATTCAGAATTTGTTGAGCATTGCTGTGACTTTCATGTAGAAAAGCGCATCATAATGAGCTCCCTCCTATTGATTTGATTTAAAGATCTTTATGGTGTATACTATCCTCTGTTTAAAATGACTATAGGTTGGTACACTATTTTATAAAGGCAAAATGTCTGCAGCGTTTTATTTGCAAAAGCTGATTTTCCGTAAGGTAATCATTTAGAGTGAAAAGAGCTCCTTGTGCTTGGGTTGATGATGACCGAGAGATCTTGGCGATTGCATAGGTTGTGACAGCAGAGCCATCCTTTTGGGTAATCCTTGAAGCCTATCTTTATATTGACATATAATCTAAATTACATTAGCATTGTTTCTTAGATTTTTTATTGATTTTTATCCAGAAGGTTGCAAAGCAAGCCTTCAGGATATTGTCAGAGGATGAGTTGTGAGAGAGTGGAACATTCAGAAAATTTTTCAAATGAATCTAGGCTCAGTGGATATCAAACTGAACAGTGCCACATAGGGCTCAGTATACTTTAAAATATATAGATTAAAAATATTCGGCTCGTTTTTGAGAAAGATATCAGTAGTTTGCAAAAAAATGCTATTTTCGCAGCATTTCGCTGTTTTTGTGGCTCTTGGCCTTGTGTGCAACCCACCTCAGTGCCCCTGGCGGCGAATTTAAGAACTAGGCATACTGAACAGAAACTCAAGAGGTTGTTTGTTTACATTTCGCCGACAACTTCCGGTTGACTTTAGAGCAATATTTTGAAGTTTTCAAGGCTTTGTTATGCCAGAAAAGTGATTCTGACACCATACCAGTGTGTTATTGACTTAATCCAAGGTTTGCAGAGCAAATTCTGGATATTGTCAGAGAGAGAGAGGGGTTGATGTCACATAGAGCTCAGTAGACGTCTATACTTTAAAAACCAGCACCATTCTTCAGCTCGTTTCTTAGGAAAGATATGAGTATTGTGGTATAAAATGAGTGTTTTTTTGCAACATTTTCGCCGTTTTTGTGGCTCTTGGCCTTGTATGCAACCACCTCAGTGCACCTGGTGGCGAATTTAAGAACTAGGTTCAAGCGTCAAAAATGGCGGGAAATACCGCTAATTGGATCCAATTGGATCCCACCTTTTCAGACCTGTCCAGAAATGCAATTTTATAATTAACATAGCACCATTTGGTAGTACTCTAGCACTAACACTCTACCAATCCACTACATGTACAATATCAGCACCTTGTGGATTCAGCGCCATAAGGCTCTAGTTTTCATTGAAATGGTTCATGGGAATGACCGGAACACCCATATTCTCCGGGGTCTTGGCAAACATTAGCAAATTATGAACAAGTCATGTTATGGCACGAGAATGGAATTTACAAAACCATTAACTTCACCGCTTAATTTCTCCTATATGAGTTATTTGTATGTCATCCCCTCTCGATCCTTAGTTACTCAAATTTTTGAAGATAGAGGTCTCAAAAATCCGGCCATGTGGATTGCAGGACCCATTAGATTTTGCAGTTACCAGTCCAACTGGAGTAGTAATAGTGGTGTGGATATGACATTTTAAATTGGGGAAAAAGTGCATTTCAAACCCTGGTTCCAAGTCAATGTTTTCTAAGTCATTAGTTATGTTGACTAACTTATGGTAAAACATGTACCACTGCATGACATTGACTAAGGCTGACTACTTGCATTGATGAAGGCTTACTAGGAGATGAGTCATTTGCAGCTTTCTTAAGCATGAGGCTTATCTCCTTAGAACAATAATGTTCAACTGAAAATTATTTGTACTTCATGTATATATATATATATATATATATATATATATATATATATATATATAAACCAATGCAAATGGCTCGACTAGTAAAATATTATTTTGGGTGTAAGATGAATAGTGGGAATGCACTGGCTGATGCTTTATTCAATGTTAAAAAATGTCACCATTGCCACTGAACAAAATGCTAGTGTCTTTTAATTACAGGTTCATGTCAATGTCCAAACCAAGGCCAGTGGATAACAAGGAATGACTCAAGATTACGAACAATGGTGTCAAAATATCACAACATTGAGTGGTCATCTTGCAAACAGAATTCTTGCAGAGGACGCTGTGGATTTACTGGTATTCTATACTCACTTTTTCTATGCACATGTGATGAACTTTGTGGAAAAATGGGAGAGTGTTGTTTTGATTTTGTATTGTATTGTCCTCAGCATGCTAGGAGAAGCTTAATTAATGTGCAATACAGTGCAATTCCTTCTACTAATCAGTCAAAATCTGCAGCTGAATTTGTCATCGATTATGCATTACGACTGAAAGCATTTCACAGATATGAGACCCAACATGAAAAATGCCTGTTATTGGATCGTTGCGCTAGATTGCATGTGACAACAGAATGTCCAGTTACTTCAGTGCACTCAAATAGCGACAATGTAGTTAAAAACAGCTGTCATTCTGATACAAATGCCATACCACAGTATGTGCTATATAAGAAGCAGGATAGATTCATTATTTTTCTTAATGCTCGCTGTGCAATATGCAATGGGATAAATTCATCTGAACTACGGCCTTTTGATTTTACATACTTTTGTAAAGAGGGTGATGTGGTTCCTTTGAAGGACATATTATACCACAAAGGGCAAAATGATTTCTTCATAGCACTGAACCAGTATTGTATTCAAAGTTATACCTTGGGTATATCAGATAAGGAAACCATGAGAATGGAGAGACAGCTTAAGTGCTCAGCTCAACACGAAAATAGGTATCCTCCACTTGCATCATATCCTATATTAAATTTACTTTGTAAGGTGTATTTGTCAAATATTGCTGTTGGACAAAATGTTTTCAAAAATGATTTATGTGCTGCATATTCTCTTGACAACTTAACTAACAAAGAGAGAAAGTGTATATATCAACAATACAACAACAGTACATCAATGGGACCCAACACAGTGAATTTTAAATTGCTGATGGATTTAAGTGGCAAGCCAAAGCAAATCATGGGGAAATTTATAAGCTTATGCTCTAATAATGGCAAAAAGAAGCACTGCGAAGGATTTCAGTGTCATCAGAGTCAAGTTCGAATCGGTATACACTGTTTTTTACCGAAATACCTAAATTCATTTAACAAATATCATCATGGTGAATTGAAGTTCTCATTTTACATCAGATCCAATTCAACAAACACTGGTGATATAATAAAGAATATTATCAAAAAATATAGCTCATTTATTGAATTTGCTAGATGTGAGAATATGCCCATACCACAATCAAATAGGACTGAACATTTCTTGCTTGTGTGTTCTTCAATTTTCAATATGTACTGGCTCCAACTATTAAACATTGCTACAATCAATAATTCTATAATACATTCAGTAAACATAAGACATACATTTAATGATACTGATAATGATATATGCTCCAATTTAAGCATCAGCACATTTCATGTTAATGATGCTGCACTGGAAAAAGCACCGAATAAAAAGGTTTTCTTAATTGATAAAGAGCATGGCTATTTTTTTGACGCTGAATATGTTCAATGGAACATGGATATATCTTCTGTTTATGGATTGAAGCTGAATTTCACCACTTGCTATGTTAAAATACAACTCTGTCCTAATAAGATGATGCTGACACAAAATGAATATTTACTGTTAGAAAACACATCGGAATCCTCAGTTGTGCTCAAGAAGACAGGGAAGCTCCTATCTCAAAATGAATTCGTCATTCTTGCAGATGGAAAGCTTATTGCCTGCGTGGCTGAAAAACCAGAAACTGCCTTTTATGTCATCACACTAACTGGTACATGTTTGTCTGTCACTTCACTCGTGGCAACATTTTCTATTTATTTGTGGAAAAGCAATCTCCGAACAATCCCTGGTAAAATGACAATGAACTACATTGTGGCTCTTGTGCTTGCTCAAATCCTTCTACAGAGTAATGATGATTTTGTTTCTTATCCGGGAGTCTGCAAAGCAATTGGGGCTCTTCAACATTACTTCTGGCTTACGACTTTTACTTGGTTGAATTGCATGGCTTACAGAATGTACAAGACTTTCACGAATGATCAGTTTACACAGCATCAACTGCAGAGAGGATGCCGTGATCTTATAAAATTTGGTATTCATGGATGGCTGAGTCCTTTGTGTATTGTTTTGCCTTGCTTGTGTCTAGATTTGGTGGACACAGGTTGGTTTAAGTATGGTGACATTGATATTTGCTGGATATCCAATACACAATCTAATAGTGTTTTATATGCCTTTGCTTGCCCAGTGCTATTCTTGGTTTCTACCAACACAATCCTGCTAATTTGCTCTGCATTGTCACTTCGTAGGACTTTCCAGGCTGTCAACCAAGTCCACAAAATCAGTCGGCGTCAAATATTCCGAATCTACCTGGGGCTGTTCACACTCATGGGCACCACCTGGTTGATAGGATTTCTTCCAAATTTAACTGGCATTGACATCTTCTGGTACCCTTTTGTAATCTTGAATGCATTTCAGGGGGTCTTTGTTTTCTGCGTTTTTGGCTTGCCTAACATCATGTGTCGATTCAAGTCTAATTCAGATTACATCAGACGCACAGATTCATGTGTGATGCATTCAGGTAGATACTAACATGTGCAATAAGCAGTGCAATAAAAAGGTTGTTAATATATTTTATGATATAAAACCAAGAGGGTTGAAAAATAATATGCAACCCACCTCAGTGCCCCATGAGTGGTGAATTTAAGAACTAGGACTACTGAACAGAAACTCAAGAGGTTGTAGAGGTTGGCTCTTCAGAGCTGTTTGAGTGCCTGGGAAGGAATTGGAGGGATTCAGAATGGTCAAGAACTACTTTGGGTAAATAATACAGGAGCAAATTTGTTGTGTATAGCAGTTTTGTGATCAGTAATTTAGACCTGTGTTCAGCCTAGCTCCTGGAGCTTTGTTTACATGCCGACAACTTCCGGTTGTCTTTAGAGCAATGTTTTGAACTTTTCAAAGCTTTTTCATGCCAGAAAAGTGATTCTGACACCTCAATATACTTTAAAAAGCACTGAGCACCATTCTTCGGCTCGTTTCTTAGGAAAGATATGAGTATTGTGCTAAAATGAGTGTTTTGCAACATTTTTGCGGTATTTCGCCATTTTTGTGGCTCTTGGCCTTGTATCCAACCCATCTCAGTTCCCCTGGTGGCAAATTTAAGAACTAGGTTCAAGCGGCAAAAATGGCGGGAAACACCACTAATTGGATCCCATCTTTTCAGACCTGTCCAGAAATGCAATTACTAGTGACTTGTATAAATGTTTAATTGTACTTGTGCTTTGTTGAGAGCATGCTACTGTAGGTGTGTCAAGGGTGAATGTAATTCATAATGTAATTAAGCTGAGAATGTTGCACTCATTCACACATTGCATTGAGTAATTAACTCTTAGTCATTGTTATAATTAACATATATATAGCCCCATTTGGTAGTGCACCTTCTGGATTCAGTGCCATAAGGCTCTAGTTTTTAATTTCCGACCGACCGTCTCATGAAAAATGGTCCGAGAAAGTTCCGAGAAACATAAGATCAAAAAACCGTGGCCTAATGATGATGATGATGATTTATTCAGGCACAATTTACAAACTGAAATTTATATGAAAAGGATGTGTGCCTTTGTGAGACTCCCCTAATGTCACTTTTGGAAAGCTACCCAGTGGAGATTTTCAGTCATATACTGTTGTTTTATTAATTTTATAATAATAACTATATCAAGCTTCAGGATATAATACAGGTCCTGGCAACAAGAAATCCTGTGAATGTGGATAATGATCTTCAGGTTTGGTGCTTTTAACACCAGACAGACCGTCCTGAATGTGCTCCAAATACTTGTCAGGGATCATCTGATTACCAGAGCAAGATTAGAACTTTGTCCTGAAGTGACGGTGAATTTAAAAGTGCATGCTGTAAGGACAAGTAGCAATGGACATTCCATAATCAACCTCCCATATATTTGTTCTACATTTTAGCATATTCAAAGTCCATTGACACCGTTAGTGTAATACGTAATAAAAATATTGCACAAACCCAATTAAGTTTTACTTTTTGTACTGGTGTGTACGTATGCCTGACTGTATTTCATCTATTTGGATCACCTACTTCTGAATTGAGAAATATCTGGCTCATATCTTAGCAGAAACTGTCTTTCTTCATGCTCATTTTACACAATGACACTGCAAGCGGTGATGAAGGTGCTTGTTTCTTTTTATCCAGAAGGTTGCGAAAGCAAGCCTTCAAGATATTGTCAAAGACCATAAAAATGTGAGTTGTGTGAGTTGGTTGAGAATTTTTCAAAATGATATAACTTGACAGGGATTGAGTTGAGTCACTGAGAGTATGGCTCAGAAGATACATAGAGCAATTGCTCAAAATTTTTCGGCTCGAAAGTTCAAAAGAAATTAGGGTAAAGGCTGAAATGAGCTATAAAATTGTCTGTGACGACTGTTTGCAGACATTTTTTTTAAAGCCGCACGAATTGAAGGTGGACAGGAAGTAAACAATATGTCCGCACAAAATAGCAGCTTTTTTAGTTTTGTGCAACTTTGTTATTTTGTGAATTTAGATGTTGAAATAAAAAAAAGTTAACTCCAAATCCTTGTTCACTGCACTTTCTATTCCTGGCCTTAGGCAAGCCACTAAGTCTTCACTGCCACTGTCCACCTGGCGGATGGGCACCTGGCTCGATAAGACTTAGATCAAAAGAAAGATATATCTGCCACCAATTACCCATGTGAAATACGTGTACCTGCTGTATACTCCCCAGGGAGCTAAGCTGGAGAGCCATGGGAGCCACCATGTACAGCATGGCTCTGAAAAATATTGTAAATTTCAATAATAAATACACGTCGTAAAGCACCTTTGAACATGCTTGTTCATTAAAAGGCGCTATAGGAATATAAAATATGATATATGATAATGATATTGAATTTCTTTTTTTATCATTTGAGGCAAGGAGGGTTCAAGCAATGTTGATAGCTTGAGCATAGGCTAGATGTAAAAGTATTGATTTAAAAAATCAATGAATGTGGCTGGTGATCTCAGTCTTGCTGGTGTCCAATTTGGTCCAAACACTATAAAAGCTGCAAAGATCTCCGTACATTTGCCAGGAGTCCCCTGATTATACCAGAGTGGGATTTGAGCCTCATCCTGATGCTGGCAGATTCAAAAGGCTGTGTATGACATGGACTGTGCATACAGGCTGTTTATAGTATAGACTGTGCCTTTTGTTAGTATTTTGAAACTCCATTATCAAGAATTCTCATATTTGTTTGGCATACATGTTCAAGGGCCCATTAATGCCTGTGATAAACTAATAAAATGTTGCAAACAACTGACCTTCTGTAAATTATTTTACTGAATGTATTAATGGTATTTATTTGGACCATGAAGCTTTCTGAACTGAAATATTTTTTTCTGGATCTGCCCCTGTCAATGTGATGTTATGATGACGAATCAACTTTGTAATTAAAAAAAAGGCAATTTACATAACATTCACTTATGCTACAGGGGCATACATTTCCGTAAGTATGTCCTTAAACATTACAAAGGAAGATATCAATATCTTGGTCAACGAGGTGATGACTAGTTAATCCAGATGCGGTTCTCTTATTTTTTCCATATATGTGTAGATTACTTTTTCATCTGATTTTCAAAATATAAAGTTTGTCAGATGAAAAAATAACTTTTGGTTGTTGCATTATGCCAGATATTCGCAAGACAATTTTTGAGTCATTAACGATGGAGATTGGAGAATGAAACAAACATGTTTATTGAATATAATTTGAACTTATGCGTTTTTACTGAAGACTTGACTAATCAAGTTTAAAGTAAGATTTTCTATTAAAGAAATATAAATGAAAAATAAAAAAAATAATAGGTATGTAGAATTAGTTTTTTTCTGATATGTTTTTTATAAATTTATTAGAGTAAGAATAATATGGTCCCCCTATTAAGACATCTATGGTGGCCGAGGAGTATATTTTCTGGTGCGAAACTTCGCCCCCCAACAGAAGAGATTTTACCCCCCCCCCCCGACAGTAGTTCTCACCACGAAAGTTTCCAACTTTCGGCTAATCAATTAACTGCAGATATGCAGGTTTTTTAAGAGTAACTCCTACTTTCACTATTTGTCACATCTACAACCTGTCAGGCGTGCATTATGTAGGTATACCAATGACTGGGTATCCAACCAGTGACTAATGGAAACCTGTGTTAATGCAACCTTATCTATAGATCTATTTTATCTAAGATACTGGGTAAGTTATTAGAGGGTGATGTCTTGCTCCCTTAGTTGTAGTAATATCATATTTCTGCAGTCTATATAGTTTGGGTACAATCTTGCAAAAAACAATTTTTTCTTACAAGTGTTTTTGTCCTTTTACTCGATTAATATTGCAACTATACCATTGTACTTGATAGAGGCATCCGTGGCTCTGCATAAAATCTCTGAACGTTCAATATTTACGGAGATAATTATCTAAAACCAGCCGTGAGGGGGGCAAGCTGATAATTTGTCGAAAGTTGGTATTTTTTATGGCACGAAATTGGGACTGTCGTGGTGCAAAAGTTGGGACTGTCATGGTGCGAAGATAACTGTCTCCCAAAGAAAACCAGGATACCACGAAGTGAACTCCTCTGCCACCATGCGTTCCTTTGCAATTATTGCCATTTGTACCATAAAAAGAAGATGGTCAATAGAAAAACATAATCATTACGTCTATCTCTGGCAGTTGGTCATACAAGTTGACTCAGTTTCAGACCCAGTAGCACCGAGACACTGCACCATAGAGACGGGTTATTAATATATATTTTTGCCTATTATTATGCGGTTTTGTACCCATAGAACTGAGCACCCTTGTATGACTCCCACAGGGAAAATATCGCCATTCATATCCGTTTCCTGTTTCAACTATTAGGACTATAGGGGTCTAAAATTTCATCAGTGATGACCATGGTGTTATTTTCCAAAATACATAAAATTTACAAGTTACTGAAGCTTTCTTGTTAATATGTCATTCCATACCTTCGGCTTGGTTGATATTTTTCTGACAAGCTAGAGACTCTTCATCAAAATGTGAAAGATATCACCCTTGTGTATGTTAGGCCTATGCCTTTATTGATAAAAAAGAGCCCCATGTCCCCCTGATCCCCCCTGAATTAATGTCCAATCACATAAATATAATAGAAATGTGTACTTACAATATTCTCTGCCATGATATGATAATTCAAAGTATATTGTTGCATAATAACAGAATACAGAATCAAACATCTTCAGTCCAATGTACATAACAAACAAAAAACTACAAAAAGTACACACAAGTAATTATGTTATATGCTCCTGACCTATAAGTCCCAAGTTTGAAGCAGACAACATTTTGAAGTGATTTTCATAGTGCTCCATTCAGTGTTCAGTATATATCTCTAGAGGCAGTGCCTGCGAAATATTTTTCATAATGATTTCATGTCTGACATTTGAGTGCCTCGTCTGACTAAACTATAATTATTTTAACAAATAAGAGAGGCCCGTGTGTTCTGTCTCTGGTGTGGAATCCAAGCCTATCATCTCATCATTACACCTGCCTCAGTCAGCTGATCGTATAAGCTAAGCTTCACATACTTAGCACTGCTGAAATATGCATGAAACATAATTTCAAAGGGTTAGCACAAAACTGCATTGTTTCTATCATTTCTAGAAGTGGAGTTCTGCTAGTCCCCACTATTTTTACTTGAAAGGATATATTTTAAGTACCTATAAGAAATACAAGTGACAGTGCAGTCCCTGCAACATTTTCAGACAGTGTTTATGTCTAGGCCATCATTTCTTGTTAAATTTTGTACTTTTTGGTTACATTGTCAACTATTATTTTAAAATTGTTATCAAAATTTGTCAATCATTGACATATTAACCAACCAAAAAAATTTAATTAAAATATGCATTCCCCTCCCACACCTTGACCAATACAATATAACTGAATTTTGTCGGACAAGAATTTCTTCTTTTTTTTTTGCTTGTAAAATCTGTCCAAGGTGACAGCCACTTTCTGTCATGCATTGAAAAATATATATATTTGCAAAAGCGAGCTTTTTAAAATAGCATGATAGGCTATACTATGGAAGCGTAATGCTGCCAACTGCCAACCAATTCCGAAATGTTATTTAGCAATTATCAAAAAATTTTGGTAATCAGCAAACTTTTTGTTGTTGTAATTACCAAATGTTTTTTCGTAATGACTAAGATTTTTTTTGGTAATTACCAAAAGTTTTTTCATAATTACCATAATTTTTTTTCGCAATTACCAAGAGTTTTTACTCCAAGTTATCTTTAAATGGTATTCAATAAGGATACTAGATATCTAATTGTCACACTTTATATTTTGATAAAAGATAAACTTTCCACCTCTGTAATGTCCAACAAGTTGTGAAATGTCTGATGTGCGAAATACCGATTTATGTATTAATTTATAATGATGAAACCCTCTTCCAATAATGACTGAATGAGTAATCTTGTGTATGTAGATACCGAAATTTGAAGTAGATAGCCGTTGTTTTTAATTGGCTTGCCTTCATTACTTAATTTAAACAAGAGTAGGCTAATTGCTACAAATAAGTTTCGAAACATTTTTAAAATTATTTTCTTTTTACTTGAAGTGCTCTGTATTCTTTAAAGTTTTTAAATCATTTAGCAATCCTGCAGTTTATTTGAAATGTGCACCTATCTATCTAAAGTTAATTGCTACTGGCTGCAGAGATCTCTGCTTAGTCAAGTGTGTCATTGGAAGTGCAATTTCGGTTATTATTGTAAAATAGGCCTACTATTGAGCTACACTGCCTGATTTTCATATCAAAACCACCATGTTCCAAAAAAAAAAGAAAAAAAAAGTAAATTTTTATCTTATTTACTGAAGTTTTTTCACTCATTTCGTTTTTAATGTAAACTGTTTGGAAAGAGCCAAAACACATTCTCCACTCAAGAACTTGGCATTTCTGAATTTCTGACACAATCACTCAAGTCCATATACATAATGATATATTTCTCTACATTTGTGTGTGATTACTGAGCTGGCTTAGTTATCCTGAAAAAGAGAAAGTTACAAGGAAATTGCACAAAAACCTTTGATGATCACACCGTCCTAAAAAAATATCAGAGAAAAACCGAATAGGCACCAATGACGTCACAGGCCATTCCTCATAAACTACAAGTTGTGGGCATCACTAATAACATGCATCTTTATTTAATTTAGAAAGGTAAATGTCAAACCTAAATTAAAAACAAGTCACAGTTCTGCCTAAAAAAAAAAACATAGTTCAAGTTTGTTTCTCTTGTTGCATTTTCGACGCATTGTTCATGGAATCACAGGCGTTTGCCATCATGACAGCCCTTAGCAAGTTAGTATACTGTAAGACCAAGGCTACTGACTTTGTCAAGAACAGCTTTTACTCCCCCTGCGTAACTGCCTTCAATGATGGGGCTAGTTTCAGTCAATAATATCACACATCAAAAATGGCTATATTATATAAAATAATTTTCCTTCTTATTCTAAGTGATTTACCACTATATACAAGGAAGTCCTTGCCTGTATGCTGGGAAATGTTCAATTCTCATCTCTAATGCCAGATTAGCATATTTCACCATCTACACACATGATGGCGCTTACTGATTGGCCAATATCTCCCAAGCACAGTCTGCTGTCAGCTTTAAGCCAATTAATTACCATAACTGAGTAATCTTTGTTTAAAGAATTGAGTGTATTCAATGCAAACAAAACAAATTGATATGCAATTTACTGTAGCATTCAATGCCATAAGCCAGCCTATATGCTATTAAGCTAATTTGTTTGTATTTAAGTCCAACTGGTAAACTAGCAAAATAATTGCCATCAGGGCATTTCCTAATGTATTCAGCTACATTCTGATTGGCAGTTGCAAATGACATAGGGGGCTCTTGAGATGAGCAGCCAATTAAGGCAGTCAGTAGCCTTGGTATTAGTTAAAGTATAAGTGTGTCATCTGAGCGATATTTGGCAAACGCCTGTGATGGAATAAACATTTTTGACGTATGCCCAAAACTGTCACCTAAGTAAACCTCACCAAAATGAGGAACATGGTGGGATTCCCGGGTGTCCACCAGGTCGACCTAGCCGGCACCCTACAGGGAGCAGTCAGTTTTCAGTAATTGCCAGAATATGAGAGCACAGAGCTGACCCAATGGGAAATTTAGTACATGTGGGCAAAAGAGGATGACCCAGTGGGCCCTGAGTGAGGAAACCCAGTGGGACATCCATAGGCCCAGTAGGATACTTATAACCTAGTGGGACTCCCACTTACACAGTGAGGAGGTGAGGAAGCCCAGTGGGATACCTCATGACCTAGTGCGTGGGACCCTTTTACAGAGAGAGGAGGCGAGGAGACCCAGTGGGATACCTTGAGCTAGTGGGCCCCCCTCTCACACATGAGGAGGTGAGGAAGCCCAATGGGATACCTCAGGACCTAGTGGGACCCCCCCTCCCTAACAGAGTGAGGAGGGGAGGAGACCCAGTGGGATACCTTGAGCTAGTGGGAGCCCCTCTTACTGAGTGAGGGGGTGAGAGACCCAGTGGGATACCCCTAAAGATAGTGGGACCCCCTCTCACAGATGTGGAGGCGAGGAGACCCAGTGGGATACCTCATGACCTAGTGGGACCCCCTCTTACAGATGAGGAGGCAAGGAGACCCAGTGGGATACCTCATGACCTAGTGGGATCCCCTCTTACCGAGAGAGGAGGCGAGGAGACCCACTGGGCTTCCTCACCTCCTCATCTGTGAGAGGTGGGTCCCACTAGCTCAAGGTATCCCACTGGGTCTCCTCGCCTCCTCACTCTAACTTGGGTCCCAGCAGGGCCCCACTACCTTTAGGGGTATCCCATTGGATCTCCTCGATCACCTCCTCATCTGTGAGAGGGGGTCCCACTAGGTCATGAGGTATCCCACTAGGCTTCCTCACCTCCTCATCTGTGACTCAAAGACTGTGAGAGGGGGGGGGGTCCCACTAGCACAAAGTATCCAATAACTGCTATATCTTCTCAGAGTAGCTTAGGGTCTCCTCGCCTCCTCACTCTAACTTGGGTCCCAGCAGGGCCCCACTACCTTTAGGGGTATCCCATTGGATCTCCTCGATCACCTCCTCATCTGTGAGAGGGGGTCCCACTAGGTCATGAGGTATCCCACTAGGCTTCCTCACCTCCTCATCTGTGACTCAAAGACTGTGAGAGGGGGGGGGGGGGTCCCACTAGCACAAAGTATCCAATAACTGGAGTCCCAGCAGCTATATCTTCTCAGAGTAGCTTAGAGTATCCCACTGGGTCTCCTCACCTGCTCACTCTATAAGGGGGTCCCACTACCTTTAGGGGTATCCCAATGGGTCTCCTCGCCTTCTCGTTCTAACTGGGGTCCCCCAAGGTTATGAGGTATCCCACTGTGCCTATGGGTATCCCACTGGTTCTCCTCACCTCCTCTCTGCATTTTGGGTATCCCATTGGGTCCCATGGTGCCCACTAGGTTTCCTCAAATCCTCGATTTTTAAACTAATTGCTCCCTGAAGGGGTGCCGACTGCGTCAACCCAGTGGGCAGCCTGGGTGCCCAGTATGACTCCTCACACAGGTGAGTGATATGAACCTCAAAACTGTATCAAAACGCAAGTTAACGGTTTAGGATTTCCCTATGTGAAACCGCGCTAGCTGAAAAAAGTAGTGTTCAGATGACCTTGCTAAATTACATGACGTCATCTTTCTGCAGTGACTTTGTGACGTCATCCCGGGTGCCCCCCCCCCCCCCCCCAAAAACATTGTGCCCCCTTCCAAAAAACAACATTGTGCCCCCCCCCCAAAAAAAAAACAAAAAACATGTGCCTCCTGAGTGCCTAACCTAGCTACGCCACTGAGGCAGTTAAAGTAAAGGTCCTACTCTTGATTATTAAATCTATCTACACATGTAGCCTATGTGTGGCAGCTGCATTGCTTTGAATGGGTACTTTCCCGCCAAAATCAGGCAGCAATGGCGCGCGCATGTTTTCCCACAGTGACGTTGTAGGCGCCCAGTCCTCAGCTTCACTCAGCACGTAGGGGGCGGGCTTCTTGCTGCAGGGACGGTCGATCCTGCATTGATCGTGCACTGGCGTCACACGGCCAATCTGTGCATACATTAAAAGTTGTTATGATTCAGAAAGTCATAATATTGCAAAGATTAAACAGACGTTGTACAAGCATGTTAAGGTGCCATCTGTTTAGCCCTAATTATTCCATCCTATGAATTATTATAATGGGCGCATTACGTCATGTGCTTGAGGGATGCAGAGCTGTAGCATCGATGAGTTGGCGCCAATGATTGCAACACAGCGCTGGCAGCTAGGCTGGCCAAGGTGCTGCTGGCTCATGAGCCAGGCTCGAACTGCATACACTGGGACCCAAGTGGTGTAGGATGCTCACTGCATGCTCATAGCTACTACCTCAACACTTGTCTCAGCATCATGCTATCATGCACACTTTCTCTCATTTCTCCTCCAGATCAGACGTGATTATACTTTGCGCGGGAAAAAATCCACACCTGGCGCACAAGTGCTCTCCAAGTTTCCAGGATACACATTCCATGACGTTTGAATCGATGAGAATGACAACAGGATATTATCCTGGTAGAGATAATGAAATGTAGGTGCTCTACATAGATTGCCACTAGATTTCCAAGCAGTTTTAGTTGCATTGCATAGTTTGTAAGAGCTGTAAAAACTGCCTTGTAAATAACATTTGCTTTATTTTCATTATTAACCCATTTGAGTTATTGCTGATTATGTAATTTGAATAGATACTGTTATGTGCTCAAATTTTAATGTATTTGGATTGTAATAAAGCTAAACATTGTATTTGTCAATAAATATCAAGGTCGAAATGTAATTTCCTGGAATAAATTCTAGGAATATGAGAAAGTGAGTTAAGTTTATTATTTTTGTAAGGAAATAAGCAGCGATGTCACTGCATGCACTTGGAAATGCTGGAAGAATGCTTTGGTTATAAAATAGCACGGGGATTGAAGGAATTGGGCCTGAATTGAGTGATCTAAGAGAACATAAACAGAGATCCAGTCTAGCCAGGTAATCAAGGTCTAACTTAGTTCCACGGAATCCCGCGTCGTGGCGCTGCGTGGCCTAAATATTCGCCATGCAAGTGCAAGAGTGATGCTGGGTCAACTTAACCATGAATTTGGATAACTCTCTACAGGCACTGGGCTCAATTAGGGATCGAATTTTAAGAGAATCAGGGCCTGGAAACATTCACGAGATATGCCAGCAGTTTCTGGAGGTGAGGTTTTCCCTTAATCCGGGTGAATTTTGGCTGTGTTTGTCGCAAGTTCAAGTACCAAGCGCTGGTGAAAAATGGCGGTGCTAGGCTGTAGACAAAACCGCAATTTGCTGCGGACAAATTCCCGCTTAAAATCTGCTCGTTTCGATTTATTGTGGACAATAGACAATCTAATCGGTCATTTGGGTAGTTTATAGGTCTAGATCGGGCTAATTCGGGAGTTAATTCGACGAATATGGACGGCTAGCGATCATTGTTTGCATTTTGAGGGCACATCTCAAAATGAACGGAACGAATCAACTGCTTGCAAATTCTCCTAACATTACTTGAATTAGGGGCTCATTTTGTAAACATTGGGCATAATTAATGGATCGTTGTGTGTTTAAGTGTGTTATTGTGTATATTTGGGGTAAATATATGGCATAATATGGCAGTTTAGGGGGGAACCTGTCTTTGGAATTCGGTTATAATTTTATGCCAACAGACATTGGGCCAATAGGACTGAAGCTTGCAAATCGTGTACAATTAAACAAAAATGGTCTCTCATAAATGTCAATTTGACCCTCTTAGTTTAACTCTCCCGGCAAATACCTATCATTCCACTGTTCAGTTGTTGCCTTAGCCATGGAGGTCAAGGATATGCCCTGAAAATTCCAACCTCGAGTCGATAGAAACTAGGCCAAGTTGTCTATTGTAAAACTCAATGTCTATTCTTCAATGTGTATGCTCAGCCAAGCTTGACAGCTACTAATATAAGAAAGTGTCTAGAAAATACCAGACTTGAGTTCCTTTCAAATCTGTGTTACCACTAGTGTTGTTGCACTCCATATTACACATGTATTGATATTGTAGTATTCTTCAAGAGACCCATTGTTTTGTAGTACACTCATTCATACTCATAATCAATAACCTATTGTCCATTTAATGAACTCTATTGACCCGAAGATAGGTTGGATAGTGCTACATTGTATGTCACTTGTCAGTACACTTATAAAAAGATTTCAATTCACAAACAATATAAAAACATTACTTCAGTTCATTTGTGGGATTATGATAGAATTATCAGTCTGGTGGTCTTGTTAAATATTGATGAAATTTGCTGATTGTACTGGAAATATAAATTATTTAATCATATTTAGGACAATGACAAACTGGTGTTATTGCAGTATTTATATAAATAGAAAGACAATTTTTTCTAAATAAGCAAGCTATGGTTTATCAAATCACCATGCCTGTCTCTTTCTTGGAATGTTATGACATATTTCATTGTTTTAAACCTGAACAAATCAAATCAGAATTATAGCGATCAGTTATATCTGTAAATATTACTAAACAGTAAATACACAATTCTTGAAAACATTCATTACAATTTGGTAGTTGTTGTGTTTAAAAAAAAATTGTCGGCAGGGAGTCATCATTATAGTCATAGATTTATAGTTTATTATCTTGCTGTTTTGTCTCCAATTCTTTGTGAAATGATAGATTTATTTTCCAAAAGTTGGGTACATTTTTGTGCCTGTATCTGCCTGGTATTTTCATATTATGTGAGCATTCTCAAGAAAAATGATAAAACAAAAAAAAGGCATTCCTGTGAATGGTTATGATTTATGTCATATGTGAGTAATTTCATGTTTGAATGGAAATACCGAACTTTGTATAATCCTGTCTGATAAGTCCATTCATGATAATGTTTTAAAGCATTTAGTAAATGCTTATCAAAACCATAGCGCTGCCTAGACAGCAAACCCTCAGCAAACGTTTGGAAACCTGTGGAAACAGTAACATATAAGAATGCTTGCAATCTTTCCTGGCCATCTTAGTCTCTGTGTAATACAATATGTACTATAATACTTAGGATATGTTTATATTGTTGTCAGAATGTAGTTCTGTGCTCTAAATGTATGTTAATTGCTATAGGTATCAGCTTTCAACAATTAACAGTAGATGTTTTGTAATGTTTTAATTTATATGAAACACTCCGTGGTGGAGTTAACAATGATGTATATGATTAACAGTAACATGTATGCCAAACATATATAATTGCTATAATATTGAAAATCTTGAGAGTCATAATGAGTTAGTCCATCAATTTTGGCCCATCTTATTGAGCTAATGTCATTGAAAGGCTTTAAAATAATATCTCGATCCGAAAATGCTTTATTGCTTCCCAGATCAATACCTGAATTGCAAAAAAGGCATCTTGTGTTCACAGTCTCTCGCACCTGGCTGCTTATTTGCTGTCAATAGTGATCAACCAGCCAATTTGCCCATATATGGTGTTGTATGGTGGTTTATAAATCATATATACATTGAGGTGTAAGTGTTGTTATGTCGTCAGTGTGATGCGGTTGATTCAGAGTCGGTTGCAGTGATTCAATGTCGGTTTGTTATTGTGGTCGGTTGATTTGTTGGTCAGTTTTGGTGTGGTCAGTATCACTTGGTTGCAGTATGTCCGTTGTATATATATATATTGTGTTAGATCGGTTGACTTCTTGGTTGTAGTCAAGTGCTTCAATGTAGGTGGTTGTTGTGACGGTTGACTTATTGGTCATACTTGATGTGGAGTTCCTAACGGTTAGCTTGAGGTGGTCCTTGGTCAATTAGGTATTCGCCAAGGGTTTGTTATTATGTTGAACACTAGCTAATGGAACAGTGTTTCAGTAAGTTTACTAATGAGTTGTAATGAGTATGAGTACATAACGATCACATTCTACTTAGTATCACAAAGTACTTCAAGTATCACAAAGTACTTCCATGTATCACAAAGTACTTCAAGTATCATAAAGTCATCAATCAATATGTCACCAACAATTCCACCTGGGGATGTTGATATTTTAATTCCTGGCACCAGGCACTCAAGATTCAGAAAATTACAATACATTCAGATTGATCAATAGTGAACATTTCCTGATGATTTGGTCCAGGATTTGAACCCATGATGACCCTCCGAGTAGCTGACCAATGCCTTAGCCACTATATCATGGGCATTGACCTGGTCTTCCTTGAACAAATAGGCCTATAGAGTGAAGTTGGAACTAGTGGTCAATATTTAAAGTATGGTGCTTATTATTAATTTGTGATATCGATTTGTCTGCGTACATACACCATGCGGATGTACCTCGGAGCAATGGACTGTATTTTTGGACCACCGCCGAAGGCTAATCTGTGTGTGTGGGTGAGATGGCATCTAGACCATCCATAATGGGAAATGGATTTTACCAGGCTCTGAGAGAAAAAATGGATAAAGGACATGCACGGCAAATACAATAGGTCTTCCGCTGTTTGTCTGTTGTCAAAACTGTAAATATGTCTCTAAATGAAACGGAATATGTAAGAGATGGGAATGCTGTCGGTTTATGCTGGTAATTGTGCTTATAAATGCTTTCTTCTGAATGGTAATTCAATAATTTACAGTAATTCGTGAGTGTACTGTTTAACAGTATGTTGGAATGGGATATTTAGGTTAAAATCCTTCATGGTAATATCTATAGTGAACAGATAGCACCAGACCTGTGTTAGTTCTAATGCATTTAAGAACAACCAATCCATACTACGTTAGTTCATTTGAAATTAACAATTAGAGAATTATTTCAATTTCAAATTTTTCCCCTCTAGATCTCAAAAACAAACTGTCTTATTACTCTAATGCAAATTACACATCTCCTTTAGAATGTTTAGACCTCTGAGTGCGGTAAAAACTTAGAATGTCTGTCTCTGGTTCTGCGCGTTTGTTTTATGGATTTACGATAAGCAACTTGATCTGGTGCTCAGCAGATGTAATGATGAGCAGACAATGCTATCTGATATTCCGTCCTCTCCACAATTGATTATTCACGGCCCTGTCTGACATGTATGTGAACACTGATGAAATTTATTTCTCTGCAATTAGATGTATAGAGAATGATCTACTGAAACAAATGACCTCTCCTTATGCTCCTTGCACTGATTTACATTGAAAAAGTCTTTACAATATTCATGGATTGAGATTGTGAATTCAGAATTAAATTTTAGTTCATAAAAAAAAACCCCCAGGATTAGTGTTGTGACTGAAATCAGATATTCTATCGAATGGTTTAATTCATTCAATGATCCAAGAAAGTTTATGCATCAAAGACTGAATCTCTGTGCTTTATTTACAGTAATGACAGCATAATCTTGGTATCATCTTCTATGATAATTGATTTATTGCAAAGCTATCATAATAGTGAAGTGTTCACATGGCTGTTGGACCAATAACACAAAATGTAGAATCTAGCATTGTAAACTTTTACGTTCGGTTTTCCGTTTTTAAGTTGTATTGTGAAAATTTATATTTTTGAATTAGCCATTTGTGAATCATAAGCCCATTAATGCTGGTTTTGTTTAGAATGCAATCTGCATTGGTCAAATTAACCCTTTGTGCTAACGATGGTTCTATTGGTTCTGTTTAAATGATTAATGATGTAATGATGAGATGCTGTAAATGGTTTCATCGTACTGAATATAGACACATTAGTAATCAAGCGGATGCATCATTTACTTTCTTTGCAGTTGACAATTCCTTATCTAAAAATTTCAAGTAGTACATGCTAGAGTCAGACCGGCTAATAATGAATGTCTGTGTAAAATTAATAAGGTCATTTTATGTCCAGGAACAATTTTTTGCCTGTCTTTTACACCCAGACAGACCAGGTCTTACAATGCAATTTATATACCAAGATTGGTTTTTGACACAATCTATTTTGGCAATCCCAAATTGTTCATCATAAGCAGGTCAGACTGTTTTAATGGTATCCTCTTACAGTCTATTGACGATTATCTAGCTCTGTTTAGACTTCAATTTGTATCAAGAATAAAGGCTAGTCATTAACCCTTAAACTCCTATAAATTGTTAATGCACTGATTTTGGTATCGTGCCAGGAAACAGCCATCCGTTCACCTGCCCTATTCTTTACATATTGATTTTTCTCTCTGTATTTTTGTGCTTTTGAACAACTGTATGCTGTGGTAATTATAATTAATTCATCATGAATATTGTCATGAGGAATAGCTGTATAATAGATAAGTTTACTATGATTATTTTGTGTTTTTGTTGTTTTTGTCAACAATCGTCCAAAAAATTGCATTATGAGACAGTTGAGAAGATCCAACATATGATCGAGACAAAGGAACTAAAATTTAAATATCAGATCAATGAGTTCATAAATATATTGAATAAATAAATGGCCATCCATATTTAAAGGCTTTCCATGGATTAGCAGGTGGTGCCACCTGTGGGAAATGATTGAAATGACACAATTAAATGTTGAATGACATTATTATTAAATGGTTGTAAACACATATTAGCAGATTATATTGGTAAGTGGTTGTAAAGGATGATTAATACTTTAATGCGATTGCTTAATAGATTATTTGGCCTTCGACTGATTAATTTAATCCAGCCCATAATATATCATATTAGTGTATTTATTATAAATGCTGATATAACAGTTATTGTTTTGGATATTTATAATGTAATTTCTATAATCAATGACTCTTTTTTATGTCAACTGCTATGAAATATATACTGCCAGATTATATTTGCATTATCACTATTTCAAGCTCTAGTCCACAATATTTACACTTATTTTTATACAAGAATCAGAATGATTTGGCATTAATTTGAGAAATGAGACCCAAGAATTGTTTTAAAAGCCTGTTTTGCAAAATAGCTCAGACTGCGCAGCTAATATTGGACTCCAGGATATTATACACAGACTGTGCGTTGTTACAGGAAGTATTTTACATATCAGATTAAGTTTTTCCTGGGGGAGTGTGAGTAATATAGATGCAGTGATTCATTGAATCAGCAGAAGTTACATTTCATAGAGATAGTCTATAACAAAATAGATTCCAAAGTTATGTAGGTCATTTTCATGGATATGTGTCAAGATGAGTGTTGTTGAGTACTGGGCATCTGTACTATATATATATATAGCTGGCAGAGCAAAATATCCTACTTAAGGGATAATACCAGGATAAATGTGCTTAATGTTTGTGAACTGCCAGGTTATCAGCTCGTCGTTGCAGCGACATTGCTTCTGCCAGGAAAATTGCCATATATTGCTGGCCTTATTGCTGATCAATAATAATGAGGAAATATCAATTATCTGATTTTTGGTCCCGGGACCCTAATTGATATTTATTGATGTCCTTTTGTGACATTCGATGAAAATCTACACGAAATTGAATTCACTGTAGTATACCGCTTGATGATAAGTGTCAAGTAAATCAATGATTGCACTTTAGAAGTTCAATAATCTTTATCATATATTCTTTGGGGACGTTGAAAAACATACAGAGCTGTGCATTTAAATGCCTGGTGTTATTTCATTAACAATTAAAATACTATTACTTCATCTGTTTTTAATGTAAGATGTATATATAGCATTGGTTATGCATGAACTATTTTCACCTGCCTGATAATTTCTTCCTTGTTAGAAATTATAAGGGCCATTCAATGATTGAAATAACTGATTTTAGGATATGATATATATTTGTTGATTATATAATATTTTGGTAAAATATATATATGCTAGTTAATATGCTTTATATTGAGAGAACTTGACGGAAAGTGTGCTAATTGTTTCGCATCGTTTGAAGTTGAACGGTTCCACTCTAATCCTAAATGACACAACATATTTTTTTTTGGAAAAGTAGTTAGTACTAAATTCGCTGATTAGTCTCATTACAGTTTGTATTGACCTGTTGAGGACATGGACGATGTTATCATCAGAAAAAAATGTTAAATGTTTAGCTCAGCTGTGACATGGTGTATGGTGAGATCAATAATATCAATCAACTTATGCATGACTGACAGGCGAAAACTAGAAAGTCATGAAACGGATCTATAAAACGTTGTCAATGTGATAAACAGCTGTATAATTAATTGCAATTTCTCAAATACTGATTCACAGTACGGTGACTTAGCTCCCATTGTATCAATACACTGCGATTTTTGTGACATGCGTATTTTTTTGTAGTTTCAGTGTATTGATCTATGAAAGGTTTTCGATGTAATTTTGAAGCTCTAATCATTGATTGCTAATGGGGAAAATGCTCAATTGCATTTTTGTGTGAAATATTTAATGATTGGGCCTCTGTAAGTTCTGCTGTCATGATGGATATTCATCTGTGTGTTTCGATGCTACTGGTCTGAAGCTCAGGCAGCTTAAATGACCAGCGGTCAGAGGCTGACATATTGATGAGATGACTTGGGAGTCCACACCATGTTGCACATTTACCCCATGGGTAGGGTATTTTACTTGCCTCAGCATAGACACTGAGTATGAAGTTGACAAGTGCAATACTTATAAAGTTTACAAGTGTGATATATATTTCATAAAGTAGATAGTGCAATATTTATGAAGTTGGTATTGAAATATCTTGACTCTCTTCAAACAAAACAGTGCATTTATAATTTATACAGTACACTATCTTTTTTTTGTGTACATTCTGATTTGCAAAATGACATCAGGCGACAAGTTGTCGCTTGAAGCAGTAATGGATTTGAGCAAGTGCCAAGAAAGTGCTGCTTTATAACGTCTGCAATTTGTTGGATTCTGCAAAACTTAATAAGAAGAAGAAGAAGAAAAAAAAGTATTTGACAACTTGAAGCGGTGTGATGCGGCATCGCTAAGATCTAGAAGAAGAAAAGGGAGAACGGAAAAGTAGAAAAAGACACGATCTCCTTCGAGTGTCTTAACCCCGAGGCTCCTTTCGTGTCGTTTATTGATTATCTGTGCTAATGGGACAAGAATCGCTCGCAGAGACAATTTATGAGATCTCTATTGCTTTTTCTCTGCATTTATGTTTTTCCATGGATCAAGAGTTGATGTTCGTATGACAAGGGTTTCAAGACATTGCATTTGGGTTATAATGATGATGGATACATCTTCTAATACTTCTATAGAGCTGTGTGTTGGTAAAATAATAATTGCCGTGTCCTTGATGGACATCTCTGACAGTCAGACAATAATTGCTGTCATCTTGATGGACATCTCTGACAGTCAGACTTGCTCTGTAATTCATCATTAATCTTTTGGTACTCCGGATATTTTTAATAACAGGATATTTTTAATCGGTAAATCAAAATTAATATAGTAATTTAAATAAATTTATAATTTTTCAAAAATAGTATTCCTGATTTGTGTTATTTGGGCAAGAGAATTCAGGTAACATTTGAAATTTTGAATAATCATATGGCAATGATATTATTTTGTACAATGTGCTTTTCATAATATATGCTCATTATTCATAATATTTGATATGAATAAATTTTAATGTTTGGCAATATGACCCCCATGTCGTTGCTGGAAGTTAATAATATTGGCAGCAGAAACGTTAATGTTAATATTTATAATGAATTAAGAGAGAACATTTCCCTCTTTTGAAGTTGTCAAGTCAGAGAAGAAACGATTCGTTTTGACGGTCATGGCCTCAGGGGGTCTCTGGCGCCGTTGCTATGGTAGCAGGTCATGTGACAGCCTGGTGCAGTGAGGCTCCGTGTGGGGGCGCTGTAGTAGCAGGGGCACTGATGGGTTATCTTTCTTTTGTAATATTTTGGTTCACTTGGCATCTCAGGGTTGTCAGAGGAGTAGGTTGCATGTATGGCCTTAGATTAGTGCATGTGAGATAGGATTAAATAGAATGGATAGCATGTAGGATAGGATTTGATAGAATGGATAGACATTGAGAACTGAGGACACATTCAGTCTGACATTACATTTGTTCTGCAAAGGCTTTGTCGTTATTGTCAATACTCTGAATACTGGGGGCTTTTAAGCAATGCATCGAAGCATTGTCTTCTGATTTTCTCGACATGCAATGAAAGTTTTCTTTAGAAAAAATCTTTCTTGTTCTTCGTAGGAGACAACTAACTACTTGACTTTCGGATATGGACAATTTTTGCTACACATTCACTCACGAGTGTCTATTATTGAAACATTACTTGGAAATTTATTAAATATTAGATATAAGAAATACGCACAACATTGCATCTGGGCTTCATTACACAATTTTTGGCTTGGAATAACTATTGTGGCTATTGGATGTAAAAGTTTTGCTTGATCATTCCCGGCACTACACATCGAATTTGTACCTTATCAACAGACTTCTGAAAGTATATTAAAATCAGATATACGAAATATCTCAAATGCCTAAGAGCTTTCAATTACCTAAAAGGATTTCTGAAGATAATTAGATTTGGAGATAATTGCCTTTCGTTAACAAGTAATGGAGAGTCAATGATGTTTTGGATTCACCTGGTGCCATAGTACATGGTTGATGACGTATTAATAATTTCACGATAACAAGATTTTGATATTGATAGTTATAAGTAATTGATAATTTGAATATTGAATAGTGGATTGATCTTGATGTATTAATACTTGAAGTTTTGCTTAGGCTTTGCGGTGATTTATTGTGGCAATTTGTCATTAAATCTACAAACTAAGAGTTGCAATTTCGTAAATTGGGACCTTTTTAAAGCTAAATTAATCAATTTCTGCCTTGTTTTAAAAAGACACATTATATTATTGCATGCTGTAGGGTATTGAACATCAGCTACTTCGATTTTTTATGTGCAACCAACCTTGGCTGAGTTTAGCTCATACAATTTTCAAGATATCAACCATTTGTGTCTGCAATTTAGCCTTGATGTTGGAGAATGACTGCTGATCAGTTTTATCAATCAATTTTGGAACACTACAGTAGATCGCTTTGTCTTTCGTGAATCTCTTCTATTTTATAATGGCATATTCTGACGTTATCGTATCTTTGCGGCAAGACTTTTGACTGAAAAATATAGAAAAAAAAAATTGTCGTGTGATCTTGGGGAAAGGATGTACAAGATTACCCAAGGCCAACGATAGACTCCTGCTGTTTTCCGGAGTATAATTGATCATCTATAACATCCGAAGATGACTATGAATTAAGATGAGGCATTTCGCTATAGCTCTCCATCGTTACATGTCAGAGGACCTGTAAGCCTCATGGATTGATAGATTGCATGATTTATGGATATGAGAGCTTTCTGTAAAAGCATCTGAAAAAGCAAAGCAGTTACTATCAGTTTGTGACTGAACGTTAATATAATCCAAATAGAAATCATCTTGAAAGTGGATATAATCGAAATATCAAGAATTTATGATTTACAGATAAAAGCGAATTTGGACTAATGTTATAAACCATTCTGCGGATGACTTAATAATTACACAAATTTAGCATTCAAAAGCAAAGGAGCTGGATTGCTTTAATATGGTAAGAATCAAGATCTGAATTTGTAGAATTTGGAAATGTGTAGTTCTGAAATATTGATATAGGAGAGCATTGTGTATGATATAAAAAGGATCATCTGTCATCTCGATGGCAAGTTGATGACAGTATGATAGTACATGGCTGCACACATAGATGTCAGGATTTTGGGTATGAATGTGCATCCCTCTTAGACATGGTCTTGCCACTCTTTGAGGAGTTGATCCTCTTCAATTGCTTTTTTTTAAATATTTATAATTATTGTGCTGTATTTTCTTTCAAAATGTCTTGCATGGTCTCAATGCTACTGGTCTGAAGCTTTGTCAGCTTATAAGCAGCTGCCAGAAGCAGACTTAATGATGGGATGATAAAGCTTGGATTCCATAGATATTATAGATATGGAAAGTACAGCCTTCTAAGGCAAGCGCTTGCCATTAGCAAGAGTTGATTTATGAGGTGTGAGAGAGACAGGAGGAGTCCAGTCTACACCATGTTACACATTTACCTCATGGATGGAGTCTTTACTTGCCTCAGCATAGACACCCAGTACAAGGGACTGCCAATCTAACGTCTCATCCATACCATGTTACACATTTACGTGAAGAGTGAGGTCTTTTACTTGCCTCAGCATAGACGCCTATAGTATAAGGCACCACAAATTTGAGTTGAACAGCTCATGCGATGGACTGACTTTAAAAAAAGTTACGCTAACACAGATATAGAGAAGAATAAATACCAAATATGACACAGACAGAAATTCTTAAAATTGCTAAAAGCTTTTTTGTGTCAATGTAATTTGGCGAGGGAGAAAATGCTTAAGTTGCTACTGACTTTAGAGTCTCTTCAGAAATGAGAACCTTGCTAAAAATCCAAGGTCTCGGTCTCCTAACATATTGAGTTGCACTCGAATAGCCTTGCTTTTTTGTGCTTTTTAGCAGTTAAATACAATATTGAAAAGGGAGTCAAGGGATATGCTCTGCTCAGGGAGATATGCTTTGGTATAATATTAACAATTTTAGTCTCAGTCTCTGGTTTTGTTCAGTCGACTACAATTGTACTGCATTTGAGTGTAGTCGCTATCCGTATCTCTAATAGGATTCAAGGATAACAAGTCAGAGTCAGTTGTGTTTCAGTAATAGTTTAGTCTTTAGATATGGAATGTAGCGCTAGGTATGTGGTATGATTTATGAAATTATGATATTGATATTTGTATGTAAAATAGTAAATACCTTCTCTAAGGACACACAATTCTGATTATTACACAGGCTGTTTAATATTTTCTATTGCTTAAAAACGTTATTAATTCATTTTTTATTGTCGTCCGCACATCTGCAGTAGCATTTAGATTTTAGGATTGATTCAGTTGTTTAAGAAAAAAACAGGGTATACTGAAAGTTTCAATATAGAGAAGACCTTCGAAATCTTGAATGCCTGGGAATGTAATGAATCGGCAGTAATATCAAGCGAATTATAAAGTGCTCTTGAAATTGCTGTTCTATATCCTGTAGCATACACAATTCTGAGATATGTATTGATGAGAATTCATATGAAATACAGATAAGCTAAGACAACATATATTGTGTTATATCGCTTTGTGTAGATCATTAATCACACAGCTGTTCACATAATAGTATTTTTATATTTGCATTATTTTGGTCTGATTCTTGTTTGTAATATTATCATACAGACCCCAGATGAGCTATTTCTTATGAAAACACAATTCTGACAATTTCATGCAATTACAGACATTTCTGTAATAATGGGAACCACTGGTAACATCTCATAAGACTCATAAACATAAGGTAGGGAAGAGTGGTAATGGACGTTATTATTTTGTATGGAACACCTGTTGCTATGAAGAGCAGGTGCATTTTGGGAAGGGTCGGGAGGTGGGGGGACAAAAGGTTTCCATAGCAACCATGACAGTAGGATAACTGACATGACCTGTTAAAGATGGCACCTGTCTCACCAGACAGCAGAAGTGCACAGCAGTCATTGGTTGTACAAGGAGACCTATATCTTTACTCTGTGCAAATGACATGTGATTAACATGTGACCGACATTAAACATGCAAATCGGACTAATATTATCTACGTAGTACCAAAAAAGTTATTGGACATATATGCACATCTCTATTGCATTACACGGATTAGCTAAGACTATAAATGCAACAATGAGTACACTCCGCTATTTCTGTGACAATTGTAATTGATGTATGCATGAACGACCTGAATGCATTTCACGTTATTTGCATAGATATACAAAAAATTTTGTTTGAAGAACTTCCTTGCTGAAAAACTTAATATTTGGTCGTAGAACGTGCTGTTTTAAACTCGTATTACAGGATTGGGTGATTTTAATGCTTAAACTAAAGATGGTGAGTACTGAGTAGAATTTTAATATTATGCTAAAAATATGTAACTGTTTATTATATGGTTGTGGAAGTTCGTCTGCCTTAACATTTCGTAAATGTTTTGACAGATGACAGATAAACTTCATTCAATATGAATATTGATTATTCACCAAAGCAAAAAGAGAGACATTGCAAAGCTTAATAAGGTTGAATAGGAACGATGGATGAAATATTAGCATACATTTATGTTATATTCTATTAGCAGTACATCAGCATTTGCATGCCTGTCAAGTGATAATGGTGGTTTATTCGAGACGCACATCAGCTGTTCTTTATTGGTACATACTTTTAACATGCATGCACTGTTGTAAATTTTGTGTCTGATTATTGCAAAGTTTTATGACTCAGCTTATTAACAAATGATGAATCTTCATAATGTTTACATTGTCTACAATGTTCACCAGTGCTATCCTAGACATACTGTGTCTTATCAGAAGCATGATAAGGGCTGCTGTCAAGGTCCGAAGAAAAGATGGAGATTCAGTGTTCCAGAGCTCTGGGATTTGAATTAGGCATGGCGCCACAAGAATATTGGCGCCAAGGTAGTTGAAAAGCAAAAAAAAAAGTATTTAATTAATTTCGGGCATAGCGCTGACAAAATCGGGCATGGCGCAAGGGGGGTCGGGCACGGTGCAAGGGGGGTTGGGCATGGCGCCGCGCTATGTTCAAATGGCCTAGCTGGAGCACTGAGATACTGTCTTAGGTGCAAATATATTAAAACCATAAAACCCAATGCTGGATTAGTTTATTTCATGAATACAAATCTGTCGGAATTTCCGTTACCTTCGGGCTGATTACATTGTCACGTGTTCTGCACAAAAATTATGCTAGAAAACAATCGCTTATTTTTTCTGAGAATTGCAGTGCTTCAACTCAATTATATTATATTATTTGATAATTTGGCATTATCTTCTGGTAGCACTAGTGTGTTTTTGTCACTCAGTTAAAGATGGTTTATAAAGACGACATGTACGCCATTATGTCGGTGCGTGGGTGACGAAAATGAACTGCCAATTGTGGAAAATTATTTAACTGAATAACAGAATAATGATGTTATCGAGTCCGTTAATGAGTCAGTCCTGCGTTGGGTGACACCCACCTAGGGCTACATCTATTCTCAAGTGATACTAATGTATCATAATCAGATATTATCAGACAGATGCATACATCTTTCCTTCCTGATCTGATGATGTTAGTGCATTTCTTTAAAATATGTTTATTCACACGCATGCATAGTGAGATACAATTCATGGTGTATAGTATAAAAATATTGGTAATTAAAATATATTGTAAACGGTATAAAACTTGAAAAACATAACGGGTAAAAACAAAAATGACTAAAAGTTAGTCCATATAAATAAATCTTTCCTTATGTGGAAAATGTTTTTTTGGTGCAATCATTGAAAATGGGTGTGTATTGATTGTATGTATTAAAAGCACTGTACGCATACAGATCATGTATCATTATCGATCAACGATCATACAACAGCAGTTGCTGTCTTGTTTATACGAATGCTACTTCTTGGTGTAATTAAGTCCTTGTGTTGTATGTTGTAATTACTGTTGTGTCAATCAATGCTACAGGAAGCTTACCTGCCTATGTGATCAGTTTCCAGAGGCAGACGTAATGATGAGATCAGGTATGGTGTCCGGCCATATTTACCCCATATGTGGATGTGGAAGTACTGGTATCGACTCCAAGCAATTTATCTCATCTGTATGTCTGCCACTGGCAGCTGGTCATGTAAACTAAACTGAGACATTGACATGAGCTTAACATTGTTTAATCATAATAAGTCATAAATAATCATATTAATCATGATGTTAATGTGAGATACATTTGATTGTTTTTCAGGTGGTGGGGTCCATGCTGGCCTCGGAGGAGAGTGACTTCGAAGAGGAGTTACAAGGCCTCACCTCATCTTTGGATCTACTGGCCACACTCCTCTCACATTTTCCCCATTCCCATGGCCAGGTCAAACCTCTTGTTCAGAAGATATTCAGGTTTGTCATCTCTGAATTCTGATTTTGATTGGCAATCCACAGTTTATTTTTACCTTAAAGTTCACTCGGATTTAAAAAAAAATTTATATTTTGTATCAATCAATTCTTTACTTAAACCATATCATTATAAATTTTTCTATCAAAATCCATTTTATCACATTTATTTGCAATATTTTACATTTGATCAATTTATTGTAAAGCGCATTAGTGAGACATTTTTTTTAATTTTAGCGCTATATCAAGTGATTATTACTATTCAACAGAGGGGGCTCTGACTTTTTAAAATCATCATAGCAGAATTCTTCAAATATTTTAGCTTCTTTATATTATCAAAATCTGCAAGGGAAGTTAGTGAGACTAAATTTCAAATTCCTAACTGTTCTCTCTTCTTTCAATGAAGGGACACATTCTACCAGTACCTGTCTCTTCCTCCATCATTAAAGCTGTCGGGTCTAGTCTCTATTGCATGTCAGTCATTCAACTAATTCAAATCATGTTAGTAAACTATTCAGATCTATCAATCGTAATTAGTTTCTCCAACCCCTCTGTCATGAGCGCCGTCAGGTCTAGGTAAAATTTGTCACGCAACTAATTTTTCACAAGTCTGGCGATGTTCTAACACTAACAGGCATCAAAGCAGCATTTGATATAGTTCATTTACAGTGGTTGATTATAATGATGCTGAGGGGTTAGCATGACATTGTACACAAGATTTATGTTATTATCCTTTGTATTTTGCAGTGAATGTGCCCGTAAAGTCCTTGGAGTAGAATTTCAAAAACTGAAGGAAGATGACGACCAGCGAGCATCCTTCATGGCTGCTGTGGAGGCCCTCTGCATCCCGACGCAGGATGCATCTGTCCGACGTCTCTTCATGGCGCTTCAGTGGACGCTGGAGAACTGCTGGGCTCACCCCACCCTTGTTTCCATGATGAAAGGCGAGGACATCGAAGAAACTAAAGGTTTGTATAACGCAGACATTGTTGTGGTATAACTCAGGTGTTAGCCCACAATTTTAAGCATTAAACTACACAAAATACAAATTATAAGAAGGGTTGCAAAGTCCACAAGACTGGGAAACCATCAGCAGCCCAGATTGACTTCAATAGCATGAAGAAGCAAGTGTTTCGCAAACATCCGTGGGTGTCAGCTCTAAAGACGCAGGGTGTCCACGGGATTGAGAAACCCCGGAAAAAGTAGAGAATGTGAAAAGGCCATTTTCAAGGTCTTGAAAGTAGGGAATATTTTTCTGTAGTCTGGAAAATTGTCTTTTTCCAAAATGACATTATTTAATGAGAGGCTTAAACAAAAGGAAAAAGTTAAGCGATCATATCAGAAATTAATTGCAGACATTCATCATCATTTTTACAGAAGTCTCAAAAATCTAGCTAGTGGATCAAAAGTTATGGATGATCATGTGACATTAGCCGGTACAGAAAAATCTGGTGTGGAAAAATTAGGGAATTTGATTTGTTGGAAAATGTTGGCACCTTGTAAAGTGCACATTTTTAGCCAATCAGAGGCCCTCTCCTTTTGCAGTGGAGTGTTCCCTTGCAGCTGAATCTAGTACACTACCTTCTTTTTATGGGTATACCCTGTATGTCATAATTACATAGAATCAGACTTTCATTTTCTCTTGATTCTGAGAACATGATGTCACAGTTTTCTCCTGTGTTTGCAATGAAACAAAACGATACTCAAACTAAACAAGACAGCGATGTAAAAGCATTTATGACATAATTAAGACTTAATCAAAACAGTTTAGCAGTTAACAGTTTGATTAACTTAATCAACTGTTTGCTGTTTCTGATCAGCAACAGGACTTCAGGTGGCTCAAGCGCTTGTTGAATACATAGTAAACTGTGACATCACACTCCAGTCCTACTGGCTTGACCAATCAGTGGCTGCAAAACCCTGACGATGTCACGGATGAAAAAGAAAAATTTAAAAGACTATTCTACATAATGATTACAACGATAATAAAATCACCTCTTGGCATGTATGATTGCTTCAGATGTCCAAAATATCCTATGAACTTTCAAACAGTTTCATTTAGGATTCGAACAAATTCTTTTATCCGAATCCCACTTTAAAGTTGAGTGAGTGAGCTACAAATACAATTGTTCAGATTATAGAGTCCACTGTTTTTGATGCCGATTGGTTAGCATGATTTTAGTTTCACCAATAAATTATCTACTTGACAGAGTTTGTTCTAAATAATCGGTAGGATTTTAATCTTTCGCTCGAGCAATTTTTGAAAAAGGGCTTTACGCCGCTTGTAGGGTTAGCTAACTTGTTTTGGATTTTTTTGGAGTGCAATATATCTAAATATGTTCATCATGTAATTAGTGATCTCAGAGCATCATGTAATTAGTGATCTCAGTGCATCATGTAATTAGTGATCTCAGAGCATCATGTAATTAGTGATCTCAGTGCATCATGTAATTAGTGATCTCATTAATGTTCAGTGTAAATTGTGCTCCACTGGTAGGGTTTGTTTGGTTTTTCTGAGAAAGTGCCATTTATCTTAATATGTTCAGCATGTAATTACCGATCCCAATAATGTTCATATCCTCCAGTATAAATTGTACACCAATGGCAGACACAGGTGTGCATGACTTTAACACCTGCACTAATTACTTCCCCCACCGTTGCCTGTCGATTACAGGTGGGAAAGGTTGTTGCATCTCTCACCTGTTGATTTAATGCACCTCTCAGATTTCCCAATAAATTAGAGGCTTTTTACCTTGGATAATGACTCATAGTCTTGTTGTATAATTAGTAGATTAATCCCTCAATCTTTTTCCAGCAACACTCAATTAATGGAAAAACTAATGGCTTAATTGCTGTTGCATTCATGTTTTATTAACTCATCTAACAGATGGAGAACCACCTTGTATTCATTTTGGAAAATGTGTTGATATCCAAATTAAATAGATAAAATTAAAAAAATAATAAAATTTAATGTTAAAAAAAAAAAAAAATCAATTTATGTTTATATTGTACTAATTCATGTATACGGAGCCCCTAAGAGGAAATGGCAGAAAATGTTTCTCGTGTGCACGAGTTAATTAACTTTTCGCACGGGGAAATTTTTTTTTTTTCGTTTATAAACTTTTGCGCACGGGAAAAAAATATATTTTTCGTAAATTAACTCATGCGCACAGGTGAAATATATATTTTTCTTACATTAACTCGTGCGCACGGGAAATTTTATTTTATTTTTCTGCCATGTCCTCTTAGGGGCTCCGTACATGTACACATACTGAAATTTTTGTATTATAGTTTGTTATTCTGTGAAACATTTTTATAACGGGGACATTTTATCTCGTTTTCTTTATTTTAAATGCATCTAACTTTTGTCCCTGTTAGGATTAACAGTTTGACATTTAGGACTTGAAAGATTATCATATCATTGAGGCTGAACTGAATCTCTTTCAATGAAATTTGCTGCTTTTGTTTGTTGTATTTAATTTGGTCCAATAAATTCTCTTTCTCTCTCAATGCGTCGATCTTATCCGATGTAGCTACAGTTTATAATACTGGCAATTAGTATAAACTTATGTGTTTTGTCTTTCAGCTTTGCACTATTTGGAGAAGCTTGAACTCGGTGAAGTTTTCCGATTACGGATCGAGCTCTTAGTGGAAAGTGGCTGCGACCAGTACGCGCTTAATTTGTGCAACTGGTGCGTGCGAAGTTCGCTCTATCGCCAAGATGTCTTCGTGCGTCAGACTCAGTTGCTTCTCTTGCACAAATTTGGCAAACTGCAGGATTTTTACAATCAGGTGGGTGAATGTTTTCATTGCAGTGAACCCACTACTTGATTATTTATAATCTTATATCACAGGATAGTGGGTCAAGTCGGCCATTGGAGCAAATTGTCATACATAACACTGTTCGAAGTAAGGGATATATATATACACTAATGGACTTTAAAAACGCATTATCTCGGGTTTGTACAACATGTTTTACCTATGCGTTTTAAAAGTCCATTAGTGTATATATATATATAAGTGGCTAGCGGTTGTTCGAAGTAAAATAACCTACAGACAACCGTGTATGGCTAAAACAACCTATTTTTATAAATCTCTTATTTTGTACATAGTATGATATGCTATAATGCAATTTGAAGGAGTTTTTATTTAATTTATTTTTTAACAATTTGCCCAATGGCCCAGGACACCCACTTTCTCTCAGTTATTATAAACTGAACCATAAAAACTTATATAAATGCAAAGATTGCGAACATCTTCTATCTCATCTTGTTTTTGTACATTCCACTAACTTGTGCCAAACATTCTAATGGAATGACTTTGTGATATTTGTAACAATGTTCTTGTCTGATTTTGTGATGGAATGAAAAGAATGTCTCGTACTAATACTTCTCTGAATGAAATAGTCTTGATTAACCGTATAACTCAAATAGTGTATGCATATAACAGTAGGAGAATGCTATTTAATATAATTAGATGCACGGCTTAACAACCCTTTTACTTTGTATTTATCTTGACACATTTGCTATAATTTCATACAGTTTATAACCAAATAATTCAGTTCTTTTTAAAACATATAGATAGCTGAAATAGTTCATCATAAAACTTTTTGAATCATGATATTATATGATAAGAAATGCTAAAAACTATATCATGCATTTTTTACTGAAATTGTGAATTATTGATTAGACATGACCTTTGTGTACTTTTAAGTTTAAGTGCAATTCCCTTATTCGATGATAGATGGATTACAAATTTAAGCATTTTACTTGTTATGAAAAATTAACGGAACTTTTTATAGACCTCAGAATACATCGTTTAAGAGATGCAATTAGTTGTGGATCAGTTGATACTGACTTGTAATTGATTAGTTGCCAAATATTTAGCAATGCCACGCCCTCTTTTGTTTCTTTTGTGAACTGGTTGTCATGACAGCTGCTGAAGTATAGTAGCTCAAGAGGGTTGCCAGAAGGTCATTGTGTAATTTGATACAATGCAGGAAACATAAGACCACAGGGGTGACAAGAATGACTTGTGAATAATCTCGAAAGTGTTAATGAGGGACTGTTTTGAAGTCAGCACTATTTTTGAAATGATCAGGAAAGCCCTTCCTATTGAATGAGTGGAATTAGTGAGTATTAGTGTGTATTAAATTATGCTTATATCTAAACCCTGTTATATGATTAACTTGATTTGCAATTAAATTTTAAATCCCCTATTAGTGTATTATGTCATGTTGATGGCCAAAAAATGTTAAAGGGATCAAAGAAAAATGAAATTGTCAATATTTCATTACTAATGACACCGTGCCCCAGTTGCTTTATTCAATCATCTGCTGCCCTTGAAAAGATTAACAATGAAATTTTGATTATGATGGCATTTTAACGAGATTAAAATAGTCCATTTACCAGGGGCATGATATGGCCTCAAAGTTTTAATTTCCGTGAACTTACATGGGATTATGTATACAAAGGAAAGGAGGTATTGTTAAGAGAACAATAGGGGCAGGTGACCTCACCTGTGGTCTGTAGGTCATTGTCATGGCAACCATTGTTCGCCCTGCCCCCTGGTGGGTCATTTGGGTGCTATTCTGTTGTATTGTTGTCGGTGGATCACCTGGCTCATGCAGGTGTCACACAGGGTGATATGTTGAATCCAATAAAGGGTAATCAACCGAGAAGAATAGGTTAGGCAACCTTTTATGGTATTAAATTGTAATTGGTAGGGTGATTGTGGTATGAAATAGCTGTTTGCATTGATTGATTGATGGCTATTATTGCACAAAACATTGCAGTCTGTCGTGTTACAAAGCTGATTTTCAATATTCAGCAATGAAGTCAATGCTTCAGTATCTGCAATGACTCAATGCCTAGATAGATTTGATTGTTATTGTCCATGTCCTGTGTATGTAATGGGTCATGGCAAGATGAAATTTTTTTCGAAGCTGAAATAAACATACATGCAAGTGGGCTGTTCGATCAACTTGCATTCAAGTTTTGTTAGATATTTGTTGAGTCAACTCGACCAAAATTTTACCTCTAATCGATGGTAAATCCCAAGGTTAAACTATACCAAAATTAAGAAAATCTTTGTGGTATTCCTTAAAAATAGTATGTTTAGACTTGGCAAAGGGTTTTTTTTGGCTCCTTTACAAAGATATTCGGTACCATTTACAAGTTAACTACACTTGTCGTCAGGTTGTCGAGCATTTTACAGCCGACGTTTTAAACATGTGAATGCAGATTATTATTATATATGGAATGATACCGTGCGTCTGCCTGTATTTTGATCCTGTCTTTTTCTCTTTTATTTGATGTGGTGACTTCTTTGTTGAATTTGCAGTGCTGGCAAGTGGAGTGCTGTACTGCCGTTCTGCTGCTACAAAATACCTTCCATCTTGCCCACATTCGTTCCCCTTCTCCCTCTGACAACCTTGTGAGTAAATAACGACTTAATTACGCAAAGTAACGACCCCCTGTTCATGTCCCACAATGTCCCTCAATTCCGTGTCCGTCCAGTCACTCTTGTTGTTACTGCACTGTGTTCATTCATTCATTTCATTTCGTGTTTTCAAATTTGCCGCCACTCGCTTACTGTTGCTCACTAGTGACATCTGCCAGAGCTTTGTGGAACTGTTGTGTTATAGTCTATTTTTGTGGAAATTAGTGCATGTAGGCTGTCATAACTTGACATAAGCTTGATTTGAGCTGTAGCGATCTTATTTCTGATTAAATTTTTGCTTTATTTGATCACATACTTTTCTGATAACCAACTTATCAGAAATGTTCTGACCAAGCTCTGGCAATATTACACTGAGTATGAGGTAAACTTAGCTTTTATGCAAAGTTTAGCATAGTATGGAAAGTCAGAGGAAAAATTGCATGAATTGTGGATATTGGGACTAGTTGCCTTAACCTCATTTGGGAATAAAGATACTTTGGAAAAAGTGCAGTATAGCGGACCCAGATTTATGACCATATTTAACAAGCCTCATTGCCAGGCCTATGACGTAAAATGCTTGAAATGTAAATATGACGTCACAAACTAATGTAGTTATGACGGCGGTTTCATCTTCACGGTAAAGACAGCGTTTATTTTTGCTTTTTCTTGGGGGCTACTGCCCCCAAACCCCTGCTTATCTACACCAAATGTTATTTTAATTGTGCTAGACGTTAAAACTTGTGAAATATTTGATGAAATTAAATTTTTAATGGCCGCCAAAAATGGGCATAAATTTGGGTCCGCTATACTGCACTAAACCCGGTACTTTGCATGTTGTAGTTCAGTGGAACCTCACAATTAAGACCACAATGCTGTCTTACATGTAATGCAGGGTTTTTTAAGGGGAGGTTTCAACATTGCAGTGGGAGCAAAAGAAATTCTCACATCCCTTACCAGACCATCAAGAAACCCTGATACCCTGATTGACAGTGATTGTTATTCGTAAAGTGAGCGAATTGCAAATCTTAAGCAGTCTTAGGCGATCTTGATTGTGGTATTCCACTGTTCTGGATCATACGAATCATTGGATGCATTTCCATATCCTTCCCGTTACTTCGTTAATAAGATATAACCAAAACACAACTAGACATTTATTATGGATCCTACTACATGTATAGATACAGCTACTTCATCATTTTTCTCATGTCAATCATTCTCATGTCATTGTTATCAATTCATAATCATTCGCATTCCTTGCCGGGCATATCTTTGATGTTGTGTCAACTTCTCTGTCCTTTCCGCACTGATGTATTTCTTGGATGTTGTATTAGGCATTAATCCAAATTTGTTTTTCTGTTAATCAATTGGCACACTAGGGTCTTTTATTACTCACTTCAGCACAATTGGAAAAAAAAAAGAAGGTTGAAGTCGGATAGATTTATCATACAGTCAAACTTGTGTTAAGTGGTCTCCGAAGGGAATTGATAAATTTGGCCGTTTAAGACAGGTTGCTGTTTAATAGAGGGATAAAAGTATAAAATTTTAGTCTGGGGAGTTTGAGTATGCTGGGCGTTTCCAGCAGATAGGCACTCTATGCTTGTAGCCGTAACGGCAGGTTTGACTGTAAACATATTTGAAAACCTTCGAACAAGGAAGTTAAAAATGACTGCTCGTTTTGCAGTAAACATTGACGACAAAATAGATTTCCTTTCTTTTGTATGCAACCATTGTCAATTCATAACTGTTTCAAGCAATTAGTTCGCACTTTGGCCTTCTGCACTAATAACCTCATCAAGCTTCGTATTAAGCAAATATAGCCGCTCGATGTCGCTAAATATATTAGTTATGTTGATTTTCTGAATGTTGCATGCTGCCTGTAGTTAATTGGGTCAGTTGCATGTGTATGTTGTTTCCAAGCATGCAATATTTGTGTGTGTTGTTCGTCTATCTTGATGTGTTTTAAACGCTGGATGAACTGTCTGATGCAGTTATTTATAAGTATATAGTAATAAATTTACTATTGAGACCTGATATCAATGATTAATTGTTCCTAGTTTAACAGCAAAATGATCATAGTAAGAAACTGGAAATTTTTATTGTTGTCGATTTTGTGCACTTTAGATATACATATGTGTGTATTTATTAACTATTAATGTAGTGGCCAGTATGAGTGCGTGATTGAAGTTTGAAAAAGCGAAGAATTTATTTAATCTTTGAAAATGACAATAGTCTGGATAGAAATATTTGAACTAACTAGGAATATGTGTGACTAACATTGTCAACCTCAAGATATCATGAAGAATACCTAACGTCTGTAGCAACATAGTTATAAATATTAAGCATCCTGAAGTATAATTATGTAAGATAGATGATCCCAATAACTAGGAATAGTAAGAATAGAATTTAGCTGATGGTTATGATGTTCCTTTCAGTGCTGGACCCTCGAGTGTTGTGTCGGTGTCCGAATGGTGGAGTCGTTGCTGGAGGATGAGGACAAAAGAGCGGTGTGTCTTACCCTTGCACAGACTTTCCTCCTTCAGGATTGGATGCAGCCAGAAAAACACTGCTGTACGAAGGTACGTGGAGTCTTAAATTGCTGTCATTCTAGTGCGGGGAAGTCGTATAAATGAGTGATAGCTGCCCTGCACTGTGCAGTGATTTGCTGAGCGCTACGTTGTTATTTTTACGGGCGCAGTAATTGACCTAATTATAATGCCAATAGATCTAAGTCAGCGAAATCATAGTCTGGGGTAGACATTATTCTTATTTCTAAGCACCAGTATAATACACATCATTTAGTTTAGGTTTAGTTGCAACTTACTGCAAAGGGCTGTAATATACACTGGCTTGTAAATATCAAAACGGCATAGAATAACACAAACATTGGAAAATTTTGACTTAGCTGGAACTCATTAGAATTGAAACTGCCACCCAAAAATCCCACTAAAGCTGTCTTCTTGAGCTCATTAGGCATTGAAATGGAATCTAATAGTCTGCCTAAACTACCTTACTACTAAAGGCTATGTGAGTACGCCATTTTTTTGATTACAGGCTGTAATCTACGATATCAAAGATAGCCTTTGCTACAGCATCAAACAGTCATACAGTGTTTTTACGCTCTTTAAATTGTATTAGATACATATTTACCATGACATGTTAAACCCCGGCCTCTACAGAAGACCTGCCTATATTTTAGACCCTGATAATTAGTAATTATAAAGTTGAGCATTTACCGCAGTACAAATACTGAAATGGAAATGTAATCATCACCATTTGTTCATCTGTTTTCTTTTCTTTTTCAGGAATTGCTACGGCTTTGGATGCACGCCCAAAGATTGTCCGAGTCTGACAATGAAGAGTTTCTGAGCAGCGTTTCCAAAGTGGCCCAAATCACTCGTGTTCCTACGCAGTTGGTGTTGTTGATCGAAGTCATGCAAGCGCAGGTGAGTGATATATTACTGTCATGCAACTGATTGGGAAATTTTGAGAGATGTCCGCATTATTTTCACCTGTTGGTCTTTAAAGAGTAATGGTATACATGACAAATGCTGTATTAAAGATTAAGAATTTAGGTCATGCAACTGACAGGGTAATTTTGAGAAATGTCTGTATTAATTTTACCTGTTGGTATTTAAAGAGTAGTGGTATACATCGCAAAGCCTGTAGAAAGATTAAGAATTTAGGATGTCTAATTTGTGCTTATTGCATGAGGTAGACAGAAATGATTATGGTGGTATTTGTGAAGACAATTCCAAAAATCTATGGTTTAAGTTAAAAAGACGCGAGACCCTCGTTTTAAGTTGTGTGGACATAAGTTAGGAAGACTAACAACTAAGCCTGTGTCAAGCGAGTAAATTCTCGATTGTCATTCGAGGCTACCCCAGTTCAAAAGTAATTTTCTAACTAACTGCTTCATTGATGTTTTTCAGGTTATTTGCTAAACTTTAACTCCCATCATGTTTCCGTTGAATACGCTAATGATTGTTAACATTCTGCCGCCATTTCCGAGATATCATATTCATTGTCGCAAATTAGGTTGGGGAGACGTGCGTAATTTTCTTATCAGAAAAAACTTCAAAATAGTATTGGTCAATTTAGAAGCCTCGAGTATCAATTTTGTCGGTAACCTCCGATAAACAGCACTTCTAAAAAACCTTGTTACAGTGTAATTCATGGACTTGGAATCTATACCCCAGAGGTTGTCATGTTGACTTTGAACTCTCATTGGCTACGGTGGTCCCTGGACCAATGCGAATCCTTGATTCACATGACGTTCTCTAGAGTTTAAGTTTCCAAGTCACTGAAGTCTGCTCCAAGTTGTTTGTATAAATGTGTTGGTTATTAATATCCCTGTACAAATTAAATCATGTGATGATCATCTGATAAAACAGTTTACAAATACTCCACCTAGATAGTTTTCCTATTGTTCTGAGCGGGCAATAACCTATGAAAATGTTAGTTAACTCCTTGTGAGTGCAAACTGTACTTTAATTGCATGATAGGGACAGGTAAACAAATCAACAAGCAAACAAATTAGTAAATATGTTTAATGGAGTATAAGTTAGTTATATCCCTCATAGTCAGGAGTGAACTAAACTTCTTGTTGGTTAAAAAAAAGTTAGTTAACTCACTCCTTTAATGGGATATAACTTATTTATTTCATTGTCTTCACAGTTCGGCAGTGAATTCCTGAGCTTCTGCACAGAGCTAGCGTTGAGAGCACTCAAGTTGGATCGACATCGTTTGGACTCGGCTAGAGTCAAGAAAGAGGATGAGGAGGCGGACTCAGCTGCTGATGGGCTGGCCAAGACATGCAGACAGATCTCACAGCTCTACCAGGAGCATCATCACATGTGCTTGGTAAGTTTTGTTAGAAGTTTAGTTGGTGTCTATGCTGAGGCAAGTAAAAGAACCCACCTAAGGGGTAGATGTGTGACTTGTCGTGGACTCCAAGCAGCCTTATCATCTCATCATTACGTCTGCCTTTGGTAGCTGGTCATATGAACTGACTAAGCTTCAGACTAGTAGCATTGAAACATTGAAAAGTGAACATGGTATATAAGGGACAAACAAGACTAATAGACTGCAATCGAAACAGATGAAGCACAATGGGATAACGTCACCATCCGCTGCAACAAAGATCTATATAGATGGCACCATGAAACACTTGTTTTTCTTCTTTGTTGTCAGTGACCTCCAGTGGTTTACAGTAAAGCGGGTTCTATTTCGCAAGGTTAAATATCTAAAGATACAAGATACAAAAATTTCTGATTTTGTTGCCAACTTGCAGAAGGATAGCCTGCCATGAAATTGTGCTAAAAGCACTGAGTGATCTACCCTCTTTTTGTCATGTAATTAGGCTAGAAGAAATTTAATTTACGGCAGACTCCAAATTTTAATCATTCAACTAACTTAACTCCTGTGTCTTTTCAGTCGAGCTTACTCACAGCACTTTACCTGGACCCCAAGCCAGACTTATTCTTCTCCATCGAGTCAAAAATGAGCCAGCCTCATAAAAGGTCGCCGCCTCGGGTTAATAATGTGGACCAAGCCATGTTTAAAGAACTCTTAGATCTTGTCGAAGGTTTGCGTCCTATCGTCTTGCATCCTCGTCACGGTTGGAAAGAGATTAAAAAGACTGCGTTGTTTCATTTGGAAAATGCAGGGTACTCTTATGACTCCGTCAAGAATAGTTTCACAAACCTCGAAGAATTGCTGATTCAGAAAAGACAGATGTCGCGCAAGAAGTCGAAAAGTAAGACGACTAAACAGAAACGTTTCAAACAGTTTGTCCCAAAACAGGAAAATATTAAAGAAGAAACGGTAGAAGTAAGTGTGGAACAAATGCCAGATCAGACTGTTCTGGGAGGGGATGAGATCGCTGGTGAAACGCATATAAAAAGTGGCCTGGAGTTTGTGCAGGCAGATAGCTCAAAAACTGTGTTCGTGCAAGATAGTGATCTGAATTCTTTGCCGTCATCAGAAGCAGCTCCAAGTGTTCAGGTGATTGACACCAATGACAAAACGGTCATTACAGGTAGTCTTATATCATCTGACCATTCGCCTGAAGTCACTTCACAGTTTGTTCAAAACGTTCAAATGTTGGACATTGAAAACCAACCAGTTACCACCTCAACTCTGTACCCAAACACTCAGCGACTCATCGAGTACAATTGTATACCCGAAGTTGCCGACACACAGTCATCGTTTGATCAGCAACAGCAACAAGAAATAGTCAACAGTTCTACTGATGTAGAACACCAAGCAGTTGCTTTTAAAACTCCTGTGGCATCCGGAGCTCCTTCAGAAACTGTTATAAATAAAGATGAATTAAACGTTAAAGCTGAAATCACACCGAAAGAGGAGCAAGTTGATTCTGGGACACAGCCAATTACTCCTGGCAGCAATGACATGATAACCGTTCCAAATGACAGCGTTTCCATGGCTACTCCCCCTACTGGTGGTAATGATACAACAGCAACACCAGGTGGAGTCACTGATGCTGTCACCAGCTCTGCAGCAGCAGCAACAAATGATGCAGCTTCAACTGAAGATTGTGATACACGCACAACACAATTCGGAACTTCTGTGCCAACAGAAGCTGTGGAAAGTATCGGTGTCACCGGTGCGCAGAAGCAAGAGCCAATAGATGAAAGTAATGTTGACAGCACAACAGTTAATCAAGAAGCCGAAGTAGCAGGACAGTCTTACTTACAAACAAGTGAGAAGAAAACAAATGAGGTTCAAAATCAAAATGGCAAGGAGATGAAATCAGGCCAAGTGATCGATTCTAGCTCAGAAGAAACGAAATCAATAGTCTCACAAAATGCCGAACAAGTGCAAGGCTCGGTAATCAAGACTGAAGCAACACTGCAAACCGATCAGTTAGATATTAATGGCCATGTTGAAGCTGACCTTAAAATGAATGGAATGGCAGCGATAGATTTCCCTTCGGTGTCCACTACAAGTACTGAAAATGCTCATGTTGTCGCAACCATCCAACCGTCTCAGGATCAAAAAATACTTGCAGAAGGTTCGCAGCTTGCTGATGGTCAACTAGGCTTGATACAGGATCAAATGCTTCTCCAGGGTCAATCTGCGGATTTAGACGATGAACAAAATGAAAGTCAGCCACAGTCGACATTGTTGATGGGTGAATCCATACCTCAGAATGATGCCGAAATGTCAGTACTGCATGTTAATGCTCAACAGCTGAATGCTTATTCTGACGCTGAGATGGTTGTGGATGCAAACCAGCATGTTGAGAGTCAACAAATGGAAGGGGAATACCCTGTTACGGAAGGAGAGGTCCTTATGACCATTGATGAGCCCCAGAAGGTCATAGTGTGTCCTGCGGAAGAAACCGTCTTGGGTGAAGGTCGGGCTGTCCTCATTGGAGATGAAATGACTGTCGAAACAGAGGTGGAGAGCACAACCCATGGTCCCGACCCTTCAATAGTACAGGTTAGTGTTCTGTTTTCATCTAATTGCTTTCTAATGTGTGTATGTGTTCATGTATGTTTTTACTTGAGCCGTACAGTTGTGGTTCAAGTTCACTAGTACATTTGCAGTTCATTACCATTTATAGTAGTAATAGAGACTTACATTTGCTATTTAATTACATTAGTTATTGCTTACATCAAATGAGATGGGAAATTACTAGAAATTCTTGTCAAGCAGTGGTGGCTTCCAACCACTGGGTCCCGGGTTCAATTCCCGGTCGAGCCTAAGTTGGATGGTTGTTTCATCCATCACGTCCTTGCCATGGGCACTGCCTGTGCTAATAAGCCCATCAGGTGCAGAAATACAGGACGTAAAGTCCTAATCCACCCACCCACCCACCCACCCACCCAGTTGTCAAGCTGTGGGTGATTGAATTAGGATCTGTCTGATGTTGGTATTCCTACAGACCATGAAGAAATAGTCCATGAAATATCCTATACAATGGGTAGGGAATTGTATCGCAATTTGTTATTGCTTAAACAGGAAGCCGTAGATGAGGTTGAGGTGTCGACCGAACTGTCCCCAGACAGCACAAGCAAGGGTAAAAGCTTTAACGGCCAGTTCGGCGAAAGTTCGCCGGTAGACAGTCCGGCCGGGGACCATTCTGGCGAGGCATCTGAGGAAGAGGAGGAGGAAGTTCTGTTCTCCTGTGCTTATTGCAGCAAACCGTTCAACACTATGGCGCAGAGAAGACGCCACCAAGAATGGCTATGTTCCCTAAAGGTACCAGTGTCTTTCATAGATCCGCATTTCTTGTGTTTGCGGTCGTAATCCTAATGTCTTTATCGTGGTGCGAGTCTTTTGGCATGCATATTTTTCAGTTAATGTAACGTTCTGTGTGATTTGTAAGTACACTTATGTACTGCGGAACTTTCATTCCGTTGTTCTTACTGATTTATCTTAATGTCTTTTTCTTACAATTGTTAACCCACGTGTATGTTTTAAGATGTTTTGTAAAGTAATGGTCCGCTGGTCTTTTGCAGTCTATTCAGTTGTTTTAGCATGGTATGGAATTTTGTTTTCAATAGAGAAGGGGACCAAGTATTTCTTATGATACAATGCTAACGACCCTATTAAATGACCTCAATAAAGCGCAACTAAACTGTAGTATTATACAGTAAACTAAGTACAAACAGAAATTAAAACGTAATGTCGTATGTAATTGTAGGTGGCCAAGCACAGCTGTCAGAAGTGCGGGCGAACTTACCAGTCAGAACGGAGCCTGTACAAACATATTCGAGTGGCACACCGTTTATCTGTCGAAGACGTTTTGAAAAATGTTAAATTGCCTCCGGATCTAGTCTTGAAACCATGCTCAGTATCTTTAGAAAGACTTGGTACAGCCATTTTGGATAGGTATAACATAACGATAAAGGTATGTCTATAGTTTTGCGTTCCTTCATATGTATTCATTTTTGTACTCGATTGATATCTATACGATTATATATCACCAGTGTTTTAAGTATTGTATTGCTGCGAAGTATTTAATGTAATGAGAATGTGTCTGTTGTAATCTACTACAGAAAGTAGTGATTTGTTAGTAATGCTAAATAATTTGATAATTATCCAAAATGATTTCAGAATGTAAAATATCATAAATTATGTTAATCAACTACTTTCATCTATTTGTAAAGTACCAGTTGAAAGTGCCAATTTGAGCGTGCAAAACTGAACCAAATTTACATATTTTCCCGTCACAGGTAAAAAAGAAAAAAGCGCCACCTAAATCGTTAACAGGACCAAACTGCAATGTGGAGAAGACGGACTCGTTAAAGACGATTAAAAAAGAGAAAAAGATAAATCGTCCAGGAGACAGTCCCACGAAACGACCTGCAAGAAGACCCAAGGTAAAGGTTGGTCGATGTTGTATTGTTATTTTTGTAAAAAAAATTATTATTTTGTGTTTATTTAGTTTCTGTCTTTATATCTGTGGTTGTGTCTGTGGGTAAAATCAGAATACTTCGTTTTGAAGTTTTTGTGTTTCTGAAGTAATCGCAGAAATTCTAAATTGTGGTGCTGTCCTTAAGAGTCATTGTTAAAAGGAATGTTTATTAAGTCTAAAGTACTCTAATTTGCTACAACAAGAAATATAGAGCATAGTTGCATAGTCAATCGAGAAATTGCGAAACTGACTTAAGTCTTGTGAAATTTGTGTTTGCTGTACGACTTACTCAGATCAGAAATATCTTTCAGAATCAGAAATATCTATATTTTGTTTTTCTATTAATTGATTTGTTTAATTGCAACTAGACTGGACCACTTTCCAAGGATGTCATTGTATTATCTTGTTTGAAAGCCTCATACTTGGTCTGAAGAACAACACTAAGTCAAGATCCTATAATTACACTTTAAAATGTATCATTTTCCAGCCTGTGAAGAAACCAGGTCAGACTGAGGAACAGATCTTAATTGACGGACTAATAATGCCACAGACGTTTGACGGAGGTTTGGAAAACGGCTACCAGGAGGAAGTGATGGAGGAAGGGGTGATGGAGATACCCTACATCCAAGTACCAATCACGGAAGCTTATGACCAACTTCAAACAACGGGCCAACACGGGACGGTGCTCCTCCATCCCCACACCCCTGTCGTCGCCCAAACGGTGCACCCTGAGACGGGTGTCACGACGACACAGTTGAGGGTCATGGCTGGCTTGCAGTTAAAGCAGCCAGGTGAGCAGACATTTCTCGTTTAAATATATGTGATATTAGGATACTTTGTGTAGCATGTCTGTGACAGAAAGTACCCCGAAATAGATTAAGTTCTTTGCTGGTGTCATCATGCATTACTGGATGCGATCATAAACTTGCATCATGTAAGGATGGGGCCATGCTGATAAACGTTATAAGTCTTATTTGTGTAATGAATAGTTGCTATGCGAAAGGAACAAAGCATTAAATTCAGTATGATGACCCATCTGGTCCACAACTTATTGTGATCTTATAACATTGAACATCAAGCCAATGTCCACTAGGGATACAATTTGTAATTAGCACTCTGTAAATGATAAAATGGTTAGGGATAGTTACTGACAGAGCTCTAAATGCATTCTAGTTTCCCTTGTTTGAACTATGAATGTAACAGTATGGATTTTCTTGTGTTTTTGTACAGAAATGCTGGTGACGCATGTTACGGCTGCATCTCAAAGACCTCAACCTACAACGCCAGTGAAAAGTGGATCTGCCCACACTCCAGGCACACCGCGGGATCATAGTTGTCGCTATTGCCGGTAATTTATATTTTCTTGGTGAAATGAGCAGCAATTCTTAACTTACAAATGAACCAATACATAATATAAGAACCATATAGTTGATGATAAGTTACATGGAAACCACTTTGAAAATTTCATGAGCAGACTTTGCATGTGGACTTGCCATAATATGGAAAAGCTACAAAAGTATGATACTCTTAGCTCATACACATTGTACTTTCGTATCATGGCGTTTAATCCCTAATGCTGATTACTGTGGCAGAGAATTTGACTTCACCTACTTGATAAATATTAGATGCAGAGCTTTTTATGCTGTGTAATATCAGGAACTTGTGGTACATCATAACATAGCAGGTATTGATGTCTTGAACATGATATGTTTACATAATGCAGCACAATAACTAATACATGTACTGGTGTGACCATCTTAAAACGAGTGCAATGTAGAATAGAATAGAATACTATAGACAACAGGTAGCACTGGTATGTATTAATTGTGTCATTTCTTGATTTTGACCTCAGTGACATCATAACTAATATGTCTTTTGCAGGGAAAAGTACACGAACGAAAGAGCGAGACTCAAGCACGAAAGAGATTGCGTCGCCAACCCACATTCTACTGAGGAAGTCGTTTGCGAGTTCTGCGGTGGGATCTACAAAGGTCTTCTGTCTCTCAATTCTCACCTTCTGGCTCGTCACACCCCTGACGCTCCTAAAGGGGACAAGGAAGAACACAGGTGTGTAGTGTTCGATGTTGTGACGACGTTCGTACAATGTTGTATTAAGGTTTTCTGTATGTTGTTCTCATGTAACGTCCACCTTATTAACCCTCGGTAATAATATGCATGGGTGGTAAAGACCGCATCTGCAAAAAGAGCCAGAATGGTTGCATGGTATTATTTATCGACCATTATTCAACATAAATAACTGTAAATTAACTGATCGTAAACATCTTAAATTCTCTTGAGTGTGTGTGTGTGACTGCGTGTTCTCCCAAGCTTTTGTGTGCTGTGACTTTGAGTAAATTGAGGCTTGCTATCGAGTCTTTATATAATCAATTAATTCTTCTTATCGTTAAAGTAACCCAGTGAAGCATGTGTCCTGAATTGATTTATCAAGGAGATGCCATGATGCGTTTATTTTGTTTCATTTGAAAATTGTGTTCAACAAAGTGATGTTTCTGATGTGATACTTAACTTCTAAAACCACTTTTTATAGTAGAACGTTGATTGTAGAATTTGATTTGAATTGTTACCCTTCAAGTCAGGAAGTTGTCTTGTAGCATCCCATTCTGAATTTGAAGAAATTTCTGAATCAAAAGACAACATAAATTTAGAACTCAGATACGAAACTCGGAAATTCTGGAAGGAAGGTAGCATCATAATATTACAGACTCACTTGAATTCGAATGAAGTAAAAGTGTTTAAAATTGATTAGCCATTCAGTCACACTGGTTGTTTAAAACTAATTAGCGAACCAAATGTTGCTCTCCCCCAGCCATTTACTATGATATATATATATATACGCTCACCCCAGACTAACTTTGGAGTTGACCGAATTGCAATTAACAACAGTCGAGACTAAAATATTTGAGTATCAGTAGCAATTGCTCAGTTTACAGTAAGGGAGTTTGATGAGCAATTAACTGGTATCCTTCATATGTATTAACTTGAGAATAAGATAAAATCAAGCCCTGTAGACTTATATACACCCTTTTCACACAGCAGCCATGTTGGCATTTTTTGCCTCATTGACCTCACTTTGCACTCAGATATAATATTGTGACGCCATCAATAGACAATGGCCATGGTGAGGTCAGAGTGTGCAAGAACAATGGAGAAGTAATGATGTCATAATATATGACGTATCAAAATGAGGTCAATGAGGCGATAATATTAACATGGCGCCATGCTGTGTGAAAACTGAAAAGGGTGTACACACATTTAATGAAACAAAGTTTCCACTGGCATCCCCTTGTTTGACCCCCATTTATTTTTCCATGTGAAGTGTTTATTTCATTTTTGCTTTTTTGTCTGATCTTAGTTTGTTGATTGTTGTATACTTGTTGTGCTTGTACAGTCGGAGTGGTGTGTTGGACGATCCGGACAACAAGTAAGAAACTAAATTGGGAAAAAAATTAACAAAATTAATTTCATAATAGGTTTTGCAAGGCTCGGCGTGATTATGTAAAATGATACCTTATTGCATCTTGAGTCTTGAGTCTGGTTGTTTTAAACTAAACTGCTTCAGATCACTTCTCATTTATGTGCTGTGAATAGTTTTGTTTCATATACCATAATAGCATGTCTGAAAATTCCGATTTCAGATCAGTAAATGTTTTGACGTTTAAATTTCTGTAAAATTGCTTTCGTATATAAATGTGATCGTGATTGAGAAACCTAAATTGTGATAAATAAGATCCTATTGCAAGATCAAGTTTTTGGTAATCGCAATTTGTTGCCGTATGTATCATTGAAAACACCCCTAGCCTTGTACTTATATAACTTATCGGTCTGGTGGAAGCTTCTTACTCCTGAGCTATTAAGCACATAACTGCATGCTTTACATTTGTGCAATAAGTTGCTTGTTTTTCGTTTCAAACCAACGTGTTTTTTTATTTTTAAACTCTTTGAAATCTTCTTTTGGAAATGCTAGTGCTTATAAGCAAATAAGTCTATTCTTACTCTCAAGTTTCTCTTTGAAGTTTCTGATTTATTTATCCTGTATTCTTTAGCATGTTATTCTGCTTCTTTAACCATATGGAGCTGGTGCTGACATCTGTAGGAAAAAGATGCGTAAGATGAATCAGTTGCTGCCACCTGTACAATTTATTACAACTGAGTCAGCCAGCTTGCAAGAAAATTTGTTTTAGTCATTGATAGCTTACTATAACTCGTTATTTGTACCCATACTTGAGTAAATAGAGTAATTATACTTTATTGCTTGTAAAAATTTCTTGATATTCTGTAAGGTTTGGTTTTTCTTTCAGACAAAAGCGAATGACTCCAAAGAAGAAACTGAAGCTGTACAAAAATATCTTCGTGTACATGATCATCGAGATCCACTGTGGCAGCTGTGACAGTATCTTTGGAGACAAGAATTACTGTCGTCAACACCAGAGAAAGGGTTGCTCAGAGAGTAATGGCATGAGAAAGGTACTTGGACCGTGTTTATTCCTTATTAAGGTTGTTTAAGTCAACTAGTGAGTTTCCTATAATTTTAATAGGACCACAATTCACCAGGAGCCAAGAATATATTAAGATAATCTCTTGATTGTATTTGAGTGCTTTATGTGTAGAGATCATTGTTATAAATAAGGTGCCATTTTATGTCAGTTTTATAAGGAAACACTATTCTAATAAGGCTTTTAAAAATGTGACATTATCTAATGGAATTCCTTAATATATATACCAGAAACATTGGTGAAGTAATACAGTGTTAATTCAAGGCTCTTTCAAATTGGTAGAAGTAGTTGCCTAAAATAAGATTTGTTATTTTGTGATGCCAAGAGTTCCATAGTTTTCAGCAGCATAACCTTGATGAAGTAGGTGGAATATGGCCATTTATTACGGTCACAGATGAGCGCAGAAGAAATTACAATGTAGAATACTAGAAAGTTGGGATTGACTTGTTGCTTATATTTCTGTCAATTTTGTGGTGCTCCATGCCATTTATGGAAAGATATGACCGAAAACGGATGGACATTTATTTAGAATCCTTCTGTATTAGTGATTCCCTTATGTTGTTAATAACTTAATATCATATTAACAGTGTTCAATTCTTAATTCCAGATTGTTAAGTATTGCTGCAAGTACTGTGAAGAGGCTTTCATAACAATGAACAACTGTTACCAGCACTGTCTCAAATGCGAAAAATGTCCGACTGGAGATCCTGTTAAAGACGCAGAGACCTCGATCTACAGATGTACGGAGAAAGAATGCAAGAGGGCATTCATTTCACAGGTGCATATTGCTTTTAAAAAATATTATGCATGGTGATTTGAGTTATTACATTACTTATTGCATCAGTAGAGGTGTTGAAAGTTGCGAATGATTAAATAACACTTTATGGAAAAAGAATGCGGGTTAAATGAGATCCAATTATGTTGATGTTATCTTATTAGTTTCCATTCTTGTTTCAGGTGTCTCTGAAAGCCCACATCCTCAGCGTTCACTACATCCGAGGCAATGCAACCAATGTCCGTTTCACCCCAGGAGGTTCGTCGAAAAGCCGGGCAAAGAAACCACCTGCAACGGCAACTCCAAAGAAAGAGGGAGCACCAACTGCCCAGACGACTTCTCAAGAGCCAGCCACTGATAACCAGGCCAACTTCAATCTTGCTGGGTTGTCCGCAGCTGAATTTGAGCAAGCTATCAACATGCCAAATGTGGATGGGTTCTTGAAGCTATTAGAAGATGATACTTTAATCGACAGCCATTGGGATTTGTCTGAACCATTCCAAGGTGGCCAAGGTCAGGGTCAGACTGCCTCCCAAAGTCAAACGGAAGGTCATGCAGCCGAAACAGGAAGTCAAGCACAAGTGGTGGTCACTCAAGTGGTTACCACGACAACAGCCAACCATCACGGAGCAGTAGCTTTGCCTCCGCTACCCAGCTGGGTCAAGACGACGTCGAGAACCCAGTGGAACACAGTGCCAGGAGGTGGGCCCAACACCGTCCAACCCATAGGTCAACCCCAGGTGCTGCAAGTTGGCCAGATACCCCATCACCTCAAGCCAACTCTAATCCAAGCTGGTCCCGGTTTAACGTCAGCTCGTCTATCTGCTCCACAAGCCAAACTTCTGCAGGAGAAGTCAAAAGCGCGGCCGAAACCCGTGCTCAGTGCTCAAGCCATCGTCATACCACAGACGGGAACCACTGTGACCATAGCTACAGCTGCCAGAAAACCTGCTCGTCCTAGGCCGAAACCAAAACCTAAGACTCCTCCTCAGCAACCTCAAGAATCACCAGAGCCAGATGCTTCGCTAACGCCATCACCATCAGTCAAGCAGGAAGATGAAGAGTCAGAAGAAGATGGTGTGCCTAAGAAGAAACCCCACTTCGGAGGCAGGCAGCCATGGCTGGTGAATGGCAAGAAGTTCATGACGTTCCGAAATGCCCCGATGTTGCGCACGGCCATCCATATGTGCAAGAAATGTCACAGCAAGTTCGAAGACGAAGCAGAGGGAAACGCCCATGTGGAGAAATGTGGTGACGACAAGAATATATTGCTGAAAACGAGGAGATTTTACTGCGTCTACTGTGACCATGTCAGCGAATCTGCTAATAAGTGTCGGGACCATCTGATCAAGACATGCTTGCCCGCTATGAACATTGACCCTGCGACGGTGCTTAACCCCCGCTATGAGTGCAAAGAAGAAGGATGTGACAAACAGTTCTTTGTTCGCTTCTTTCTGGTCAAGCACATGGTGACTGACCACGGACGGGAGAGAGAAGAATTCAAGAGCAAAAAGAAGGACATTGATGATTTCTCCTTACCGTCAGAACTGAATGAGAGACTTCCTGATTACATTAAGGAGTGTTTGCCACTGGAATTCACCAAACGCAGAAAGGAAGGGAAAGATTTGGTGACCCAAAGACGCAAGCAGAGGAAGGAATCAGACAGTACGACTTTCACTGAAGGGTCAGAGGTCTCACAAATGTCCATTGGATCATCAGGCCAGCCTAATTACCTAGAAACTTCAAGTGGTGCAGGTTCAGTCCAGAATATCCAGGACCAGTTAAAGGAGGAAGAGGCCTTGGAGCAGCAGTATATGATGCAGGTTGGCGAAGGAAACAATGCTGCATTAGTCACAGCACCTATGGTGGCTCAGTATGTACAGATGTCGACGGTCAGTGATGAAGCTGGAGTTGTTCAGAATGTAGGAGCATTGCTATTACAATGTGCAACATCAGAGAGTGTCCAGTTGCCGCCAAATGTAACCACGACCACAGCGGATTCCAAGCTACCGAGTATATCTAGATGTCAGGAACCAGTGCGACGCAATTCTCAAGGTGATCTCGAGGAAATTGGCCAGGCCATACAACAAGGAGCGCAAGATGTTAGTAACGCTCTGCAAAATGCTCAACAAGATTTAACCCCTGGAAAGTTGGGTGGCCCTAAGAGACTTGATGGAGATACCCATGTCATCATGACGAGTCATTCAAAGAGCAAAAGAAACGATGAATACCTCAAGCTCAACCAGCAACAAACAGTTTGGGCTACTAGAAACAAGAACGCGGTCCCAGTGATGAGTATCCCAGGTCCTATTTCATCCACACTACCAATAAGTAGCAATCATGTGATCCACTCGTCGATCACAAAAGGAGTACTCAGTGGTCAAGTTCACTTACAAAGAGGGACCCAGCCGACTACCCTAATGCCCCCTGTTGTCATGACAACCCATGTCACCGGCGGAAACATTGCCCGACCCCAGGCAGTGCGTCCAGGGCAGCTGATATCCCCACAAGCTCCAAGCACCCCAGCGTCAAGTCAGATCTCAGAGTCAGTTGATTCAGACAGTTCACCTAGCCCATCTCCCGAGCCATTGCCAGAACCTGAGGATGGTCGAATCTCACCAGTTGTAGATGCTCTTCTTGCTAGAATCAAAGCCAAGACAAAGAAACTGGAGGAGAAGAACCGTCTCAAGGCGGCAAACAAGCAGAAGATGAACGCAGCTGCGAAACGACGCAAACGGGACAGCAGCAGTGGCTCAGTGCAGTCTGCCATGAGTCCTGGGGCATCTAGTGTCTCATCTTTACCCTCCTCTGTTCCTGCCCCTAGTCCTGGGCAAACCCCAACTCCTCCCTTGCCTCAGCCAGGGAGTCTCACTGCTCAAACTATCTTCAACCACATTCAGCCGGCCAGTCCTGATCCAGACAAATGTAGAACAGAGGAATTGAGATGTGAGGAGTGCGATCTGGCATTCAATACCAAGTCTTTACTGACGTACCACCAGAAGTACAGCTGTGCTGCGAAGTTCGGAAGCCATAACAAGATGGATGATAGAGTGTGTCGATACTGCAAGGCGACTTTCCATCACAAGGTTGCTCTGAAGTATCACGTTGGAAAATGCCGCACAATGATGTTAGAGAATGCCCAGCAACCTTCTACTTTAGCCACAGTTGAAGAGGACAGTGTAGAAAGTGTGAATGACAGAGATAGCACGCTGAACAGTCCAACGCCAAAGAAGAAAGCCATCGCAATAGAAGGTCCGATTCAAATCGATCAGAGTAGAGAGAATCTGATGAAGACCCTAGAGCGCAAAGTTATGTGTCACGCAGACGTCGTCAACCCCATGTCCCCACGTAATGAGTGGAACTTCAAATGTAAATACTGCCAGGCAGATTTCGGCTCAAAACTGATGTCATTACACAGCCATGTTGTAGCTCGTCATCCTGACTTGTACAAGAAAGTCAGAGCAAAGGACCACAGTATAAAATTGCTGCAGAATCAGAACTCTATTAGCCATTCTTACAGCGACCTTGCCAATGCCGATGATCTCTCATTGCTGTCTTTGGACACCAGCAATGACCTTGCTCTCATTTCTGACCTTGCTCTCCTGACAGCAGAAATGGAAGCTAGCAAAGGGACATTTAATAGGTTATCAGCATACGACCACGATAAGAAATTAGTATGTGACTTGTGTGAAAATGAACGCGAGTTTGAGAAGGAATCAAGTTTGCTGTATCATCTAAAATGTGTGCATGGCAAAGACATTCCAAAACTAGATCTTCACTGTCCCCAGTGTAAAGGACTGACCTTCGAGAATGATGTGATTCTCCACGAACACATGAAGTCAAAACATGGCATAGACAGCCTCTTGATGCCAAGCAGTAAGCTTCCCTTCAACCTCCGCCAAGCCGGTCACTTAGAAAGCCAAGTGTATCACGTCCAGGGGCAGATATTTCAGAACCAGAACAACCAGCAACAAGGACAAGGAGACTCTCAATCACAAGGCCAAGGAGAACAGGTCACTGGTACAGTGGACACTAGTCAGTTACAGACACAAAGTCCTGCTCCCCAAGGTCAAGCTGTGGAAGGACAAGCAATAACAGCTCCAGGGCAGGTTGTCATGAGCGCCGATCAGATCTCTAACCAAGTGCTAGTCAGCTCCAGTGGGTTAACATATACCTCAGTCCCTTTGACGACAAGTTTAGCAGGTTCTGCTGGTGTCCCTATGATGGTAGGAAACAGCATAAGTATGACCGTCCCTACGACGAGTGTGACTCTGCAGACTGCTGATGGTCAGATCATTCATACGTCAGTCCCAACGAGTCTGCTACAGGATGGTGGATTGAATGCGTTATCTGGTGCCCATATTCTACCAACGGGAGAAATAGCCCTTCCCCTAATAACCACAGCAGGACAACCGCCTATGTTGCTGCAAACAGTCGCTCCAGGCCAAATGCTGTTCACCCACACTGCCTCACCTCATGGACAGAGTTCGCCAGCATTAACAGCAGGATCCAGCCAAGCTAGTCCTGCTCAGCCAAAGAAGAAGCCGGTGAAGAAGAAATTCCCAGAGGGCGAAGGTAATGATGACAAGGCAAAGAAGAAACGAACCACCCCAGCCAAGCCTCGGCCTAGTCCAAGCGGCACTGGTGCATCTTTCAAGCCTGAACTTGATCCGGAAAAGTGGAAATGTCGTTATTGTGATATGGGTTTTCCTCGAAGACAGGACATGAGAGATCACATCAAGTACACACACAGAGTCCCTGGAGCATATCCTGGACCATTGCCGACAAAATCATCAACTATAGTGAAAGACAGAGATGATGATGCTGACCCTCATGAAGCAGTTTTGCGACAAGGTACAGACATTCTCCAGCAAGCTTTGAGCATGATCGGTGAAGGTCCTTCCACAGACACTGGTGATTCCTTAGCGTCTACAAGTGACAGTGCAACAGGGTCGAACATTGTCATCCAACAAACTACTGATGGTGGTCAAATCCTATCACCTCAAGTCTTAGATATGCCAGTGGGGATGGATTTTGACATGGGAGTCTCAACGTTGGAAAACACAAGTCATCAAAATATGACTGTTTTACCTATCCAACAATTAGGACTGGTATCGGCAGCATCCACCATTGATCCAAGCTTGTTGCTCCAACATCCGGGAATAACCATGTCTACCATTGCTCAAATGACTCCAGCTACATCGACGGTCAGTATCGCTCATTACAGCCATGAAGGAGTGATCCAGTCAGGCCAGGAAACCTCCATGGAAGCAGAAATCAATGATGTCCTTCGTCAGGCTAGCATGGCTGCGGGTATATTCGAAGACGAACCAGGAGAATCGTCAGATTCATCAGATGAGCATCCACATGACTCCAGAGAGGCTGAATCAGCTGATAAACCGGCGAATTATTCAGCGACAGAACAAGAAGATGAGGAGGGGTCGTTTATGGTGAAACAAGAAGGCCATGTCAATGTGAAAGATGAGGCAGACAGTTCTCAACAACCCACTGGGAATGGTAGTGAGGAACCACAACCGGACAATGGCGATCAACATGAACAGGACGAGTTTAACACATCCTCTGATGATAACCAGGCTGATACAAGCACCGAGGACATAACTCACAATCAGACGGATGGCCACGTTGATCCACATCGGTCACGTTACCGTAGCGATCTGGAAGCATTAAAATCAGAGGCTGAAGCTGCTGCAGAAGCATCATCAAGCGTTGCTGAAGCTGACAGTAGTACTAATCAGGCCGACAGTACGCCTAAAGTTGAGTCATCGTCAGATATGCCTGAAGCTGTCACTGAAGCAACTGATGCATCAGAGTTACTAGATGAACCAAAATCAGCTCCAGTATTTGACCAAAATGGCTCAGATACGCAAGACAGCCCTGCCTCAAGCCAGGCAACTATCATAGACTCTGGTAATAACCAGAAGACTGATGAAGCCAGTTCAGAAGCCACTGAACTACCAAGTACAGCCGAGTCCAGTGAAACGGAGTCCCCTGCTTACCCAGAAATGGGTAAGAAAGACTTGTATGTGAAGATTGACAAGTTGGCCATGAATCCACAGGGCTCTGTTAAAGTGGCTAGCAGCGAAGAGAGTGACACTAAACCCGCTGCTGAGTCAGGGTCACGATCACCGGGCCAAGGTGAACGCTGGAGTCTCCGGCCACGAAAACGCAAGGAAAGTGCCGCCACTGAAGAAGGTCGTGGTAAACGCAGCAAGACAGATGACGGTGATAAAGATACGGAGGATGACGTGAAGAAAACGAGAGGCCGCAGAAAATCCACAGACTCTAATGTGTCCAGCGGAGCTAGTGAACACTCCTCTGTGTCACGGAACAGCGGTGGGGCGGCCACGCCTCGACCTTCTGGGGGTAGTCCAAGGTCACGGCGAGCAAGTGAAGACAGCCGAGGGGGAGTCGGTCGAAGAGTTTTACGAAACACTGTTAAAACTGTCCCTGAAGAAGAAGCGCCGCCAAGACCTGTCGGTCGGCGGGCATCCAAGAGCAAGTAGTTGTTATCTCTTGTAGACTGAATAGCAGGACATTAATAACACTTACAGGCAGTAAAAGCTAGTTATTTGCTATTGAATGGCTATTTGTACACTAATTGTTATCCTCGGTAGTCAGGATATTATAGATATACATAAAGAATACATTGTCAGACTTATGAAGTTGCATATACTCTACACATTACTACACATTACAAAAACGTGGTTTAATTCTGTACATATTGGAGGAGTTCCCTTGAGACATTTGTCAATGCTTTATTTCATCATTCAATGTAAATTTCACTGTTCTGATGAATGTTGTAAATTGTAAAATATGTAGTTTTCAATTCTCTTTGTACAGTCCAAGAATATGGTTGTCGGATGTCAGGATGTTTCTTTTAAAAGTAGATCTTAGAGAGGTTATAAGTGAGTTGCACTTTAACGACTTAATCTATGTCCTTTGTAAATATATTTAACATAAATTGAGCGTGAACATAGGGTTTTATCTATGGTGCATCAAAGTTTTCAAGGCAGCATGTTTAGTCGAAATGTCGTTTGTTGTTGATATTTATTATTATTGTGAGGTTTAGAGTAGTTGTTGTCGTTACCCTAAATGTTATTGGCTTAGATTTTGCGATCAAATTGATGAATCTCATAACAGCAATGCTGTTAACGTAAGGTGATGGATCAAAAAAGTTGGGAGAAATGATTTTTTCACGATATTGTTAAGAACAAGTTGAGAAATAACTAAAGTGCACATTTTTCTTAATGCTGCATTTTACAATGTTATATACTGGTAGGAGTACTCAATAATGATTATGACTGACATATATTTATTTTTATGCTTTCTTTTACAGTTGTAAAGTTTCAAATGACTCTACATTTAACACATGTTACTTATGGTGAACATAGTTTATTTCTTCATCTCTCTCTGTAAATAAGTCATTTCAGAGTCTTGTTTATTAATTAATCTGTGCCTTTCATTTGAACATCATTAATGTTCTTGTCTTAGACACAACACAGCCAGACTGAACCTCATACCAAGGTCATATTGTTTAACGTCAAGGTCAAGTTAAAGTTGTTGTGCTTATAATCACTAATTAATGTCAGTTCAAACTTGTACAAATCTCGTAAATTAAATATTAACTGTTTTCTGTTTGTGAGTTGATGAAGGTGTATAAAATGTGAGGATGTTAAAGAGAATGAATCATTGAATACACAATGTTGAATCAAATGAATTATAGTAATTATGGTTATAAATATTACTGTGTACGTGTAAAGATAATTTATTTGCTGGAATGACCTGGTACATGTAAACTAGATGTATATGAGGTTATATTATCTGTAAATCAATTGCTGGCATTAAATTAGTTATTGTAGTTGAAAGATAATGGATGTATTTTGAACTTCATGCGCTGTTCATTGCCATATATAGAGTAGTCGATGTTCAAATTTGATGTTGCGAAAGCTGTTGAAAGTTGTTGCATTGTCTCGCATTTAGATTATTGATAATCGCAGATCGTGAAAAAAAATTAGTACTTTTTATTTAAAAAAAGTCTTGTCATGTATCATAAGTCTTGTCATAAAATGAGTGATTTTTGCAGGTTTTCTTCACCGAAAATCTAGTAATTCACTTGGCATGTGTCACCTATTTCTCGTTTACATTGTACTAGACCTATAGTAACTTAAAGATGGTGAGAATCGTAGGTGAGATGTTGTTTTTTGCATCGTATCAGAATCTTTAGTGTATATTGTTGAAATAATGACAAAAAGTTGAATTTATTCATAGCGTGCTATGTACAATGTAGTAAACTTGTTTCGTTTGTGCTAGTCAAAGCCTTGTGGAGTGTGCTTTTACTAAAACAGAAAGGGTTAAACAATTTTTGACTTTTAGGAGATTGTCATACAGCCGTGCTTGAGAGAATGTAGTGAGTAGGTAAGAGTAAATGTAAATTTCAAAGCTTGAGGTGAATTATAGTCTCGTATAACTACACCCAGTTGACATATGATGTCAATAGTGTTCATTTTAACATTTAATGGTGTAACAAACATGTATAGATTTACATTATTCATGTATTTCTGTACACCTAGTGGTGGATAGCAGCAATAAATTGAAGGTAAATGAATTTTAAACGCCCAATAAATGATCCTAATACTTTTACACTTTACCATTAAGATCTTTATTATTCGCTTCAATTTATTGTGCTGTTCTCATGTGCTGAAGTAATTCTACTTTGAGTGATTGTCTGAGATTGAATGAGTGATTTTTAGAGAGCTATATATATAATTATAAATAGAAAACTGATCTATATATGTGTAAATTCTTCATGTTAAGTGTTACCTAATTATGAATGTGGCTTTGCATAGTACCAATATGTGTACAGACACATTCCTCAATGATTTAAGCGTTACATGAAGAAAAAAGTCCTGATTTTAGATTTTACAGGATGTTATGAAAATATTCAGTCGATATAATGCCAAGGACCAATCTTTTATATTTGTAGAGTAGTCGTCAGATGTATAGCTCATAGATTACAATTGTACTTTTAGGTATTGTATATTTCAATGATCACAGTCTGTCGGAAGTGAATATATTTCAAGTGTATTTGGTTGTTACTGAATGTATTGTTAATTGTGAAGCATCTCATTGTAGATCTGTCAAAGTTCTATTTTCAGTATTGCTACAATAAATTATAGCATCAACATGTACAAAGTCTTTGTTTTGTAATTTTCAGGTTTAATACTAATTCAGTCAAATTGACAACATTAAATGTATACTGGGATCAACATCTGTTGATTATAGCTAAGGCACTTCCCAGATGATTATTACCTAACCTGATGTATTTATATAATAATTTTTCGTAAAAAAATAAAAAATGGAAAGAGGGTTATAGCCTGTACATGGCTATAGGGCAATTTGGAACTATTTGGTTTCACCATGCATAGACATTAACATTGAAACCAGCATTCAACGCTGTTTGACTTGAAACCGTAACATCCAGTAGATGGCGTGTGTGTGAACGATAGAGCCCTCTCCTGGATGATGCAAAACAACTGATCTAAAATTAGACGTCCATTATTTATAAAATAACTGTGTAAAAATTCGACAATAGAAAAAGAGTATATATATACTATATTATATTATTCAACGCCAGGGCATGATTTGATAAGGGATTTTGAATATAATTATTGTTGATGCAATGATTACTGAAACGTACGCCCTGACTTATCAGACGCCTCGATGGCGCAGTAGGCAGCGCGTGAGTCTCATAATCTCAAGGTCGTGAGTTCGATCCTCACTCGGGGCACAACTTTTATTGCACACGACGCTAGCTTTGCTCTGATTGAATGGTAAAATCCGTTTGAACATTTGTACATGTTGTAGGTAACAATTTTTTTTACAGATCTCTCATATTATCAGGTAGTTCAAAATACAAGAAAATGACTCTCTCTCTATAGGCCTATATATATATAGTGCTACATTGCCCTTCTTACATAGGTCTCGGCTTAAATTAGTTGACTAAATTTATAGCAGATCTAACGGCCTAATTTAAATTGACAGATCTTCAAGTGAAACTTGTGCAATTTGGTTTAAAACTAACAGCTACTAACAAAGCCTATCTATATATAGATTCTTTTTTTTTGTAGGATCCATAGGACCTAGGCCTATCGATAAAGAATTTGCTACATAATTTATGCAATAATCAGCGGCGGATCCAGAAAATCTGAGACGGGGTCGCCGTCATTAAATTACCAGTGACTCTGTCACTTGGCGCCAGTGTTCGAAATGGGCTGGTCCGTCGGTCTAACCTGGTCCTGCCTTGAAGCTTGAAGCTTCCTGGTCCTGGGGACCGGCAGGTCGATCTGCATGAAAGGCTAATGTTATGGCCTAGTAGGGACCGGCAGGTTTGCTCAAGGACCGGCAGCTTTCCCACACAGCTGGTCCTTGGGACCAGCAGCTATTTTGTGCCTACCCTGAACAATTACGTGATTGCCCTCAAGGTTGCATTTTCACGGTCCTCATGGAATTAGGTACACTAACTCTAAATAGGTATTGTCAATATAGGCCTATAAATCGCATTAAAGGTTTTAATTAATCTTGTGACGGAAAAATAGATTGAAATTGCCTATTGCATAAATTATAATCTGGGAGATTTATCCCCCCCCCCTTGTGTATGCATATGGGGATAGGCCAAGGCCAATCTATGCCCTCAATTTATAAAATGCCCATGGCTTGGCCTGAGGCTAGAGCTACCCTCCCATGGATGCAGTTAAGTAGACCTAGACCCAGACAGAACTAATCATGTAGGCCTAGGCCCTAGTTACAAGTGCCGAACTTATTATTTAATATATATTTTTTTTATAGGTCTTATCAGAAATAATTTATTATAGGCCTACCTGTAGGCCTATAGGCCTATGGGTGTACAGGTAGGACCTATGTACACACAAACTTTTAGGAGGACCAGACCTAGAGCATTCTAAATTAAGGGGCCCTATATATAGGCTCTAATTAATATATGCTAGGCCCTAGTTACCTAATTAACAGACCTGACTGAAAAGTCAGTAGGCCTAGATAGGCCTAGATATCTACTTGCTGAAAAAAAATGGCGGGAACACTGGATCGCCCTGGCTGACCAGACCAGGCCGACCGTGCACGTTCACGTGTGACCATGCAGTGCCAAATCTAAACGAAAATAAAAGCGTTTAGACGTCTAGTTCTATGCTGTGGGCACCTTGGCCTATGCGCCTATCCAAAACGTTGCTTCCAGGAATTCCTAGAAAAGGCGGGAAAACGATCTATGGGTTTTTAGGGCACGTGGAGAGGTTCATTGAACTGCCAATAAATACATATGTAGAAACACACTTATATTACGTTCTAAGCATAAATTCAGGAGTTTGAAATGCAGAGATGGCAAGAGTAGAGATGGGGATGCAGGGATGCTTTAGCAGCTCAGCCTCACTTTGAGCGAGGTTTCCGCCTCACTCACATCTCAGCCTAAGAGACATGGCCGCCCGAAAGGATTCGAGCAGTGGACTCTCTCTTCTTTTCTGTTCGCTTTAGAGGACGAGGACGCATTTGTTTCAGCCAATAGCTCGGAGAAGAGGAGAAGCCCTCGCTGGGCTTGGGCAAGGGGCACTGGCTTGCAGGGGAGACGACGGGGAGCGGGGAGTCAGCCAGTTAGTCTTAGCGACTGCTGTTCGCTTGGCTGAGGCATTCACTGTAATGGCGTCGCCTGAGCAAGGAGCAGCCGACTCAAGCCCCACTTCTACACTCGAGAAGGGCCAAGGACATGGTCATTTCTTTACCAAAAAGACATTTCACAAACCGACGTATTGTCATCATTGCACGGACATGCTTTGGGGCCTCATAGGCCAGGGATTTGTATGTGAAGGTACGTCTCTTTGATTTTTCGGGTCCCACCCATTGAGCTGTTAGTTCGTGTGTCCACCGCAGCATGGCGTTCTAGGCCTCCACCATTGCTCTTGTTCCCATATCGTTAGCATAATTATCACAGGCATTGAAAACCACTAATTTCACATAAACCCTTTCTAATATTGCGCTCAAATGCACCATCGTTCATTTCATGTTGATTTTTAATTATTGTTCCTTGCTGGCCCCCTTAAATTTGCCCCAAAATGTCTGATCCTTGAGCGATCTTACTCAGTTGCATCCAAACGAAGATGGTGGATGCTACAAATTGTTGGCAGAAATGTAAATTGTTAAGGCTTGCCAATTAATGCTTTTACCTTGCTTTCTGTGCATTTTCCTGGCCTTAAAATTGCATTTCTTAGTATTGGCCACATTGTTTTACCAAAACCTTGCAGTGTATGGCGTTTCTGTCTCAACTGTGTTGCTGACATATTTCTAGGAATGACATTTTTAGGAATTGAGCACCTATGTCTTCCAGTGAAAACGGTGTTGTGATTTTCACGTCATTCCTGGTACTAAAACTCGAATAAGACTTGCTAATTAAATGAAATATCGTAGCAGAGGGGTTATTTACTCTTATGATGCCTTTTTTTTGGTATGATGACATGAATTTACTGCCTTATTTAGTGCATTTAGGATGGCCTTGTATTTTCTAGGAATGGTTTCTTGTGTCCATGTCTAATGTTTTCATGACATTAGTGAATTTGGTGTTACACATTTAAACCCAGACCCATTTCATTTAGATGGATAGTGCTTTATAATATATGATCTAGAATGCTATAACCATGATATTTCATGGATAAATTGTTATATATATGTGTTTGTGACAAACTGACAATGACTTGAGGGTGTGATTGTTTTTCACATACAGTGATTGTTTTTCACATACACCTCAGACTAAAATCATCCTCCTGCATCATACACATCGATTTTGTTAAATTAGATAAATTGCTAACTTTGTGTATTGTAACACTGAATAATTTGAGGTTGTTGGATAAATAACCTGTCTCCAGTCTGGGAATTCCTGTTAAATATTAGGTGCTCATTCTTCTCAAAATTTATAATCATGTCCCTTTTCTTATTGCAATTGACATGACATATTCAATGCATTATCTATTTCCATTTTGGTAGCATTGTATCCTTTGTTGGTATTAATTGTGAAATTCTGTTTACTATCACCCCATTACACATTTTATCATTTATATTTTGCAAACACACACAATGTTTTGTTGAACTTATCATATTGAAACAAGTGCATGTTCTGGGGATGGGACTTCTGTACCTAATGCTACATGTTTTTGCATATTACCATTATGTACATTTTGTTGCACATTTCAATTTTCCAGATTACATCAACAACTTGAACTGTAAGTCAACATGTATACAGACCCCTGCCTCGTGCAGACCAGGGCTCGACACTAATGCCTGTCCAACTCTCTGGGACGGGTAAAAATGCCTGTCAGACAGTCATAACCATCCACAAACCCAGTTCACACATATACACTGTACTAAAATTTGTGTTTAAAATTAACAACAGTGTGTGATGTTTCTGCGGGCATATTATGTGGTTTTAAACCCGGGTTGTATATCCTCGTGTTAATATTTTAGTGAAAGCTTTCCCCCGAAATCTATGTTATGATTTTGATAACCTCAAATTTAATATTTTAGCCAAAAAAGCTCAAGTGTCATTTGGCCAAAGTTTCTTTTTGTAATATGTTTCCTTATTTGTTTAATTCATAAATTATGAATTGACCCGCAATTTGGACAGACCTGTATCATCCCTAATGAGACAGGTACAATTGCATTGCCACATGCCCAATGGACAGCAGGGGGTTCCTGCAGGTTATTGAAAAGTCTGATAAAGTCTTACTTTATTTTTGTAAAAAGTAAGGCCCGTATAAAGTGTTAATTTTATCCACTAAGTCTTACATTGTCTTATTTTGATTTAAATGTACTTGTAAAACAATAGTACTGTCTGCCCTCTTGTGGACTTTCAGCTGCATTATGAAATTTCTTTAAATACACAAGAACTGTGTTTATTTTATTATTTAATAGCCAATATCCAGTTTTATTTTTATGATGAAATTAAAAATATGGTGTAAATTACTATATTAGTGGTCTTATTTTCCTAGTAGTATGGTATTATAATGTCTTATAAAGGTCTTACTTCTTATGAAGGTAAAACTGCAGGAACCCTTGACAGGCAGGTAAAAATCTTTAGTGTCTAGCCCTGGTACAGCCCTAGATATGAACCCACGTCCCATTCACTCTCAGATATGACCCCCTTTCCCCACCCCTCCCAAAACAAAATAAGCTGTATAGGAACAAAAACAGCTTGTCAGATTTAGAATGCTTTAATTATGCTTGGCTTTAGCAGAAAGCTATAGGCTTTGGAGAATGTGAGTATAATCAACTGATGCATAACGCAGTTACTTATTCGTTGAAGTTCTTGTACTAAAGATATTTGGCCTGGCAAGTTGGTGACGGATTCAGAGGAAACTTATGTAATGACATGATTATACATTGCATAATTTGTACCATGTAATGCTGTAGCGGAAGTCTCGTGTCATTATTAAATGTTTACCTGAATTGGTCGCAGCGATATCTTGCTCTATTTTAGAACCACATTGACGCAGAGCATATCATGTATTTCTTGGTCAGATATATAGAAGTTAATACTCAAACTTTAAGTTAATACGCATCCTTTAAGCTCATATTTAAATCAACCAAATTAGTTACTTGGACTAAAACTTTCAGACACAATGACATAATGAAGACCCAGTGTGCCAGATTGAGAAAATCTCAAATATACAATTATGTCCTGTATGCTGAATACCATATTTTATATTTTGTATGAAATAAAATTTTCTGAACAATATTGATAAACAATGCATGAATAATTTAAGTTTGCGAAGTGAAATACTTTACATAGTTATAGTCATTTATATATATATAACTTAACCTATTAACTGCCTAATTAATTTAACATTTTCTACTGGTGCTCATTTGAAATGTGTACACAAACATGTGTCCATTGTTTAGATTAAACAATATAAAAATTTGTCATGGGAACCACAAACAGGTGTTTATGTTTAGTCGTATGTTAAATTTTGGTTCGGGAAAAAAAATGTCTAGCTTACTTCATTAGAATAGATAATATTATATATATGCTGTTTACAAATAAGCTAATGACAAATATTTATATCGAGATAATAATGGTCTAGTTTACAGATAAGATCAATTCATAAAATGTCATTAAAATGTTAGTGTGGGTTGTGATCATATGGTTATAGACCTGAGAAGTCACACTATTTCTTTGGATGGTTGTATTCAGATTGTGAAAATTCTTGTGAGTTCTTAATGTCCATCTGTAGTGTATTTAATACATTAACTTCAACAGTGAGGTTAAGTTGTAAGAGCATATTGGGTGATCACAATATCCTTAAAGTGAGCCAGATGAAATTTGTTTGAGAAAGCTTGTTCTCTGTGCTTAATGGGGGGTGTTTTTAATCTTAATCAAATGCTACAGTATGTTTCCATTAGATTTTGGAAAATAGTTGCTACTTTTTATAAAGCATGATCTGGTGAATTTTAACCTTTTGAGTCTCCACTTCAAAAATATGTCATGAAGCATTAATTTTATTTTCGTGAGTGGACAAAAATTTGTCATAGATGATTATAAGTGGTATACGATTGCATCAGTTCTGATAATCTTCATATTTGCAACAATTTTTATGAAGGTGACAATTCTTATAATATATTATTTTCAGTGACAATGATATTAACCCTTTGCAAAGTTTGTTCGCACAGGTGTTTTGAGTATATGACTCTTCGGGGATAACATTAATAGGTTACTAGATATTACTACTAAGACAATGTAGATACTTGCAAAGCATCAGTAATATTATGATTCAACCATAAATAACTTATTGTCTGACAGATATTAAATGACCGACGCTCAGAGTGAGAAATAGTAATGCTGTTATGGCCATGTTCATTTGTGGGCAATGTAATGCATTGTAGCAAGTATTACTATATACTTTGCAACGCTGTGAAATTGCACAGATCAGCAATTTTTATTCACAGGATTTTGTGTGGAGGAAGGAGCTTAAATGAAAACATAACATCGAGTGTGTCCAAAATTAAACATTTAATGACAACATTCAGCAGTTGTAAAAGGAGCATAGACAAGTCAGGTGTGATTGAGACAGATCAGAAAGATTGTAAAGTAATTGACCAACTTGTCTACCCCATTCTTAATGTCCTCATCATCAAATACTGGAAGGTCATCAATCTACAAGTAGATATAGCATTGCAACTGTGCACAGAAAAGGGGTAACTTGGGTCAAAAGAGGTGAAAACGAGTTTATTTCCTATATGTCATTTCATTCTTATCAAATGTTTCAATCAGTCTGAAAAGTCGTTTTGATGCAACTGTTCATACTCGTTTTAAACAGCTGTATTGAATTCGGTATGCAAATATATCAAAAGTATGCTTGACATGGAAGACACTTAGTGTCATAGAGTTTTTACACTGAGCAGCCCTGAATTCAGCAAGACACAAGTCTTTCCTCTCCTCGTATTACTCATTTTGCTATTCAAACATAGTAGGTCATACCTAACTGATTCCATAAATATACTTTTCTCTGGGAAATAACATAAATCAACTAAATGATAAGATGTCAAACATACATTAAAATGCACTAAAAATACTGCTGCTAGGATGCACTTCGCTTCAGCCAATCAGAGTCAAGGGCGGAACTTTTTCAGCCAATAGTATTGCAGTATTCTGACATAGCCACCTGGTGTAAATACAGAGAACCTTTCGTGAAAGTCACCTATTAGTCAGTTAGCGACACTTAAAATGCTTAACGCCACAGCACCGAAGATTGAAACTTTTGAGAGGTTTTGGATCTTTAACAAGATGTGTAAATGACAGTTGTAAAGAGATTAACCAACTCCTTATTTTTTTACCTAACATGTCATATAATCTACCTATCTTTCCTGTTTTAACTTGGGGCCAAATGGGGTGAGAAAAATGTTGGTCACAGAATTACATACTATTTAACCTAAAACATAAATCACTTAGCAAATCACAAGCCCAGAAGTTTGCAAAATTTGTGAAAAATTTCAATCCTCGGTGCTGTGGCGATAAGTGCTGTGCAATCAATCCCGCTGTACATGATGCTTTACCTACCCATAGCCATTATTGGCCCCTTTGCCCAGTAATGAGGGCTTATGCAAGGCATGGGCCTTTCTAGTACTTAAAAGATAGGTATCATTTCAAAATATTTCAATCGATAATATGATAATTGAAACTTGTCGGTGAACGATCATCAATTATAATCGATTATTTATTAAAAGTCGCAAAGTTTTTATTATGGGAGACATTAGAGACGATGGGCTCCATGCCAGTCCTTACAACATTTGTTTGATGACGTAATTATGAAGCTCCCTCTGTTGGGTCAAAAGTATCCCATTGGCAAAAGGGGCGATATTATATTTAAGGTCCAAATGCTCAAATTTTGCCCACACAATACTCTGAATTCTTGAGGTTGCAAATCAGATTATCGATAATGGAATTTTTTTTAAATTTACTATCCTATTATCCGTTTAATTGAGATTCATCCAAAGTCGTGGAACTCTACATCCTAAGTACTAAGGTACATGACTGAAGTCACTGTCGAATGTATTCCTAATGCAGTCTTTTTATTTGTTTCAGTATGTAACTTTGTCGTACATGACAGATGCCTCAAAACTGTTGTGTCCCCCTGTTCCAGTGTTGCATCTAATTTTATTAAGGTAAGTGGTGCATTTCTAAATATAAAGAGAATTATTTCATTTAAGATTGTTCATTGTGTTAGTTTTTCTTGGGAAAATATTACAAATAAATTTGCATATTTTAACATAAATTTGCATATTTTAACATAAATTTGCTTATTTTCATTGTTGCAGAATCCTGTTGCCCACTGCTGGTCAGAGCCCGGGCACTTCAAACGCAAATTTTGCAATTTATGTCGAAAACGACTAGAAGATAGCCCAGCAATAAGATGTGATGGTAAGAATTATAATAAAATTATTTGTATTATATAGTTTTCCAAATATATGTAGAGCAGAGATGAAGTGTGTTTATTATATTCCTACATTGATGAAGCATAACCGCATCTGCATGAGATGAATTAGTAACGGTAATTTATTTTGGTAATTGCTCTTTGAGAAACTGAAGCACTTTCTGTGCATAGTTTAAATTAGACTTGATATAATGTTAAGCTTATGGAGCTTATAATAGTGTTCCAGCTAGAATTTGAATTGGGCATGGCGCATGAGAATATTAGGGCACCTGAATTATTGACAAGAGACTCAAAAAGGGCAAACAAAAAAAGGTCTTCACTCAATTTCGGGCATGGCGCTGACAAAATCACGCATGGCGCAAGGGACGTCGGCCATGGGGCAGCACCATGGTCAAATAGCCTAGCTGGAACACTGTAAAAGGATGTAATTATAGGATGCCACTTAGCATACTTATGAGTTCCATAGTCGGGTCATAAGGCCCGGTTAAAAATGACATGGTACACACATTAAGTCTGGGAGTAAAACATTTGTTTAGTTAATTGAGCAAATGAATTAGCGTATGTTGTGTCCTGTTACGATGTACCAGAGGGGTTTGATATGTGCAACGTGAGCGTGAGATTGATTTGATTTTTGCGAATGGGGCCAACAGGATGCTGCCCTATTTAGTATTTTGTTATGTTCATAACATTTGAAGGTCGTTAGTGTATTTTGCGCCCTTGTTGTTATTGTAGTTATGTAGATAAAAAATTATTATATGTTTGCACCCCATCTTTACTTTACGGAATTAGGGAAATTGGGTATAGGTTAGGAATAGGTTTTCAAAATCTTTATGCTAAGTTCTACAGATCACCCCCAACCAGGTACAAGGGTAAATTGCACAGTGATGGCACTGGTGTGAGCTCTTGAGCCCATACTGTAACTCTCATGTCTCTACTTTGACCCGTTGAGCTGAATTTCGCTGCCCCCTATAATAACAAATGGCGACAGTTGCTTCTGAACCAATGTCAGGACTAGGAGCTGGTGTCCTCTGCTGAAAAATATTAGTCCGTGGGTCAGTCAGACACCAGCTTACACCATGACGCAATAACACTATATTCCAAATATGGTAGTGCTTTCTAAGGCCTTCTCTGATTGTGCAATAAATTTCTGTTGCATCCAATCAGATAGGATTTGAATAACTACACAAAATTAAGCCACTCTGCAGAGTTTTGCCAGTGGGAAAATAATGTCTATCCCAAATACTCCCCCTTAAGACTAACAGTTAAGGAAGACTGTGGATTGATAATGGCCGACTATAAGTATAGATAACATTTACATTGAAATTAATGAATTATTTAATATTACTTTCAGTTTGTGAGTATTATGCACATGCCGACTGTCAGGATTTTGTGGTCAGTGACTGCAAAGAATGTGCTACCTTCGTACCCAACAAAGAGCGTGTAAGTATAACTTTATATTTGCTTGATTTTGAGTGTTCATGATGCTCAGCTCTTGTCTGTGGTGAATCAGTAAAAGGAAGCATTTCGAAGCATTGCTGGTTGTCCATGTAATAAAACTGAACAAATCATAAATTGTCAAAACACACTATCATTCACCAAACGTAACCACATAGTATATATACCTTAACCTTGAATCTTGACATTGAAGTATGCTGGACCTTGAAGTATGCTTGACCTTGAAGTATGCTTGACCTGCCTAAGTTTTTGATGTGAACTTATAATTATAAAACGATTAGGTCTGCACAAGATGTCACTTGCCATCTCGCAGCATTTTGCTGAGGAAATATACTTTAGAATTTGTCATTTAATGAATCATGAAGCTTGCAGTACATGATGGTTAGTTGACAAATTGTAGTGATACTAATTTGACTTTTCTTTAATGCAGGGTCAGCTGGTGCAGTATCACCACTGGCGCGAGGGCAACCTACCAGGCAATGCCAAATGTTTACTTTGCAAGAAGACTTGCTGGTCTGCCGAATGTCTGGCGGGAATGAGATGTGAATGGTGTGGTGTGACGGTAAGTTTCCTTTGAAAATTTCTAACCATTTATCAGACTTGGTTTCATTTGGGAAATTTTTTCTAGGTGCTCCAGTCTAGTAAACTTATATCCATGACTTGGTTTGTTATCTTTGTAAAAATGCTAAATTAACCCTCACTGACAATGAAGTTTGAACGTTTTATGATGATCAGGTTCGACCCTTTGAACTTGTAATGACCGTCAAGTTCGACCCACTAAGATCTTGCGCTATCTCGAGAGACTCAAGTCATAGGTTTTGAACAGTTTGATGGACTGATACAAAGTTGTTATAATGAAAATTTAAGGAACACATTTTTTAAACATTTGTATCGGAGTAATGTCACATTGACATGAATAATGACCATATTCGCAAAGAACAGCATTTGCATGAAAAGACTTGCACTAATAGGAAAATAATCATTTAGGGCTATCGGCTACTCCCAATAGGATTAGACAGATCAATAGGTAATGTGTGGCACATGACATGAGAGGATTTGCAATGGATAATGACAAGGGCACCTGCTGAATATAAGAGACTTATGCATTCATTTGTTATATATTAAGTTATTGTGTAACAAAAGTATGAATACTCTAGGTGGTTAGTATATTATGTTGATGAACAGGATCGTAATTAAAGTTGCTGGTCAGAGCCCGGGCACTTCAATTTTTGCCAAAATTTGTTCTATCACAGAAGAGGAATAATATTTGTGTAGCAAAGCAGGGGTTTAGGGGCGGTAGCCCCCGATAAAAAAAATAAAAATAAACAATGTCTTGTCTTGAAAATGAAAAAAGCGGTAGTTTTTTGTGACGTTATTTATTAAATTCAGGGATATGACGTCACAGGCATGACAAAAAGGCTAGCTACATTAGGTCATAAATTTGGGTCCACTATACTGTACTTTTTCCTTACATTTTGTTGGATTGATCTTGGAGAAATTAGACCAGTAGAGAACACTTAGAATCTGCAACACGAGCATCCTCTAATGAATGAGTCTGCCAATGCTGTCACTAAAAACTTTACAAGTTAAGTATGTGGAGCTTCTATTGGACAAGAGATTTGGATGATTGAATCTGAATCTTCAGCAATTCTGGGCCTCACATTTACAATTACAAGCAATAGATTTTAACATAAGACAACTTTATCATTATTATTATTGTTTTCTGAACATGTAAACTGGTAGATTTTTACAGTACTAGAGGATGGTGCTAAGGGTTAATTACCTGTTGTGAGCACCCACCTTGGACATTTTCAAGACAATTTTGATTTGGGCACATGGGACAAGAATGATATATAAAGATCTTCTTAATTTGTCAGGCGTTTCATCTTTTCAGTAATACGTGTGTATATAATACAAATTCTTTAATTTTTTGCAGGCCCACGCATTCTGTTACCGCCAGTTACCCGCTGAATGCAGCTTCGGGTGTCTGCGGGAGATTATGCTCCCACCCTTTAGCGTGTCTGTCCCACGCATGGACGTCCCACAGGAGACGTTGTTCGGGTTCGCCAAGAAACAAAGTGAGTGCGCTGGTCTGTATATTTTCATTCTTTACGACTTCAAATCCCTGTAGATGGCACATAGTCTTGTATTCGTCATAACTGTTCTTGTGTAGTTGTTATACATGTAAAATCTGTAACCACTTTACAAAACTTAAAAGTGAGACGTCTTTCAGTTGTTAAACAGAATTCCTACCAATGTAAAGAGATGTAGAGTAAACTCTGACTGCTTTAGCATAATATCACTGCTGTTAATATGGAAGAAAAACTCTTAATTAATTCCACAATTATGTGCGACCAATGTACTGCAGTTTTGATAGAGATCGGAGTGTGAAGTCTCGTGTATAGAAATTGTTCTGTAGTCTTGTATGGAAGATATTTTCACTGTTAACACAGTTGTTTCAAAAGTCATTGGGTCATCTTAGTGCTATGTTATTAGCCTCACTTAAGTAAAAGTTTTAACCTCATATGAAGTAGTTAAACAAAGTCGAACCTTATTTAGAGTGATACAATGTCGCTGAAAATATCACTGGTGTTATTCAGTTAATATGGGACAACACCCTCTTACTTATTGTAGCTATGTGTTCAAGTGCGACTTGCATGCTTTAACTGTTTGATCAAAAGCCATATTAATTACAAAAAGCAGTGCTGATTTTAAGTCTCTTTAAATTTGTAAAATTTTGCACATTTGAAATACATAAAGTGTTGTGATATCATAGACAGCATTACAAACAAATCAATGCATACTCATTGTATTTAAAAGATTTGTTTTTAACATTTATGATATTGTATTCAATGATAGTATATATTTATGGCTATAGATTCGCAGCATTAGTGTAATTAATTAGATGGGTGAATACCAGAAGGTTGTCTGTGCCAATGTAAGAATGTTTTAAAAAATATATATTCCAATTATTTCTGGTAGTTCAGTATATATCACCTTCTTAGTTATGGCCATTTTGAAAGACCACTGTATGTAGTGATGTTATAACTGACAAATTTTGGAAGTTTTCAAAGTAAGTGGCTACCAGTTTTTTGAAGCCTGCCAAAATAAGTCCCAGACAACCTCAATTGGTGAAGATCATGTATGGGTATATAAACAATATCTAGTAATTAAGTTCTTGTGAACAACCAATTAATTCAAGCATTCTTATTACCACTGCTAAGTGTGGCAGCTTGATTTCGTCTTTTCTCAGGCACTAAATGACAAGTACATATATGTACACTGTTAATACAGTTATTCCTCAATCATCTTAATGCTGAGAAGTACAAAAGCCTGTCAAAAATTACACATAGTTGCCTCTATTGTAAATGGCACTTAAGGACCTTTGGGTCTTCACCCTCGATTTATTCATTCAATTATTAGCTAAATTAGGTTAGTTTTGCTGATATATTGGCGCTATCAGCTGGAAATGCATGTGTCATTTTTTCTTCTTTTTTTCTCCCCCTTCTGTCCATGTCTCTTCGTCGTCATCGTTTTCCTGTGTGGTGCGCGTTCCAATTGCGATGGCCTCCTGGCTTGCTGCTTTACCCCTTCTTCCATGTTAATCGTGGTCTACCGTCCACTCATGGCAGCCCGAACAGTTTCAGAGGAGTTGTCGTCAAGCGGCGACTCAAAGACGGAGGAGGATGAGAAACGCTCACCGAAAGAAAAGGATGGACACGAGAAGGAGCGGGACAAGGACCGCGATGAAGGTTGGTGTTAGACTTAAAGTTTTACTAGAGGGCGCCAGGACCTAGAGCTAGGAATTGCTTCCAATTTTCGTAATCAATTAGTCGAGACTTGTGATAACCGACATCGAGTAATAATCGATTGTTTCATGAAACCCACAAAAGAAATTTCAACAATGTAGTCATTGAAAATCTTAGAATTCGATGCAAAATGGGCTGGAGTAAGGTGCAACGCCACAAAATTTGCCTGGATGCCTTTTAAAGATTGTGAATGAAAATCAAAATTTTCAGATTTTCGATCCAATTAATCAAGAATCATGTATAAACACAGAGCTTTCTACTAGGGTCTCTATTGTATTGTCACATTACATTGTACCGTCTATCATCAGATAATAATCCTGGAACAGATACATTGTATAGTAAATTTTGCCTATCTTTTAAACCAGACCCACAGTTCCACATCTAATGAAACCTAGTTATAAACTCATTAACTTAATAAAATCAATTTAAACTTAATGACTGTATTTTCAAACTTTCTATTTATTTCCTAATTTTATTGTATTTTTGAAGGCATTATGAAATAATCGTACATGCATACATACATACATGCATAAGGAGCATTTTTTAGCAGTCCCAGATAGCTCGTTAGAAGCGGATCAGGTCAGACTGTGTGGTAGAAGGGCCACAGATATTATGTTTGTTTCAATAGAGATGTGCATTAGCATAAAAATGTAAAATACAAACTAACTGACCCATGGTTTAACTAAAATATCTTTCTTTTTGCAGCGGAACAAATTAGAATCTATGATGGTAATGCTTCATTACGAAAAAGATTTTACCGAACCGTGCTAATTAACAAGAACGCTCCTGTCAGTCAGCTGCTTGTAAGTATATGTTGTTATTCTTTATACTTTTAAATAAGAATTCCAGGTAATATTACAAGTTTATTGTTTAAATAGTGGTAGCCATCCATCCAAACATTGGTACTAAGACTTGTCGTCATACCAAATAAACAAAAGAGAAAGATTCGAGTGTAAAGTTGATATGTCATGAGCGACCAATGTTACCTATTAGCTGTGGAATAGATTAGAATTCAACATGACATAAAAGAACAGAATATAATTTTAGCACTGGTTTGCGACACTTCAAGCGCCATAGAATGTAACCATATATGGCGGTATACTAATATATTTTTGTCATTGATTGTATTTATGATATAAAAACTCCTTACACAACAATATAAATCATTATAATGAGAAATGAGATAATGAATATTGCGAACAAACCAGAGGTGCAAGTTCACTGATGTTTTGGTGTCTTGTTGTTATAGGAAGCTGCTTTGAGAGCTTTTCATATTGCTGACGACCCCCATCAATATTACCTGGTTGATGCAACTGACAAGGAAGAATCGCCACCGAGTGAGACTGGTGAGTCTTAAGTTTTAATTTCATTGCAGGGTGCTTGCTCCCCTTGATCTAAATTCTTATGCAGTGGACTTAATCAGAACACTGTGTGTCATCACCTCACAGCCTAGCGACCTAATTATGGACATTCTTTGCTAGGATACCTAGTTAAACTATGTTGCCGCTAGACTGAGTATAGACTTAAGAAATATTCTCTTAAAAATACAAGAGAAATGGATTCAAATTTTTTTAGTTAAGGCAATTTTTCTAAATTGCCTGCTTGTCAGAACAAGAATTGCGTAAACTCAGCACATGAACATCTAATTATTCTGTAATTTCATTGTTAGAACTTTAATACCATAAGCCAGCCAATAGACTATAAGAGAAATTGATTAATTTACTTTAGATGAGTAAACGAGCAAAATATGTGCATAATTAGGTCGCTGGGCTGTGAGGCGACGCCACACTGAGAAGGACATGTCAAAGTTTTCGCCATTGTCTGGAAGCCGTTGTAGATAAGAGTTGTTGCAGAATTGAAAATTTACCCAAGTTGTGTTCGTTATTGAATAAAGCAATTGCACAAAATGAGGTGGTGCTTCATGCATCCTACGCATTATTTTGAAGGTCCTGACTCCTAAGTATCCTGATTTAGAAAGTCTAAAGGTCCTTAATTTGAACACTGTCAGTATTGCATTGTTCTTATTAGGGATTCTGGTTGTCCAAGCTTGCCAGAATAAGAAATTGATTAAAATTGTGAATGCCAGTAATACAAATGAACATTATGACTAGTGGACAACCATTACTAAAGCCCTAATTGTGAGTATTGAGATACCCCCCCCCCCCCCCAAAAAAAAAATTCCCCATATTCAATACTTTTAAATTTTATTTAATTAGATCATATGCAATATTATATCAATTTATATTGGCACTGGTTTTACTCAAAAGGATGTCTGGTGATTATGAAAATAGCAGCATTACTTATATTAACAAATATTAATTGAATATTTTCACAGATGATGACAAAGATGGCCGTGAGTTAGATGTCAGTCAATGCAATATTGACATCAATTTATATTGGCACTGGTTTTACTCAAAAGGATGTCTGGTGATTATGAAAATAGCAGCATTACTTATATTAACAAATATTAATTGAATATTTTCACAGATGATGACAAAGATGGCCGTGAGTTAGATGTCAGTCAAGCCGTGAAAGCACAAATCACGAAAGTGGAAGGTAAACGACCTGCTCTTCTGTTGCGATATAGAGAAAAAGACCCAGACAAGGGCTACATTAAGGTTTACCCCGGCAAAGTCATTAGGTGAGTAAACATCTACATTTCGTTGATTATTAACTAATTGCTTGATTATTTAATACGAGACAGCAAGACCAAAATGAAGGCCTCTGCTTTTGGGCTAGGAGAGAGATTCAAGCATATCATCTATAGGATTTATAGTGACTGTAACTCCATGATGTTCGTAGAGGGATATAACCAATGAAAATGTAGATATCTCAAATTGTACTTTTCTTGCACAATAAGGGCAGTACTTTAAATGATTGAATTGGCCTAATGGAGTGTACATTAGTTCGGCATTTGGATTTAACCAACAAAAATTTAGGGTTTAGTGCAGTATAGCGGACCCAAATTTATGCCCATATTTGGTGCCCATTGAAAATAAAATTTTATCAAATATTTTACATATTTTAATTCTTGCACAATTAGAATAACAATTGGTGGTAAATAAGCGGGGGTTTGGCATACATAGATTTCAAGCATTTTTACGTCATAGGCCTGGCAATGAGGCTGGTTAAATATGGTCATAAATCTGGGTCCGCTATACTGCACTTTTTCCAAAATTTAAGATAATTCCTGACTCCGAAGGATATATAACTATTACTTTAAGACATTGAAGACAAAAATTTAGATCGTTTGCTGTTGGACTCGAGAGTGTGGCCATATTAGAAATATAATTTATTGTTTGAATTCTTTAATCTTAACATTTTGTGTCTTATTTTTTTTCCGGGTGCAGCTCCCTGGCAAGCCGACAAGGTGTCTATTTTAAGTACGTAGCTGTTGAGAAGGACACACCTGTCTCAGAAACAGTTGCCAGGGCGTTGAAGAGGTATGGAACAGATGAAGTTCCAAGTGAGTTCACCCTGGTGGAGGTTCTGCTCGACCACGGTGTAACAGAACGAGAGTTGGTGGAGGAAGATCGTCCTTGGCAGCTTTTCCTCAAAAGTAGAAAAGTAAGTAGCACGAATGCTTTAAATAATCAGGGTTCTCAGCTAATCTAGAAATCGGAGAAAACCTGGAAAAGTTGTGTTAGTTTATCCGGACTGGGGAAACTCTTGGAATTTAGCAATAACATCTGCAATTAGAGGAAAGAAATCTGAAAAGTTTTCGACACACAAATGTTATATAATCTCATAGTTTAAGAGTCATTCGGTAATTTATGAAATTTTGAATTTCATAAGCTGTTAATATTTTGACAAGGTCGTAAAAATGATGAATATTCTAACATTTTCCAGTACTTTTATTCATTAATTTGTCATATTCTGTTAGCATATAATGGTACTCGATCCAAATCACGGTTCAACCTTGTTTACATATGCATTGGAAAGTTATTAATTACAGAAGACTGGAAGTTATGAAATGTTATATTTCCACAATTATTTTTTGCAGGACTCTCTGAGACAGAGCAGAATGACCAGGTTCTATATTAAGCAGAAGGATGATCCGCACGGCCCAAGTATTGCAATGTATGTAGGCAACTTACCCACAGCCCTTTCACAGAGGCAATATGAGAAAATTTTGTTAGACATTATAGGAAAAGGTGAGTTGGTTTCTCTCTTGTAATTTGATTTTTGAATATTTATTGGTCATGTAGAAATCCTGAGAAATTGATTTGTCGATTGTGAGACTTGTTGAATGAAAATGCAATTAAGTTGTCTCACAAGAAATATACATGTACTTGGTCGTCTAAATGTTGGAATGTGTTGGAACAATTGCGCAGAGCTAATTTACAATACATGCTGCAAGAAAAATGGTTTGCAGTTGTGAAAATACTTTTCTTAAAGTTATTAAATTGGGGGTGTTGCCATGTTGCATGAAAAAATTATCTTTGCACAATTATTGACATTGATTGTTATTAAATCTCTTAATACCCGATGTCAAATAGTCCTTTCAAAAATGACATTTCATGGATGTGAAGTTCTGTATTTGTCAAAAAGAAAATTACTTCTGAATATTATACCTATGGTATCATAGTGAATTGGACACCCTTCCATAAAACATTATCCTCAATTGTCGTGCGGAAAATAAATTTGTGTCACTTTGAGTGTTGCTCTAAAGTGTCTAATTTTACTTTTTTTGCGACGAGTCACAGCTGAATAAATGTGACGCATACTTCAATTTTATTTTCAGAAAATAAATACTTAAAGTTTGATGTCATATATTACGAGTACGGAAGCTTAGTGTTACTCTACAATTCCGCTAAGCTGGCAGCCAAAGTTTTCCACATTCTAAGGGAGGCAAGTTTTGACGAGAAACAACTTCTGGTCTTGCTTCTGCCAAATATTCAAGTAAGTGGAATATTTATTACTGTCAAGAAAAAATAACATTAAGTATACAAAGAAGCGTAAGTTCAATTAAGGCCCATATAAGGCTTCGCGCAGTGCATCCTGGAGTATTTTAGTTCAGTGGCTTAACTCCACAGTGCAAACTAATTAATATTGAGAGATGGTATACTTATGGTTTCCAACATAGAACAAACATAGACTATATCATTACCTTTTTCTGTAACAAATACACCGTGTTGTTAACATGTAAATCCATGAAGCAGCTATATGTGCCACTGTGTACGTTGATGATGTGAGATTGTGATGTAATAATCATGGTAGCGGAACTAATGAACTATTTCTGCTTCTTTCTATACTTATTCTTTGATTACAGTGCAGATATTTGGAATTAACTCTGTGTCATTACACCATAAAGATACTGCTCTTGTATGAACGTGTCGGTAATAATAATTGCGATGTTGTTTATCTCATTTGAATGTGAAATACATATAAACTACATGTGCTAAACAATTGTGAAAATTGAGTCATTAGAAGTTGTCAGAATCACTAGGTGGCAGCACTGCTGCGACTAGGTCCACCTGATGGCTTTTCCGTGTATTATGGAAGCCACTGAGAATTTCTGAGAAACTACAGCTGAATGTTCATCAGTATATCAAAATCATACCCAAATAGGGCCTATTGCTTTGTAGAGATACCAAATAAGGCCTATTGTTTTGTAGAGAGGACTCAAATGTAACAGGGATAGCAAGTAAACATGTATTTGAGAGCATGGTTTTTTTTTTTTCTAGTCACACATGATCCAGGATTATGTGACTCCGCTTCTTGTGTTGGTGAATGTAAAGTCGGGAGGACAACAAGGTATGGAGTTAGTAAGAGCATTCCGCAAACTTTTGAACCCCCATCAAGTCTTCGATCTTATGAATGGTGGACCTCTACCTGGGTGAGTGTTGAGTTAAGGTTGTTTAGAATGTTTAGAGTTTAGAATTGTGAAATTCTTTAATCACACAGTCAAGTGCATTAGAACAGAAAGAAACCTAACAAAACACCAGAGAATAAAACGAAGTCACTTAATTTGTTCATATGTACAGCAGTTTCTTGAACTCAATCAAATGATAAGGAGCAGTTTTACCCTGTGTCTTAAGAACCAAGTACTAGTTCCATTTGCAAGACGATAACAATCGCGCACTCATTTTCGGAATGCTAATGATGTCTAAAGCACAGTAATCGTGAAGAATAGATTTGTGAAATTCTTAGATTAAAAGTATTATTGAAACTTGAGGAGAACCTACACCATGGTTCAAAGGCAGAAGCAGAATAAATTTTATTATGACAAAATATGTCAAGGGGGACCCCAAAAGACCATGTAGACGGTCGCTACATAATATATAATGATGAGATGACACTTGGGGAGTCCTCATCATGTTACATTTATAACTGGTGATGAACGTGCTTCTGTTTTTCTCTTCCAGGTTGTATGTTTTCCGCAATATGCCGTACTTCAAAGTGATGGTATGCGGAGGAGATGGGACGGTGGGCTGGGCCCTTTCCTGCTTGGACAATGTAGGACAGGACGCTCTGTGCCAATCGCCACCTATGGCCATCGTACCCCTGGGTACTGGCAATGACCTCGCAAGAGTGTTGCGGTGGGGACCTGGCTACACAGGAGGAGAGGATCCTCAGAATCTGCTAAGGGACGTCATAGAGGCTGAGGAAATTAAACTGGACAGGTATGAATTCCCATATACTATATCATACAAACCATTACAGATGAGTATGTTAATTAGCTCTGCCCCCCGGAGGGGCAGAGGTTTTGTTATTACATCGATCTCGCGAGATGACGTCGCCTAAGGGCAAAACCGTACGATCTGTCATAACACAACTTACATGGCGTCTTCCGCTACATCCCGTGGTTTAACGCTACATATTCCCCTTTTACATGCTGCTATTGCTTTTCAGCGTGTTTCGTAGCTCCATTATCCCACGCACAACCATTTCATACCCTCGTTTGTGTCCCTAACTTGCTACCTATTCTCGCCATTGCTCGAGACTGCCGTATGACGTCATCAACGGAATTCCCATTGGGGGAACCCTGCGCGAATCAAGGACGTAGCCCACAATGCAGCCCACTGGTGGAGCGATTGCAGCGCCCCTGGTGGGTGTGGACAGAATTACCCGGCGAAAATGGCGGGAAATGTCGCAGTTTCGATCTATGTTCTGCAGCTATGGACATAGCCCAAACAGACTTACCCTTCACTTCGCAATCCAATTCCTTGGAGTTACTATGGGCAGAGCTCCGCACATCCTATGTGCATTCTAGTTAGGTACTAAATAACTAAATGTAGCTTATGCATAACAACAACAATAGAATGTATGCATACTCAAGTTACCGTAGTTACTGTCTGTCCGTCCAGTTATTGAGACACAGATTTTCTTCAATAACTCGGCAACTACAAGGCCTAGATAGACAAATGATGACTCATTCTGTTGCTTACCTGCTCCAGTAACAGAATATAGTGTCATTGAGGTCAAATCATTCTTTGCCTGTGTTCAGTTTTCATGCCTAGTTTACTACATTGCAATAATTTTTTCAAATAATAGAAGTTTTTCACTTAAGGAGGGGAGGTGTAACCTGTGACTATCTTTGGTAGGGCAGATTTTTCTACCATGTGTAAAAACTTTTTTTACGGGCATTGAACAACCAGGTATGCATATTCCAGTGATCTAGATTAATATTTTACACGTCTCCTCATGTTATCTCTTGCAGATGGACAGTGATATTCCACCCTAATGAAAAAGAGCAAGATGAAACTAAGCTAGCCATCGCAAACGATACGAACGCAGCTAACACCAATGAAGACCAGACGTCCATATTCGTCATGAACAATTACTTTGGCATCGGGATTGATGCGGATCTCTGCTTGGACTTCCACATGGCTAGGGAGGAGAACCCGGACAAGTTCAATAGCAGGTTAGTAATGCGTTTAATTGAATAAGAAATTCAGTCTCAAGCTTGTGTAGATGCAATTCAGTTTCCAAAAATAAAAATAAAGATCCAGCTGCTTGTGTAGATGTTATTAGCAATGACTGAGAAATTTAAATAATTTTTAAACACCTCCGTAGTTGTCAATAACCTGTTAATGCATAAATTAAAATGAGTAAATTAAGTTCAGGAAATTTCTATCAATAGCTAAAAATTCAGTTTATGTCTTAGTAGTTGAATAGATAGTGTTGATGGTTTCCAATTATTTGTATGTATATACTTGATGGAAATGATGACCAACATGTCACACAATGATGCCTTTGAAAAAATTAAGTACTTGAAAATTAAAATTTGCTTCAGTGCTCGTCCATCAATTTATAATAATATTCATTGCATGAGAGCTCTCAGCAATTATAATAATTTGTTTATCTTATATTTACAATTTCTCATCCAGGCTGCACAATAAGAGCGTCTACTTCAAAATGGGTCTGCGGAAAATGGTTAACCGACGCTCATGTAGAGACCTGCATCGTATGATTAAGGTAGAGGTAGATGGTAAACTGATTGAGCTACCACCTGTGGAGGGAATCATTATTCTCAATATACTCAGGTAAGACCCTAATTCTTAATCTTGATGCACAGTCAAGTTTGCCCTCATAGCCATAGCCTGTATAGAATGGTCACTTGCTGTATACAGCCACTTCCAACTCCCTCGGACTGAATTTGCATTGTTTTACCCCACTATTAAACAGCCACGTATTGACCAGTCACGTCGGTCAGAGACCAGTGGAGTGACCTATTTGTGTCACCATGCTCATGATTGTGTAATTTTAATTAACGCAGACATTTTTGTAGGTCCACTTCTGGTTTTGTAGGTATATTAATTAAACAGCCACATGTCTTAAATGACGAAGTTTGTCAATTTCCTTGGGTGTCGGCTTGAGGCAGGTTTGACTGTGTAGGTAATGACGATGGGGAGAAAAAGTAACTGTAACTGAGCTTACAAGGGGGCACTACGACCGTAGTACATAAAAAAACAAAAAGATGACGTCGCTACACCGTTGTATCATGGATGACGTCACAATATAGATCACGTCATCAAACAATACTTATCTGCTACGGTGTCAGTGACCATTTGTGGTACTTTTTCCCCCCATTGGTCTTTGTTGACCTACATTCCAGTAATATAATAAGTAAATAAATACGATTGACATGTAATTAATTGGTAACCTTTTGATTGGCAGCTGGGGATCAGGGGCCAACCCATGGGGACCGGAGAAGGAAGACGCGTTTGCGAAGCCCACCCACTACGATGGTATGCTAGAGATTGTTGGCGTGTCTGGTGTGGTGCACATGGGACAAATTCAGAGTGGTCTGCGTTCTGCAACTCGAATCGCCCAAGGTGGACATGTAAGTTGAAATTTATTGTGATTCTACAGCTTGAGTATCAAATACAACTCCTACGAATTTGCTTTATTATTGGTTCTTGGGTGGGAATGCTAATAGAATAAGATGATTTTATTTGCTGTTGTGCTGCTTATTCCACGGCACAGCTGTATTTGTTACTAGCCAATTCTAGTAGCTAAATACTATGTTATTCACTTGTATTAATTAATTAGGATAATTTTTATGGAACAACAACGACGATCAATGCGGCTGCTGCGGCAGATTAGATACTGATTGTATTATTCTGGACTAAAGGGGTAAAGGAAAATGTTCCATGTGGTCAGCTGTAGATAATTTAATGGAAAGCTTATGTCTAATTAATTTTTTTTAATTTCAGCTGCGTATCCATTTGTTGTCTGATTTGCCTGTACAAGTGGATGGGGAGCCCTGGATTCAGCCTGCTGGTGAAGTGGTAGTGCTTCGCTCTGCTCTGAAGGTAAATTTGTTGGCTATATTTTCCATTTCAATATTACCAATATGACCATTTCATTATCTATGCCAAAGCTATACGGACTCGTGATAGCATTAGCAGAGATGGCGACAACTTGGAAATCGGTGACAACTTCACTATCTCTGAAAAGTGTCTTTAGTCCAGGTTGTTGTCTGAATCGAGCTCTCTTCTTAATATCGTAGGTCTCCCAGTCTTGCATAAATGATATCGTTTAATTGGTTTCTTCTTTCTTCACAGGCAACAATGCTCAAGAAAACAAAGAACAAGATCAAACGACGTAACACAGAGCCAAGTATTTATTTTCCTAATGATCCACATCTCTCCTCAGCCACTCCTAGCGCCGAGCCTGAGAGTGGACCCTTATAGAAGCAGATATAACTGTAAGTGTGCGCTTGAATTCATTTTACAGTTAAGTAGATAATAGATAAGGCCAGTCTTAACAATTTTCCTGTTGTGGGTTACATGACACTTGAATAACCCATCAGGTAGGTAGGGAATTTGTTATTTTACCACTGAAGAATATTTTACCAATATTCAAATAACCGGCAGGATCCCGTTAACAATCTGAGGACTAATAAAAAAATAATAATAATAAAATTTAAAAAAAAGCAAGGGGAGAACATTTGTCATTTGCACTGATATGTTCTATACGGTCGCGTAGCCCACAACAGGAATATTTTTAGGTATTGCCTAAGCATGCTTCATATTGATAGTAATTGCTGCTCCATTACATGGCTTTCTGTGAGAAATTAGCTGCAATGTAATAGAAGTGAAATTTGGTAAAGTTGTGTAAATAATGAATAAGGGGCTAGTTCATAAAATGCTAGACAATGACATCAGGAAAATATGTAGTTTACTTGAAGAAAATATATGTTATAACTTCTACTTGCAAATGCAACACAACCAATAATATTATGTATTAGGTAACAATTTCCAAGATGTTTAATAAGTCAAGGTGTAACTTGCCAATTGAAAATCAGAAACTAAAAAAGCAGCTGAATTGATACGAAAAAAGCACCTGTTAGGAAACTAAAGAAGCAGCCGAATTGAAGTGAAATAGCTGAATTGAAACTAAACTATAGCAGCCGAATTGAAGTGAAATAGCTGAATTGAAACTACTAAAGTATAGCAGCTGAGTTTTAAGGTTTTTCTTCTTGTTTTTTCTTGCAGATAAAGAGCTATTCCTGGTGCAGAGTTGTACATTGTTCTGACGTACAGCACGGCCAACTTTTTTCAAAAGCCTGCAAATCGTGTGTGTATTTTTAGTGCGGTCGTTTGGTGTAGGAGCACTGAACGACTGGCCTCTTACTACTTAGTGCCAAGTACCGCTGCCGTGACTACCAACTCAGCATTGCCATGGCAACTGTCGTCAAGGCTTTTGTACCAAGGGACACACATGTACACACAAAAAACGTTGCTAGGAGTATATGCAGTCTGTGTAAATAAGTTATCCCTCCAAATGGGATCAAAAATCTTGTTGAAAAGTTAAAGATATATATATATATATATAAAATATACATACATATATATATATGTTGCGCCTTCATGTATCTGATCTTATTGTTGTTCATGTTCCCCTGCTCATAAATGCGGCAACATTATTATTCCTCGAGGCGGCGACTTTGCTTCCCTTTAAATGTTTATTGCAATACGAGTCGTCGTTTTAATGTGTGCTGTAGCCTGTAGGTGGAGCCAGTTTTTGTGCTGCATGCATCATCATTAACCGAGTGGCTTCGGAGGCTGCTCACAGTCCATCCATCTTTGAAAAAGAAAATTATATTTAACTTTTTTCCCTTTTATTTATTTCTTCTCTTCTCTACCTTCATATCAATCTCATGTAATTAAAAACTAGTCATTGCATCAATTGCAAGATCTGAATAATTTGTATTACTGGTGGTTTTAAGAACTTATAACTTTGTACTATCCTTGAAATTGTTAGCTAAAATCTGTCGAAATATTTTCCTTGAGTTATTACTCATGATGGTCAGATATAAATACAGCTTGTCAGTTTACGGATATCACCATTACAGGTCATGTATAGAGCCAGTAAAACCATGGTAACGTAAGCCAGGAACTGATATATACAGGATTTACAGTATCAATTATTAACAAATTAAGCCAGTAATGTGAAGGTGTCAAAGCACCAAGGAAAAATGTACTGAGTTTTAGAGACTTGTTATATTTCTCTGATACATAAGTAAAGTACAATGTTGGTTGTGAGTAGAATTACATTGTGTTTAATTAATAAGTTCTAAAGAAAATGAGTAATTAATACCCTTAATATGAAGGTAGCACCATGACCTTCATCATTCATTTGTCAGAAGGTTGACAAAGAGAAATTAAAAATGAGATTACAAGGAAACACAGAGATACACAACGTCCTATTATTAGCAGATATTGCAAAATGAGGTGTTGTTCCTTGGGTGTTAAAAACAATTTGCTAATTAAATAATCCTTAGTGTGGATGCACAGAAAAGGTTGTTCAAAAGACGTTGATGCGTCTTGTTTTTAGATTGCAATGGTGTGCATGACATGTGGTTTGTGTTGTATTATTGTAAGATGTGAGTGCCAATCATCTGACTCTACGCAGTTTTTTTTCCCCTCGATTAATTTTTTGGGTCCTATCGCATCGATTGTGCTCATAATTTTTGAGAAGTCGTCATTCACCCCCCGACCGATAGTCAACCTTGAATATAGATTCGTTCTGTGGTAGTTCTTACATGCCATTGCGCGAACCATAAATGTGGCAAATAATATATGTATCAGTATCAGTTCATCGCAAGCTATTTTTCAAATTTACTAGCACTAGTTCATTCATATTTTTTCATTCTGTGTTATATCTTGAATCTAGCCCACACAAAATGTATATTGATGCGCAAATAATAATTGTTGTTCAAGAAAAGTTTTATTGCCAATATGTACAGGATTTGTATAAATGGATGTAACGGTCTGAGACCTTTAACAGAATAATATTATAGTGAATTTATCTATGTAATGATTAGTACATATTTGTATCATTTTATTTTCAGTAATGTTATGTTCTCCTGTGAAATGCACGTTTTTTCTTCGGGTGGGTGTGATAGGGTAAATTCATAATTTACAGGACATACTGCTTTGGAAAATGGTTATTTTAAGAGTTCCACCCGAGGCCTATATATGATGTTTTACTGCAGATACATAGTCCCTGTCTGATTTGGGGAGGCAACCTTTTTGCTATAGATTTGGGTTCTCAAGAGGTGCCAGCCAATTCCAATTTCCAACTGGTGGCAGCACCTCAGTTGTGTCTGCCTTTTCCACCAGATGGCAGCACACCATGGTGGCGTCTCATTTAAAAAGTCTGTCTGAGGCAGTGTCTGTACTTCATTTCCAAGGGAAATCTCAATTTAACTCCCTGTGTACTTAATTTCAGAATCTGTGAGTAAAACATTTATTACATTTTTTTGCAATAATTCTGTCTTGAGAGACTCGTTGCTGTGAAGCTATAATGCCAGCAAGTGAAGGGACCAGGAGTTTTTAGTTATATTCTTTCCTGGATGTCCATTTATTATTTAAGTAATTTTGTCTCCTTTGTTATTATTTATTCCCAGTAAAACATCCACTTTTTTGTGATTATTCGGTTCTTGCCAATGTTCAATTCATATTAGTCCCCTATTGACGGCCAGCTGTATGTTCGTTCAGAAAATTATTCTAGTCTTACGATTTTCTAATGACTATCGAGGTATGTTCCCATCCGGCGGTCTCATCTTTGAAATGCTAAGTTTCTGTTCCAATCTAGTCACTTTTTATTTGTTTCCATTTTCTTTTTGATGAGTATTTGTTGAGTTTACAACTGCATTCGCCTTGGATTGTTGTGATTTTTTTGTAGCAGTAGTTTTCGCTCAGGGTTCTCGTTATACGTCGGAAAGTATCGGCTTTTCGAGTGTATTGTTGTTCCTTAGATGAATATTGTTATATTATTGTGGACATTTTTTTGCGTTACAGTATATACTCATAGAAATTTTTGTTATACAAATAAATTAATTTATTTTAGATTTTTGCTATATATAGTCGAAACCAAAGCATAAGGTCAAGGTTGTTGTTGGACGCAAGGCAGAGGTTTTGCCCTTCGAGTGTTATGTTGTTATTTATTTGAAAGAAATTATCGGCCTTTAGGAGAAACTGGCTTGTTCCTGACAAGTTATATAAAGATACCCTCAAAATAATGACGGACTAATAACTATATTGCTAGTAGAATTGATCCAGGAAATGGTCTTGTGTAATTGATGAAAGAGGAAAAATTTACTCTTTTTGTTTGATTGTCACAAATCAAGTTACTGTTGTTAATGAAGACATTGGATTGGTGGATTGGATTTCACATAAAAGTTTATAAATTTAGTTCAGTTCTCCAGTTTGTGGAAACTACAGAATTGGGAATTTTGGTCGAAATTAATTTTTATGACAGAGGTGATTCCAGTCGTTCTTAAACCCTCCCTATACAAAGACATGGTTATATAATTCGTAATTAAGTATCAGCATTATCCTATCACGGAGAATACGTTAGTCACTTTAAGACACATTTCACCCCACTGGTTGTCATGGTAATTGATAGCAAGACACGTTGATTGTCAAATGTTTTGAAAATTTCAGTCAAGGCTGTTCATTCACCCTCAGTATTTAGTGTTACAATGTGTGGCTGTAGCTACTTTGTGTGGATTCAGTTTGTATTCTTATTTGTCTTACGGTTACTTGTTGCCCATTTATATTAATTGTTCGATTTTTTCCCAGTTACTTTGGGATTTTGAAATGAGTGAATTACTAATGAGTTGCACGTTCTAAGCGTTCTATCTCAGCGGACGTTCCTGACCTCTTTCGTGTACATTTGTGTATTATTACATACAGTTAGGGCCACCTGTGGGTCAGTCACATTGCAAACTTGATGTTGAGCTTGTACGCATAAATTTCAAATGTGACAGAGCATTGTATGATTGGTTGTGTTCTGTAACGGAAAAAGGGAGTAATTACAATGAGTCGCAGCGTGCATGAGTGCGAAGCAGAGATACGGATATTTTCTACTTTGCTTTTTCGATGTCATTGGTAGATTTGCAATTACTGGTGTGAACGGACCCTTCTTGTGTAATTGGATAAAAATAACAAAGATGAACGAGTGGTTATAGGTTGTTTTCTGTGTTATTGTCCACGCTCATTCATCAGTAACCATGGTAATGATGTTGGAGTTTGATGATCATCGGCCAATATAAATGTTTAACGCTTTATGATTCGTACCCTGGGGTTTCCAGTCAATGCATAGTGTAGATATGGAAGAGTTACATTAATATAACAATTAAATAATTTAGCTGGTATGTTGTAAGAGAATAATTTTGCTTAAAAATTCATGTCTGCGGATTGAGGGTTTTCGTGTTGGATCTTAACACAGCAGATACATCCCTTTATCTTTGTTGCAAATGTTATCCTGTGTCAGTGACCATGTCATTTCCAATTTTTGTCATTATTAGTTTTGTATTTCTTTATTAGTCCCCCTCTGGTATTGAGGGTGTTAACAATGAATTCAATGTGAACTACATTGCTTATTAATAATGATGTGTATTGAAATAGATTTATTTTTGATTCTCATGACCAGTATTTGATACACCGGAGGGGTATCAACCTATTAAAGGCAATTTCGTACCTTTCGTATTATATTTACCTCCAAGTACTGTATTTAATTTAAGTTTGAAAGGGATGTATTATTATATGTACATGTACTTAAAGTTTTCTAGCCTATTAATGGTGTGGCTACTAGAGTTCCAATAGAATTTATATTTATCTTAAACTTACTTTCAAGAACTCTGTGATGCATAATACAAAGCTTGTTGTTTATTTAAAGTTGAGAACTTCATTACAACTGCCATAAAATGTACACATTTAAGTACTAGGGATTTAATATCAAAATATGTGAATATGTACATACTTGTGACTGCATACTAGTGTGTGAAAGCCGAAATGATGACTAGAGTTTGAATTTATATAATGTTTGTTTATTGAAGACTTGCAATATTTCTGTATGAACGTCATGAACAGTTTTGAAATGATAACTGACCAGTGTGATTCTGTGTTTCACCCCCATTATGTTAAATTGACACTGTGGGTTCTAGTTGTGTAGTTGTAGGGATATCAGATTTTGCCTTGCACATTTTTTGCAAATGTTCATACTACATTTCAGTGAATGCATAAGCTGATTAACGCCCCCCGACCCCCCGTTTTTTGGTTTCTATCATTCTCTAACACCCTGTTACCGTTAACAGTTGTTAATAACCGGGACGACTTCATCCTTCAAAGGTCGCCACCCGGTCCCCTCCCGCTCCTTCGCCCCCCTTAGACTACAGCGTCACCATGATAATATAGTGACTAATGGATAATTTGTTGTATTGATATGTGTACCTATGATGACACCTCACCATTTCATCCATGTTCTCTCTCAAACTCTTCTACCAACCAGCTGTTAGTTTACATAGCATTATGCATTGGAAGGTTTTTTGTGTAACGGCCACCCTCATTGGCTGCTGGGGATGAAGAAGGTTTTTAAATCGCAGCCTGTCATTCACTCATTGTATCCAACAGGTGGCACTGTAACACGTAGTGGTAGCTACTGCCCTCTGCTGGAATGCAATGCATTCACTCGCTCCCCAGTGTGATACTGTGTTGTGCACAGGCGTCTCATCTCATCATTGCGCAATTCTCCTCATAGCAAAAGCTCTACATAATGGTGTATATTAAAGAATGTTTTTAAATTTACTTATGTAGTTAAGGGTGAATATTTCTAAAAGATATTTATTGCATTTAACTAAGATGTATGGATATAAATATATATAATGTATATGTGAAATAAACTAGATATGTGGAAAGTGAACATTGGTTTATTTGTTATTGCTTATAATATTGTAAAATGTGCATGTTATAACATCGATGAATAACATCATTGTATGTAAGACTTGAAAAATGGTGCTGCCATGTAATACAGTTAGTCTGGATTCTACAATAATTCAACTGCCAAGCTATATAGTCTACAAAATTTCTTCTAGCACACGTCTTGAAAAGCAAAGCGCATTCAGATTGAACAACAACCTGATCCGCATATCATGAGGTACACTTTGATCGGTTTATCTTAAACCATTGAGACAACTTCCATGCTTGTTATAGCATCCCAATGCGGGCGACTGTCAGCTGGGCAGTCAATATAATCCGGGCGCTGTAACACTTTAGTGTCTCTCAGAGCCTTGTAGAACAGATCAACACGTGATTGGACCTCTTGCCATTCATTTTTGCCTTTCGCATTTGTCAGTTCAGTCATTAGGAGCATCGTTTCATACAGGACTGCCTTGTGGTGATCTAGCTCGATAGCGTCAAGCTCACTAGAGATCCTTGACAGAATTTGATTGCTCATAACGGTGATATACAGGAGCAGTGAGTTGTTGGTAAGAAGTGTCCAACCCAAGTGGGCCCCTGGGACAAATTTGAACAAAAAGAAAGCAATAATATCCGCAACAATGAAGATAACTCCAAAGACAGTGAAGACGGTGACAGCGCGACGTAATCCAGCGACAGGGAGAGTCCTGTGGTCAGTAATGACCTCAAAGTCTTTCCTTCTTAAGAGCAAGTCCTTGAAAGCATGCCATGCTGAGACAATCCTGATTATTGCAAGGTTACAAGAGACAAAAGTTTCAACGACAGAGTGAACGAGATGAAGATCCTCGTCAACCTCACGTAGATTCAGAGCCTCTTTGAGTACACCGAGGATTATCACACTCATGTGGAGTGTCAGTAAAAACACCTCGCTGCGCAAGACATCCCATAAAAACTTGCATGACCTTGGACGACGTTTATGAGTTTCCTCCTCTTCTGGAGCGCGCAAACAGGGATAGCATTCTTTGGCACAGATCCCCTGGCGAGCTGACCTCTGTTGGCCAACTGGGTCAATACGGAAGCGAGTGATGTATTTATTTCCTCTTTGGGCGTCGTTGCCCAGGACAACGCATCCTTCCAAATCTTTGTCGTCCTGTCAAGAGAGAAATACAAACTTTCAAATTAACTCTAGTTATCATATATTTTCTGTGACAAGTTGCAGGAAATAGACTTAAGGTGCCACCTAGCAGAGACATTGGTCTTATGGTTATAAATCTGCAAATTTATGATCTATCACTCTTACAGATAATATTGATGTGATAAGACACTTGTCATACCTCTCGTATTGTGCTGTTTGGACTAGCAGTCTTATTCAAGAGTCCATTGAAGTCTGTGAGGTTACTTTGGAGGTTATTATTCGGCATCTTGAGAGCACTCGATCAACTCTTCAAACACTATTGAAAATATAATAAACACTCGATGTATATAGGACTTATTGCAGTTGGTAGCATTTTAGAATCTTATTTTAATGATGGTTTTTTTTTTCTAAAACAAAACAGCTTAAAATATAGTTCCTGCGCCTTCGAATATATCTTCATTAGGTATGCAGTCATAATTATAACAACCGGTTTCCTTGAAAATCGTCATATTGAATGTAAATTGTGTAAGTGAAGTTTTGCATGGCTCTATAATTCAGTGTTAACGCCTAGGTGACCAGTCTTAATAGGGAAGTGGTCTTCAAACAGGGTTAGACTATATAATTTATCAATTTCTTTATGTAAAAATATAATAGCTTATAATATTATGTCTGAAATTATTAAAGTGACAAGTAATGTGAAAGACCTCATACATATCTATGGATATCGCCATGACAATCTGTTAAAAATAGTTTACATCTAAGTACTTTCCAGATGTCACTGGCATTCATCTGTGTCTTCCTCAAAATTTTATATACTTAGCATGAAAGGACATATATACGCTTCACAATATACTATGCATAGCACCATTTCACTGAGATCCTGATGCATTAAAAAAATGCCAAATTACTATTTACTCACCTGAAAACCATGCGTGAGGCTTCTGTACCGCAGAACTTCTTTACCAGATCTAAAAGAAATATAAAAATATAAAGTATATAAAAATCAAAATGTCTGATATTGAGATAATAGAGATCTTTAAGTTCAAAACAATCTCACACACCCAATATTATGATAACCTAAATGTCAAGAACACATGTTTTAGAATTAAGACCACCCCGATATATCATCAGGGTGGGGGGCCTAGCTCAGTGGTAGAGCTGGGCTTCCAACCACTGGGTCCTTGGTTCAATTTCCAGTCGAGCCTAAGTTGGATGGCTGTTTCATCCATCATCTCATTGTCATGGTCCCTGCCTGTCCTAATTAGCCCATCAGGTGCAGGAATACTGGATTTAAAGCACTAATCCACCCACCCACAAGTGTCATCACCTACCTCAATATCATTACCACTTTAAGCATTACTAAACTATTCCCATGGGTGGTCTCAATTGGGTAGTTCCATCTTGATTGATTGATAATTTTAACTTAGCGCAAGTGTAACTTTTATTCTAAAGGGAAATTTTCAGTATGAACATAATCAATCTATAAATAGCCATCAATGTTATGCAGCAATTGTCTACCTTTATGTGGTCTACCTTTATGTGGTCTGGTGAAGCCTACAGACTATAAATATTGAATTCTATAAACAATATACTATACAGCTATAGTTCATGTAATAAATGCACCTTGTACCAGAGTGTAGTTCGATACAATTCATAGATATACGATATGTATTGAATAAAATAAAAAATCTTATGCAATAATATCACGTCTGAACATGCTGAATGTAGTCTAAATATAAATTTTATTGAATAAATAAACAAAACGAATAAATGTAGCTTATGTAATATTGCGTCTGATACTGTATGTAGTCTCATACAGCTTATAATAAATACATATTTTGAATAAATAAATTAATAATCTTATGTAATAATGTGTCTTATAAATTTATGTGTGTAGTCTCATAGAGGTTACATTCAACAGATATTTTGAATAAATAAATATATATTGACAATTTTATATAATAATTTCTTATTCCTTTAATTCAAATAAATAATCATATGTATTGATGTGCCTAATATCTGTATTTATGTCTGACCGTCTGACCGAGGTTACACAAAACATATTTCTTTAAAAAAAGACTTTTAACTGTTAAATTTCTTAGTCAAATGTTTTAATTTCTCTGTCTTAATATTATTTTTAATAAATATTTATATTTTTTAAACGCATTTTTTTTTTCAATTTTATATAAATATTTTACCTATTGTAAAGTGCACTAGATCGTTATTCTTATACGCATGTAGCGCTATATAAATGAATAATATAAATATATATATTGACAGTCATATGTAATAATGAGTCTAAAACCTGCATGTAGTCTCACAGAGGTATTACACTGAATAAATACTGAATAAATGTATTGATAATCTTATGCAATAGTGTGACTTATGCCTATATACGTATATATGTAGTCTGATACAGGTTACACTGAATCATCTTAATAAATTGATAATCATATGTAATAATGTGTTTTATACCTGTAAAATTATACATGCAGTCTGACTGAGGTTACAATGAATAGATATTTTGAATAAATAAATTGATTATCTTATGTAATAATGTGTTTCATACCTGCATTAAGTCTGATAAAGCCCCATTGAAAACGTGTCTTTTTACCTGTAAGTAAGTGTGTCCGTGCACTTCTGCTACTTCTTCACCTACTTGTTATATACACCTGGATAAGTTCCATTCATTGATGAGCCAGGCCGTTTCCTTAGTTGTTGTTTGTATGTCGACCGGTGCAATGAGACAGTGCATGCATCAATATTCAATGGGGTTTATGGATCGATTCCTATGCTTTAAAGCTCCCAATGTGTTAAGAAATATGGCCATTCATTTTATGCATCTCATTTCTGTGTGAAATGATATCCTGTGCAAATATTTAGATTGGGATGACAAATAATTGATAGCGCTGGGTAAACAGAATGGCACTTGAGGTTATTCGGACTAATATAAATACATAAAGTGTCCTATTTTTTATTTGATTTTTTAAAAATAGATAAAATGCTAGTTTTAGCAATGTTAAATTCTCAAACTAATTAGAACGCCGTTAAGGATATAATTATGTTAATTGAAGCGAACTGAATCTTCCAAGCGTTCTAACGTCAATAGGTTGATAAATTATGAAAGCGCACTTATGCAGTTATGAATAGTAATTTGTATACACCTGTAGACCAAAGTCAGTGTTGTTATACGCTGTACATACCCCATAAGGGGAAATTCTCTATTTCTATATATAGATAGATAATTTATTTTCGCATACATATACGTGATTTCAAACACCAAAAAGTATAAACATGACATAATAAAAATTGGCAAGGATGAAAAAAAGAATAGGGAAAAAGGAGGGCGGTGAACCACTGCAAGTGCACATAAAATAAATTGAGCAAAGGGAGGAGATAATTTTAACTCTTAAGTTACTCTAGTGTGGCAACTTGATTAATGCCCCTTCCAAATGAGCTAAATAAGGAGCAATGGCAGTTGCATACCAGTGAAGTGTTCCTATAATTCATAGGATTTTGAAATAAACAGCACAAAAAGTTATATAATCTAGGCATGGAGTCACTAGAGTGACTCCATGATCTAGGTAACTCTGAGGTGACCCACTGTGGGTGAATGACAGGTATCTGGCACCAAGTGTATGTGCTGAGGCATGCATCCGACCCACCCACGAGGTAAATGTGTATCTGTGTGATGTGGAGTGATACTAATTAAGTCTTTTCATCAGGACAGTGACAGGACTTCAGCCTATAGCAGCCGGTCTTTCATCAGGTTCATCTAACATTGGCAGCCATTAAAATACAACTGAACTGACCATGCAAAAAAATAAAAATAAAATTTACTTGAAATCAACAACTATGCAGACCTCTCAACAGGAATGCACAGACCTCATTGATTGATTTTTTTAATAACATTTTTCCAGGGTGGCTCATTCAGATAATCTGTTTTTCAATAAGGCCCTGGTACAAAAGTATAAAATCAATAAAATAGTGTACACACATATATAAAAACATACACAGAACTAAAAGCACCATTAACACCATTATGCTAATATCCAGCTGCCTTAAATGGGAGTGCTCCAGTTTGCTTCAAAGTCACAATATTTAGAGAGTCATGGCAGTAAATGTGAACTCATCAATATTCTTAAAAAATAATTCTGCTGCAATTTGGCATTGACACAATTGCACAATTTCATGCACTTTAGGCCATCAATCCCCAGCCTTCATTATAACTTTTTTCTGTAGTGGCATTAGCCTTTGTTGTTGAGCAGATCATTACTATAATGGCCATGCTGGATGAAATGTCTAAATAATGACATTGTAAATTCTGAACTGGTCTGGAATTATGATGTTAGTTTTCATGCAAATTATGGAAGAACAAAATTATATGCAGCTAATGGAGGTGCTAATCAGACTCCTTGCGTCAATTAACTGGTCTCAATAACTCATTTGGGTCTTAATCTTAAAATGTGATGGAAAATGTAATTTATGATATTTATCAAAATAAGGTTGGATCGTAAATTATATTATGATCATACACAGTGACTTTCCACTTCTTATATAGTATATAGTAAAACCTCAGTATTACATTAAACTACTTATGTGACATTTACATATCTTTATAAGGAGGTGGTCTCAAATGAGAGATAATTATGATGTGAATAAACATCTAGGTCTGAAATTTAGCTGTCTAAATGGTGAATGGCTCTAGTCTTAATAATATAATGCAACAACAAGTAAAACACTCATGTACACTGGTGCTAAACTCTGGAATGCATTACCTAGTCACATCAAAGATCTCACCAGTATTGATGCTTTTAAAATTAATCTTAAACGTTTTATACTTTAATGATTTTACTTATGTTTTATTTTAATGATGCATATTATTTCTTTCATGATGTTTTTATCTTTGTAAATATTTAAAGGGCACTGCTGAAAAACAGTTATACTAACTGAGCATTTTACCCTTGTAAAATATTTTTGTAAATAAATGAATAAATAAATACTTACTCAGGTGGTTGTAAGGTGGGGTACCTCAACACATATTTCATTTTATTGAGGTTATTTATCATCCACATATGTTTAGGTATTCCCCCTTTTCAACACGTATTTCATTTTATTGAGGTTATCATCCACATATGTTTATGGTATTCCCCTTTTCCCCCCATGATCATAAAGTCAATATTACACATTATGTGAACGCATTTTTTGTCTTTGGGGAGTTTCCTCATTCATATGTATAGTAATACTGTAATTTTCACTACGTCTTGCCGTATCATCCCATCTCACTCATAACATCAATGTTCTAAATATATATATGAATGAAATAAAAGTGATTTGTCTGTCTTTGTCTGTCTGTCTGAATTGAACATATGATTTATAATCAGCCTTATTCAATTTCCTGTACATATACTTCAACTTAGAAGTTAGTCAATATAACTAATGAAATAGAGGAAATTGACTAACTTGTTATTCGAAAAGGGCCATATAGTCGTGTCGGCCATTCTAGAAACGAATAATATAGGCCTATCTTTAGAAAATGTCAGTAAATGTAGAATAATTCAGCTGGTTTGACTAACAGTCAGACATATTTTCAGTGTATTATTTCAGTGTGTCACTGTTGTTTGAAATTAGAATATTGATTTGCAAAATTTCCCCTTTGGATATTTACTTATGTCGAATTATGAATGGAGTTTATTGAGAAAGTAAACATCATGTGAATGATGACATGCATTTACATGTTAATAGTAAAAACATTATCCATGATCTATTAAAGATTTGGGACATGATTTTAACTGAGTATTTTCTCAGTTCAGCAAAGTCTCACAAAAAAGCCTATCTTTTAATACTGATGTGGTTTAACTTCTGAAACTTATAATTCCCTTATTATCATGAATAACTGTACACTTTACACAGTTTTTGGAGCCTTCGGGACAGTTCAAACATTAACATAATTTCATATTCATAGTAATTTTAATTTCTTTTAGGGCAATAAACTGAAAGCGTAAATTAATTCTTTTTTTTCTTCTTTTTTTTTTGCATTCTAAGATTTTGGATATTGGAACTATCAGGTATTTCCTTATATGGGTTTCACGCACCGTGCACATCTGAACATTACCGACTAAACCTAATTGTAAGGTATTGCATGGTGAGCCAATTCCTGTCTAATCATCTACTCATGCCAAATCATGCAGACGCTGAAATTGATTGATAACTCTGATTGGCAAAAAGGAATGTCTTCATAAACTATGCATTCCTGGAGTTCTGATCTACATTTGGCAATTAAACTTAAGGCCTTGGGCCCTTAATTGGTAAGTGGTATTAAGAGTATATAATAGACTTTAAAATAGTCTAAGCTAGCTTGCTAGTTTTGACATCTGTGTTGTGAACACGGATGCAGATGTGTATCTTAAACTGATAACTATAGATATGTCAATAAACATGCATGCATTACAAACTGATTTTTATGTTAACATTAATATGCACCAGTTAACTTGACCTATTCCCTGGCAAAATCGAGTATTTTGGTCATTTTATGAATATCTTTGAAGTTTCTTTAATTTACAACCAGGGTGTTATAAACTATATTATCCAGTTAATAAATCACAGAATATGTCACCTAATCCCTCAAATTTAATGAGAGAAAGTGAAAGTCTATTGCTGTGTTATTTGTCCTCTGGTGTCCTTTTAAACGCTGTACTGGCCTCTTATTGGCTACCCCTTCATAACATTGGGAAGCTCATGAATATATAATTGCTTATGATTGGTTAAACACAGTTTCAGGTCAAAGGTCACATACATGAAAACCTTACCCCATAGGTCAGAGTCTCCCTGATAGTGAGGATGGCACAATTAGACTAGATATTAATATGCATGAAATAGAGTGCATATATAATACATGTTCTACAAATGCATGCACTAATAACAGTTATAATATATTACGTGGTTATACCTACTTTCACTTATAAGCTCTCATACTTTACTAGCTTAACTGCAAAGGTAATGCAATAAGAGTAAATCAATGTAATGGCTTATAAATGATAATCAATATATACTCACCTCAATCTGTTGAATCTTGGGAGTAACAGCAAAATACAGTGAAAAGAAGAGCTGTTGATCATATAAGAGTAGTTTGACAAAGAAAGCTCATACAGCAAACAACCCATGAACTATGTGTTCACCGCTGTTAAACTTCACTGGCTCTATGCAACTATAAGGGTTTTGAGCTCAGTTCTAGGGCACAGGGCTAAATCATACGCAAGGGGGGGGGGGGGGGAGGCACCCTCTGATTATTATTTTTGGCAAGGTAAAGAGGGGGTAGGGTTACAAGTGTTGGCTGCCATGAATGAGTATGGCAGTACTAATGGAAGGGAGGGGGGGGGGGGGCAACTATCAGATGTATTTTTACTGGGATTTTTTAACAAAATAAAATTAGGGGGGAATGGGGGAAAAGGTTTTCTGCCAGTTAGAACTAAATACTTAAATAAAAAAAAAAACGTGCGTTTACTTTTATGGAATTTTATTTTATTTCTGCCAGTAAATTGTATAGTCCTAAGGAGGGGGGGGGGGGGCACTATCAGATGTAATTTTACTGGGATTTTTGAACAAAATAAAATTAGGGGGGAATGGGGGAAAAGGTTTTCTGCCAGTTAGAACTAAATACTTAAATTAAAAAAAAAAACGTGCGTTTACTTTTATCGAATTTTATTTTATTTCTGCCAGTAAATTGTATAGTCCTAAGGAGGGGGGGGGGGGGCACAATCAGATGTAATTTTACTGGGATTTTTGAACAATATAAAATTAAGGGGGGACTGGGGGAAAGGCTTTTCTGCCAGTTAGAACCAAATACTTAAAATTAAAAAAACAAGTGTGTACTTTTATGGAATTTTATTTCTGCCAGTAAAATTTTATAGTTCTGAGTAGGGGGGGGGGGCACTATCAGATGTAATTTTACCTGGATTTTTTTTTTAACAAAATAAAATTAGGGGGGATGGGGAAACGGCCTGCAGTTACTAAATTAAAAAACAAGTATTTACTTTTATTGAATTTATTTCTGCCAGTAAATTTTATGGGAGGGGAAGGGGGGCACTATCAGATGTATTTTTACTGGGATTTAAAAAAAATTAAAAATTAGGGGAGGATGGGGGAAAGGCTATGCTGTCAGTTAGAACTAAATACTTCAAACAACAAGTATTTACTTTTATGGAATTTATTTTATTTCTGCCAGTAAATTTTATACAGTGTATACATTTTTATTTCTATTGGAATGTACTTATTTTATTCTGCTCTTAATATTACATACATTTTTAATTGTTCAGGTTCTTTAATTGAAATGTACGGAAGCCTATTAGTGCCACACATTTTTTTTTCTTCTCTAATCTGCATTTTTTCAACATATTTTTTTTAATTTTCGATTTTCGTACATAATTTTTTCAAATGTGCGTTTTTTCAACATAATTTTTTTAAATTTGCGTTTTTTGAACTTAATTGTTTTTAAATTTGCGTTTTTTGTACATAATATTTTTTAATTTGCGTTTTTTCAACATAATTTTTTTTTAAATTTGTGTTATTTGTACATAATTTTTTTGTTTTCGTTTTTTGTAAAAAAAATTTTTTGGCGTTTTTTCAACAAAATTTTGTTCTAGTTTGTGTTGTTTGCTACGGAAGCTTTTTAGGACATGAGAAAAAAAAAATTTAAATTGTATAAACGATGTAGTAAATTGTATATACAAAATAATAAATCGAATATACGAAATACTAAATTGAATATACTAAATTGATATACGAAATACTAAATTGTGTATGAACAATTACTACTATTGTATAAACGAATTACTTAATCGTTACTATATCGTTTAAACGAATTACTAAACCCGCATATCTTGTTAATATTTGGTCGACAATTATGTGCCACCTATCTAAAGACTCGCCTTGGACAGTGCTATTTAATACTCTAAGTTAGAAAAGTCTAGGTACAGCATAACATATGACAGCGGCACTCAAAGTATATGTCGGCAAAAGCGGGAATAACTTTGTTTCACAATGTGACATCCTTGTCCTTAAACCCAGCTCTTTCTATCAGGCCCCAGTCTTCCCTTCCCTTTCCTTTCCTTCCATTTCCTTCCATTTCCTTCCCTTCCTCCCCCTTTTATTTGAGCCATATTGGAATCTATTGGGCCCTGATAAGTTATAACCAGTCAGTGTCTATATGCTAAGGCAAGTAAAAGACCCCACCCATGGGGTAAATGTGTAACATGAGTGGACTCCTCCTCCCTCTCATCTCATCAATCAACCCTCGATAGTGGCAAGAACTTGCCTTAGAGGGCTGCATTTCCCATAACTATCTATCTATCTGTCTATCTATCTATCTAGTTATTGATCTATTTTGGATCCCTCCTATAGATATTGATGGGAAAAGTTATTTAATTAGCATAGATCAAGATATTATTTAAATGTAGCATGGTGCAATTAAAGTCAGCATCACATAATAAACCCCAACTACAAGAAAAACTACTAGGAAGGGAAACAAAGTTATTTCCGCTTTTGCCGACACATATTGTCAGTGCCGTTGTCATAAATTATACTGTATCAAGAATTTTCTAACTTAGATTACCCTGACCAAGACGAGTCTCTACATAGGTCGCACATAATTGTAGATCAAATATTTACTAAGATATGGCCATTTTAAGTATTCCGTATTTATGTTCATGCGAATAAACGCAAATATAAATTTGCGAATAAACGCAACTGTTTACGAATAAACGCAAATGTAAATTTGCGAATAAATGCAAATATTTGCCTTAAAAAATTATGTAAAAAAAAAAACGGAAATTAAAAAGAAATCATGGGAAAAAAAACGCAATTTAAAAAAAATAATTTGTTGAAAAAACGCAAATTTAAAAAAATTGTACGAAAAACGCAAATTTAAACATTTAAAAAAAAAAAACACAGATTAGAGAGAAAAAAATGTGTGTGGCACTAATAGGCTTCCGTAGAAATGCATATGCTTCACGACATATATTTCAAGTTTGACAGCACATTGTCAATAAATTTTTTATACCTAGGCCTATAAAATAACAGATAACATATGGTGCCATAATGGTGGGCCACAGCCACAGGGGGGGGGGGGGGGTCACCTTTGTATAAAAAGATGAGAAGTCCTTGAAATAGATTTTTTCAGTGACTCTGGGGCAATATGAAAACCCGTGGGAAATTTTATATTTATTTTGTTAGTCATAGTTAGAAATGCAAATGTTGGTATAATCTTTCAAGAAAAGTAATGCGATAGGTGACACCAGGCAGACATATTCCAGGAGTTAAAATCATAAAAAAAAATTTTTCCCTCCATTTTCTTTCGTTAAGTTTGTCATACAAATCCCTCAATATGGTTTCCACCATTATAAGAATTATATTAAAAATGGTGACTATAAAATGATTCTGATTCATGTGCCATCAGCAATATTATCATATTTTCATATTTTCACAATACTCTGTTAATGACTAGGCATACAGGGGCGGATCCAGAAAAATGTTCACAGGTGTTTACAAATTAAAATATATTGCAGGGACCACTAATTTTAATTAAAATGTACTAGGTCGGGGGGGGGGGGGGTTAAACTCCGTAAACCCCCTCCCTGGATCCGCCACTGGTATATAAACCATTAGGGTCAGAAAGCCTGTTTCTCCACGTAAAGCCCGATAATGCATTCTATGTGGCTTGCAAGTTTTTAACCCTCAGCGAACGAATTCGAAAAGGGTTTTTGTTATCATCAATGTCTGTCCGACGGGCAGGCGGGCAGGCGTAACACTTTCGTTTCCGGAGCAGAACTCCAACACTAATGCACTTACCCTTACAAAATTGTGTACAGTAATACTCTATATATGGCCTAGTAGAATAACAGGCATATCTAAATTTTAGTATTTTCACTTTTTAAACGTCATTTTGATATTCATTTCATGCCAATTACAAAATAAGGGAAAATCAGAAAAAAAAATTATAAAAATTGTGTTAAAAAAATTGTGTTTTCGGAGCATAACTGTACCATCAATGCACTTACCCTAACAAAATTGTATATGTTATTACTCTATATAGCTTAGCTGTGCATTTTGATAGTGACATTGACATATCTGAGCTGTGTTTTGAAATATTTAGAGAAAATTAAAAATAAAAAAAAACATAAAAAGTTCTGTTTCCAGAGCAGGACTCACACACTACTGCAACTACATGCGTAAAACACTTGAATATGTCTAAAATAGTGTAGAGATACCTTTTTGGGGTTTCATGACCATTTATGATGGAAAATTCTATTTAATAAGGAAAATATGAAAATTTGGACAGGTACTCTTTCAAACCCTCATATCAATAACTCTATGATCCTTACATCAGTAACATTTTGCCAATGATATATCTAGATTACAGTACTTTCACTTTTAAGCTTTTTTTTTTTACATTTGTTTCATCATTTTTTTTTGTTCATAATAATAGGATATTATATCATGTGCACATAGAAAATAAGACCACTAATATAGTAATATTCACCAATATATTTAATTTCATCGTCAAAAAAACAAACAATCGGGGTATTGGCTATTAAGCAATAAAATAAATGCAGTTCTTGTGTATTTAAAGAAAGTTCATGATTTCTATTCATTTATATGTACCAAATTGTCTGAATATTACAATGTAGATGTTAATATCCAAGTATATTTGCATCAAAATAGGACAATGTAACACTTAGTGGACAAAAGTAAGACTTAATACAGGCCTTAATTTTACAAAAATAATTTGCAGACTTTTTTATAACCCATGGGAACACTGTATTATTTTACACTTGACAGAATATAATGAACAAATGAAGAAATTCAAGAGTTAAAAAAAAAAACGGACATCTTGGACTCCAATTAGCATCGCATAACAGGCTATGTAGGCCAAGTGGCAATTGTTTCGGTTCATCGCACACACTATATAAACACTCAAGAAATAAAATTTTTGTAAAACATAACCAATATATGTCAGTGTGGCTATCACAAGGCACCACTAGGCCATATGGAGTGTTACTGTATAAAATTTCATAAGGGTAAGTGCATTAGTGTTAGAGTTCAGCTCTAGAAACGAAAGTGTGTATTAGAGTTCTGCTCTGGAAATGAAAGTGTAACGCCTGCCCTCCTGCCTGTCGGACGAACACATAACAATTCTAATGATGCCTGTGTGCTATGTGAGATTCACTGAGGGTTTAGCTGCAGCACAGCCTATTTTTATTGTAACATACTGCACTATTAATCATTAATTTTGTTGTCCCTGTATAGAGCTGTTTCATTCAATGTTCATTGTCCCACTACTTGGAAGCATAGCATTTAAGTGGTTTCATCAAAAAATCAATCTTTTTGAAAGCAAAAAGTGATTGAATGTTTGCATTCGCTCTATTCTCTCATCGTATTCTGAGTAAGTCATGTGCATGTCACCAATAAAGCCTTAACAAAACTAAATGCAAATCAAACGTGAACAATAGTCAAACGCATCCATTAGAGCTGACCAAACTTCTCATTTGTGGTTGCCTTGGTAACATAAATGTAACTTTAAGCATGAAGTGTGTACATAACAGAACTAACTCCAAATCAAATAGATAGTAAAATCATCTATAATACCTCCATGGTAAAATGCTACCATTAAAATCACATTTTTGGGGGGGGGGGGGGGGAGTGCTCAGAGGAGGGTTTGATTTGTCTGGACTGAACTTGCCCAAAAATTGCACGACAACATAATTATAGTATTAGTAATGTTTTATCTTGATATTCTAAACTAAAAGCAAATCAAACATGAATAATAGTCAATTGAAAACATCTGTTAGAGCTTACCAAACATTGCATTTGTGTTTACCTTGGTAATATAAACGTAACTTTTCAGCATGAAGTGTGTACATAACAGAACTCCAAATCAAACAGATAGTAAAATGCTACCATTAAAATCACATTTTGGTGGGGGGGGGGGGGGAGTGCTCAGAGGAGGGGAGTTTGATTTGTCTGGACTAAACTTGCACCACAAAAAAAAAACATGCACGAATCGTAGTGATATTAGATATAAACATAATTATAGTAGTTGACTGATTTATCTTGATATTCTTCTGCTGTCATCAGTGTTTTTTCTGTTTTCTAGTGGGCAAGTGGGCTGCATGACTGTGCATCCTCTCAATCCCTCCCCATACACCGCTATACCGCTCTTTGCCCGGGACCCTTGAACCTTCAGGGTCCCTGGAAACTGAAGTGACCTACTTTTACGAGATTACTACGCACGTACAACGTATTGCTGACCGAACAAATTAGTTCAATCTTCACCGTTCTAGATTGTTTCGTAAACAGCATATATTATCCTAATTTCGGCGGTTTTGTATTCCTTGAACATTATTGAGCAACATTGAATTAAAGACCATAGTTCATAACTTAGGAGCACACCTGGCTGGTAACTTCTCAGCTGGAGGTACTTCTCAGCTAGCTGGCAGTCTCCAAGCTGCAGTGACTGTGCTTGCTATATTTCAACTTATTGAGGTTCCAGCTAGTGACCTCCAGCTAGCTGGCAGTCTCCCAGCTGCAGTGGCGATGCTTGCTATTTTTCCAACTTATCTGAAATTCTTGTGATACAGCTGTTCTTTTATATACTCCCTCTCATCTGGCCTTATTATCTAGCATTTATTGACATTCAAAAGGAAAGATACATAAGGAAAAAATGCAGTGTTTTTAAAAAATTATTTCAGGATCTATTTATTTACCACTTAGTCATAAACCGACTTCAGTAGAAATAATGACAAAATGTACAGACAATCATTATCCTGAATCATCCTGACTTCATTCATTTTTGCTATAATTAGGCCTCTCTGGCCTGACATAACAAAACCAGCTGGAAAAGTTAGGGGAAAATTTACAGCTGGATGGTAGGCTCAGTTGGAACTCAGCTGGCAGGGAAGAAAAACTAAGAAATGTCAGCTGGCTAAGAAAGTTGCTAGCTGGGTAAATTGAATTGGTTGGCCGGCTAGGACGGTTGCTAGCTGGGTGAATTTAATTGGCTGGCTGGCTTAGAAAATAATCATCAATGGGTTGGCTGGCACCAGTGCTTATGCAGTGGCTGGTAAGTCAGAAAAAATGAATAACAGATGAATGTTTCCTGGACTGACAACTTTTCAACTCTATTGTCTATGAAACATATAGAAACTGAATATCAGCCTGCTAGCCAACCTTTGTAAAATTTGCTGGTGGTGTGCTCCTGATAACTGCCTGGGTTATTTGTGCAAAAATTTTGGTGAGTTGCTCTAAATCGGAATCTGTACACGCTCGTGCTGCTCGCCCAGTAATTTAAGTGAATATAGATGGCACTGGCAGTGGACTTGTACACAGCTCTCTACCAATCTGGATTCATCCCAGATAGAAATTATCTCTTAAAGTTGAGAAATATTATTCATATTTGCCATGGTAATGATTTACCTTAAAGCTGGATGTCAAGATTGATTGACAATGATTGGTAACTCATTTGGATGTAAAGCCTGAATTTTTTACAGATTTGATTTCCAGCATTTTGTTTTCAAAGAATTTCTGAGGTTAATCCAGGGCAGGTAAAAATCACAACATAACAGAGAACCCTAAAAACAGCTGCATTGTGTCTGGTTGGACAGAGTGGGTCAATGTAAATTTTATGGATTTATACAGGCGCGGATTCAGAGGGGGGCGCCGCCGTACATTGCTATAATAAGCATCCCACCCGCCCGTCTGAAATTTTCTGGATCCGCCGCTGATTATACTTTGTTATGTTATTGATGCATTGTATGAATTTGTATCAACATTCCAAACAGAATATCAACCATCAATAACAAAGGCATAGGAGCTCACACCAGTGTTGTTAATATTTGCCTTATGCCTTAAATTACTTGTGCAGGACAAGGCTATGGCAACACTTCCTTGCGGTATTATGGATTTGCACCAACAACATCTTGGTTGACAGCCAAACACCTTAGTCACTGGATCACGGCATCCATACTCATTTTGAACAGTACTTTGGGTCCCCCTTGACACACATTTCAAGACTGGTCTCCCATGTATTTTGCATTAGATATAACATACCTTATATACTCAAATAAACGCCCCTCAAATAGAGACCTGCCTCGATTAGAAGCCCAGGGTAGCTGCTTTCAAATAATAAAGGCCTCCCTCAAACAGAAGCCCACCCCCCGCCCCCATTCTTCTAGTCCGGCAGCCTTGGATTGAACATCTCACAGATAATATACTACCATATAGTGATGCAGACCGGACCGCATGGGTCCGGTCCGGTACGCGGTCCGACCCTGAACCGCATCGGTACCGGACCAGCAACAAAATACCGGTACTGGGTGCCTAAACCGCGGTCTGGACCGCTGGAAAAGTTTTTATTTTTAAATAAAAAACTTTTGCTTAACCTTTGTTTTTATCATAATTTTAAAAAATGCCGATGGATCGCTTCTGGACCGGTCCAGTAATAATACCGGACCACCTGACCCTGGACCGGACCAGTACCGGACCACTTTAAGGAATATCGGACCACCCCACAAAAGGCGGTCCGGTCTGCATCACTACTACCATAACATCCTGTAAACTGACCTAAAATATAAGAATTTGAGGTCTTTTGCACTTTAGTCTTTCAGCCTTGGTGTCCAACACTGCCCTTGAAAGAATAGAAGACCACCTTGAATACAAGCCCACCTAAAATAGAGGCCCCTGCTGAGATGTCCAAAAAATAGAAGGGAAGGGCCTTAATACGAGTAAATATGGTATATATATCTATATATATATATATATACATAACATAAGTATGTCTCCTACAGATTGATAGTAATACCATAAAATGTTAAATCTAAACAAAAAATAAGAATTTTATTTTTATTAATCACAGGCGTATATAAAATAATTTAATTGTAAATATTATCCATGTTTAATGACTTCATTTTTATTCTGACGTCTTCTTGTTATGCTATGTCTAACATTTTTGATGGCATTTTCTCGCACTGACTCATTTCTATACATCGAAGCTACAAATAAGGTTTTAAGAATTGTTAACGTTGGACTGTTTAATAACAAATCATATTAGCCATTATTCCTAATATATTACAGGTTATAATTTGAACATCCAGTCTTGCTTGACAGAATGAAAGACTCTTTGGGTGAAATGACATTGCTGAATTCAACATATTATTAAAAGCATTATTTATCATATACTTGAATTATGGATGCTGGATTGTTCAAGCATAGCTCTGTAATTAACATCAACAATGTTATGAAAGAACCTGACAAAATTCTGAATACAAGCAGCGATATTGTGAAATAAAATTCCGAAATCCACATTATTATCAGCTATCAATATGTAATTGATTCTTTTTGGGAGTACCTAAAATATCAGATTTTATTGATAAATTGGCCTATTCTCACTCAGGATAGCCTATAGAGTATGATAACGTAACAATGTACTTCTTAAAATCAAAAGTGCTCCTTTTCTACTTACCTTCAATGTTTCATTGAAGTGTGTTTCTTTTGTGTTGTAAGACTTTCTATTCATCTTGTTATGATCTATCTGCATTGGATTTTTTCCTTAAAAAATAAAATTTTTCAATTACCTAATATGTCAACCCTATCATCTCATTATTTCATCTGCCTCCAGCATAAACTCACCGAGCTTCCCAACAGTAGCAATTTAGACTTTCAGGCAATACAAGAGGAACGCAATCGATAAAAAGTGTGAATTCTAGTTTGAAAATTTTCTAGCAGTACGTATCGTGGTAGGTCACATGAATTGTGAATGATTGCCACAAAAGCTAAAGAAAAAAGAAGAAGTGAAGATTCCACAACCTTTATGATGTCATATATTTAATTAAACCCAGTAATGTAATTTTAAAAGTTAATTTTTTTTTTTCTGCCAAATGCTTTGATGATCTCAAAATTAAATTTTTTTAAATTACACAAATTTTTGACATCAAGAAGACGGTGACATCACCAGTAATTTATTGCTAAGCCTTTTAACAACTTTGTGTTCACAAGCTCGGTGTGACAAACTGTGAATGGTACACAGTGAGGCTGAAATAGTTGCTACGCATGGGTAACAATCTCAATTTACTTACAGATGTGGTGGCCATTGAAATTTTAGCTGTCGTCTCCTCCGATTATCACCTTCTACCTCCAATTTTAATTGTCCCATGGCTTCTACGGCTGACTGGCCTGATGAAGTTGATTTCTCTTCTAATTTATGCTCTTCAAAAGCTTGTCTGAGACTTTCATACAGTCCAGCCCCATCTGATCTTGTTCTGTAAAATAACGAAGTGACATGATTAGTTCAAATTTTCATGATCAGAATTGACACTGCGGCTGGGTGACTCTCTAAAGTGATTATGTTCATATTTAATAATATTCATACCGAATGTCTTCCTGGTCTCGACTTCTGAATACGGGTACATTGACTCTCCTTAACTTAGGTTTTTCACACTTCAGAGCTGCCACTACAGCTGCCCACTTTTTAATGAGTGTCTCTGGATACTGACCGCCACAGGGAGCTACAGACTGGACTCTCATAGTTTCTTGACGTAACAGTGACCTCTGCAAAGTGAACACAAGTGGACATTATTCTCTCATGTTGATCAAAGTGTGACAAACGATATTTTGACATTCAGGGGGAAAGTGAGAAACTTTTCGATGGGACGACTCCTATGAATTTTACCTGAGTGTTTCTTTTTCAAAAGTTTGGTGGGGAGGGAGAGTTGGGGGGGGGGGGGGGGTTAAGTCATCTTTCCGTCACCCCAAAAACAATCCTCCAAGCGACTCTACTGAGTCAAACGCTATATTTTCTTTAGTAAGCAATTAAGGCTTTTACTTTCCAAAAAGGTGCACAATATATAGGTATACAACGGATCTTATACCGGCAACAAAGTAATATCAAGTACATTGAGATATACAAGAAATAGAGGGTGACATTTCTTACCCTTGACTGATCCTCCCTCTCCCTTCCATTGTTATTTTCATTGAAATTAAACAATTCGGTTTCTGTTTGAGTCTTCTTTTTCCTATTACACAAATCTAGGTGATACTCTCTAAAATAAAAGGGATATGATATCTCAATTAAATAGGATTAGTAAAAATCTCAAAGATATAATTTCATTATGCAACACCAGGGATTTAATTAACATATTTCCTAACCTGTCTAGGAATTTTTGTAGCTGTGGGCATTTTAGTGTCTTTGACAGAAGGTGAGAAGTCTGAAAAATAACTTCTTGTGACGCCGGTCTGGCAATATGAGATTTTTCTGCCACAAAATTAGATATTGAAGCTGAAAATAAAATAAAAATGCCAATGAAGTCGTAAATGTAAATAACACAGCCAATTTTATCTGTCATGTCATTAAAGTGAATTATTGATTCAGTCATATATGTATGAGTACATAATATATTAGTAAAAAATTATATGAAATTCAGAATGGTACAAACAATGCACATGTCAAAGTAAAACAACACATTATTAACATATGTAAAGAAATTCAAGAAGATAAACAAGTGCATAATATGATTATTAAACTATTTGGCAATAGTCACTTCTTAAAACTTCCTGTTAAGAAAAACATTTTGAAAAAAAAAAAAAGAAAAAAACTTCCTGTTAAAAAACATTTTGAAAAAAAACTTGCCGTCAATGAAATTTGCAACAAAGTTGCAGCTCAGCTCATTTAAATATTCACATCGACAAGAGTTTCTTAAATTTTGGCCGGCATTGACAATTTCATCTGTGTAGTATTCTTCTTTCTGCAACATTTAATGAAGAGGAAAAATATTAATTGTTTAAAAAGTAAGATACATGTAGTACCGTAACGGAGGGTATTATTGACAGGGCGGGTATTATCGACACTTAAATTAGAATGTTAACAAACATTTTTAACATTCTAATTTAAGTGTCGATAATACCAGCCCTGTCGATAATACCCTCCGTTATGGTATTATAATTTTTTTTTTCAATTTAAACATAATAGTATAGAGCTTTTAAATGAAAACTGTAAGAAAAAAATTATATATTTTCTTACTATGTCCCTTTAAAAGCCCTGTATAAGACTGCATTAACCCAAGGATTTATTTCATGCTTGTTGCTATATTTGAGCTTTTTGTAAGTTTTGTAGCATAGGGAAAATGTGCAGTATAGCAAACCCAAATTTATGACCATATTTAGCGAGCCTCGTTGCCAGGCCTGTGATGTCAAACAAAAGGTGGCGGTGATCATTTTCAAGGCAAGAACGCAGCTTATAATTGTTTATTTTTCTTGGGGACTGCCACTCCCAAACCCCCAGCTGCTACTCTGGGTAATTGTATAATGCGGACCAGGCGGACCATGCGGACCACGCTAAAACCAACAAGCGCCGATCGTCCGTTTGTTTGTTTAGACTAGTACAACACACCCCTATTTCGCCATAGATTGAAAAATGCGGACCATGCAGACAATGCAGACCATAAGAACTATTTCTTCTTAGGTAGACTGTTGCTGTGATTATTTGGCCAGTTAGGGAGTGTAATTGCACTTGTCTGACTTGATTCGTAATCCATGTGGAAAGCATTTTGGCGAGTGTATAATGCAGACTTAAAATTTTTTGAATTCCAAATGATATTTTAATGGAGAATAAATTGGACCTGTACTTTCTACCTCGTCTGCACTTTCCATTATACTGACATAGACTCAATTGGTCTGCATTTTCTCATATATTGTACCTGGTCTGCATTTTTTTAACCTGGACTGCACTATCTAATACTAGTTAACATAAAACTTTTTCTGCACTTTCTCAAATCTGGTCTGCACTTTCAATCTGGTCTGCACTTTGTCAGACTTGGTCTGCACTCTGTCAGACCTGGTCTGCATTTTATCAGATCTGGTCTGCATTTTCTATAACTAATATAATCTGGTATGCATTTTCTATAACTTTCTATTGCTAACATCAAACTTTAACATCCATATTATTATTATTTTTTCAATTAAGCTGGTGATTGCTAAAACTTCTTTTTGGTCTGCATGATCTGCATGGTCTGCATTCTTCAATATACGGCCGAAATAGGGGTGTGTTGTATTTGTCTAAACAAACAAACGCTTGTTTGTTTTAGCGCTGGTCCGCATGGTCTGCATGGTCCGCCTGGTCCGCATTATACAATCACCCTGCTACTCTACACAAGTGTTATTCTTATTGTGTGCCAGAACGAAATTTGGTAAAAAATATTGATTTTTTTATTTCATGAACGCCAATTGTGGGCATAAATTTGGGTCCGCTACTGCACTAAACCCATTGATTAAGTTCTAAACATTAATGAAATATTGGATACAATATAAGCTAATATATAATATCTATTAGTCAGAACTACTCAGAAGATATGAGCCATCAAAGTCCCTTAATTATATATAAGTACAACTACTTAATTATATACAACCCACTTACACAACATTCGTTTTCTTGAGCACTTTGCTTGGATTCTTTTGTTGTCATTTTTGTAAGACTGAGAACATCAACCCAATGAATCATGACATAGGCTGAAAGTAAAAGCAAAAATATTTGCAAGAAATATTTACCAATTTAAATTTGGGGAACAAGTAATTCCAAAAATTCTTAACAACCTTTTCCGCTAGGAACTTTAGGCTGTTTTGAGTCGTGTAACATGCGATCTTTAACATGCTGGACAACTATTGTCTTAGTCTCTGTGCATCCATTGACAACTGCCCACAACGTGGCAGTGTGATCGCTATGCACTGCAGCGCCCTCTATAAACGAGTGTGATAAATAACTTCCGGCTGTCAAAACTGACAGATGACCGTCTGCGGCAGAAAGATGTGCAGACAATGTGTGCTCAGCAAGAAAATAGTCATTTTTACAAAGTGACACTCATGCACAATATAGAAATGAATGTGTAGCAGCAGACGATCAGTTTGTTCAAGATGGATAACGGAGAAAAATCGAGTATGGAGGACGAATGTGGAGCTGCTGGGTCCTCAAATTCCTCCCAAGTATGGCAAGATGTGACAAACAAGAGAAATAATTTGAAACAAACTATCAGAAAGAATTTTCAGGATACTGTATCCTACATTCAAAGCAAGGAGAAAAACATTGAAACTGAGAAGATCATGATAGCCAAATCAAGAGACAAAGCTATAGAGGATGTCAATGTTTGTTTTGATAAAATTATTAACATCATCAGCAGAAGGAAACAACTGTTGATATCAGAGATAAAAGGAACGGCAGAAAAGCTATTAGAAGACTTGGAAGAGAATACAGAAACATTAACATTTAGTCTCCTGTGTCTTAGTACCTTGAAGAAGCATTCAGATATTGTGGTTTGCGACAGTAGTGATGACAAAGTTGAAGAAAGAGCCCGGACAATATGTCAGGAAATTGACAAACAGAGACAAGCCGTTAAAAATATCTCTTCAGAAAGAGGCTTCATTGAGTTTGATGGCAATTATGACACAAAGAACATTCAAAAAGTCATGACTACTGTCGGGAAAATTAAGAAGGAACATAGACTTCCTTGCACTGCTGCCATAAAAGAAAAATGCACACAGCTACCTCTTGTATCGTACATAGTATTTGAGGTACTTGATTCTCAAGATGATAAAGTGGCATATAAAAAACTAAAAAGTAATATAACAGTCCAAATAATTGACCATGAACAAGATCTAGTTGACTGTGAAATACAGTGCGAGGATGAAAACACATTCAAAGCGGTGTTTGTGCCTCGAATTCCCGGTGAATATGAGTTCAAAGTGATGGCATTCAATCATGTGATAAAATGTGACTCCTTCTTTGTCGAAAATATAAAAGCGCTTAAAACTATATCAAAGGAGAACATATTTGACAACTTGAATGCAATCCAAATAATGAGCAATAAACTTTATCTGGCTGATTCTGAATTGGGGATTCTTTATTGTTATGATACCACAACTGACGAAATGACCAGCATCGATTTTGGGAAAATAGCGAATGCTAACTGCGTAGACCTCACCAAAGGACCAGAAGTTAACTCTCTGGTTTGTACTTTGAGTGTACGACCGGATGACAATTGTCGAGACAACAGCATGGAAGATAACTCCTCACTTGATGTCAAGGTTGAACGGATTCAACATGAAGACATCAAGTTAATTCTCGTCCATAAACATGCTTATGTGACCTTGTCGCCTGATCTTGACCTAATTCTTAGTGACCCAAATACCAAAGCCATCACAAAATATGATCTGGATGGTCAGTTTAAGACCGTCATATCTTGTGACGAGCTGAGTTGTCCGGCTTTCTGCTGCAGTGCTATTGATGGAAAGGTAATTCTTCCTGATATTGGGAATGACGTGCTGTTTACTGTCGCAGCTGATGGAAGTATCATGGAGGAATTTGGAATGTCGGGGTCACGCAAGGGTCAACTATCTCTACCAATGGGAGTCGATTGTGATCCCCATGGAAACGTGATTGTTGCCGACACAGGAAACAAACGATTGCAGTTATTCAGTTGTGCTGGACAGTTCGTTTCTATGGTAACTGTTGATGCTGTAGAATCTCATGAATTTTGTCCATGGGACGTTTCAGTCACTGATGATGGCCACGTGTGGGTCATCGAAAAAAGTTCGCATTCTTTGAAACTGTTCAAGTATATGTAACTTGCATTTGCTCACAATCTGCAGTGAAGCAATTTATTACAAAAGGTGCTCATATATTTAACACCTGTTTGACACTTACACTAAAATTTTAAAGCTTGATTCTTGCAACACGCATCATATATAAACAATATGAATATAATGTCTCCCCAAGTATTATGTACAGCCTGATGGCAATTAGTTGTGTTATTCCGTGTCCATATACGTGCATATGAAAATCCAAATATATATGCTTGAAACAGTTATATGCAGATAATATTTGACTTGATTAAATATACCATGAAATCGTGGTAATTAAAGTTCCAAACATGCAAGCCAGTAAATTAATCAGATACATTTATGAAAAAATATTTCATGTGAAATATTTGTCTTTTAATATATTCTCGTAAAGTCTGTGTACCTACATGGTGATCGTGTGGTATATTGTCTGTGATTTTATCTCTCTAATTGTCTCATTGACACTATGAGTCTGTTGAATAAACTCTATAACTGAAACACACATTTGTTTTGAATACATGATACTGTAATTTCAACATGGACAGCGTGACAGCGCTGTTGGTTGCACCAGAAAATCTCTGGTTGCACCGAAAGATAAATGTTTGGTTCATTAGCTCACACATGAAAAAATTTCTGTGGTGAAGACATGCTAAAAATTATTCTAATGAATCATGCTCAGCCTTGCCTTGAATCTTGATGACAGTGAATGGCACGAAAATGAGGCTGTATGGTTAGGGCTGGAACTATGCATGTGCGCTGAAAGAATACTCACCAGAGGGTGTGACAGACACAGCGTCAAACGGCGCGCCCTTTTCTAAAGGGCCAGGTCACCTAACTGCTGCACGATAGATCATGAGTAAATCTAGGTGCGATTTTATTTTATATGCAGGTTTGATGGTACACCTACATTAAATGTATATCATCAAATTGCATCCCTGAGATTCCTCCTGCAGCCCAGAAACCTAGCAGATTAAATGTGTTGTCAACATTTTCATAGCTCTACATATACATATTGTCTTAAAAATGGGTCTACATGGGTCCTAAAATGGGAAGCAATGTCCCATACATGCATCTGCAAGTTGGCTGCATTTGCCATCACTGGCAGATCCAGGGCATGCCCCTCACAAGAGGGTGTGATGGACCCAGCGTCAAACGGCGTGCCCTTTTCTAAAGGGCCAGGTCACCTAACTGTTGCACGATAGATCATGAGTAAATCTAGGTGCGATTTTTTTTTTATATGCAGGTTTGATGGTACACCTTCATTAAATGTATATCATCAAATTACATCCCTGAGATTCCTCCTGCAGCCCAGCGACAAATGTGCTGTCAACATATTCATATCATACATATTGTCTTTAAAATGGGTCTACATGGGTCCTAAAATGGGAAGCAATGTCCCATACATACATCTGCAAGTTAGCTGCATTTGCCATCACTGACAGATCCAGGGCATGGATACCACCTTAATTTCTATAGTGGCCCATGACATATTGACCAAGAGAAACCTTAATAGTCATGCTCCCCCCCCCCCCCCATCCCGGCTGGCTGGATCCGCCAGTGCATGGTTGTCACATCCTGTAATTGTCTAGATAATGTTATCTGCAATAAGTTTCTTGTTTTGGTGATCTCCTTTTTCCTTACTGTAACAGATCAACAATTTAAAAGTAGTGACAAATTATGCCTGGTACTCAAAGTAATATGGTAAATTACAATTTTTACCTGGTATCACTTACTTTCTTGCAATGAATTCCTTGTTTTTGTACGATGCCCTATTTTTTTTAATTTTCATTGTCACACATCTTGGCTTTTGTGTCCACTTGGCATTTTATTGTTACCCTACTCATTAGTCTCTTCGTGTTCCTTGTGTGATAATGTTGCCATAATAATTCTAGGGAGTAATAAATTAAGAGCTCATTTCCTCTGCCTATCAGCAGCTGATCAGTTGGACTTCATTCAACAGATGCAGATAGCTGGATTAAGCACAGCATCTCTGTCATTGCCAGGATGTGTATCAGAGTATGGCAACAATTGTAATTCCTCTTGGCTGATGTATTGACTTTTTGGGACAAATATGCTTGATTTTCACAATGTTAACCATTACAACATGGACGTACAGAATATTAATTCATACATGCACAACTGGAACATTAGATTTTTATCAGTTTTTAGGGAAATGACAATTTAACAAAACTTCTTGGTCTGCCATGGACACATATAGTATGATAGATATACATTACATTTATTTATTTTAAACATGTTTTTTTTTTATTAGTGAGACTTTTCATGTGACGAGGGATTGTCTCCCAAAATCATTGTTCACAAGAAGTAGTTTATTTCATACTTTTTGTGAAAAGTGGACATATAATTTTGTTATTATGAAATATTACTTTTTAGGAGCGTATGTTTGACTTTATTTTAAAAGATTACAAGTTCGTGGAATTTTTGAAAAGGACCTTGTTTCACATGTTGGTATGCCATGCCTCATTAATATGACACAGATAAACTAACTGCATGGTGCTTATCCTGTTGCCTGCATCAGTACAATTTGAATATTCTGATATACTACTGGACTACTTTATTTTAACCATTTGACAAAGGCTATGGTGTAGTATGTTCAAATGTTTAGCACATATGTTTTCCGTTGATTAAACGGAATAATTTTTTTTCGTTTGACACGTATTAATGATTTAGTGCATTCATAAATGTTACCATTTTATGGAAGCTGGTCAATTACATGAGGCCATTATTATCCTTAAAACAGGATATGTAAGATAAATTTTAAATATATATCCTGGAAAACAATCGTTTGTAGTATTCTATATCATGGAACTCCATGTCTGTACCACAGTATAGGATAGGCACCAGTTACAGATAAACTGCCAGACATTATTGTGCGATAAAAACAACAATTACAATCTTATGCTCAGAGTATATCTGCTGGTCATCTATGGAAATAACTGCACTAAAATAGGTTTTAAACAGGTCTATAATTATATAAAGTGCTGTAAACTGGATGTTCTGATGATATTGAATCAACTGGATATATTGTACCATGGATAACCAAACCTCTGCTACAGTTGTCGAGACCACAGATTCCAGCGTATCATATACACGAGATATAGTTATACAAATGGTAATTGCCTGTCTTGGAATTTTGGACAATGGACTTGTTGTTATAATCATGCTCAGAAACAGAGTGATGAGGACAAGATTGTGCAATTTATTTATTATCCACCAGAGTATTGTGGATTTGGTGGCTTCTTTGTTTCTAATGTGCAATTCCCCTTCTGTGCCTACTCTAGGATCACCAGACGGAATCAGCGCAGAATTTTACTGCCGGGTCTGGGACTCGAACTATCTGTTTTGGGCTGCTGTCACAGCATCGACTTACAACTTGGTAGCAATTACGATAGAGCGTTATTTGGAAGTGGTGCACCCTCTGCGATACAAAGCTTTTTTCACTTGGAAGCGAGCGAAGATCATTGTTATTGCAGTCTGGTTGATTGGGTTAGCCATACCGATTGTGACATCAGTGATACCCAGTCCGGCTACAACTGATGGGAAATGTCAGAAGCACAGTTCTTGGTCTTCGGCTCACTTTTCATGGCTGGCAGGATTTTATGCACTCTTCTTTGGATTTCTCCTGCCTGTTATTGTCATGATTGTTTGCTACTCTCAGATGATACATACCTTCAACTCCAAGGTAAAAACTATCGATGCAAATACAATAATCACAGAAGGCGATAAACGTAGAAGCGAAAGAGTCCTCAGAGTACGCAAGAGCCTCATTAAGACAATGTTGATGGTGTCCATTGTTTTTGTCATCTGTTGGATTGGAGATCAAATCTACTTTTTCCTTTTCAACATCCGCGTGATAAAACTTCAACATAAAATCACAACTTTTGTTGTATCCCTGGCTTTTCTCAATAGCTGCATAAACCCAATCATCTACACTTGGCAGTACAATGACTTCCAGAAAGCAGCGGCTGCATTTTTTAAAAGAGAAAGTGACAATGAAAGATCTGCCCAAGAGATGTCTAGCCAGATTGTATAAACTGTACTGTTGAAGTGTTAAATTTTCAATCAAATTTGCTATCTTTCAGTTACTGTTGCTGTTTCTACCTGTAGATGATATAAATACAAGGAATACTTTCACTTATGAATCGATGTGCTTCTCTGAGTGATAATTGAATGTTTATGATGATAGTTAAGTGTAAATGCATTCATTCTTCTGTCCTCTAGCAGCTCTTGAGTGTATTCTGCGGTTGCCCGCGCTGGCTAGGGTGGCGCTGCGAACTTTTTAAGCCCCCAGAGCCATCTATCGGATATAAAATATTTCGCGCCGCCGATCGTTTACTGTAAGAACTACCTCAGATTTTGTGAAGATGGCTGGAAGACGGGGTAAGAGCTCTCTTGCTCTATTTTTGGAAGGCGAATTCCACGATGTCAAAGAGTCTTTCAGAGGCCGGATTAGAGGAAATGAACTCTTTAAGTTAAAGTGAGTAAAAGTTGACCTTGCCGAAGGCTGTCATGGCAATCTGTTGCTCTTTTTGTGCAAGTTAAAATGTATGTAAGTTTGGACAAGGAGTCTGCATTCAATGCTCTGCTGTGGTTAAAGTGCATTGATTCATTAAAACTATTAAATTATTGTCACAGATGACTCTGATTTTTTTTCATTTATGTATTGATTTGGTAGATATGAATACTAATTGGCAGTAATTGCTGATCTTGTTCTCCTAGTTTTGACCTCCCATTGGCTGAATACAGAAGGGTTACATTAGAGAGGGCTAAATTTCTCTTCAGGACTCCAGAAGTTCAGAAATTATTTCAAGAACAGGTATGATACAAACAGAATGTGCTGCCTAAAATTTTCTGCAGCTAGAGTATTTTTTTTGAGCATATTATAATCATTTGAAAAAAAAAAAATTATTGAATTAAATTTTTAACCTATATTTCAGGCTGACAATGAAGATAACTTCATCAACAGAAGTTTGGCATTGGGAGAGGTGGTGTCGTCGACGGATTTATCTGTTGGTGTGAAGGTTGGTGAACATCATTGATGATGATGAGATGTACGGCTGATTCACACCCTGGCCATCGTTAACGATGATCACAACTTTCTGTCAGCCACAACATCCCTGACTGGTGCTGTAAAACTTTTTTTTTTATAGATGGGCGTTATGGCCTGGCTCTTTGGAGGGGCAGTGACAAACTTAGGAACAGAGGAACATGTTCACCGGTGGTTTCAACCTATGAAGGTAAAAAGCCAACTTATATGGTGGTTTTATCATTATTGAAAAACTGTTAAACCTAAAATCTACAGCAGCTGTATAAACATGTGGTGCAAGACCCTGGGAAAGTGACTTGCTTGACATTTGACCTTGTACTTTATTTAGGATGCACTGTCAGATGTCCTCAAATAAAGGTATTTATTTGGCCCAAACTCAGCTGCAAAATTTTATGATACTGAAATGATTTATTGCTTGTGTACAACATGTAATTATATATAACAGTATGTTTTAATCTTGAAATATAGCTGCACTTAATTTATTTACTGTTCTCGCTCCTTATTCACAGAAATTCAATGATGACTTGGAATTGTATATTAATTCTTTAATGCACTAAGATATGTGAATGCACTAAGAGATGTCCTGAAATATAGCTGCGCTTTATCATGTTGACACTTTAGATATTCTTTGTCGGGGACTATTTGATAGAATAGCTCAAGATGGGATAGCACTGATTGTTCCAATTAAAATACTCAGTCCGGTTGCACGCAGTTTGTAATGAGTCATATGTTCCCTGTTCGATGTTATTAGATTTATTTTCAGTGTCAAAAAGGTCTCAATTCCCGTTCGATAGTTATTTTTTGGTAAATTATAACTTTGAATAAAGCATCAGGTTTGCAACTTTTTCTTTCAGGAGTTGCAATATACAGGAATGTTTTGTATGTCAGAGAGAGGCCATGGAAGCAACGTTCGCGGAATTCAAACAGAAGCTCATTACATGCCAGAGACAAAGGTGAAATGAATCAGATTTTTAGAAATATATTTCTTGATCAAAAAATAGTTTATTGACGATAATGTTGACAGTGAAAATACTGTATAATCAAATCTATCAGAAAATAACAGTTATTGTGGCCAAGTATCAGTAACAAGTCATATTATTATTATTAATCTTTATTGCAGACACACACGCATGCATTAGTTACAATATATTTGGGGTTCATATCCTTCTAATAACTACCTAACTACTGAGTATTATTGTATGGCACTGTAAAAACAAATTCACAAAGCAACAGTACAATTATTATAGTATTAGTTATGACTCTAACTGGGAAAATTTTGATGAAAATTTCTAAATTCCATATTGATTACTTAAAAACTGAATTTAGTATAGTTCAATCTGAGTGTATTTAAAGTCTAGGACCTGCATAAAAATGACATAAATTGGAATAAGCATTATCTAGATGAACGATGGATCTTGGGTACAAAGTTATTGTAAGTGTGTACTGAGTATTTAAGTGAATGTTGATTCGACATTGGAGTCTTAAGTTTAAACATCTACTGAGTTCCAATCTTAGTGCGCATAAACATAAAAAAATGTTGATGTATGGTAAGACTAATATAATTATATCGAGATGAACTTGTTTTAGAAGTCTCTTCTAATGATTTGTTACTTCTAAACGTGATACAAGAAGATGATGTCTCCTTATGAACTTAATCTGAAGGTCATACATAAAACACAGATGATAATATCTCTATTTGTTCAAAGATAACATCGATAGTAAGATAAACTTGATAAAGTATGAGATGGTCTGGTGATAACACTTGCATCTTTGATAACTCACAACAAGTAAAAGTGTATTTTAATGTATTTTGGTTCTTGATGGGAAAAAATTATATATATATAGATTTTATTGACATGTAAAATATCATATATAAGGTGCAAGAGTGGTAGACTTATTTTGGAGTACGGAAATCGACTGCTATTAGTTAAAATTGTAGTATAACACAGAGGACCTAAAGATAAACTGTGTTGTTAAAAGTATATGTCAGTACTTCAACCAGATTGGCCAAAGAAATTATTCTTCTGACCAAGGATTCAAAGATGGTGTAATTCCTCAAAAATAGACTCACCATTTTAACCTCGAGCATAATATAATTATGTTACTAAAAATAAGCACTTCCAGAGGATCCCATTTGTTTGACTACCCCACCCTTAAATGTATCCTTTGTCCAATCTGGTTGAGTTACTGGCATTCATTCGCAACACTACAAAATGTCCCGGAACTTTTTATAATGGCAGTATATAATACCTTTTAGGGATAAAGTTTGCCCTATTTTGTTGTTTATAATTGAAGGCAATTAAATTATTTTAGTACAGTTTTACTTAATTTTTTTTTTTAGGAATTTGTGATCCATACTCCAAATGAAGATGCTAGAAAGATTTATATTGGAAATGCAATGTATGGAAATTATGCTGCTGTTTTTGCTCAGCTATTTATCAATGGTGAAACCAAAGGTACTGTATATTCCCTACTGTGTATCCCTATTTAATCGCCAAATTTTTATGAAAGTTGTGTAATTGAGTTATCATTTAATATCTTTTAGGTAATTGGTTAATATCTGGCAGATATCGTTGAATGATGTCAGAAATATTTCTGTCCATGAAATTAAGTTGCGAGCAGTGGTCCAGTGGTAAGGGCCATTGGTCAGCTGCACCAAAGATCCTGGGTCCAAAACAACAGCCCAGGCACTCACCATGAGCTACATCTACTGTAGATTTCTTATGATATATGAACTGGGTCCCGGGTCCACTTCCCAGTCGAGCCAAAGTTGGATGGCTGCTTCATCCTTCATCGCATTGTCATGGTCCCTGCCTGTCCTAATTAGCCCATCAGGTGCAGAAATGCATGACGTAAAACCCTCATCCACGCACAACGCTATATGATATTTGAACTTTGTAGGGCCAGTCCTAGCACAAGCGGGGCCTAATTTGTCTCCTAAATACCCCTCATTTTAGTAAGTGAAGAGCCTTTTTTCTTTTTTTGCTCTTCAGTATTGAGCGTGGCCTACTAATATTACCGATGTGTGGTATTTAAACACAGCTGCCTTGCTTACGTTGGCCTAGGACTGGCCCTGGTGCTTTGTATTTTGAGTCTATTCAGGTGAAAGGTCCAAAGAATGACGTGGACCACTCCAGTGTGTCCCTTTATGTAAATCAATACTTCTAAACAGTAAGAACTTACCTGAGAGGACTCCACTAACCTCATCTTTCTGTTTGTTCATTTTTTCTGTTTTAGGACCCCACTGTTTCGTAGTTCCAATCAGAGATCAGGACGAAAACCTGCACAATGGGGTTACTGTGGAAGACCTTGGCCTGAAAGAAGGTAATTTAATCAGGTTCTTGTTTAAAATCTTCCTTGTGCTGATACTCAAGTTTTGAGGTAAAAAAAAAAAAAAGCTCTTTTTGAAGGTGCTCTAATTACATTTAAAAATGTGGGGTTGTGGTGGACAGGAAAATTTTCAGACACATATATATTTTCTTTCGCAAGGTTTAAATGGAGTCGATAATGGATGGCTACAATTTGATCACATTAGGATCCCCAAGGAAAATCTGTTGAACAGGTGAATTATTTTCTTTCTTTTTTCGTAATATTTTATGGCATTGTTCTGGGGAGCTGATTGAACACTGCCATAATGATGGACTCAAAGAGGCAGATTAAATTAAATTTTCATTAATGATGAGATGGTAGGGCTAGAAGTACTTGTTATGCATATATTTAATCCTTCTATTAAGCAGTTGCTGTAAAATACAAAGACTCCCAAATTGGTGAGTCCTGAGCAAAAAAAAAAAATTTTATCAATGTTTAGTCCTGACCTAAATTAAAGAGTTTTGTCTCGTTGTTATTATCAGGTATGCGGATGTCACAGATGCAGGAAAATACGTCACAACAATTGAAAAGGACGGTGCAAGATTCAACACAATGCTAAGCGCTCTTTTAGGAACTAGACTGGCTCTATGTTTTCAGTCTATTGCTGCCACTAAGGTATGTCCCTCCCCCCGTTTATCAGTATTGAAAATGCAGGCCTCTAAGGCAAGTTCTTGCTGCTAGCGAGGGTTGATTGTTGAGGTGAGAGAGAGAGAGAGAAGTCCAACCATGTTACACATTTACGGCATAGGTGGGATCTTTAATTTGCCTCAGCATAAACACTGAGTACAAGGGACTGCCAATTTAAACATCTCATCCAGCTGAGGATGTAGCTCATGAAGATTACCCGGGCCGGGGATCAATCCCGGGACCTTCAGCAGGGCTGGCCAATATGAAATTGGTGGATGCCTTAATTACTAAGCCACCCCTTTAGCACCAAGGTTTTTCATAATTATGAGGACCCTCTTGCTGACTGCTGACGTCTTAATATTCAGTGTTCAGTTGTTCACGTATAACAGTTAGCAGTCGGAGGAGGAGAGTGGGGGGTGATGGTGAATGCTAGGACAATCAAAGTGTCTGTGTTCGGCATATTATAATGTATAATAACTAGAACAGCCTTGACTAAAACAAGCAGCTGACCTCTCATATGACATTATAAAAGTGCTCCAAATTATAAACTCCTTGAAGGGGTTTTAATATTGTGCTTCATTGTTAACTTCCACTTAAAAACTTTATTGGAAAATTTTGTTCAGTTTGGCATATTTTAATATAAATGGAATAGAGAGAACTTGCCACCGGTTTTTCTGACATATTTTTCTACCAATGGCATATAGCAGCACAAAATGGACAGAGATGCTGTTAATAAGTCAAATCCCATCTTTGTAACTGATAAAAACACTTCTGGGATAAACATTACTTAAAGTTTGCTATATTCTCCATTGTAATTTCTGCTGCTCCTTTGGTACATGACAAATTGCCAAAATGATCACAAAGTGGCAAAATATTATCATTGAAAAGATAGGAAACTTGAAGTTAATTTGCACAGAAAGGGTTTTTTTATGGAAAGTTTGGGTTTGAAAGTTTTTGTACCATTTATATATATTTTGTGCTTCTCCATGGTATATAATATATTATGTGAAAATAAGACCAAAAAACAAGTGAATATTTAATTAGCTTTACACTAATTATAATAATTATAATTCTTACTTATACCATTCAGATTGGGTTGGAAATTGCAATTAAATATGCCCACCAGAGACGTCAGTTTGGCTCCCCAGGGCAGGAGGAGCAGCTTCTGATCGACTACCAAACTCACCAACTCAGATTGATGCCTGGACTTGCCACTACAGTTGCTCTGATTTTCGCTGTTCGGTGAATATTTTACCAATTATTTTGTCATTTCTAGTGTGTTTAATTCATAATTCACCTGCTAGGGTGTCGTTTAATGCATTCTCAGGGCAACCTGAACTGCTATCGTGGATTTAATTGTTACCCTAGGCCATATTATTGCCTGGGGTATTACGATCACCTGTGTCCGTCCGTCACCCTCGTTGAAGCGATAGCTAGAGATGTATTGATCCTAGGGTCATGTGACCAACAGGGATTAAGCTTTCGGGGTAGACTTTGAATCCGGTTAAAGATGTGCTCTTTTCTAGTTTTGTGCATGGAAGCAATTTGAGTGTATTATTTTCAAAAAATAGTTAACGAGAACACAATACTTAGAGCAATGCGCAGGTCCGTGGTGTTTTACTTTTTTTTAAATTGAAAATCCTCTTTATTTAGTATACATTTCAATAAACAATGTCAAAAACAAATCTGCATATTAGAGTAAACACCTGATGTCATTAGACATATTTGGTCGTGGTAAAAATTTATATCAAATGCGTTTTACGAAGTATAAATTAAAATGGAAGCGTGAAAAAGGAACAAAGCACAAAAAGAGAGAATAAAGATACAAAATTTGTCAATTGTAATAAATATTATTGCTAAATATCATTAAAAAAAAAAGGATATAAATTTACACTAATTTTAAGTAAGAAAAAATTGAACAGTCAAAATTCTCTTTTACTGCTTAAAAGATTGTACATTGCAGCACCTTTATATCTAATATTTCGTTGTAGTGTGGCATTTCTGAACAGATGTTCTCTGAATAAACATTTATTACGCGTGTTAACTTAATATCATGTAGATATACATTTTTTACAAACATTTCAGTGATATATATATATGTCATATACATGTATTGGGGAAGGCATTGTGATTTTTTATAATGAAAAAATATATTTTTCCAGACATGCGGGTCGAATGCTGAATTCAGAGATTTATCACAGAAGGAACACCCTGGATAATCGTCCTTTACAAGCTTTGGCTGCTGGATTAAAAGCTTACACCACATGGGAAGCCGTCCATACCTTGCAGACTTGTAGAGAATGCACAGGAGGAATGGTAAAAGAAAATTATTTGTTAATGTTGTGTTTTAAATTGTACGAAGAGGTGCTTGTAGATTTTTGCATTTAGAGTGTTCCATCTAGGCCATTTGAGCATTGCACTGTGACATGCTCGACGCCCCTTGCACCATGCCCTATTTTGTGAGCGCCATGCCCTATTTTGTGAGCGCCATGCCCGATATTGTGAGCGCCTTGCCTGATATTGTGAGCGCCATGCCCGATTTTGTGAGCGCCATGCCCAAAATTAAGTGAAGAGCTTTTCTTTTTTTTTTCTTTTTTGCTTTTCAACTAGCTCGGCGCCCTATGTTATTTTATTTATGTGCCCTAATATCCTTGTGCGCCATGCCCAATTCAAATTCTAGCTGGAACACTGATTTACTGTGATAGGAAATTTTATTTGTAGCATAACCTATATATCCTAGAAAATGCATGGTATCCATATAAGAATATGCAAGGTTCATATTTATTTATTTATTCACATTGTCATGCCACTCATGCAGGGACATTGACAGGGGATTATATGAAGCCATGTTATATGAAGCCACTCACAATGTTCTTATGATTACAAGCAAGAACAGACAATCTTCTTAAGAGATGTCTTTATAATTAGCATTGAGATAACTGATCGAACCCTCACCCCCTACCCTCGGAAAAAATACATTTTCAACTTTGGCACAACCAAATTTGCTAATTTTGGTCAAATTTTGAAAAGGTGTACGGGGTGATGTTACATTGATTTACAAAGTACATGTTGGAGTTGACTGAATGGAATGTATTCTTTTTAGGGTTACATGGAAGAAAACCGCATCTCCAACTTGAAGAGAGACGCTGATGTATTCGTGACTTTCGAGGGTGACAATGTTGTAATGCTCCAGGTAGGTGAACTATCAAATAATATTTTTTCTTCAGATTCCAGATAACATCCGTATGGCTTTTTTGAGCCACACAAAGTACAGAAAGGTTAGCAATGAGTTGAACTCGCTTACATTCTGATAATGACTCTCGTAACAGTAGATGGTATATAACACAAATTTCAATGCAGTGGGCGATCGTACGTTTTTGTGCGGTTCTATGTGGTATTCACACAAAATTTTTTGAAATTCTTGCAAATTTGCAAAACAAGACTTTTCGCGGGCACCACTTTTGCCATTGCCCGCCAGGGCCACCAATGGCAATTTTAAGGGACAGAACTTTGAAGTGAAAATAGACTGGTAAAATTATGTAGCAACTTCTTCAGAGTAATCCCATACAATCTCGTGATTGCCAGTGTAAAATTTACAGTCCCAGAAAATTTTAAGATATTTTCCTATATTAACTTTGCTGACAATTTCATGCAAATTTGCATAAATCGCTCAGAATTGCAAGATCGTGCAAAGTTGCGTGCATCATCTACTGTGTAATGATTTTAAAACAGCATCTGTCAGCTAAATTGCAGTCGTCAACAAAGTTACGGGTGAAAAATAAAACCGTCCAGAGAATGGATCCAAAACATTCTGACGGAGAAAAATATTGCAGATGAGGGACATATCCACTGTTCTTATGAGTTGCAAGTTTTGGATCTGCACTTGGACGTCTTTATTATCGCTGGAAACTTTTTTACGGCCTTAACCTCCCTCATGGGTGCTGAGCTGGTTGCTCAGCACCCAAGATAAACCAAGATAAATTGAGGTAGATAGGCCTCTTTCAAACATGAAATCTTAATTTTTATTCTTATCATGTTTTTTTTTTTTTGATAATTAGTCAGTTGTGAAGGAACTCCTGGTTCAATATGGCAAACAATTTGGAGGCAGCAAAGTTCTAGCTACGGTGTCAACAGTGATGGGTAACTTGCGATCCAAGCTTGCCACAAGGTATGGATAATTCACTAGATATTTTTTTGAAGTTGTGGACAGACCATAGTGATGCTTTATGTGATGGCAATGACTTCTACCACTGTCAATTATCAAGGAACTTCTGCAGTCCAATGTCAAAGCTGGTAGCTTTTGTATCATCTAGACAGTTCTGTGTCATAAAAATTCAAGAAAAGTTATCGACACCGCACATGACATTGTGATCTTAGACTGATTTGATGATAATCTGTAACAGATGAATTTATTGGCTGATGGTGTCAATAAGAGAACAATGCCTGATTAATTATACTGTATGTAGTGTGTTACCAATTTAAAGTACACCAATTACCCCCTGAGCGAGGTAAAATCCTGCAACTTGTTTTGGAATCTTCACTATTATTGGTTTGCGTACTTCATAAGGCGTTATCATAATGTTGTGACACTTTATTGAGGTTCCAATGGTACCCTCTTTTTCAGTCCCTTTGCCAGAAACACTGAATCCGTGACTTCCATCAGTTTTGTCAAAGGAGCGCTGGAATTCAAAGAAAGTCTTCTGCTTCGAAATCTTGCTGCTAGGCTTACCCACAAAGTTAGTCATAATTTCAATAATTTTCAAACAAATAATTGTATATTTCTTTGGAAAATTTACCAAGTTTCTGATTTGACACACTGTTATTAATGACCGAGAAATGAAATAAATCTTTATAAATTTTGTAGCATGACCATATTAAGGATAACAATTAAATTGTTTCAATTTCTGGTTTTTAGGTGAGCGAAGGGCAAGAAGATCCGTTCAGTGCATGGAACGATTGTCTTGATCATGTGACGTCTCTGGCTTGGTGTCACATCTACAAAGGTATATAAATTTTTCTGTGTCATAATTAATTAGGGCCTGTAGGGCCCCTTTTTGTAATGTTAGAGCATTAACTATCGAAGTTGATCCAACAGAAAATTAGTAAGGGTAGCTTTCTTAAAAAGTAGACTTTTTTGTTCGCCAAAGCAATTTTAGGGTTCGTTTATTTGAAGTATTTACTTGAGGTAAATTTGTTCATCTTTGCTGTTGCAGTTGTGCTTGAACAGTTCGAACTTGCCATCAAAAAACACAATGTGCAGGAAGACAAAGCAATTCTGGAGAAAGTGAGTTGGCAGTTACTTATCTTATGGATCAGGGTTTACAGCCGGCTGCAGCCCTTCTGAAAATAAGGGTAACCTTAGAAAAAGTGGTTCTGTTTTCAAGTCTGGAGTAACTGAGGGAATTTGAAAAAAAGCAAAAGAAAAATAAAAAGCACAAAAAAATTAAAATTACAGAACACTTCTGAAATTGCACGAGAAGGAAATTTGTTTGGTTTTAGTTGGTGTCCTAATCCAGCTTGTTGAGATCATGCTCTGTATTCAAGTTGGCAATGCTGGGAACCCTGTGTTTGCTTATGCGCTGTTGATAAAAATTTTTAGTAAATTGCTTTCAAATTGATGAATATTTGATAAAACTTTGTTATATTCCATTATTTTTCCTTCAGTTGTGTGAACTTTATGCGGTGCGCATTATGTATGATGACAGAGCTTGGTTTTTGGAACAGAAGTACATCAGCACAAATGACTCCAAGATTTTACGCGACAAGGTACGCTTAATTGTTAAATTAAATAATAGATCCCTTTTCATCTGATGAACAGCGCCCAGGAGCGGATCCCAAATATTCTGACAGAGAAATTTGGGTTTAGTGCAGTATTGCGGACCAAAATTGATGCCCATATTTGGGGTCCATGAAATATGAAATTTTATAGATTATATTGCAATGTTCTAGCACAATTAAAATTAAATTTGTTAGCAGGGGTTTGGAGTCAGCAGCCCCCAAGAAAACGTAAACAGCACTTTTACCGTGAACATGAAAACCGCCGTCATTAGTTTGTGACGTCATACATTGAATTCAAGCTTTTGACGTCATGTACATAACAACGAAGCTGTCTAAATATGGTTATGAATCTGGGTCCGCTATACTGCACTTTTTCCAGAAATGTACGTGGTCCAGGGACATATCAAATGATTGTTCTTTTCATGCGGAATATTTGGATTCCACCCCTTGATGCCGCCATTAACGCCCACAACTCACAATTGTAATGAGAAGAATATGGTATTTTTGACATTGTCCAACTTTCTTTGCAGTACATTGATCTCTGCGGTGAAGTTCGTAAACATTCCTTGGAAATTGTGGAAGCTTTTTGCCATCCAGACAACTGCGTCCATGCTCCGATCGCTGGGGTAAAAAATGATCGGACACCTTGGGCCTACTATCCGCAAACTAATGTTAAAGCTCGCTTGTGAAACTACCATGGGGTCTACAATTACAGATGTAAGATGTATATCAATTCGCCTCGATGACTGTTTAACTGATTACTTGAAATGGTGCCTTAAATTGGTGCTTATCTAATGTTATTACAAGGAAAAGTCACATTATACTTGTTATGTATGATATAACATATTGTGTGCAAGAACAAACGATGTACAACAATTTTACTACCTATAATATTGATGATCATGATATCCAAGTGATATTTGATTGTATTTACATCATACAGATTATTATATTCTATTATATATTACAATTAACCCATTTTCTATTATATATACATGTGCCATTCCAATCTCGAGCATTGCTGTGATCAAGATTTTCTATTGAAAAATAATTTTTAATATACCGGTTCAGGATTTTTAATATACGCTGTATCTGCAAGTAATAAATATACAATGATTGTTGAATCTGCAGTTTTTTGTGTCATTTTTAAACTCCAAACTTTAGACATTAATTTTGGCCACATAAAAAAATTTTTTATATTTTCTTAGTAATTTTGGCCGCATAATTTTTTTTTTCTTTCTGTAAATGTGAATTAATAAAAACAGGACCTAAATCTAAATTTTTGCTTGGTTCTGATTATTTGACTAATACAACTTTAAAGTCTTTACGTGGCATAGATAGGTAGATGGAAGGTTTTTGTAATTTTCCCCGGATATTGCAAGGCCTAGGGGGCTATCCAGAAATTTTTTGGGGGGGTTTTATTACTCAGAATATATATCAATCCGGTTGCTAGGCCTATAAGTACAGTGCTTTTTATTTACTTTTGTTTTACTGTTATACTTTTTTTTGGCTGGTGGGGGGATGCATCCCCCCATCCCCCCCCCCCCCCCCCCCTCTGGATCCATCCCTGCCCTGCCCAAATGAGTATGTTGCTCACTATTATTTAACAAGCTGAAATGAGTGCATAAAAGGTAATGCATCTAGCTAAATTCCCCCATTGAAATATCTTGTCCTGGAATGGAGGAACGAATGATTGACCTCCAACGTTTTTGGAGTCGCCACAGGTGGCAGCAGTGTTGTCATGCCCCCCTAGTGAACACCTTGAGAACTATTCAGACGAAAAGTCATCATGACAAGCGCATCAATTAGAGCGATGTTTCGGGTTTGTCTTTACATTTTGTCACTAATTTCTATTTAAACGTGGTCTATATTCCATGATCTTGGCATTGAGAGTACTTGTTGTGACTGTCATTAGGAATAGGGCACAGAAAATGTCTTTGAAGTTGGCCTTGCGTCTCAGGGCTGGTAATATCGCTCAGTAAATATAAAATTGTAACAATAAAATCGAGTAAATGATTTAATGCCTGGGTCCAATTATAACTGTATCATAAAAATGTATGTGATTAGCTACTTATGCTTTATCAGCTTTTATTAATAAAGCCCATATTGCACATGAGAGTTTTTCCATGCCGTGATCACATATGATTTGCTCATAATCCCTTCTCATGCCCAAATTTTATACTGTGCAGCCGACTATGATCGCGTCATATATGACTTGTGACGAGATCATGGATATCTAGCACTGCTAGATATTCCATGATGGAATCAAAGAACTTCCATGATGGAAACCCTGTGTGCAGCAGTCGTGATCACAGGGGCCTGGCCTGATATAATAGCCAATCAGCTGTGAGGGGTTTTGACTTGACCTAGAATTCAGCAAACCCTAGTTTGCAACAACTCCATAATGGCTAGTGAGGGGTTGTGACTCTGTCATGGGGTCCATCTCCGTGTGCAGCACATTATGCTGGCATCACAAGAAGGGGTTGTGATGCTATCACATGTGATGCCATCATATGCGATTCCCGTGTGCAGTGGGCTTTTAGAGAACTAAACCTGGGTGAGTGTATAATGCGGACCAGGCGGATCATGCGGACCACGCTAAAACCAACAAGCGCCTATCGTCCGTTTGTTTGTTTAGACTAGTACAACACACCCCTATTTCGCAATTGATTGAAAATGCGGACCATGCAGACAATGCAGACCAAAAGAACTATTTCTTCTTAGGTAGACTGTTGCTGTGATTATGACATTGTGGCCAGTTAGGGAGCGCATGTAATTGCACTTGATTCGTAATCCATGTGGAAAGCAGTCCATCTTATAGTTTGCACCCCACAAAATATATACAATAAAAATTTTTAAAATTCGAAATGATATTTTAATGGAGAATAAATTGGACCTGTACTTAGCTTTCTACCTGGTCTGCACTTTCCATTACACTGACATAGACTCAATTGGTCTGCATTTTCAGAGATCTGGTCTGCACTTGGTCTGCATTAATCTACAACTTGGTCTGCATTATTTATAATAATGGCATTATCTTTTAAGATTAGTCTGCAGAAATAATTAATTGTATTATATATATATATATATACTAACTTACACTTGGAGAAAGCCAATCAGGATTAAGGAATAAAATGCCCAATAAGAAGGTGAAAGGAGGGGGGGGGGGGGGCACTATCCCGAAAATTGCTTAAACATTGCTTTTGTATGCACCAGATCTAATTTCAGTTCCAGGGCCTTCGAACCTTCAGTACGTCAGCGAGAATGCTGGATAATCTTACAGTAACTACCCAGCAAGATGGGATAAGAAAAATCACTATGAATAACCTGAAAAAGAGGTATGTGGGATGTGGTATTGATATGACCATATAAGTTACAAAAATAAAAATTAAAATATTACATGAAATACTTCCAGGTATGTGATAATTGTGCAATTTTTCACTGGCATAGTGGCAAAAGAAAAATTTGTACTGGAGATCACTGACCAGTAATGTTTTCTGACGTCAGCTTTGTAATTTGAACAGAAATGCACTCTCCCTTGCTATGCTAAACAGCCTGGAGAAAGATCTAACCAACCAAGTGGACGATCAGCTGAGGGTGATCATAATCAAAGCCGTGGGACCTGTATTTTCTGCTGGTCATGATCTACGGGAACTGGTACGTGTCACGTTTATGCATTGTTTATTCGCTACAGCCATTGTGATATATTGCAATATAAACTATCTATAGTCTACTCATAGGTATAACCATTGTCAGCTCATGTTTAAAGGGTATGGAGTGCCACAGTGCTCTTTAGATCGAGGGCTGGGATAATCAGTAACCATACACATCGCTCAGGGTCATTGAATTTGGCATGGGTCATCCAAATTTGCAACCCTAAATAAACTCTCCTAAACACTTCTAAGATTTTGGATGAAGTGTAAGATCATTGTCAATGACGTGGAAAGTTAGTTTAGTCAAAAAGTTATGAAATGGCGAGGTGTCTAATTGGGATTGTGAGGGTTGGTGCAATTTGATGACCTGGCCAATTTCGATGACCCGCGTGTAATGTGCCACTATAAACAAAACATCAAATATTTGTGGCAGTTTGTTTCTGTTTCAAGCAGCTATTGTTTGTGTCAGTTTCCCATGTTATGTAATTGATGAACAAAAGAATTCAGACGTGAGCACATGAACATCTGTATTATGCATTGCGTTGTAGAGCAAAATACTTTAATAATGGAATTAGCGATATTATCAGCTGATTAATGAGGTTGATCATAATTGGGGCAGTGGATAGTTATATGTTCTCCATTTGTGATGTGTAAGTATAAACGTGGCTGTGTAAGTGAAGTGGCAGGAAGATAAGGCCCTGCTCTGGTGTGTCCGCGTGTATTTAATGGCTTGTCAAAAAGTAAATTTAAAAAAAATTTTGTCATAATAAAAAAAAGTGATGTGTCATGATGAACGGTAAAATTGATAAAAAGACCTGAAGTGATCTGATTTAACAAATCATCTAGTCTGAAAAGAACGTAAAACTTTTTATTATTTAATTTTATGTTTGGAATTTTAGTCGAAAGAAGAAGGAAGTGACAAGCACTGGCAAGTTTTCAACAAATGTACTGAAGTTATGAAGTTAGTGCAGGTGAGCTGCATGCTTTTTAACTTGTTATTAATTGTATTGAAATGATTAGAAATATAATACAATGTAGATTGGTCCTAAATCTATCAGAACTTAGTATGAATAGAAATATATTTTTTGCAGGATTTGCCAATTCCAGTGATTGCTCAAGTCAATGGTATGTAGAAATTTTTTTGTTTCCTTTCAGACTTTTATGAAAACTTTATATTTTTGGGTGATTAAAGTTTTAGAAGTCTTATTTTGCCCCTTGAATTATAAAGTATCTTATTTGGTTATTTCAGGTTTAGCTACTGCAGCAGGCTGTCAGTTAGTTGCCAGTTGTGACATTGCCATAGCAACAGAAAATTCAAAGTTTGCCACTCCAGGGTGGGTATGATAAATTGTATTTTTAGGGTGTACAATATATTTATTTTTCTATCTAAAACAACAAAAAATTGAAATTTTGTTGTGTTAATATTTTGTTGATTATTATTATATTCAAAAGCTAATTTATGGCTTGTTAAAATTATTCTACAATAGTTTACCATATACATATACACTAAGAAAACCTGCGGTCCAAAAGAAAGGTGGTTGCAATGCTTTCACGCTGTTCAGTGGGTGCGTCTTTTGATGAATCTGATTGGCTGAGTGGCTGAGAAAATAATTCTTTTTTTGATTCCATGCTTCGACCACTTTCATGGTTGTGTACCAGTCATTATACAAAAAAAAAAAGTAAGTGTTTGGTCATAGTTTGGAAGTGGTCAAAGCACAGATGCAATAGCACCGATTTGATTTCAGGCAAAGTTTTCTTAGTCATGTATATGCCTATCAAGTGAATGAAAAACCAAAATTTATCTTTTGTGTTAGTGGATGTGGAAGATTGTAATTCATCAGATTAAAAATTCTTTATTTTTTTTAGGGTAAATGTGGGTCTGTTCTGTTCCACACCAGCAGTAGCAGTTGGAAGAGCAGTGCCAAGAAAAGTTGCCCTGGAAATGCTTTTTACTGGACACCCTATATCTGCACACGGTAAATTTTAAGTAAAAAATATCCCACATACTATCTCAGGCGGATCGAACATTTTTTGGTTCCAGTTTCCAACCAAAATAATCTTGTGCCGACCCTAAAGTTTTTTTGGACATACCTGATATTTCTGATGTGTGTTACATTTATTCACAAAAAAAAACTGAAAAAAAAAAAACTTGTCTTATTATTATAGTAGGTCTATAAAAATTAATAATTTAAATACAAGTTCCCGACCTACGGACCCTTACCTTTTGGGACGTGAAATTAAAACCACACAATTTTTTCGATCCACCTGACCAGCTGAAAGAGTTCCATGTTGTTTTTGAATTCTGACTAACCTTCATTTACCACACTGCCTCCCCCCCCCCCCCACCCCCCCCCCCCCCCCCCCCCTAATCTTGATCACGCTGTGACTTGTTTTTCAATTTTCAATTTCTTTATTGACCATGTATCATATGAAAAAATAAAATAAAAATAAATAATTGCATTCATCGAAATTATCATTAACACGGTTGGCAGACACTATGCAGTGTATATGCCATTACCAAACAATATTAAATATACATATATATGACAAATAAAACAATCAAAATTACAATTTTTATCGTAGATGTTAATTGATAACAATTAAAAAAATAAATATATATAATATGTATGGTGGCAGAAGGATACATGGTTAAATATAATCATATTCAATATAAAAAAAAAAGAAAGTAAAATGAACATTAAATATAATGTGCTTGTGAAAAATTTAAAGTTCCCTCAAATATTCAGACATATATATATATACCAAGTGACCATAGGCCAAAACAATTCCTCTACAACCCATTTCAAACATGTGGCAGTTAGTAAAATTGTTATGAGGACAATTTACTGATAAAATGATTTTTTAATCTCTTCTTGAAAGTATGTAGACTGCAGTTATAATCAATTATATCATCAATGTTATTCCAATATTTTGCTCCATTAATTCGTATAGTTTTTTCATACAATGCTGATTTAGCGATGGTAATATATACCTTATTTGACCGTCTAGTTTGGCGACTTATCACTGTATTATTCCTCTTGTAAAATTCATAGAATACTTCTGGTAACATACCCTTTACAAATTTAAAAACAAAGGTTAACGTACATACGGCAAAAATATCAGTTAGTTTTAAACTTTTAATACTTTTGAATATTGGATCAGTAGAAGCCATGAAACTTGCATTTTTAATTAATCTTACTGCCTTCTTTTGAAGCTTAAATAAAGAGTTGATGTGAATATTTGCAGCATTTCCCCACACTTCTACACAGTTCAAATGAGAATAGATAATGCTATTGTATAATAGTTTTAAAGACGTAGTATCAACATATTTTCTTGCTTTAGCTAAGACTCCTTAGCAACTTTACTTTTAACTGATTTTATGTGATTAACCCATGTTAACTTAGCATCTACTGTAACTCCGATAAATTTAATGTGCTCGACACGTTCAATTATGCAGTTATCAATTTTTAAAATATTGTCATTTAAAACTCTTCTGCTCCTGGCAGACCTGAACACAATATAGTGAGTTTTTTCTAAATTCAATGATAATTTGTTTGCGCCAAGCCAATCTTTAATCTTAATCAATTCTTGGTTTAGTGAAGAAAATGTGTCTTTAATATCGTTAATATATAATAAAAAAAAGAAGAGGCCCGAGTATGAAACCTTGGGGCACTCCACATTTAATAGTAAGTCTAGAAGACTCAGCATCATTAAATGAAACAAATTGTTTTCTGCCCCTTAAATAATCCTGAAACCAATTAAATGCGATCCCTCTTATCCCATATTTGAATAACTTGTGTAATAAAATGTTATAATTCACAGTGTCAAACGCTTTTTTTAAATCAAGAAATACACCTAAAAATATATCACCATTGTCTATTGCTGATGCTATTTTATCTATTAGGGTAATTAGTGCTAAGTTAGTGGAATGTTTTAAAGGTTTATTTTTAATTGAAGAGGATGTTTTAATCTTTCAGACGCTCTCTTGCATGGCCTTATAAGCAGAATTGTTCCTGAGGATAAACTCGAAGAAGAGGTAAGCTTGCTATGAACTAATTAATAATCTAGTGTATACTATAGATACAATTTGACATAAGAATTTTGTGCAGCATCAAAGACTATAGATCTATAGTCTATACTTTAAAGGAAATTAAGAACTCATTTGTTCAGAATTTGTTATGAATATTAGGTTTCTTTCATCCAAGTATCAGTGAGCAGAAATGATTTCTGAAACAGGCCTGCTATACATTATAATTTATACGTCATTGCATCTTCCCAAAACGAGGCTCCTTCTACGCACAGCCCGTCAGGTGGCCTTGCTAGATTTCACGGCATTTCCACTGATTTTTTTCGCCATAGCCATCTAGTGGTAAACAGGCACATCATTTTTATAGGTCAGCCAATGCAAATGATGCACCGATGTTCAAAAAGCCCAACCGTCACGGCAGGCGCTAAATATAGATACATTTCATTAACATTATTACCACTGATTTGGCACTCCAATCAGACTGGTAAATGTGTAACAAGGGTGGACTCCTCTCATTCACCTTATCAATCAACCCTCGATAGCAGTGAGAACTTGCCTTAGAGTGCTGCACTTTCCATATCTATCTATATATCTATAATTAAGTGCATTTCTAACAAGGCCACCCAGCGGAGCTAGGAGAAGGAGAAGGACGCCTAGCTTTAGGAAGATGTCGACATTGCATTGATTTGGCCCCCTTAGCTACGTGTCTCTTTAATTCAGCTTAGTTTAAGGTTCATGTGACCATTAATCATGACTGCAATGGTCATAAAAGCTTGATTTGATTTATTAACGATGAAACAAATGCACTGAAACTGATATTTTTTCATCTAACACAGGTGGATAAACTTGCCAAAAGGATATGTGAGACAAGTAGGGAAGTAACAGCGATAGGAAAGCAATGTTTCTACCAACAGATTGTACTTAACCGAGATCCTGCTTACAAGTAAGGAATACCAATGTTCTTTATGCTCCCTTATTCTCATACGTTACTAAGAGCAGCAATTCATGGGCGATGTTATTACCCATTTTAACAATTGATTTATTGCAAGGGCATAGGGCTGGTCAGTTCTCGTGCGACCTTGTTATTTCGGAAATACTTATACAATATATGACGTCACCATTACACAACTCTAGATGAAATCATCACTAATTAAGCTGTGTTGACGTCATGTATTGTATTGGTGTTTCCAGGTACTAATTGACACCAGAAATGACCAGCCCTATTGGCAAAGAATGTTGTGTTCTCATTGCTATCATTAGAAGATCAATTTTTTTTAGAATGAGAAATAGCATGTAAAATGTTGGGACATATGACTGAATAATTTCTCATCTACCTACTTTTCTTTCAATCAAATAAATTTGTTGTTCTGCAGAGTAGCAACACAGACGATGTTGGATAATCTGCAGCTGGGTGATGGTAAAGAAGGAATCGACGCATTCATTCAGAAGAGGCCGCCAAAGTGGGGAAGTAAATTATAACAATATAATTTCCAGAATATATTTGACATTTGTTGTTGAATATTTATCTGCGAAAGTGTTTCTGTTTATGTGATAAAATAGAATTTTATATAGTGTTATACATTTTTATTTTGTTAAATTGTGTAAATCTTGGATAAATGGTACTTGTATAATTCCAGTCCCATATTATCCCACCCTGCAGATAGTTTAACTGCGGGATGTTTAAGTGCGGGATGTGGGTTCCCACATCTTGTGTGGGACAAGATTGCTCATGCGATACTCTTGATAGGTGCACAGCGCCACCTTATGACATGTGGGTGTACTATAATAAAAGGCAAAAGAAATTGATAAATTTAACATACTTTTTTATTTACATGTTAAAAGCATAACAGTATATACAGAATGTCAATCAGATAGAAAAGTTTTTGATATTATACAGGACCCAAGAGATAAGCTTGTAGGACATTTGACAATATAACAGAGTATGTTTCAGATAATTTTAGTTGCTCATAATTTATATACACACACAGTATTTGTTATATGACTACAGTATTGTTAGTGTTTTTTTTTTATAGACATTTTCAATCAATTAACTTAATTTGAGTTTTGAGTTGAATGGTACTTGATATTACATACTTAATGACGTCATGATTGCAATTTTGGACACCTAGATTATAACCTCCAAAAACAACATTTTAAATAAACTTTTCATGATATATTTTAAAGTCTCACAATTGTGTAATGGCTAATTTATGCCACGAAAATATTTTGAATATTGTGATCCGTTTTCCGATACATACTTAATACGATTCAGTTGATTAAATAAAACGGTGCAAAAAAGTAGTTGATGCTCAGTATGAAAAGTTAATTACACAACAAACTGTAAAGTGTAATGTACAAGGCACGTTAAATATGGTTTAAGGCAACTATAACAACAAGCTCTATCCTTAGTAACGGTTTTGTGCAGTCAGATCGCGATTTAGCTGTAGCTTGGCATTTCTGTGACTATTTACCATATTTACTCAAATAGAAGCCCTCCATCTTAATGTTTTAGAGGCTGTCTCAGCACAGCAGGGCCTTTATTTGAGGTGAGCTTCTATTATTTTAGGCAATGAAGAACACCAAGAAATGCAAAAACCTTACGAAAAATTACTCTGAAAAACTTCTTTTGATTTGATGCGGGGAGTATTTGAGTGAGGCTTCTTTTGGAAGGCAGCTATCTTGGGCTTCTTTTTGAGGTTGGGCTTCTATTTTAAGGGGCGTTTATTCGAGTAAATACAGTAAGCGCTTGAATGTTAATACAAAGAGCTCAGACAAAGTCAAGATTACTTTATATTTGTGCTTCTTGGTGTATACCCTTTGTATTCAAGTTACTTTGTAATGTAATGCTTTCGTGTATCTAGATGAAGTAGTAATAGAAAACATATTTCTAGAACTGTTCATGCAGTATCAATATATAAACATATGCAGTTGGTTTACGATGTAGAATTGTTTTCTTACACTGTAACAAATCCATAAATCATATCATGAGGTATGGCAATGATATAGTGCAAAATTAGTCACATTTTTATATTTTACATCATGTAAACATTTAAACGAAAGGTAGATTGTTTGCTCATGAAATTTAATTTACTATACAAAATGTACACTAGTTTATATAAAGCTTTGAACTTTTTGATCTGCTCCAGTTATAAAGACACAAATTACAATAAAAATTCAACAAACAAATAAATTATTGTTATTATCATTAATTATCTTTAGCCGTTATTATTCTGATACTTCATATATTTTGCTGAAACTAAAAATATTACGTGATTGGTCACTGAAACAAATATGGACCATATAAATTTTAATAACTTGATATTTGTACACTTCTTAGATAAGTTTACGATAAATACATTTAATTGATATTTGCTAATTCTTTTTCTATTTCGTCTATAGCCTCGCTATCATCTGCAGGAGCAGGGTCATAGCCACTGTTATGTTGGCTATTTAGTTCAGCGTCTTTATTTATATTCTCGCCAATTAGTTCACTATTATCTTCAGTATTTTTGGTGTTCCCATTTTCAAGTGACGGCTGTTGCTCCTTTTTGACACCAGAGGCCCCGTTGGAAGGTGGCTCCACCTGTACTTCTACTGCGGTGGGTGTCATCGTCGTAGTAACGCTGTTTGTGGCTGTCATTTGGTCTAGCTTAAAGACAGGTTCGGGTGGGCCGCTGTGACAGAACAAATAATAAAATTGAATAAATAATCACTGGAAATAATAATATTAAAATCATTAAATTTGAACACATTGATTGTGAAATTATTTTGTACATTTTAGTAACGAAAACCTGGTTTCAGGATTTCTATAAATCATCAATAAATAATATATCATAAATTTCATGAACATTTATTTTTATCTCTATGTTTATACAATTATATTCATTAGTTTTGTAGCAATATGAACATTACTGAAAGGTTTACTTTAATATGCTTAACCTAATTTACTAAAATTAAGGAAATATAATAATGAATAAAAGTCTTTTTACAAGGCATGCGCAGCTAGTGTAAGCCAAGTAAAAGATGAGTTAGCAAGAATTAAATCTGAATACCAGTAGTATGATTACCATTCCAGTATATATAATTATGCAGATATCTATTATAATTATCACTATTAAGGATTTTTTCTTTGAATTAATTTTCAAAGGCAAGAAAAATATGACAGATCCAGAAATTTGAATTGATTAATAATTCAGCTAATACCTTTTACAGGTATAGAGTGAAATAAAATAAATTAGCCTGGGGGGGGGGGGGAGGCTGATGAATTCAACTCCCTAGACTAAGACCCTGAATATGTAGTTAGTTATTTAATCAATATATATACTCATAAAATTTTGTTATATATATACTCATAAAACTTTGTTTGTAATTACAGTAAATGCATGATCCCCTAATTTATTATAAGATATTCACTGGATCTGCCACTGAGGCTGTGAAGAGTAATTAATCCAACAGAGGGCGCTGTCAGCAGGTTTCATGTTCACTACTGACAGTTCCCTAGAAAAGTACTACTGCCAGAACAAAACATATTCAGACAATTTATCTGTAGGCTTACATTAGATTACTCAGCTGAAATAACAACAACTTTAGGCTTCTCTCCGGTACAGTTTGTGTGTGTTCGCGCAATATTTTTTCCATTTTCTGGGAAGTTAGATAACCATATATAGTATCAAAATTGTCTGATTATTTTTGAAATGACTGCATTGTGCTGTTGTGGGGAAAAATCTTGGAAGTTTAAGAAAGACGCTATTAGCTATTATTAATCTGAAAGACAAGGAATAAAACTGAACAAAACCAGAGAGTGTAAAGAAAATTGTTTGCTTGTTTTTAAATAAACTTAAAATGAGGTGATTGATTGACACTTAAAACTAAACGCTTATAGCCTAATTTAGGTTCAAAGTATTAACTAATCAAATCCAATTTCTGGATATTACCTCATTTTTGAGTACTGCGCATGAATATTGCTGAATATTTGAGAAATAACAATGCATGAGAATGACACACATACCTTGTATGATATGTTCATGATTATAAAACGCATGTTATAAGTAGTAATAGGTGGATGAAAAATGGTGATATTCGGCTACGTGAACTTTTTTGTCGGACGAGGTGTGTATCAGATTAGTGCAGAGAAGAGACAAAAATACACACTTTAGGATTACATTTTTTTCGTATAGTGTACAGGTATTATAGATTAGGTTAATTGTATAATATACCGAAACGTAGATTAGTTTTCATATCACGATAGGCTTTCCTTTTTGTTTTGGGTAGTATATCCTCGATGTATTATTTGTCTTTTTTGTTTATTTCATCTACATATGAATAATTTCTCGCTCTTTTTTAATTATAGTGCTCAAATGAACATCAATATTTTACACGAATTAATAATTTGTAAATTTATTATAGTGTCAAGCTATCAGCCAAATAGAATGAACTGAAATTGAAATATGCAGTTCATTTGGGCTAATAATGTGCATAGCATTAAAATAAATGTTTGTTGGATATGTATTATATTTTTCATTTCTCATGAATGAGTGTTTAAAAATTTGAATAATTTATTTATAAGTCGAAAAAGTGAATGTATTTTCAAATGAGTCAGAAAAAAAGAAAAAAGTATAATACTTGATTTTCAACATAGGATAAATTTATATTTTTTAAATATCTATATATATGAACATTTTGGCTGACATTGAGTTTATAGTCCAGAACAGACTTCCTTATTTGGGAAAAATAGTCATGAAATACAACTGTGAAAAAGATTTGCAATTTTTGAGGCTATATATATCTATATATTAGGCTTTAGAATAACACACATTTTTTATTACCAAGTAGCTACGAATTGTGACATTTCATTGATGGCTTTAAACTTTACGACAACATAATACATAAATGTCTTAGATAAAAATTCTCCTAAATGTCTTTGTGACATATTCATAGCCAACGCAGTGAAGGTTTTTGTCAAAAATCTTCCTGCATAATTAGCTGTATTTCAAATTTCACTGGTCCTGTATGAGTACGGTTTTAATTTTGCGTCAAAAGTCAGATGCTACAATGATTCTTTGCACTAAGAAAACTTTACCTGAAATCGCATCCGTGCCTTGACCACTTCCACACCTTGTCCAATAATTTTCTTTTTTGTATAATGCCTTGTAATAAACTATGAAAGTGGTCAAGGCACGGAATCAAAAGACAATTAATTTAACGGCCGTTCAGCCAATCAGATGTGGCGATACATAAAAATAAAAAAAAGATTTAGGAATATGAATCTGAATTTACTCAAATGCACTTTGATTTGATATTTTTTGTGCTATTTCTCGCATATGCCTTATCATGCTAATTTACTATGGAGAATTGTAACACAATTTATAATTTCATATGATGAGATTTCAAAATAATGGTGGATAGATATGGAAGTTCATGGTTGTTTTTAAGTGTGTAGTTTTTACCATATTTCATTTTCATACCAAAGGGATATTTATTACGAAATTTATGGTCATATATATGTGATATGTTTAAATGCTGAAGTCAGGGGAAGATCCAGGGCGAGGGTTGACAAATTAATAAGTATTGCAGGAACTACTGAAATTTTTAATTAAAATGTACTCGGCCAGGGGGGGGGGGGGGTTAAACCCCTCTAAATCCGCTACTGGAAGTCCTGTTAATCCAGCTGTAATTTATAGGCCAATTTAAATGGTAATCTAGGCCTCCAGTCAGACCCCGATTATAACGAGCACACTTATAACAAAAGTCAAGTTATAACGAGGTGAGAGACTGCAAATGGATTGAATGTCTATCTTTGCAAGCAACCATACCCCGATATAACAAGATTTGGCTATAACTAACATTTTTGACATGAAGGATTCGTTATAAGTGTGTCCCAATATATCAAATGAAAACTGCAAGACACTTACTGTAATATTTGAGATAGCTACTACTTAATCTAAATAAATTGTATAATATTAATAAGCCCATCACCAATCTCTAGAACTAAAATGATGTTATAGATATTAAGAAGCGTTAGTTTCTGATTGATGCCACCACCATTGCTAAAAGAAGAAACGATTATATCATAGCCTAATTACAGCATAATATGTCTTTTCATACATCGCTTATCTACTCTTGGTTGGCCGAGTCACCATTCGTATTGTAAGTAACGTTCGTAGGTTCTTTCATTAAATATTTTTCCTCAGTCTTTGAGTCGCTGGGATGGGGATGGGTTGGATTGTGGTCGCTTTTCCTGAGGTTTAATTCAAATTGAAATTAAGTCGTTGAAATAAATAAAATAAAGGGGTGATAACAGTAATGCTGATGCTCAATGTAATACGGAGTTTCGTGAGGTAATATTTGGGGGTGGACTTCTCGATGAAACTGAGCAAATACTCCCACCGCCCCCTTCCAATTTTTTTCTTCCTGTCACTTTAATAAAATATTCAAGAAGGAAATCAAATATTTCACTTTTGAAGATTTGGGCCTCCACTAAGACCAGAATTCAATGATTCATTTTCTAAAATTTGCTGAGGGTATGCTGCTAAAGCAGCTTGTTTTTTTTTTTTGTTTTTTTTCCTTAGAACATTAAAAAAAGGATTACATATTGAAAATTTATTATTTAGCCCTCTTCTCCTCGAGTCCTGCCCCCTCCCAAAAAAAAAAAATAATAATTTAAAAAATGTTGCTATTGGCAAAAACTTTGATTTCTCTCTAAATCTCTGTAATACACTTCAACATGCAGCATAACACCTAAATATACAATAAGTTGTCTTCAACCAAGTCAAAGTTCAACAAAATAGGACTAATTGAAAAGTAGATAAACTCATTTAAATCATAAATTAATGTTGCGCTTGAATATAATATAACATAACAAATGAATTAAGCACTTGAATATAATATGCGACATAATAAATTACTTTGGCACTTGAATATGATATATAACAGCATGAGTAGAAGCAAAACATGTCAAGAAATAAAATTCATCTCAGACTTTGACATGTCTTCTGTGTGCGATTTATATGAGCGCCGCTGTGACATAAGAATTTAAGCTCCGATAAAAGATTATAAAGACAATAAAAATGGTGAAAAAATGTCACATATAATAATAATAATAAGTATAATTTTATGCATTAACATTCTGAAAATTTAAATTATGTGACGTGAAATTAAACCTTACCCGCACTTCCACATGAGAATGAGTAAGACGACGATGCAGATAAGAACGATAGCCACAGAAATTGGAATCATGATGTAGTTAATTAAGTTATTTGGTGGGAGAGGATATGATTTCTCTTCAATGTCTATGATGTAGTGTTCAGTCTTGTCTGAGAATGCTGAGCGAGATTGCTCGATCAATTCTGGAAAAGTAAAAAATCATTTAAAATTATGGTATAATGATTTAAACACCCTTTAATCATAATGTGAGAACCTCAAGGTTTTGTCCACTAATAATACGATTACTTTGGTATTGAATGATCCCTGTCTACAAGTCGACTGCCAGCGCCATCTATATTCACTTTAATGATTGTGCGAGCACCACGAGCGTCTACAGATTCTCATTTAGAGTAACTCGCCAAACGTTTCGCACAACTAACCCAGGCAGTTTGATCTATGGTCATCGATTCAAAGTTGTTCAATCTTGTTCAAGGAATACAAAACCGTTGAAATTAGGATATTATACGCTCTTTGCAAAGCAATCTAGAGCGGCAATCATTGACCTAATTTGTTCGGTCAGCAATATGTTGTACGTGCGATCTCTTAACAAGAATATTCTTTTTCAAAAAAAGAATAGATACCTGGTGTTGTGTGTTGAATGCCAGCAGCACTAGGCCTACAGTGTACACACTTTAATACAGTATGATGGCTACTGCCTCATTTAGACCAGTGTTTGGGCCTTGTATACTCCATTCTTTACTCAGAATTTCACAAATTTATTTATCTATTGTATAAATATAAATTCTACACATTGTTTTGAACAATTCAGTCTTTATTTCACGAAAATCGGGCCAATATCGGAAGAGCAGCAGCCTTTTAAAGTATATGAATGCATCCCCCTCCCTGCCTACGCTGCTGCTGCGTTGACCTATATATTGTCAAAATTCAGAGCGTTCGTTCGCTTATAGATACCTGGGCTGTCATAGAACATAGTATGATAGTTCTTTTGATAAAGGCCTAGGCCCAGGTATAAAAATAGGTCACTTCAGTTTTCAGGGACCCTGAAGATTCAGCAGTGTTCAAGGGTCCTGAGCAAGCAGTGACAAGAATGGTCCAATGCTGAAGGCTTTCTCATTAATTCAAGGTTAATTAATTGTGTGTTCCAATTAACCTCCACCATGGCATGGAGAAACTGAGCAGTCTTTGGTCCGCTCTGTTGGGGAATAAATTAATGGGAAGCTGCATGGCTATGGACAGTGATTGCATTTATTGACTTTGAAAAGCTTAACTAGTCCCCCTGCTGGGTAATTTGTTTAGCGGCCGTATACTTTCCAGGGAGTTGAGAAAGGCTCATGCTTGAACAGGTCAACAGGGGGTTTCAATATAGTTAGTATGGTTGTCATTGTAAAATTGGGGAAAATATTGATATCGATATCAAATTCAAGTTTCGATTCTTTGTTTATCCTCTATAATTGCACATTTGTGCCATGTTGAGCACTTGACTACAAACCCCAGCCCAAATTGCAAACTGATTGCCATGCAAATTGGCTTAGTAGTTATCACATTAAAGGTAAATGGTTTCACAATGACTTGGGAAATATACTCCTGTAACTAGTGGTTCCATTTCTAACTGGGAATGCTGATAATACTAAATTTGCGCGATTCAGCGATATTGCAATATCGAAAGTATCGATATCGAATGAAATATTTATGTCAACCTAAATAGTTCTGATCGATTGAACACTACACTGCAATGTGCTTTACTTTACCTAACCCTTGTTAACTTCAGAGGGGATGTCACGGACCAAAATGTTGATGGTCCTGGGCAAAAAGAAAAAAAAGTGAAAAGAAAAATGCACTAATAATTTAAAAACCACGGAGAAGAAACGCGGTATATTTACTTAAGTTGCTTTTTCCCATGGCTGCATTACCCTTGTAACTGCATTCCCCTAGGTCTAGCTTGTTATCTTAGCCTCCTCAGGAAGCTACAGAGATGCCTGAAGGAGTTTCATACATAATACATTGGGAAGAAATCATTTTGTAGGCTGCGGCAACATTGAGCTTCATTATGGCATATCATGACTAGTGATGCAGACCGGACTGCATGGGTCCGACCCTGGACCGCATCGGTACCGGACCAGCAACAAAATACCGGTACTGGGTGCCTGGACCGAGGTCCGAACCGCTGGAAAATTTTTTTTTTTAAAATAAAAAACTTTTTCTAAACCTTTGTTTTTATCATAATTTTAAAAAATGCCAATGGATTGCTTCTGGACCGGTCCAGTTATAATACCGGACCACCTGACCCTGGACCGGACCAGTACCGGACCACTTTAAGGAATATCGGACCGCCCCACAAAAGGCGGTCCGGTCAGCATCACTAATCATGACATCTATTACTCGGGAAGGAACAACTGATGAGACGGACATTACTGCCTCACCCCACCCATATGTCTCAATGTCTCTAAAAGCAAACATAGTGGCGAGATATCATGACAAGGCTGCTTGAGTCCGCACTGTGCTACACATTTACCCCATGGGTGGGGTCTTTCACTTGCCTCATCATAGACACCTGTTATGAGACACATCCAATTAAATGTCTCATGCATTATCTCATGTAGTGCCTTATTAATAGTCTATTTTAGTCATAGGGCATAGGCCCAGTTGTAAATAGACCTGTACCTGATCATTTTCACGATGTCGAGGTGTCACTCATTGTCACTCGAGCAGAGCGACACCTTGACCTCTTGGGCCATAATCACTGAGGATTTGCAATTGCTGCCATCCATAACATGAGCTGGTAATAGTCACTACTGGGCCAATAGAGAGCCTTGCAGGTGTTTACAACATGACGCTATGACACCATATTCCAAATATGGAAAGGCCTTTTTCTGATTGTGCAATAAATTTCTGGTGCATCCAATCAGAAAGATGAATAACCACACAAATTTAAAGGTTGCCGTGCCAGCTCTTACGCCCTGCGCATTTTGCCAGCGGAAAATGGTACATGATAGAGATATACTTACTGATTACTGTATCTTTTTGAATATATGTCTGGTTACCGCATGATGTATCAATATAAGAGCTTAGCCCACTGGGTATCATCATTCCTACTTTGAAGGTCGTGTATGGCCGCTTGAACATAGGATAACCGGAATAATCCATGATCACGTCTGATGTTGTAAACCTCCTGGAATGGTAAAGAAGTGTTTGTAAATGTAAATGTTATGGGGTAAACACACATTCTGCCAACAATACAATAACACACTTAGAGCAGGCCAATCCAGAGACTTCCTCAAATACTTGGGGAGTATTCAGTCTTTAACAAGGGCTTGAGAGCTCACACTAATGCCATCACTGTGGTTGCCAATATTGCCAAGTACCCATTACACCTGGCTGGGGAGTAGCGGGTGAACGCCTTAACCTCTACACCATGGCATTCCAAAACCCTTAGAAAACATTAACATGATATGAACTTGTGTAATTAATAAATGGTGTGTAATTTATCATCTTATGTGACGTCTGTCTCTGGCAGCTGATCAATGAAATAAGTGTTGCATCAATGCGATGGAGATAGATTTGATACTGTAGATGTTGGCACAGTTATGCCATTTGATCCTACAGATTTACCTCCTCATGGTTCACACTGACTTCCGCAGTGCATCTAACGGTCAAAGACATTATATGACATTCATTCCATCGCCTGGATTGGATGGTCATGCTTAAGTACTACGTCGCAATGTGTAGGTATTTTCGCCTAATTGACCTCTCTTTGTACTCAGATATAATATTGTGACGTCACCAGTAGACAATGGGCGTGGTGAGGTCACAGAGTGCAAGAAAAATAGAGAAGTAATGCTATCATAATATATGATGTAATCAAAATGAGGTCAATGAGGCAAAAATGCCAACATGGCTGCCGCGCGAAATAGGTGTATTACATACGGTACAATCATAGACTGAGGTGTACATAAAGAATACATCAACAAAATAATAAATTACTTATTACATAAACAGTAATATGATACGTAACATATGATATTGTGGTATGACTATGATTTGATGGTGTGCGTGATTGGCTTACATGGAACTCGTAGTCCAGTTTTGGTGTAGACAACATTCTTGGTAACTCTTATTGCAATGTTGGTTGGCATTTTCTACCATCGATTTGGTTACCGTGGAGGATCCATCCGCATTCCACTGAAAATTAAATGAAGAAAACTTAATGTTAGTAGTAGTATCTGTTTTTCTAAAGATGAGGTATTGTCATTACTTGGTTGTTGTTGTTTGCTTTTGGTGACGTTGCTGTTGGTGACGTTGCTGTTGGCAACGTTAGCACCAAAAGGTGATGATATTTTGTTTAGCTTATCCACAGAAGAACTCTTTATACTCCAGGGTTGTGATATTTCGTTTAGAGTTTGGTTACTTCTAAGACTTAGCAAGGGGGATTATTGAAGAGTTTAATAGGGGCACACTGGCGCACTGCACAGCAATGGTGGTTAGAATGAAGGCCTGGAGTGTAGTTAGGTTGTGGAAGGCCATTGGACAGAACGGATGTTTTGCTTTTGCCTTACAGAGCTACATTTATAACTAAAGCCAGTAAATAACAAACACTTTTTGACAGTCTCAATTAATTTGTTATAAGTCGGTGATGACGAACACTTTCTGACAGTCCCCAATTAATTTGTTATAAGCCGGTGATGTCAAACACTTTTTGACCGTTCCAATTAATTTGTTATAAGTTGGTAATAACAAACACTTTTTGACAGTCCAAAATAATTTGCTATAAGCGGATACAGCTGTTCATTTCATTGCAATATCTTACCTTTTCAAGTGAATACAGGTAGACCTTTCCTACTGCCCCATTTTCCTCTTTGTCCTTGTCTGAAAAAATAATATTTATCATTTTAGCTTTTAATTGTGATGAATTAATGAATTATGTTGTACCAATGCATCTGTCTGATGTTAAGAAAGTTTATATGATCATCTGCTAGAGGATTGTGTAATGATGAAATGATAAGGCTTGGAATCCTGTCCATGTTACACACTTACCATGAGGTAAATGTGTAGCATTATGCCGACTCGAAGCCTTAAATTCTCATCATTACGTCTGCGTCTGGTAGACAATCACATGAGCTGATGTTTCAGAGTATAGCCCCCCAATTGTTGGCCATTTATTATCCATAAAATAAAATAATTTTGTGATATCATAGGCATGGGATGGGGGGGGGGGGGGCAGTTATATTTTAATACCAGATTTTCATTTGGTCATATTGCTATGATGATTTAATTTGGAACAAAGGATGAAATATTCAACGCTGGCTGTCTTTGACACGAGTGTGGTAAACAAGATAGTTGTCGTAAACAGTAAATAATTTCACATGCAAACCTTGGCATTCTTAATTGGCATTTAATGACTTCCCACATGCATGAGCAATCAAATTTTCCATCAAATAACTAACCTTGGGTTTGCTGCACTGCTACCTCTGAGGCAACAAAGAGGAGATGGGAGGCAATTAGCGTTGCTAGGAACATGGCGTCCTTGGTTACGTCGTTCCCTTGAGAAACAGGAAATGCCCTTAGAGAATGTTCTAGATGTCCTTGATGTTGACCACAGCTTTCTTGGATCTGTATAGAGAAAAAACGGAAAGGAAAGATCGAATTTCTTTTTCATGTAATGGTGGTGGTGCTGGTTGCCATGACAATTCTCAGGTAATGGCAGTCAATTCAATTTTTAATAAGAATTGTGATAGGGGAAAATTGACATCTTTTTGCCATGGCCTCGCATTCAGATTATGAAAATCATGTGATTTATTTTTTGCAAGATGAAGATGACAAATAGGAAGATTTCTTTTAAGTCGATAAGCTGACTCACCTTTAACATTGAGACAATAATGTAATGCACTGCCTTTTTAACAGAATTTAGTTTCAATTTAATTGACATTGGGCCAAGGCCAAATAAACGCAATGAACACCCAGGATGCTAACTAGGCAAATAAGGTACACACCCATTTGCCAAGATATCCTATTACCAATGAATGTGGCAATTGCCAAATTAGCATGGTTGCTTATATTATATAGGTAAGCTGACAAATACACACAGCAATCAGTTGTTCAAAAAGGAAGTCCCTATCCAATCAACTTAATAATGCAAATTGTGAATATATATAGTACACACCCAGGTCTTTAAGTAGTATAATAATCATCTTATAATAATTAGGCCTCAGCAAAAAATACCGTAAATATGTAAATTTTGATTACTCAAAACTTGATTAACGTCAGTCTCTTTTGGATGCCAGATAAAGATATTAATCTGTAGTCATGGTTTTGTCAATGTTATATTTTTGATGACAATAAAATAGTACTGAAATGCTGGAATAATTACACATAGGACCATATACATGTCTTATAATAATTGAGGTCCTTGTTCTAAAATAAGCCCTCGCTTCTGATCTGGGAGTGAATGGGGGTCTAGCTCAGTTCCAACCACTGAGTCCCAGGTTTGATTCCCGGTCGAGCCTTAGTTGGATGGCTGTTTCATCCATCATCTCATTACCATGGGCATGGGGGCCTAGCTCAGTGGTAGCACGCTGGGCTTCCAACCACTGGGTCCGGGTTCAATTCCCGGTCGAGCCTATGTTGGATGGCTCCTTCGTCTCATTGTCATGGTCCCTACCTGTCCTAATTAGCCCATCAGGTGCAGAAATACAGGACGTAAGCCCTAATCCACCACCACCATTACCATGGGCCCTGTCTGTCCTAATTAGCCCATCAGGTGCAGAAATACAGGACGTAAGCCCTAATCCACCACCACCATTACCATGGGCCCTGTCTGTCCTAATTAGCCCATCAGGTGCAGAAATACAGGACGTAAAGCCCTAATCCACCCACCCACCTCTGATCTAGAAAATATAGTAACTAACATTGACTGTAGATTCATTGAAGATGCAGTTTATCACAAAAAGTTATATCCTACAATCAACTGTCATTAAGGATGCCCTACAAATCATATTAAATCTTCAGCTGTGATATTTCCATGCTTAATGACCCAATAGCACAAGATGTAATGTAATGATAGAGCATCACCTGGGACTAGCTGCTGAGGCAGGAGTCCTAATTGGATTCTCTCGTGAGATGTTCATCAAATGATGTATAGAGTAATTGGCAATTTCTTCCACATTCTCCACTACAAAATCCTATGGCAATAGAACACATTTTCTGCCAGTTCTTTTCACTGCACACTGCAAGACTGTCACCTGCCTGTTAGTGTTCTTTTATGATTAGTGTTGCCATGGTTACAGTTCATTTTCAGGGTGTGGTTCAGCTCCTCAGGTGGGATGGTTTATCTCAATCGAATCAAATTCAGGTGAAAATGGTGACTTCGTGTGTTAATAAATTGCCATGGATGATAATAAGTTGCCATGGACACAATAATGCCATTTAATTGAGTCTTACACAAAATACGCAAAATGATCCTTCAAGAAATGTTCTCATATCAATATCATAACCTGTAGTCATGGTTTTTGTCACTGAAACATTTTTCATGTCAATAAAATAGTACTGAAATATTGGCATTGGAATCATATAATCGTGATGGTTGATCCTGGTGTCTATAAGCTTCCTAACCCATCAACCAACAAATCAATCAATCAATCTATTTATCTATCTATCTATCTATCTATCTATCAATCAGATGTGTATCAGTCAGTCAGTCAGTCAGTCAGTCCCTTTTGTTAGGTGTCTCTGCTGGGACAAATAAAAGAATGCACTCATGAGGTAAATGTGTAGCATGGTGTGGACTCCCTCATTCACCTCTTCACTTAACCCTAGTCTATCTATCTATCTATCTAGCTATCTATCTATCTATCTATCTATCTATCTCTCTAGCTATCTATCTCTCTATCTATCTATCTACCTATCTACCTATCTACCTATCTATCTATCTATCTGTAACTAACAATGTTTTGGTGAAACCTATGACAAATAAAGGGAGGGGCTAGTAGTAAATATATAGAAAAGAATAGAAGAAAACATCCTGGTCTTTGGAATGCTTGTGAACAGGTGGAATAAAGCATAACAGGTGAAGTTAAGTTCTAACAGCTATAAGAAACATTTAGAAACTGGTTATCCTGATGCTTGATTCATTAAAAAGCGTTATTTTGTCACGAAGAATGATCACAGAGAAGCTTGATTGTGACAAAATTGCAGCCTTTCGCTTAGCTGAGCTTTTTCAGTCTTGTTCAACTCCCAAGGTGTATAAAGACTGTTATACTCCACTTAGACTGTATTCCTACTGTTCTGAGTGAGCAGTAACCAATGAAAATTTTAGTTAACTCCCTCCTAGCTGAGTGCAAACTGAACTCGTTTTGCGTAATAGCTCATAATAAAGGCATTAAAACAAAACAATCAAATTAGTAAATATGCCTAATGGAGTATAAGTTAGTTATATCCCTCATAGTCGGGAGTCCCTTTGGCGTCGGGATATAACCAACATAAATGTTACTAACTATGTTACTTAACTCCCGACTATAAGCGATATAACTAATACTTATGTAGTGGGGCTGAACACTCTAGAATCTCCACAACTGTCCAATGCCAGCCAGCTCCCCATTTACCCCTGTGTGGAGTTCAGCAGAGAGTTACAGAGGATCTGCTCAGTTCCTCCAGGGCGTGGCAGCTTCAATGATTATCCAGTCAGACTTCTGCACTGCCATACCATGGTGGGCATTGGTGGCCCAACCCACAATCTAGCAGTTTGCAGACAAGCACCTTATGTATGGTTGAAGACAATAGATAGATTTCATTTAGACAAAGTCCAAGAGACCATAGATATATTTCATTTAGACAAAGACAATAGATAGATTTCATTTAGACAAAGACAATAGATAGATTTCATTTAGACAAAGACAATAGATAGATTTCATTTGGACAATAGATTAATTTCATTTAGACAAAGACAATAGATAGATTTCATTTATATAAATACTACTGCAGAACTGAGAAGAGAAATTGTTCTGGATGAATAGAGAATTGTTAATAATTGGAATAGCCTCCATAAAGATACTGTGTATAGCCAATGAGTTCACAACTTTAAGCGAAAGCTTCAAAATGCCAATTTTCATGTGGGGGGAATATATTTTGTATAATTTCTACCCCCCAATTGTTGATTTTTTATGAATATATGTGTATTTTACTCAATAAACTTACTTAAATGACAGACATAAAATGTCTAGTAAGAGGAACATTAAAAGGAACGTGACTGCGAAACTTCTTATGGCGATATTACAAGAGCTCGTAAGTGCCTTTAATGGCTTTTAATATGGATCCGAAGCTCATGTTTTAGTCAATCTTTAAATTGTCATTAATGCATTATTGTACCTAACAGGTACTTAAAATTATCACAATGTACAATATGCATACATTATACACAATGTAAAAACTATTGAGGACATCTTTTTATTATCTGGTTCTCATAGATGACTCAGGTCAGCTTTTATGTAGACATAAAAAAATATTTGTTAAGAATTCTGTTTGATAATCCACCTACACATAGTGCTCTGTACGTGAGATGAATTTAAATAAAGTAGGGGGATACCGTATTTGCTTGAGTAAAAGCTGAGATATTTACAATAATTGCAATACCCCAGCTACAGCAGTTTTCGAGGGAGCTTCGCTGACTGGACCATCAGAAAACCATAATAATTAGAGACAGTTGAAAAGTTTAATTAGAAGAGGATGAAACCACAAGTCCAACATATGTGATGTCGTTAACCGACATATAGTGCAGTTACTGTGGTCATCTGGTCCAGGAGAATAAGAAAATAGCATTCAATTTGGGCCATTTAGGGTTCCAAATCGGGGTAAAACTGAGGGTCCTAACGTCAATTTAATGACATAAACATAGTCTTATCTACTTTTTGATCTGTCTCCAAATGTTGTTCTGAAAATTCGGTCAGCGATGCCCTTTCGAAAACTGCTGTAATGTTCTGCTGACCACTACTTAGGTCAGTTCTGCTAAAGGTCCTGGGTTTCGATCCGCGGCACGGGCACGGGCACTCTTCACAAGCTATATATATATAGTGACATATGTATCAAAGATGATATTTGAAATGTCAATAAAACATATATATATCTCAGCCGCAAGAATGTCAGTCCTGTTAGACCTTTTAAAAATATGTTGTGCCTTGTGCTTGGTGTCTATACTAGGACAAGTAAAAGACTCCATCCATGGGGTAAATGTGTAACAAGGTGTGGACTCCAAGCAGCCTTATTATCTCATCATTAAGTCTGCCTCTGGCAGCTTTTCATAAAAACTATGTTTCATAATAGTAGTACATGGAAAATACAAAGACTTCTATACAAATGTAACTGAGGCTATGAAGTTAAAATTTAATGCCAACCTTAGAATAAAAAGATTTCAATATATAATTCCTAAATTTTGTACTTTAGTAAAACAGGTAGCAGGTCATTTTTAAAGTGGCTCAGTCCAGACAATACGCATAACATAAATTATGGGATAGTGTTATATTTTCACAAAGGTCCTTTTTTTCCAGTCAAAATCTTTTTGAATAGGATTTGGGTTTGGATAGTGCTACCCTCTACAACAGGTAAGCATTTACTCGAATAAACGCCCCCATCAATTAGAAGCCCACCTCGAATAGAAGCCCAGGGTAGCTGCCTTCCCAAACAATTTAAGGCCTCCTTCAAATAGAAGCCACCCTCTCCTCATTAATCAGGTAAAATATAAGACATTGAAGGCCTTTATTCCAGTAAATTCGGTACATCTGCCTCTGGTCGCTGGCATGGTGGTGGTGGTGGATTTGGGCTTTACGTCCTGTATTTCTGCACCTGATGGGCTAATTAGGACAGGTAGGGACCATGACAATGAGACGCAGGATGAAACAGCCATCCAACATAGGCTCGACAGCCTTTCTTGGTGTCCTACATTGCCACAAAAATAATAGAAGCCCACCTCAAATAGAAGCCCACCTCTAATAGAAGCCCACCTCTAATAGAAGCCCACCTCAAATAAGGGCCCTATTAAGATGCCCTCGACAAAAATAGAAGGGAGGGCCTTTATTCGAGTAAATACGCTACTTGACACTCATGAGGGTTAATTGATGACAGGAGAGAAAGTAGGTAGTCCATACCATTTTATGCAATACGCATGCATGAATTCTTTCACTCGCTTCAGCATAGCCACAGAGTACAAGGCACTGCTAATTTAACATCTCATGCGATCAACATCCAGCTGAGATGTAGCTCATGAAGAGTGCCCTGGCCCGGGATTCAAACATTGAGTATAAACCACGAATCAACTGAGCTAACCACAACTTATAAATATATTAAAAAAAAAAAACAACCTAAAATCATCTTAGATAAGTTGTATATAATATTATGATCATGGTTCTGTGTAAAAGTTCTGTGTTGCTTGACTGTAGCTGACCCATATAGAGAGATCCAATAACATCAGCTATGATATAGAAACCAGGCCCTTGGGGGAAGAAAACCTAGGGCCTTGATATATTTCATACGACCTGATTACTTGGCCCAAGGCAAAAGAAGAAAGAAGAAAGGTCGTGTCAAATCATTGAAATCAAACCAGAAGATGGGACAAAACTCTTAGTAGATTGAGTGCAACTCTGCAATGCAAGTTAAGGCATTTTTGCCACATTTTCTATACTGTGGCAAGTGAAAGACCTACCTAGAGGGTAAATGCCCTTTACTAGGTGTCCCAGCATGGTGTTGGGGTGGGGTCTAGCTCAGTGGTAGCGCGCTGGGCTTCCAACCGCTGGGTCCCGGGTTCGATTCCCGGTCGAGCCTAAGTTGGATGACTGTTTCATCCTTCTTCTCATTGCCATGGTCCCTGCCTGTCCTAATTAGCCCATCAGGTGCAGAAATACAGGACGTAAAGCCCTAATCCACCACCACCACCACCACCCAGCATGGTGTGGATGCAAAAGCTTTATCATCTCATCATTGTATGTGCCCACTCATCTGACTACAATATACGATGTCTCAATGCTACTGGTCTGAAGCTTAGTCAGCAGCTGTTAGAGGCAGACGTAATGATGAGATGATAAGGCTCTGAAGCTTAGTCAGCGTATATGACCAGCCTCCAGAGGCAGATGTAATGAGATGATAAGGCTGCTTGGAGTCCACACCATGTTACACGTTAACCCCATTGGTGGAGTCTTTTACTTGCCTCAACATAGACACCGAATACAAGGCACCTCTTATTTAACGTCGCATGCGATCGACATCCAGCTGAGATGTATCTCTGAAGAGTGCCCAATAACATGCATTACGATTCAATACAATACAATTAGGGCTGTACACCGGTTCTCGATATACCGTTTGTACCGGTACAATGTTAACGATACGGGTATTGATAACCGTTATGTAATAATGACGATGCAATTAAACGGTATGCAGATCAGCGATTTTGAGCAAATAGGACACCTGCTACCCAGATGTTCTGGTGCTTTTAAAAACGGATTATTCCATAAATATTTATTCATTACATTTCATAGTGGATTGTCAGCATTGTAGGCTTTTTTCATTGATATAGCTTAACGATACGTATCAGGATACGTATCGTATCCGTTTTACTGTATCGTGATACGTATCGTATCGTTATAAAGATAAAGGTGTACAGCTCTAAATACAATACAATACAACTCATTTGGTAGCCCTACATCGAAGTCCTGATATTTGCTTTTATCATGGTCAATATACTCAATAAACACCCTGGTTTGTAATTGGAGGAATACGGTAGAAGGAGGTTAAAGACCTTTTTGTGAGGGTACATTAGCAGTAGTTAATATGAAAGGGTTTTTACCCCATGGAGTGGATGTCAGACTGGTGTCCCAAGGGGGTTCACTAAATCTCTGGGCATTTCCCAATTCCCAGTTGCCCTCCCACTTGCATGCTCAATTCTACCCGTTTCATGCTGAACTATGTTTCATGCTGGACTGTTTTCACTATGGATTTTTCTTTCTACTCTAGGACCCATGGCAATTTCATTGTGCGGGCTGTTATCTTCAATGAGTTAATATTCTCCTACTGTATAATATAGTTAGATCACTTCATTATTAAGACCACGACCACCATCTTGCTATTTTAACTTTAAGACCACCTTGCAATTGAAACCAGCTGATTATGAAAGTCGACTCTCTAATTATTCAGATCATCTGGGTCATTATTAAGACAATTTAAATTTGTATTAAGATCACCATTAAGCACCTCATCATTAAAACCACCTCATTGTATAGAAACCTATTATGACCAACTCATTATTAGGACCACCTCAATATTTAGACCACCGATCAGGACGCCCCCCCCCCCCCTCCCCCCAATGTGGCCCCAGATTTAAAAGTATGCTTTCTATTGTAATTTACCTCACTATTATATACACCTATTTATTTAAAAAGATCAATACATTTTGGATCAAAAGTGGGTCTTTATGATCAGGTTCTATGGATTATGAGGTCTTATTACAGGGAATTTGAGTGTGTAACTATGAATTAATGAAACTTGATATGTTGCCTGTGCTAAATGTGAAGGACATATTTTGAATGTCTTTCTTAAGACATTACGAAGAAAAAATTAGATAAGCTGATAAAAAATGACGGCAAAAAACAAAAACATTATTTTTGGGTATGACAAGGATAGTCAGCAATTAAAGTAAATATTCAAATTTTGATGCATTGTGTTTTGTATTGTATTGTATTGTATTGTATTGTGTCACTGCTACAGCTGATCTGAAGCTTAGTCAGCTTATATGACCAGCTGTAGGCAGACGTAATGATGAGATGATAAGGAGTCCACACCATGTTACACATTTACCCCATGGTTGGGTCTTTTACTTGCCTCAGCATAGACACCGAGTACAAGGCACTATGGGATCTTTAAATTGGCATCAAATTCTCTAGTAGCATGCGTAATTTAATATCACCAAACAAAATATTTCGTTTAAAGTGTCAGCTAGATATGGAATTTCGATCTGGGGGAAAACAATAAATTCTGCACTGGCAATTATTATCCTGTTCTGTAGTGCAGAGTAAATATGGTGCTTGATCTTATCACGGATCCATAGCTCTTGTGTCTTGGAGTTGTTTGAGAGCTACAAGTTTACGAACAAAATGGAGGGGGAGGAGGGGGTGTGGACCTAGGGGGAGAGGAGGAGGGGGTGTGGACCTAGGGAGAGAGGAGGAGGGGGTGTGGACCTAGGGGGAGAGGAGGAGGGGTGTGGACCTAGGGAGAGAGGAGGAGGGGTGTGGACCTAGGGGAGAGGAGGAGGGGTGTGGACCTAGGGAGAGAGGAGGAGGGGGTGTGGACCTAGGGGGAGAGGGGGAGGGGTGTGGACCTAGGGGGAGAGGAGGAGGGGTGTGGACCTAGGGGGAGAGGAGGAGGGATGTGGACCTAGGGGGAGAGGAGGAGGGGTGTGGACCTAGGGAGAGAGGAGGGGGTGTGGACCTAGGGGGAGAGGGGGAGGGGTGTGGACCTAGGGGGAGAGGAGGAGGGGTGTGGACCTAGGGGGAGAGGAGGAGGGGTGTGGACCTAGGGGGAGAGGAGGAGGGGTGTGGACCTAGGGGGAGAAGAGGAGGGGTGTGGACCTAGGGAGAGAGGAGGAGGGGTGTGGACCTAGGGGGAGAAGAGGAGGGGTGTGGACCTAGGGAGAGAGGAGGAGGGGGTGTGGACCTAGGGAGAGAGGGGGAGGGGTGTGGACCTAGGTGAGTGGAAGACTCATTCAGAAAAGATATACTGTATTTTTTTTTTGGTTTAAAAAAATATATATATATAATTGATTAAAATCTTTTATGATTATAATCCACCTAAACTGTTTTTCCTATTGTTCTAAGTGGGCGATAACAAACGAAAATGTTACTTAACTCCTCCTTAGTGCAAACAGAACTTTTCTTTCGTTATAATCAAACAAATTAGTAAATATGCCCAAGTATAAGTTATATTCCTCATAGTCTGGAGTTAACTAACATTCTTGTTGGTTATATCCCGACGCCAAACGCGGAGGGATATAACCAACAAGAATGTTAGTTAACTCCTTCCTATATGGCCAATTGTGCCACGTGCGTTTTCCATGCGTTTGGATAAACGCATGGAAAACGCATGGTTTTTGCCTCATAATAATTAGCTAAAAACCATGCGTTTTCCATGCGTTTATCCTTCTCATGGAAAATGCACATGGCACATTTGGCCATGTATTCGGCATATACTATTACTTGGCCTATGCAACAACAGTTGCATCTTGAAAGATCTCTGCCTATTTAGTAAGTAAAATACAATTTCAAATATCACTGAAGTGAACGTGTGTAAAAGACAAACTGTGTAAAATGTTCACACCATGGACTAATGAGCCCTTCGTAAAATATTAATTTATAATAAAAGGATATTTATCTCGTAGAACTATATATTCAATAGAATAGTTGACACATATCTAATTTTGCTGAGTATTAAATATGTATGGTTAAGCCCAATTTGATTTAATTAAATCAGCTTATTCACTCGTTTGTTTTTTCTCGTGGGTGTGACATTTTTGCAATGTGCAAGTTTAACCCCCTTTTGATAAAAAAGAAAGGGGGAAAAAAGTTTAGCATGCATGTGCTTCCATGAATATTTTGTTAATGAGTTGTGTTTGCAAAGCACAATATCATATACTGTGTGTGGGCACCAACTCTAGGGCATACATATACAGTAGGACTCATCATTAAGACCACCTCACTTGGTGCATATTTTACTGGTGGTATTAATGGTGAGCCGGTCTTATAATGGTGTGGTGGTTTTAATGAGGAGGTGGTCTTAATGGTGAGGTGGTCGTAATGTCAATAGTAAGGTATCCTATTATTACATGTTGAAAAAGAAGTTTACTTTAATATCTATCAACCATCTATCTATCTATCCATCTGTCTATATCTATCTATCTATCTATCTATCTATCTATCTATCTACCAATCTATCCTATCTATCTATCTATCTATCTATCACATAAAACGAACAACAAAAATAGTTTCTATCTATCTACCTATCTATCTATCTATCTATATATCTATCTATCAATATATCTGTCTATCTATCTATTTATCTGTCTATCTATCTATCTATCACATAAAGCGAAAACAAAAATAGTTTCTCTCTATCTATCTATAGATCTCTATATCTACCTACCTACCTATCTATCTATCTATCCATCTATCCATCTATCCATCTATCCATCTATCTATCCTTAAGGCAGTTTTCACTGTGCATATTAGTGCAAGAATTTTGGGGCACATGTCTGCTAAGTGTGTCATTGTTTTGCCCCAAGCATTTCACAGCATGTGTTCACCAATAGGAAATACAACATATACATAGATAAGATCCTTCTGCAGAATGTCATTCATTTTATCCTAGTTGCTATAACAAACATGGTTATGTGACATATTTCATGTTAATAACAGGCTTTCATTGTGTGATATAATGAAACCAATATTCTATATAACACACTGTTTACACGCAACACAAATGCTGGAAATTGCTGCATTCTCCTTTTACTGAGTATTATTTACAGTATTTAATTGATTACAAGCCATGGTCTCTGTTTCTGTTATTTATATGATTTAAAATTCATATAAGATTTTTTTACACTCTGAATATGAGATAGAGAGAAAATATTTCGAGTCACCTGGATAATAATTACATTTTTACAAAATTATAATATTACATTACATCTTAATCATAATATTAAAGAATAACAACAAAGAAGATATAATAATGATAATTAAAAAAAAAAGAGAGAATAAAAAAAAACTGACCAAAAATAAAAATAGCTGTAATCATGAAATTATAGTAATATCATTGTAACATTAATTAACTCATGTTTGGTGCTGGTTATAACTTATCATGAATATATTTAACAGAAAGAAGTTATTACTGAAGATATCTATTTTGAACAGGGGTTATCAGCTTGTTATACTCACCATAGTTAGATTCCATATATATTGTTTGTGTTATTTATGTCCTTAGATATATACTAACCTTACACTACAATAAATAATTTCATTCATAAACTTTCTTTTATTTTTTTAAACTAAGTTGCGACCCACGAAAGTAGGAAATAGATATATCTCATTACAATGCTTCTTTGAAGCCACTCATGCATTTTTAGTGTTGAAGTTTTCTTGAGGAGAAACTGCTGAGTAAGCAAAAATTGCAGAATGGCCATGTGAAATATGGGTGGGGGCACTATGAAATAAATAGCTGAATTTGTCACAGGTTTTATATATATATATATACATGAGCTATGGCACACTTTTATGTAGTGGTGGCGCTACTAAGACCCTATCAGAACTTATAATATTGTGCCATATCAGGACTTAAATATTAATTTAGTGCCATATCATAATTTCATTAATTTAGTGCCATATCACTAATCATGTTTAATTGTTAACACTAAAAATTTAATTGTTAATGCACTTTTGCATGTTAAATTTAGTATATAATTGCATATAATTAGGTTTTGGACTTTGTGGCTATAGCAATTAATAGATTTAATTAATTATAATATTAGTGTTCCATTTACTTAAGAGTGACCTCCTCCCCCCCCCCCCCCCATAGTCACACAGTTTCCCCAGGTGTATACGGCACGGTTCACTGGCTAGAGATTTTGTGAAGAAAATTTCCTTTTCCAAATTTCTTTAACCATATAATTTCGAGACTATTACTTTCATGGTTTTGTTATTTAAATACTCAATTCAGGAAGGTCTAGGCAAAAATGATCTAATTAAAATACGTGTTGCAAAATTTTGCAATTCTTACGATTTATATATGATATAATGTTCCTTCTAACGCTTCTGTAATGGTTTAATTCCTTATTAAGAAATTCCACGGTCTTAATATCCAGGTGGTCTTTATATTGAGTGTTCTCAATTGAATTTGGAGATTGCATGGAATTGATTTTACAGTATTTTAGGCCTAGATGCTAAATGTGCATTTCTCTTTTTAATGAACAAAGTTAATTCATAGAGTTACCACTGCACTGCACATTCATGGATAAATTAATTGCATTTGCCCTTATATTTGATCACTTTTTTTTATATGGATGGCATCATGCATTAAGGTATGTCTATTATATTACACTGGGCACTAATATAGTAATTGCTAAGTTGGTGGAATATTAATTTATTATAGACCTACTGGGGATAATGAAAAACCAAAATGGCTAACCGTGTAGTGTGTTTTTGCTAAATTACATGCAGTGAACCTCACATTGCATATATGTCATGAATAACCTTATATGGCCCGCGAAATTCCACTATGTAAACATTTAGACTCCCAGGTGTTTTCCTAACACAAAATATGGCCATTTTATGAGGTCTGTGTTTGTACCTAAGAAATAACCTTAACAATCCTTAACATATGTGTATTTTTATATTAATTTCATTGACTGCAATTTGCAGGGTATATAATTGTAACTACAGTAAAACCTCGACAATAACACTGTGTTTAGGGCATGCTGTGGTGGTCTTAATAGTGAGGTAGTCTTTATATGAGGTAAATTGCAATGGGATATACATGTAATGAAGTGTATAATAATTCAGAGTCTATATAGTATAATGTTGGTTGGCCTTTTAGTGAGGTGGTGTTATTGGTGAGGTTGTCTTAATAGTGAGGTGGTCTTAAAAATGAGGTGGTCTTGATAGTGAGGTTGTCTTAACAGTGAGGTGGTCTTATTAGTGAGGTGGTCTTAATAGTGGGCTGGTCCTAATAATAGTGAGGTGGTCTTATTAGTGAGGTGGCCTTAATAGTGAGATGGTCCTTATAGTGAGGTGGTCTTAATAGTGAGATAATCTTAATAGAGAGGTGGTCTTAATAGTGAGATGGTCCTTATAGTGAGGTGGGCTTAATAGCGAGGTTGTCTTAATAGCGAGGTGGTATTAATAGTGAGGTTGTATTAATAGTGAGGTGGTCTTAATAGTGAGTTGTAGTCATATTGTTGAGATTGTGCAGCTATTTATTACAAATTTCATCCAGGATACCCATATTCAATCACAATATATGATGGTTATAGAGTATTAAACCATAACTGTATTAGCATATATCCTGCTGCTATTAAACTAGCTGATACATAACATAAACCATGCCAATCTTGCACTAATATCCATACATTTCTAATTATTATACCATACAGAATACAGTGTAGTAAAAAATATGTGTGACATATATAGACTCACCTGGGCTAGACCATATGAAATATGTTACAGAGCACGACAGCACTTTCGGCAGAGTGTCACCAAACTGTGGTGCACTGGAGTGGGCGTATGCCGTGTGTGTTTGGGCTGGCCATGTAATTGTAGGCCCTGAGTGAGCCGGTGACTAAGTTTTGCTGAAGGGGGAAATTTACACCCAGGAAGGAGGCTAGTAAAAATGAGTTGTCAAAAGTAGTAAAAGTGGTCAATGAGTGTAATTTGGCAGTTTAGGAAACTTTTTAAGGTTTTTGTTTTAATTAATTAATTAATTATACCATATTTGATTAACAATTTATATCATTACAATGCAATGAAATTTTGTATGACCCTGGAGGAATTACACGGTCTTATTTCTCCAGGTATGACATACATTGCGCTTGTAAGAATTATAAATAAGTAACTTAAAAATTAAGAACGTATAAAATAAAATATTTTAGAAATATGACTCATACGAAATCATTGAAATGTAGTTGGTATACTAGCTGTCAATTATATGTTATGAATTAAATTTTTTTTTAATTGCCGCTCAGCTGTGTGTAACTTAAAAAACATTCTATTCTGGGAAATTAACCAGGAAAATAGACATAAAATGTCATTAAATTATTCAGTTTTTTTTTCTGGATTATAAACAGTCAAAAACTTAAGTTTGCAATAGAAATGAAACAACCAGTAATGCTCAATAAATAAAGTTAAAGGTTAAGGATTTGACTTTTACCATCTTAAGTTGAAACAATGAAACAACAGTAAAGCTCATTAAGGATTTAAAGAGTTAACGTTTAAGGTGACTTAAATACTTGACTTAAAAACTTAAGTTGCTTTGGTGAGAATGTCGTCTTGGACGACCTTTAGTTATGACAACACACTTGCTGCTTGGGGCAACTCTTTTTTTACCATTGATTTGCTTTTTCATTTTTGTATGTATACATTCGATCGAGATATTTTTTATGCAATTGATTAACTGTGTCTACAAAAAGAGTCTTCATTTAATTAAAAATGATAAACTCTTTTGTAGTTAATAGTGATTTTATTTTATTTTTATGTATCATTTAAAAATAAAATAAAATCACTATTAATTGTCTTGTCTATTTTTGTAGCCTTGAGGGTGTTGTGAACAAAATAAATCAAGTTCCACCAGAAAACCCGGAGAGCCACTAGAAATTCCTCTTTAATTTTATCGTTTATTGACGTTTTGATAATTTACACGAACGCAGATCGTGGTGGGAGTCCCAATAAGTTTGCCGCCATATTGATTATCCCATTCTCGCGAGAAAAGTCGATGGAATCCATGGCAACAGGGGACGCCATCATGGCTGCCCATCCGGATTTCCTCGTGTGTATATTCCAAAGACAATCACGCCTAAGGACACGTAGGAATTATTGATAAAGATGGAATGTGAAGAAAATAATTTAACTTGGTTAGGTCGGAGTAACTGGCCCTGTAAATTTGGTAATGGCAAAATGGCGTGTTGGTCCAGTTGGTACACAGTGTTTGTGTAACATAGTGCATATATAGGTCCTGAGTTCAATTCCCTATATTGATTCAGTGGTCTAAAAATCTATTAAAAGACCAACAAATGTGGACATGGTCTTTGCTTAGCTATAGAAGAGCATGTACAGTGGAACCTCGCCATTAAGACCACCCTAGGTACATTTATACATTTTGGGTCTTGGTGAGGTGGCCAGTGGTATGAATACACTCGGGTCTTCTTCATATGGCCAGTCTTAATGATGAAGTGGTCTTAATGATCAGGTGGTCATCATGATGGTCTTTATGAGGTGATCTTGAAGCAAGAGTTTCACTGTAGCCTACTTATAACTAGCTACAGCATTATATAATCATCTTTCCAGGATATGTGAGCTTTTATCTTACTAGTTAACGACAGATACTTAGTGCAACTCGTTAGCTTATCTTATGCAGTTATGTCCAAGATTCAGATTCAGATTCATTTTATTTCACATTCATAAAATATATATTATAAATTTAATTTTCAAAACATTTTATACATAATGTGAGGAGACCCCACTAAGAAGGTATCCCTTTGCTATCGTGGGGCCACCTACAGGGATTAAAGATTGATAAAATATTTTTTATACTATTTAAAATTAACAATACAAAAATATAAACTGTGCTCTTCATCAATGATGACATATACGAAAGGGTATGTTATGAATATTATGACACTAATGAGGGTTTGACCTTTACCAAATATAACAATTAGGAATATCACAATGTTCATTATAGGTTGCAATCATTAATATACCTCTTAAAACCGTCTTGACTATGCGTATGTAGTTTTTCCTTATAGTTGACAGATGTGTTATTTAAATTATTTATGCTTAATACTTTGCTTGGCAAATTCATGATTAACTAATGGCAATCTAAATCTTTGAACTTGTCTTGTTTCATAATTATGATGACCAGTTGGTGATGATGGCAGATCAATAAAATATTTCAGGAGAATGTGATTTATACGTTTATAACAGAATTTAAGGTCATGCAGGTCACAAATGTCATGGAATTTAAGTAATTTCAGAGACTTAAAAAGTCCATTTGTGTGACTGTTGCAATTACTATTTGTAAGAATCCTCACAGCTTTCTGTTGTAAACCAAATACACATTGACACTTCCAACCCCACAGTAAAACACCATAGGTCAAACGTGATAGAATCAAAGAATTATATATGTGAAGTAGAGTATAAAGTGGCACCGTATTTTTCAAACAATTTATAACACCCATATGTAGTTTAAGACAACTTTTTGCTTATCATATCACAATGGGGTCTCCAATTTAAGTTTTTATCTACAATAATACCTAAAAGGTTAAATTCCTCAACAAATTCTATGGCGCTATTATCTATCTGTAAATGGGGATAATAAACTCTTCGTTGTGGGATGTGGAAGATCATATCCTTGGTTTTTGTTTTATTAATGTAAAGCTTTTTAGCCCTCAAGCAGTTGTTTACCCTGACCAACTCATCATTTATATTTATCTCAATTGGTCTCTCAGGACTGTGAAAAGTATTTTGCGATGTATCTTCAGCATAAACAATTGGATGAAAGGCTGAGGTTGCACTTACCAAATCATTTGTATAGAGCAGGGGGCCTAGTGTGGATCCCTGAGGGACACCAACCTTAAGAGGTAACTTTGCAGACATTACATCATCAACAACTACTTTAATAGCCAAGACAGTCTATCAGCTCTGCCGAAGGGTTCGATCCCAGGCCAGGGCACTCTTCATGAGCTACATCCCAGCTCGATCGCATGAGACGTTAAATTGGAGGTGCCTTGTGGTCAGTGTCTATGCTGAGGCAAGTAAAAGACACCACCCATGGGGTATATGTGTGACTAAGCTTGCTTACTAAGCATTGATACACTAAGACATTGGAATAGGCCGATGTTCAGTCTTTTAGGCTAATCTAAACTGAGCTAGAACATTACCTTCTACACACTGCTGCCTGCCACTAAACCAAACTATAGGTATGACTTTTTACTGGAACTCGTAACTAAATTGGGCCCCTATCGATTTACAAACTTGTCAGATTCTCGAAAGATGGCGCTTTCCGGTGCATAGCACCAGTCTTTCTGAACTCACGCAAAGCTCAAGGGATACGGTAAAAATAGATCGTTGAAAAGTCATGAAATTTTAGAAGACAAAAAAAAATAAAAAACATTTTCTGCAATAAAATGGTTGGTGAGGGCGGCTGTAAGGGGTGTGTGGAGGCCGTTATAATTTGCAATCGTTGACTTTCTTGTGCAGATTTTATTGAAAGAATGTCAGGGAAATTCTGTGAATGGTCATGGAAATGTCATGGAAAAGTCATGGAATTTAACCCTGTTAAGTACTCTGTACTTATATAGTTAGGATGTACCTGCGCCTACATTGTAGTTTCTACACACAAATTCAGTGGGAACACTGCCAAAATGACAGTAGTATTACCACGCCTCATTTAACTGCTATTTCTGCAGTCTAAGTATATATAATAACTGATGCCAGTGATGAGATTGTGTAGGGTTAAATAGCATACTATGCAATAGCTTGTGATACACTTGTTGCTTTTCGAGTTCATTGACTTGGTGCCTAATGACAACTAGACAGACAAGGGGTCAGTTATTGTAGACAGTTAAAAATGAAGAAATACTATTTATAAATTCATATTTGACACTTAATGAGTATAATTGTGATCTTGCTGGGTTAGCAGTTAAGACATATGCCAGAGACTCTGAAGGTCCTGGGTTTAAATTATACTCCAGTCACTCTCTGTGTGAATACAATCTCCGTTAAATTGGAAATCATTTGCTTAAGGTGTTAAATTGGTGGTGTCTTGTACACAGTGCCTATGCTGGGACTTATGAAAGACCCCACCCTTGCGGTTAATGTGTTATAACCTTATCATCTCATCGTTACACTTGCCTCTGACAGCTGGTTCTGTACAGTTTCATAAAAAAACGGTCGACTCTAAACGGCTGTGGCGACCTATACCTGACTGTGATCTAAACATGCTAAAGCCAGCTGCTTCTGTCCATTTCTATAGCTAATAATCGGCTTATATTTATCACCAGAAAAGTGTAAACATTGGCAAATGTAAGAAATTAATGTAATATATTATAAATGTACTTTTAGATCCGGTTTTGAGTAGCCAGCAATTACAGCTTTGTCTAGGTTCAATTTGACGGCCGTTTTTAATAAAAACGAACTGTAGTTAGCAAACAAATGCTGTAACCACTGGAACAAAAGATCCACTAAACGGTTGACTCTAGACGGCTGTGATCTAAACATGCTAAATGCTTCTGTCCACTTCTATAGCTAACAGTCGGCTTATATTTATCACCAGAAAAATGTAAACATTGGCAAATGTAAGAAATTAATCTAATATATCATAAATAAGTACTTTTAGATCCGGTGTTGAGTTGCCAGCAATTACAGCTTTGTCTAGGTTCAATTTGATGGGCCGTTTTTAATGAAACTAACTGTAGGTGGACTATATTCTAGACTACATCACATTGTCTAATGTCGCAATGCTACTGGTCTGGAGCACCATCAACTTAAAGTCTCATGCCATCAACATCCAGCTGGGATGTAGCTCATGTATCCACCCTTGGGTAATGGTATTTTGTAAATACTCGGATGTATCCCCTTCCAACACATTATATGTTATTTTTATACATGCTTTTTGTCACAAATAAATTAATATACTTGAGTGTTGGTGAATAATAAAATGTCTAATGTCTAAAAGATTCTGATGCTTCTCCACTCGATGGTTGCATGCTGTGGAATGTGTATGCTTGTGGAATAAACTGAATTGAAACATTTATTGAATCAGCACATCATTCTGATATTGTGGACTTTTCTATCCATTACAGTTCGTTAATTGCACCGATGAGTGATGACATTATTTCATGAATCATGATTAATATTGCCCAGGGGAAAAGCAAGAAACCAAATTAATCTAACAAATTGGTACAGATCCTTTTTTAGTGGACAAAAGAATTGTGGCGAATACACTGATTGATTTTAGTCCGAACCCTATTAAAGCGATCAATACTTGTGTTCGAAACTAAATCGTGGATGTTGGAAAAGTAAATCAATGCAATGAACCAAGAGGAGAATTTCCGGTCGACCGAAAACATTGGAATAACTCGTGAGCATCAATAATACATCGGGATGCAGGAATTCAAACTATTATGTGCCGCGATTGTGCCATATATCTACTTCAAATATTGTGCAGTTTGCTGTGAAATTATTTAATAGTTTAATGAAGTGATGAAGTATTATTTAGTTCAATGGCTAGACTGTTATGAGATCAGTGTAAGTACAATCATATCATCAATAAATTTTGGTCTTTTATTTCCATGTCAAGTCTTACCTCTCAAGGATTGCTGTAATATACTTTGATGAAAAGCTCAAATACAGTTGAGTAATATTATTTCAACTTTAATAAAAAATAATTGTATTGGACGTTAATCCTTTCCACTGATAATTCTAGCATTTTTGAAGGTATCCAGAATGCCTTCTCTGCCTCCTGATATACAGCAATTTCCAGAAAAAGTGCAGTATAGCGGACCCAGATTTATGACCACATTTAACGAGCCTCATTGCCATGCCTGTGACGTAAAAATGCTTGAAATCAATGTATGACGTCACAAACTAAGTAGTTATGACAGCGGTTGGAAAAAGTACAGTATAGCGGACCCAAATTTATTACCTTATTAAGCGAGCATTTTGGTCATGCCTATGACGTCATATCCCTGAATTCAATGAATGACGTCACAAAAAACGACCACTCTTTTATTTTCAAGACAAGGCATTGTTTTTGTTTTGTTTTTTATCGGGGGCTGCCGATCCCAAACCCCCCGCTGTGCTACACAAATATTATTATACTTCTGTGCTAGGACATATTTTGGCTAAAAAACGCAATATTTTTTTATATTTCATAGACGCCAAATATGGGCATACATTTGGGTTCGCTATACTGCACTAAACCCCAGCGGTTTTCATATTCACGTTAGAGACAGAGATACTTTTTGCTTTTCATGGGGGCTGCTGCCCCCAACCCCCCCGCTATTCTACACCAAATGTTATTTCAATTGTGCTAGAACTTCAAACTTTATTTTTTAATGGACGCCGAATTAGGGCATACATTTGGGTCGGCTATACTGCACTAAACCCCAATTTCCTGCCATTTCACTCACTACATAGGTAAATTTAGTTTTTAGTAAATAGTTGAATTGCCTTGATACGTTATGTTTTAATTTAATTTTATTGGCTATTAATAGGTAAGACATCATTGTCTTGCTCAGTTGATATCTGGTTCCACTTCAGTCAGCAGCTTAAGATGAATTGGGTGAACTGGATTACATTTGCACACATGTAAATTGACCTACATGACATTGCTGTCACCACAAGGCCAAGCGACCTAATTATGGACATTCTGCGCTAGTTAACCGACCTAGTTAAACTAAATAATTGGTTTAACCATGTAGCCGATAGGCTGTGTATTGACTTAAGAAATCTTCTCTTAAAAATACAAGAGAAATGGATTCATACTTTTTGAGTTTAGGTAATTTTTCTGAATCGCCGGCTTGTCAGAACAAGAATTGCATGAACTCAGCGCATAAAAATCTAATTATTGTGTAATTTCATTGTTGGACCTTTAATGCCATAAGCCAGGCTATAGGTCACGAGAGAAATTGATTAATTTAATTTAGATGAGTGAACGAGCAGAACTTGTAACAGTACACAGTGATGACTTACTCAAGTGCTCTCGACCAACTATACCATCTAGTTTTACATAATAACCTTTATTTGAGTGCAATTTTGCAACGACACACATTCTGTACGTAGTTCATGAAATGGCAGTAATCTATTTACAGAAAGGAGTTGGACAACTTCATCCTGAGCTGCTGAACCATATGCATTCATGAATTCCAAGGGGAGGCTGGCTGCACAGCATATTCAAGGCATGAGTTCAGCGGTTGCGATAGCATCTAGTCATCTGAATGAGATGCATACTGGAGCTGCTGCTGAAACTAGTTCTGGGTCAGGTTTCATCAAAAACTTAGCCTCATCAATGCATTTCCTAGATGAGACCTAGACGAGACCTAGACGAGACCTTTGTCTCATCCGAAAGCCAAAGTTTATGACATGTGGCAAAAAGTATATTATACAGGCCAACCATACTTCATTATGATGTTGCGAGACCAGTGGTTATGGTCTAAGCCAGCTTTTAATGAACGTCCTGGATTCTAATCTAGGCCCAGTGCATTTAATGAGCTAACAATCAGTTTAAAGTTGATGGAAGAGACATTCGTAAAATTGGTGGTGCCTTACGCTCAGTGTCTATGTAATTGGTGGTGCTTTGCATTCAGGGTCTATGTCGGGGTAAAAAAAATACCCCACCCATGGGGTAAATGTTTGGATCCAACCATATCATCTCATGACCTAGTTAACCATTGGGTGTTTCCAGCTAGGATTACAGTAATATAATAAATATATATTCCCACTGCTAACCCAGTCAGATCACAATTATACTCATCTAGTGTCAAATATGTAATTATAGATATTATTTCTTCATTTTTGTCTGTCTACAATAACTGACCCCTTGTCTGTTAGAGGTCAATCACAGGAAACTGCATGCCCACTCACCCATCATAATGACGCCTGGGAACTATAGTTTCTTCAGGCCAGTAGCATTGGGACCATATACAAAAGGCAATATACATTATCCCGAACACATTAAGCAGCCCTACTGGTAATCAATCAATTTCGGTACATGTTAGACCAATAAGTAGGTACCCAAGAGATTTCCTGGGCTGGTGGCAGCACTATCAATCACCCAATGGCAATGCCTACAACCAATGGGTTACTATGAAACCAGAGGTTGCAGCATCTCTCCACAAGATCAGCAGCACACTGAGTGGAAAACCTTTTATAGATAGATAGATCATGGAGACACTCTTGGCTCCATAGATAGATAGATAGATAGATAGATAGATAGATAGATATGGAAAGTGCAGCCCTCTAATGCAAGTACTTGCTGCTAATGAGGGTTGATTGATGACATTAGTGAGTCCACCCATGTTACACATTTACCCCATGGGTGGGGTCTTTTATTTGCCTCAGCATAGACACTAAGTACAAGAGACCACCTATTTAAGGTCTCATCTAAACGACCTCCAGCTGGGGTTTTGCTCATGAAGGGTGCCCGGGCCCGGGATTAAATCTGGGTCCTTCAGAGGAGCAGGCGACCATCTTACCACTAGACCACCCAGCTGCCAGGGTTTTGGTTTGAGACAGTGCAGCCCTCTAAGGCAAGTTCTTGCTGCTCACAAGGTTTGATTGATGAAGGGGGATGAGACGAGAAGGGTGAGTCTTAAGGCATGTATACATAACACATTTACCCCCATAAAGATTAGAATTATGATTGTGCAAACCTTATAAGTGGTCTTTATGTCATAAACAGTTGAATATTAAACGTAAAACTTGTCTAATTGTAAAGAGCAAAATAGGCCATAAGGTGTGATCCTACCGATGTGAATGGAATGGAAAAATATTTTGACAATAACCCGCTGTACTTATGTATTCATCGAACTGTAGTAACGTTATTTTAGATATTTTTAATCTAAGTTATGGGAACCATTTCGCTAGTCTGAACATAAGACAGACAAATAGCTGTATTTCTCTCTTGAGAGCACATTGATGATTTAGAACTAAAGGTTCTAAAAGAAGGTTCAACTGTAAAAAGCCAAATGTAGCGCCACGCAATAGGAAATGAGCAGGCAGTCTAGGCTTGGTTATTGTCAGTGCTCTGTTGTGTCTCTGTTGTGTCTGTGATGTTTTGATAGGGCCATAGCAAATTAATCTCCTGGAAATTGCGGCTGTAGTGATCCACATAGGAACGAACCTTGGAGGCAAGGTCTAAACCTGGCCCTGTGTTGTATAAATAAACAGATGCAGCCTCAGTATGGCTAACAATGATACCCTATCTCAACACCAATCTCATACATCTGTGAAAATAGAGCTATAATTTCTCTACTAATATAAGCTCCGACTTAAATTTTCATCTATGACAATCTAGAGCTACCAACTAACTGAAGCTAAAGAACAAGCCAAACGAAGCCCAAAGCCAGCTGAAAACATTAGTAATTCCAAGTTCCACATTAGCATAATCATTCCGAATTCTTTTAATAAGGACTTTATCTTCCAGAACTCGGCCATTTATGAATAGCTATCTATCTGGATCGTTTGATTCGAAGGCACTGGCAGGCAGCAGGGTATTTAATGGTCTAGTTAGTTCCATTAAAAACAGCCTGTCAAATTGAAACTAGACAAAGCTAAACAACTTCTGCTATATTATGCTACCTGCCACTAAACAGAACTGTCTGGCTATAGCTGGCTACTCAAAGCTGGATCTAAAAGTACACATTTATGATCCATGAGATAAATTACGTTTACCAAGGTTTATATTTTTCTCAGTGGTGGTAGGTGTAAGCCGACTATTAGCTAGAAGTAGACAGGAGTAGCTGGTTCTAGCAAGTTATAGCTACAGCCAGGAATAGGTCGCTTACAGCTGTCTAGAGTCGACCATATATATATTTTTTAAACTAACTAGCTCAGACTACCTTGTAAAGTCTCAACATAGAACTGTACGAAGACTATACGTCGCTATGAAGACCACATGATTTCCTCAGGGTATTCATTTACTTGAGAGGTAATTCCACCTTACAATTAAAATGAATAAGATCGATACTAACATGTACCTTTCCTTTAAAATTAATGTATTTTACTGACATGTTGAGGTCACTAAAGACCTATGTCAACATGGATTTTAGTTGTCCTTGTTGACGATTTTTTACAAGACATAACACAGTGTGTCGTCACCTCACAGCCCAGCGACCTAATTGCGTACACGCTTTGCTCGTTTACTCATCTAAAGTAAATTAATCAATTTCTCTCGTAGTCTATAGGCTGGCTTATGGCATTAAAGGTCGAACAATGAAATTACAAAATAATTAGATACTCATGTGCTAAATTTACGCAATTCTTGTTCTGACAAGCAGGCGATTCAGAAAAATTACCTAAACTAAAAAAATGTGAATCCATTTCTCTTGTATTTTTACGAGAAGATTTCTTAAGTCTATACTCAGCCTATCGGCTACATTGTTTAACCAATCATTTTGTTTAACTAGTTAAACTAGCAAAGAATGTCCATAATTAGGTCACTGGGCTGTTGGGTGACAGCGCACAGTGATAATATACCAATACAAATATGTATTTATGATTGCACGTCTAATATTTTATTCCAGAGAATTTACATTATGTGTCATTGAATTTGAAATTGGTGACATATCGTCATACTTCTTTCTACAGAATCAAAACTCTGCAGACACTTTTGACTTTAATATATAAATTTTCACTTTCAAATTACAATTATACAGTTATTTAAACCATCACCATAGATAGCCACTGACATCCTAAGGTAGGTAGGTAGGTAGATAGACAGATAGATAGACAGATAGATAGAGAGATAGAGAGATAGAGATAGACAGATAGATAGAGAGATAGAGAGATAGAGATAGACAGATAGATAGATAGATAGATTGATAGATTGATAAATATTGAAAGTGCAGCCCTCTAGGGCAAGTTCTGGCTACTATGAAGGTTTGATTGAAAAGGTGAAAGAGAGAGGAGTGACTCAGGAATCCACTCATGTTACACATTTACCACATGCGTGGGATCTTTTACTTGCCCCAGTAGGCCTATAAGACACTGAGTACAAGGGACCGCCAATTGAATGTCTCATCTAAACGACGACCAGCTAGGATGATGCTCATGAAAGATTCCCAGGCCTGGGATTGGAGCTGAATCAACATTATTGCTAAGTCCCTTAGGGAATAGGGAAGATAATGATTTACAGAATGACAATTTACCAAGAATATTATGAAAGAGGAGAAAACTGAGGCTCGTGGCAAACAGCCTGTCCTGTAAATATTTAATCCCTTGCAAATGTTGACGACTTTAGTAATAAGCTGTTATTGACAGAATGTCAATCCATTCCAGTCAATTGCTGATATCTTGCAACAAATCAGGACGCAGTGGGGAGCAGCTAGCTGGGTAGCCTAATGGTTATCCACCAATTCCATATTGGCCAGCTCTGCTTGAGGTCCCGGGTTTGATCCCCAGCCTGGCCACTCTTCATGAGCTTCATCCCAGCTGGATTTCGATCGCATGAGATGTTAAATTGGAGGTGCCTTGTACTCAGTATCTATGCTGAGGCAGGTACAAGACCACCACCTATGGGGTAAATGTGTAACATGGTTTTAACTCAAAGCCTTATCATCTCATCTTATGTCTGCCTCTGATTAAGCTGACTAAACTCCAGACCAAGTAGCACTGAGACAGCCATAGACATGGTGGATCTGCCTTCAATCTGATTTCACAAATGTAAACCTCCGTCATTCAATTCTTGATGCCTGCATGTCATTCCATCTAATGTATAGATTCTTTGGGAACATGAGTCACTGCTCATATGAGTAAAAGCAAGCAGCGACAATTCTATATCTGCATCATGTTTTTAGAATATTCGAATTATCCATGGTTAGCATTAGATATTGCCATCGAGTGGAAAATTTAATGAAAGTGTCCACTTTTGGTTATTCAGCTACATTTGATACATTCAAAGCAAAAATGATTCAGACAATTTCAGATTATGACACTCTATCAAACTGTAATCTAAGTAACGTACTCGTATTTAAAGCTGGCCAGATTGTCTCATGTCATTCAAGAATTGAAGGCAGTGCACATGGTAAATGACACTGGCATTTGGGTTCATGATACAATTAATACATATAGTATTTATCACTGTAGTTTCAGATAGACATATTGAATTATATTTTATGATATTTGCTAACTGTAGACTTCAGAGCCAGATTATTTGAAGAACCTGGTGTCCTCTTCAACATCAAGATGGACTGACCCCTTACATGATAATTACCTTTTTCCTGAATAACTAAAATGATAATTTCATGTTAATTGGAGGGAAGATATAGCAAAATTTGTTCTTCTGTGCAATCTTGATGAAATTATAATTTCACAAAGATTCAATCGTTTCTGGACCAAAAAATAAAAATGGTCCTGAAACAGGAAACTGCACGCCCACTCAAGATTTTTCTGACTCCCAGGATGGTGAAATTAATAAATCTAAATTCTGAAGGGAAACTAACTTTCTGCCTCTCTTATGTATACAAACAAACATTCCTCCCCACCCCCTCAGCCCCTGAACTACATGGGAAACTTGGAATTTGAAAAACTTGAAAAAAGTCAGGAATAACTCAGGGAATGCTGTATATTGCACCAGGAGGTAAATTTATTTGGATATGTTTTGGACAATTTAACTAAACTTCGGACAATTAGCTTTGTGACAATTCTTCAATATAATTAGCATCTATAATTACACGATGCAATGCCGAAATATGGAAATAATATGGACATAATCTGTCATGCAATAATTGTTAATGGTTTGTTGAGAAACAAATCAATTTCCATTCCCATGCATGTAATGTCATGAATTCTATATTCTGACTTGATCAATAATTTGACAAGCAGCAAAAACAAACTGTTTATGGATACAAAGAATATGATGACGTCAATTGTTGAGAGTGCTTTGAGATGCAGCACATTAGCTGAGAGTTGATGTAATATGATAAATGTATGTAGTGTCAGTTACCACTTGACTACGTGTATTTCCAAGTACAGGGGACCCCAGCACGTACGACCACATGTGGGAATCGCTCTAGGTCTTAATGTTGAGGTGGTCTTAATTATTTTGCATCGAGCACATGAATTAATTGGTGATTTGAATGATTGAAACATGGAGTATGCTCATATGAAGGTTGCACATGTGCTTAGGGGAGGCCTCTGATTGACTAGAAACGGTCGCGGACCTGAGAGGTGACAGGCGCGGACTTCAGAGAAGACACGTCATTTTCTACGCAAATCAGGTCAGAGGTCATCCTGGGTAGCTGGTGTGTGTTTACGGTGTATTTCATTAAATAAAATTGTCCTTCAATAATTTGCACCATCTTAATTATCCACCATATTGTGTCAAGCAACCTTTTTAAACTTGGTTATGTTACTAGAAAAGTGGAACCTTCGGAACATCAACATTAAAACGAGCCTTAAGTGATCACAATTGTGTCGTTCCACTGTACCATGTGAAAGAACACAATGCAGAGATTCTAATTCTATAGTCAGGTCATTTACATAAACATTAAATAGAAAAGGAGACAAAACACCCCCTTGTCTCACACGTATAAGTAATAGTTAACTCCACATAAGGCTTAATTACCTATTTGTTTTATTATTTGATTGGTTACTGGTCCTATTACGCAAGAAAAGTACAGTTTGCACTTAGGAAGGATATAAATATAACATTTTCGTTGGTTATATCCTTCTAAGAACAATAAGAAATATTTCATGATGGAGTATAAATAGCTAAAACTGTCTAGGCCTTCTACAGCCTTTGCATATAAGGTAAAGTCTCACGGCCTATTAAATATATTTAACTATAAATAAACCAAGCTTTAAGTTAGTAACCAAACCTTATATTATTATCAACTATGTATCAGATAGATTTTGGGTTGTTTTGGGCTTAATTTAGTATTAAAATCACTGGATCCTGGGTTCGAATCCAGTCCACGTTGGAAGGTTGCTTCATCATTCGCCTCATTGTCGTGGCACCTGCCTGTCCTAATTAGCCCTATCTGGTGCAGAAATACAAGACGTAAAGCCCTAATCACCCACCAACCACCTAGTATCGATCCTTCCTCCAGTTTAATTCCACATCACAGTTTCATTATTAGACATTATAGGTACCTAAAAATAGTGTACATATATGGCCTATAAATATTAAATGAGTCTAGTCAACCTTCAGTCTCCACATATATGCCACATCTATCAATGTTTGGAAATCATAATTGCTGCCCTTATTAAATGTCAATGCTGTCCTTATCAATGGTCTCATATGGTAAATGATTTGATGCGATCTTAATTGGCACGAGAACCTAGTAATATATGTCAAATATTAAGGGATGTAAAAAGCATAATTATTGGCAAGAATAAAAGACTTATGATCAATAATGGCTTGGGCAGTCAAACAACCAGTTGTTATTTTATTGTTAATGGTTAATGTCAGTGCTTTATATTATTATTATGATGTATGGTAACAAGAAATTAAAATGTTATATGACTTATGATACTTTAGTGTTGTCCATTTGTCAGAGTTACTTTAAAAAACTATGCGAGATATGGTGCCAATGACTGATGGTTGATTGAAAAATTAATGTAAAGACTTATAGAAACTGACAACTGAACAATGTAGTACAGATATATCTCATGACTTTGTGATGATTTGTTGTTATATGGTATACATTTATGAAAGTCACATTGTGTATGAAAAGTAATAACTCATATAACTTATATGAAGCTAATGAAATTCTACCTTTCTCAATATCAGGATAATTGTAATGTAGAAAACTGTTACACATGCAATAGGTAAAATCATCCAATTTTATCTATTTGTCAAACCTTCTTCCTTCATAAATTTAGAATTAAGGACCCAGGCAACCTACATAATATTATTATATTTTTTTGGTATATTGAAATCTTGTATTTCAAATATGACTGTAATTGACGAAAAATTTAATAAATTCAAATATAATATTAATAATTGACATAAATATGACTTACAACCAATGACATCATACCCTTCCAATTCCTTACACACATTCTCTTGTCTTTGAACCAGTATAAAATTAACTTCGACTTTTTGTCCTCACATACATACACAGCACCAATCATCAATACATTTGTATCAACAAACAATCAATTAAATTCCACTTACTGTTTATTGTTAGTTAATCCAGTAATCGAGTAACTGCTTCAGATGTCAACAAAATGGCCATTCTGAGAGTGCTTGAGTACAAAGCTGTTTGGCCAGTGTGAATATTTCATCAGCATTAAATGACAGAGAAAGCCTTATACCATGTGTGTCAATGGCTGTTTCTTGTGCAGTGTTCTCATCATCACTGGGAGCCTGATGGTTGTTGTGGAGCCAAACAAATGATCCTCTAGCTGCCAAGAGAATTATTGCTGATCCTCGCGCCCTCTGCTGTTAAGTCACGCAACTACTGGTGCTTGTTTGAGGTGAGAGGCTGCACAGTCCTCACAAGTGCTAAACTAAACAAAATGATTTAGAATAAAACAATATTTATATATATATATATGTTATATAGGAAAAGTTTTATACAAAACTGAGGAAAAGACAATTAAATGGGCCGAAGTTTTTTAACTGCTTCAGTTCCAAGGTCCTCAGTTCTATACCCAACCTTGGAGGATGATTGCATGAGACGCAAAACTGTAGGTGCCTTGTACTCAGTGTCTATGCTGAGGCAAGTAGACCTCACACATGGGATAAATGTGTAACGTGGTGTGGACTGCCGGCCTTACCATCTCATCATTGTGTCTGCCTCTGACAGCTGGTCATATGAGCTTAGCATATAAGCTGGCCTAGCTGCAGACCAGTAGCATTGAGTCATTGAGACCAAAGAGGTAATACAATTTGTATTACATGGTGTGGACTCCAAGCCTGACCTCACATTACAATGATTATATCTGCTTCTGGTCTCTGGTAAGCTTCAAACCAGGCATTGTCTACCCATCACAGTTCAGGCTGTGCTTGGCATAATCGCTCTCATCTTCTGCCTGATGGAACCAGCTGTCTCTCTATTACATGTATCCCCAGCCTGGATAGACGCAAATAACACTTACAGTTTGTCTCAACGTGTATGTACTGTGGGATACACTTGTAGGAAGTACCGCTGCCTGTTTTTGTAAATGATTTGCAGTAATGTAATTTAGAATGTGTTGGATTGTTGAGGCTCAGAGCAGACCTTTAGTCCCCATGCTCAAATTGAGATTTTTCATGGAGCATCATAAAATTCTGCAATCTCAGACCATGAAATATTTAAGCGAACTATTAAAAGGAGCAGAAGAAAAGGTTGTTAGTTTTTGTGCCATCAAGAGGCCTGTCTTTACAGCCAATTTCATAGCATTGGAAACAAACCTCATAGAATTGGAAGCTAAACTCAAGAGGAGGTCATGTGAGTCCAGGAATCTAATTGGCTGAGGGATTGCTTTAACCAATAGTCCTGAATTCACATGACGTCATCTGGAGTTTAGCTTCCAATTCCAAGAGATTGGTTTCCAACTGAATTTGGCTGTAAACTGATAAGTTGTGGGGACCATGGCATGGAGAAACTGAGCAGATCCTCTGCAACTTTTTGCTTCACCCCACAGAGGTGTAAATGGGTTCTTGGCTGCAAGCAGTTATGGTGATTGTAGAGTGGGTAGCCCTCTGCAGGTAATTCTCTGTTATGAGCCATATGGAGAATTGAGAAAGGCTCATGCTTGAAAAGGACAGCCAGGAGAGATTTTAAATAGTCGACTGGGTTGTGTCATGTAATTGAAGACTGCATACATTTAGCCTATATTTGTTGTGAGATAAGTTACGTCTTAATTGAGGTAAGTTGGAGGGAATCTTCCAGCTGAGTTTGGGGGGTCAGCACCGAATTATGTGAAAACACTCCCATCCCATCTTTACCATTCAAAGACAAGTTGTGTGGAATTTCACCTAGCTGCACTTACTTGTTAGTTATTTAAGTAAAAATGGAGAAATTGTTGCATTTTCGGCTAAAATTTTAAGCATGAAATTTCATTGCCTTAGAGGTATTGAAGAGTCAGAGATTCGAGATTCAAGATTCAAGATAATTTTATTTCCAAGTCATAAAGTGGTTACAGTAATGGGCAATGGAGCAAAATTTCCCTCCCTCAACACACTTTCCCATTTATATATTCTGATTCTAATGGCCTCAAATAGAGGGGTTTTTTTTTTATGATTTAAGCTTAGGTGTTTCCATCTCCAGGTGTTCACCACAATTCTGATAACATCAGAAAACAACATGTAAATAAATAATTGGCCATTATGACCTTGAAAATACTGAAAATTAAAATATTAATTTCACAGAAACTATTTAAGATTATATTATTTTTTCACTGCCAAATGCAGTAGCCCAAGTATGACAGTATTAAAATGTTGAGATCACAGATGGGTTCATAGTTCACTAGTCTTAATAGCAAGGACGCTTTTTTTAACAGTGAAGCAGCAGAATCCTGTATTTATAGGAAATCAATCCAAGAAAACACCAGTTTCCTTTTGATGCCTTCCTTTTTGTGTAAATCAACCCTGAAGGACCGTGAGAGTCAAACATTTTGGATGAAAAAAATATCACTGGGACTCCTTGGATACCCTGGTAGCTATGGCAACAGCCAATCAGTTTCGAGTGATCGATTGTGTCAGTTTCTCAGGATCAATCTGACTGATCAATTGGTAGATATCTGCTGCAATCATAAGATCAATATCATCCCCATGTGGTCTGTGCATTATAGTCATTTCAAAGTTAATTCCTTTTATTGTCTCCTTTTAGTGTGGTCATTCATTGAAAGGAAGATCTTTATGGTTCATTAAATAGTAATCATTGAACAAATTGCAACAGAACCCTATCTTTAAGAGCATTTACAATTAAGACTGCCTCAGAATTAATTCCGTGTCACTCTCTTTGAGTCTGGAAGGTAGAATAGATTTAAAATAAAATAAAAAGTCTATGATATGATTATTATTTGGAATAAGGCCTACTTGAAATTGTAGACAATGCATGATGCCCATTTGTTAGATTAAAGCAAGATGCTAAAATAAAGTAGGAAAATTTACCAAATAAAGAAACTGAATAGAAATAGATTCTAAAATTACTTGTAGGATGGTAGTCAATTGAGTAAGTTGTCGGCATTACAATAGTTTAGTGAATTACACACAGAATAGAAATAGATTCTAGATATAATAGAATTACTTGCAGGATGGTAGTCAAAATCGAGTTTGTTTTTGGCATTACAATAGTTTAGTGAATTACACACAGAATAGAAATAGATTCTAGATATAATAGAATTACTTGCAGGATGGTAGTCAAAATCGAGTTTGTTTTTGGCATTACAACAGTTTAGTGAAATACACACAGAATAGAAATAGATTCTAGATATAATAGAATTAATTGCAGGATGGTAGTCAGAAATGAGTTTGTTGTCGGCATTACAATAGTTTAGTGAATTACACACAGAATAGAAATAGATTCTAGATATAATAGAATTACTTGCAGGATGGTAGTCAAAATCGAGTTTGTTTTTGGCATTACAATAGTTTAGTGAATTACACACAGAATAGAAATAGATTCTAGATATAATAGAATTACTTGCAGGATGGTAGTCAAAATCGAGTTTGTTTTTGGCATTACAACAGTTTAGTGAAATACACACAGAATAGAAATAGATTCTAGATATAATAGAATTAATTGCAGGATGGTAGTCAGAAATGAGTTTGTTGTCGGCATTACAATAGTTTAGTGAATTACACACAGAATAGAAATAGATTCTATAGAATTACTTGCAGGATGGTAGTCAGAAATGAGTTTGTTTTTGGCATTACAACAGTTTAGTGAATTACACACAGAATAGAAATAGATTCTAGATATAATAGAATTAATTGCAGGATGGTAGTCAGAAATGAGTTTGTTGTCGGCATTACAATAGTTTAGTGAATTACACACAGAATAGAAATAGATTCTAGATATAATAGAATTACTTGCAGGATGGTAGTCAAAATCGAGTTTGTTTTTGGCATTACAATAGTTTAGTGAATTACACACAGAATAGAAATAGATTCTATAGAATTACTTGCAGGATGGTAGTCAGAAATGAGTTTGTTTTTGGCATTACAATAGTTTAGTGAATTACACACAGAATAGAAATAGATTCTAGATATAATAGAATTACTTGCAGGATGGTAGTCAAAATCGAGTTTGTTTTTGGCATTACAATAGTTTAGTGAATTACACACAGAATAGAAATAGATTCTATAGAATTAATTGCAGGATGGTAGTCAGAAATGAGTTTGTTTTTGGCATTACAATAGTTTAGTGAATTACACACAGAATAGAAATAGATTCTATAGATTTACTTGCAGGATGGTAGTCAGAAATAAGTTTGTTTTTGGCATAACAACAGTTTAGTGAATTACACACAGAATAGAAATAGATTCTAGATATAATAGAATTAATTGTAGGATGGTAGTCAAAATTCAGTTAGTTGTTGGCATTACAACCGAATAGAAATAGATTCCATAGAATTACTTGCAGGATGGTAGTCAAAATTTAGTTCATTTTTGGCATTACAACCTATAGCGAATTGCACACAGAAAATTGCAGGATGGCAGTCAAAATTGAGTGAGTTATTTGGCATTACAACAGTTTAGTGAATTACACACAGAATAGAAATAGATTCTAGATATAATAGAATTAATTGTAGGATGGTAGTCAAAATTCAGTTAGTTGTTGGCATTACAACCGAATAGAAATAGATTCCATAGAATTACTTGCAGGATGGTAGTCAAAATTTAGTTCATTTTTGGCATTACAACCTATAGCGAATTGCACACAGAAAATTGCAGGATGGCAGTCAAAATTGAGTGAGTTATTTGGCATTACAACAGTTTAGCGAATTGCACACAGAATAGAAATAGATTCCATAGAATTACTTGCAGGATGGTAGTCAAAATTTAGTTCATTTTTGGCATTACAACCTATAGCGAATTGCACACAGAAAATTGCAGGATGGCAGTCAAAATTGAGTGAGTTATTTGGCATTACAACAGTTTAGTGAATTACACACAGAATAGAAATAGATTCTATAGAATTACTTGCAGGATGGTAGTCAGAAATGAGTTTGTTTTTGGCATTACAACAGTTTAGTGAATTACACACAGAATAGAAATAGATTCTAGATATAATAGAATTAATTGTAGGATGGTAGTCAAAATTGAGTGAGTTATTTGGCATTACAATAGTTTAGCGAATTACACACAGAATAGAAATAGATTCTATAGAATTACTTGCAGGATGGTAGTCAGAAATGAGTTTGTTTTTGGCATTACAATAGTTTAGTGAATTACACACAGAATAGAAATAGATTCTATAGAATTACTTGCAGGATGGTAGTCAGAAATGAGTTTGTTTTTGGCATTACAACAGTTTAGTGAATTACACACAGAATAGAAATAGATTCTAGATATAATAGAATTAATTGTAGGATGGTAGTCAAAATTCAGTTAGTTGTTGGCATTACAACCGAATAGAAATAGATTCCATAGAATTACTTGCAGGATGGTAGTCAAAATTTAGTTAATTTTTGGCATTACAACCTATAGCGAATTGCACACAGAAAATTGCAGGATGGCGGTCAAAATTGAGTGAGTTATTTGGCATTACAATAGTTTAGCGAATTGCACACAGAATAGAAATAGATTCCATAGAATTACTTGCAGGATGGTAGTCAAAATTTAGTTCATTTTTGGCATTACAACCTATAGCGAATTGCACACAGAAAATTGCAGGATGGCAGTCAAAATTGAGTGAGTTATTTGGCATTACAACAGTTTAGTGAATTACACACAGAATAGAAATAGATTCTAGATATAATAGAATTACTTGCAGGATGGTAGTCAGAAATTAGTTTGTTTTTGGCATAACAACAGTTTAGTGAATTACACACAGAATAGAAATAGATTCTAGATATAATAGAATTAATTGTAGGATGGTAGTCAAAATTCAGTTAGTTGTTGGCATTACAACCGAATAGAAATAGATTCTATAGAATTACTTGCAGGATGGTAGTCAAAATTTAGTTCATTTTTGGCATTACAACCTATAGCGAATTGCACACAGAAAATTGCAGGATGGCAGTCAAAATTGAGTGAGTTATTTGGCATTACAATAGTTAAGTGAATTGCACACAGAATAGAAATAGATTCTATAGAATTACTTGCATGATGGTAGTCAGGATTGAGTTTGTTTTTGGCATTACAATAGTTTAGTGAATTACACACAGAATATAAATAGATTCTAGATATAATAGAATTAATTGTAGGATGGTAGTCAAAATTGAGTTCGTTTTGGCATTACAACCATTTAGTGAATTGCAAACAAAATAGAAATAGATTCTATAGAATTACTTGCAGGATGGCAGTCAAAATTCAGTTAGTTGTTGGCATTACAATAGTTTAGTGAATTGCACACAGAATAGAATAGATTCTATAAAATTACTTGCAGGATGCTAGTCAAATTTGAGTGAGTTATTTGGCATTACAATAGTTTAGTGAATTGCACACAGAATAGAATAGATTCTATAGAATTACTTGTAGAATGCTAGTCAAAATTGAGTGAGTTATTTGGCATTACAATAGTTTAGTGAATTGCACACAGAATAGAATAGATTCTATAGAATTACTTGCAGGATGCTGGTCAAAATTGAGTTTGTTTTTGGCATAACAACAGTTAAACTGCACACATAATAGAAATAGATTCTAGATATAATAGAATTCCTTGCGGGATGGTTGTTAAAATTGAGTATGTTTTTGGCATTACAATAGTTTAGTGAATTACACACAGAATAGAAATAGATTCTATAGAATCACTTGCAGGATGGTAGTCAAAATTGAGTTTTTTTTTTACATTGAAATAGTTCAGTGCTTGGAGGATGGTAGTCAAAATTGAGGAAGTTATCGCCTACACACATGATGCAAAATAGTTTTGTATAAGAACAAGTTTTTTTTCCTTTTTTCTTCTTTTATTAGTCTACATTCCTAAGAATTGATACTAAGAACGAGTTATTGATTGGTTGGTAGTAAGCCTAAGTTATTGAAATATGATTTCAATATATATATATGGCATTTTAGTGACCGCAGAGCATCATAAAAAATAAAATACAAGGATAAAAATAAAAATATACATATATATAATGATTAAGTAAAATAAAAGAACAATCTACATGATTAACTTATAATTTAGTTACATATTAAAAACATCTATATGATAATTATGTAAAACTATAAGCATATAAAATAAAACAAGGCACCATCAGGGCAATTAGCAGGAATCAATGCACCATAGAAGATTAATACTGAATACAAATAAGCAGCAGGAGTGGGTATTTACATATGTACAGATTTTATATCCAGTTATATTGTCTATTTTAGGAACTATATATAATAATAATAACAGTAAAAACAATTACATGAGCATACCAATATATGTACAAATCCTTATTTGGAGCAGCAATAAATTAAATAAACAAGCCTATCAACATCCAAATATATTTACAAACAAACAATCAAGCATGCACCATGCAACCACAAATCAAACCATGCGAGTCCGCATGTCCAGTGCCTACAGCTACCCATGACCATGTGGTGAACTTTATGAATGAAAATGTACATTAAACGATATTATCAGTTTTTAGGATTATGTTTAAGAATTTACCTAATGCATAAATCATTTCTGAGTTTTTATTAATCATTATTTTTAAAAGTTGTTCTTTGGGGTGAAAGATAGTGAAGTCTTCAATATGTGTTTATAAGCTGCTTGGTAGAGATCCATTCTAGCCGTTTCCCAATTTCTACAATTATCAAACAATGAAACTCATCTTTAGTGTCATTTGTGTCGCATCTTTTACAAATGCGCTCTTCAGCTACTACATAAGGTCTCTTGTGTCTACTTATAATTCTATATGGAGATTATGAGAACTCAGTCTAAATCTGGCTATACTACGATAAAGATACTTAGGTTGGTTGTAATTTAAATAAGATTCTAGACACAGTTCCTTCTGAAAGAGTTTGTAAGTTCTAAGCTTAGGATTTTTACATTGTCATTAATATCCGTTAACATCTTGCTTTGTGCATGTTCATACAACTTAGTGATAATTGAAGCTGGGATTTCATCATCATTAATATTTAAGCTATCTGTAACCTGATGCATCTTATTAAGCCAGCATGGCTGATTGTTGCGATGAAAGGATACTTGAACATCATAGCATTTGCGTAATAATAAGGGGCAATTTTCAGATTTTAACCTATCCCAGTATTTAATAGCAGAAGCTTGCTGTCTATATATCAATGGGAATCTGCCCGTATCTGCTAGTACAGCAACAGATGATGTTTGGTTTCTCACACCTAATAGGTTCTTAAAGAATTTGAGCTGTATTCTTTCCAATACGTCTATCTCTTTATTTGGAAACCAGATTTCACTATTATAGTCCAAAATTGGCAAAATGTGTTTATCAAACATTTTAAGGGTGGAAGGTAGCCTACATTTGATTTAATTCTTTCTTTAAGAGCATGCATGGCTCTTTGCGATTGTGTGACCAGAGGATCATACATCATATTATGTGTCTTCAAAGAATTACTAATGACGTGCCCCAAATATTTATATGAGTCAACTATCTCTAAATTCTCACCATCAATGTTCTAATGGAAGTGTAGGTGCTATGGATTAGGTGTTGGACTAGTACACACATTGTGCATTCAAACCCAGCCACGACATAGAGGAACTGAGCAACTGCTGCACTCCAGCCAGGTAGGTGGCTATAAGCAGCTATTGTAGAGAGCTTGGACTCTGTGCTTAGTCACTAAATTTTACTACAGCTGCCTGGCTGTATGCATACTCCTCAGGGAGTTGAGAAAGGCTCATGCTTGAACAGGCCTGCCCAGGGTGTAAAGGTAAAGTGGTAGAGACTGTTTGAGCAGTGAAACAGCCAGTAAACTAATTTATTTACATGCTGTCAGTTACCTGGACAGGAGTGTTTGGTCAATTCAGAAAATATCTTGCCAAGGCCATAGCCCTTGCCAATATAATTATGCATATTTTTTTTAATATTTGCAGCCAAATCCCAAACAGATCAGAGCATCAAGCAGTCAGGGTAGGGTGAAGTTAATTTCTTTCAGGTCATGGAGTTTAGTTGGTCAACGTAAAATATATTTAGCAATGGTATACATTTCTTTGAAAAGGTCTCTTTAGTTCTTGACCCACAGAAAATATTGGTCCCTAACAGACAAGGGGCCCAGTAGCAGAAATAAGAGACCTCATCTTGCGTCTCTTACGTCTGTTTATCACAATGGGGTATGTTCAACGGATCATAAATTTAGCCACATCTGACACCAGGAAGCTGTCAACGGAAAGTCTATACAAAATTAGCCATCCAATGGCCAGTGTCTTAAAGTCGCACTGGCCCATGACGCTCAAGAATCTCATACTCAAAGTGAAACTAAATTTGTCATATATGCACATGCAAAGTTTTCAGAGCCACGTGACCTACCAGGTGAGCACGGACATAAAAGCCACAGGCTTCGCCCTCAGTTTATATAGCTGCACAGGTGCCATGGTCTAGTGGTAAGGGGTTGAACTCAACGTGCAAGGCTGTAGTTCAAACTCAGCCAGGCATGGAGGAACTGAGCAGATCTTCCTTAAACCACTGCTACACTCCACCCAAGGTATGCTATATATAGGCAAATGACGGTAATAGTGGATTTTCACGGAAGGTTCTCTCTATTTCCACTAGGTGGCTAAAACATAATACTGCAATTCTATTGGCTGAAAATGTTCCCGTCCTTGACTCTGATTGGCTGAAGCAAAGTGCATCCAAGCAGCAGTATTTTTAGTGCATTTTAATGTATATTTGACACTTTAACATTTAGTTGATTTTGTTATTTTTGAGAAAGTTATATTTATAGAATCAGTTATTACCTACTGTGTCTGAAAAGCAAAATTAGTAATAAGAGGAGAGGAAAGACTTATGTCTTGCTGAATTCAGGGCTGTTCAGTGAAAAGACTGCACTGACCCAAAACTGCCTTATTGGCTGCAGGTTGGATTAACTCTCCATGAAGTTCAGAAAGACTCATGCGTGAACAGGCCCACCAAGGGTGTAAATTGTGATGTGGGCAGAGCTTCATCAATATGGACTAATAAGAAACAAAACCCACATTAACATCACATTGCCAGAGCAATGCCCCAGGAATTAAGATTGACAACAACAAAAAGATGTTCAGAGGAGATAACTATATTTATCTTCAATCCATCAACAGATACATTTCAATGAGGTATTGGAAGCTCAAACAAGCGCTAAAACGGGTCAAAGCTAACGAGGCTAACAAAGCTAACCAGATCTCAGGTGTGAAGTTAATACTATTTAACAACTTAAAGACTAAAAACAGGTTAAAAATAATAATAAAAAGTAATACAATTTACCCTGCAGTTCATAATAAACACTTTTTTAAATATAATACTAAAATCGCCAAATCTAGTACAGTAGTTGAAACATGATTTGTCTTGTTAGTTTCATCGAGCCAAGGAGTGAAGAATTTTCTCCGCTTCCCGAACTCCACTTAAGTATGCTCCTGTGACACTTTGCGGAAACTGACGATTAGTCGCCTGAAAAATAAATAACATAAATCAGACAAGACCAGGTTCAGCAAGGTTACTGCAGTTTGTCTCCTCAGAGCCATTTGTAAACATGTTTTGATTGTGGGTGCCATATATTTTCTGAATTTAATAACTCCATTTTAAAATATTGACAATTTTTTTTGACGACCCCTGGAGTAAGTAGAATATGGAGTGTTGATTTATAGAGAAATTAAGGTGTTATGTCCCAATATCGTCATACACTCTCAGAAAAGAGATCCAACTTACTACAAGGACACTAAACTGTTCTCAAACAATTAAACAGATTCCTAACTGCAACAGATTAATACAGAGTGGCTGCAGCTTCCTTATATTTAAGACCTTGGCAAATTTACCTAAAGATGACCTTACAAAATACAAGTTATAAACCACAGAGCCAATATCAGAACAGCCAGGCTGACTTAAGTGGCTAATGTCTACACCTATTCAATCTGAGAATTAAACAATTGGGCTTGATTAATGTGTGATTATAAAGATCCAACATTTCTCTGTTTTTCTTTATTTTTCCAATTTCTCATTTGATATTAGATGAGAACTACATTTAAGACTTAGGCCTATTAAGAGCTCCTGCTACAAATTCAGATTTTTTTACAACTTTAAGTTATGACAAACTTTCAAGAATGCGAAGCCACCCTGTTATAAGAATTACAAAATACTAAATGCACTCACTTCACCAGCAAAGAACAGTCTGTCATCCACTTCCTCCGACAACTTATCATAGAGGTCAGCACTGGTCCCAACTCCAAGGTAACTGTAAGCCATTCCAGCATTCGGATTCTGAACCCAATGAGTTACGAAGGACTTGGTTGGAGGAGGGATAATCTGTGAAGAGGAAAACAACACTTCATCAAAAAGTTATCAAACAGAAGTGCTAATTCCCATCATTTTATGATTCACATTCAGGGAATTTTGTACGCCAGTGGAATTAAACCAACATCAGTGCTGTTCAAGGTTAACCTTTCACAATATATGTCAAGCCCACAATAATATATCACAATTAAAAAAAATCACAATGCCGTCACTAGCGATTGTGGTGATTATGTCCCCATCACAAAGGACATCGACTAACCATGACAATCCCATAATCCTTTGCAGATTGCTTATGCAAATGAAGAAGTTCCCAAACTGTGTATACTTATTCTGTGCCATTTAAAATGCTATTTCAATTTTATGATTTGGTTCAGTGATTTTTCACATAACGAGGTCACTCTAAACTGTATCTTTCTGTTTTAGGCAACAGTCCTGTCATCTGAGAAAATGAAAAACATTTTTTTCAGAAATTTAAGGAAGAAAGTCTCACCTCCTCAGGAAACATCTTTCTTAATTTCTCGCAACACAATTCCACAATTTCTGTGTCAGATTTGTCCTTTACTAAATCCACAGCTCCGCCGCTAATAAACGTCACTAGAACACACTCTTCTTGAGGGTTGGACTGAAATAAAATTACAAATACCGATTACATCTAATAAGGTGGCAGTAGCAGTCAATTGTAAATACCATCGAAGTATACCATCTCATGGTAATACATCATGCTAATTAATACATCATGCTAACACAATAGGTGTAGAGTAGTTGAAGTTAACGACATTTTTAACCTTAAGTCATTAACGTATGGACATAGTATGATTAACTTGTGTAGAGGAGAATACTAGATATAAAACAGACTGGTATATAGTTATACTTTCTCAGAAACCTTAAATTCATTACTGTATATTTTACAATTATATCATGAAGTATTTGTAAGATTTACCTTGGGTGAAAGATCATAAAAGACTGAAAACAAGCCCCTCTCTTCATGGCAAGCGGGAACGTGACCAAAGTAATCGGCATTTGGAACTTTTTTGTTCCAGAATCTCGATGGAAAAGCCAATGCCACCTGGTGAGAAACAGACATCACTAAAGAATTGCCAGTGTTTTTATGTTCTAATTTTTTTTAAATAAAGCTAAAATATTATAATAATAGATCTTTATTACATATAATTTTTATTGACAGTATTATATCAAATATGATATATTTGTCGCAAACATCAATACATTAAAATTCAACAGAAAATTTTAAATAAGATAAATAGAAATTCATTAAAAGAGAAAAAATCTATTTCAGCCACCAAGTGAAAGTTATTTACATAGTTGATTAATGTTAACTTCTTATCAGCAATTCTATGTACTATATAATATTGTTTTCCATACACATTTATACATGGAAGTAGAAGTAGGTAGATATATCATAAGCTCATCAACAAGCATCACATCACATAACAGTAGTAACCTAGGTGTATACATTATATTTTGTCCGAACACATTATGTCTACAGTTTCAAGCAGTTTATATACAGTTATTCTGGAAGATTTGTTCTAAAGTGTTATTAAGGTCACGTATTTAATTATTTAAAGATTCAGGATTTAACAGTGCAACCCTAGGAGAGGGATGATTGCAAACTTAGACATCAGCATTTAAAAGTAATCTACCTAGGACTCTCAGCAGCTCAGGCTCATTTGAAGTCATTATCCCTGTAAACTTTCCTATGTTATGTAATGTGTCAGGAGTTTTCAATATATTCCTGGCTATTTCATTTTAAGTTCTGTCGAAATAATGAATTGCTGGACACGTTTATTATCCCCATAGGGAAATTTCAGATGCATTTTACAGACACTGAAATTGAGATGTAATGACACTGAAATTGAAATTTGGCAGTAAGATGTTTCATACTATTGATAGTCTGATTGAATTTGGCACAAAGGAATTTAGTGTTATGTTAGTTTTAGCTGCAGAGGCCCTCAGTGGTCTTTTTGATGGAAGAAACTGGAAAACTATACCTGCAATGGCACCTGACAATTAAATTAAATTCGTAGCATAAAGGAGTTATCAATTATGCTGGGACTACCCACCTTTTCAACAGCTCCAGCCCCAACAGATCTTATGGCTTTTTGCTTAATTTTTGGCAAAGGAGGTTGGAATCGTATGCTGTTATTTTGTAGAACTTTCAATGGAACGGTAACGACGACCTTTGACCCCTTAAACTCATGACCTTCCGCGTCAACGACCTTGATCCTAGATTCAGAGTACTTGATTTCTTCAACCTGGAGAAACAAAAATCATCAGGGGTATGACAAAATACAAAGGCCCAGCATAAGATGAATATGCCATATTAATGTTGCACTCAATATTACACTAATGGCATTGAAATCACCACCTACAAAAATTCTATAAAACTTCACATAACCTTGATTTGTTACATAAGTAACCTTTTTGTCCACCTTTGAAAATCATTAAAACAGATCACATACATGATACCTAATATAAGTTATAGCTTATTATTAGTGGTGAAGTATGACCAAGTCTCAATACCATTAAGAGTGGAACTTCATATCAATTAAGATACGCCTGCAAAACGTCTTTGCTTACCTTGACATTCAATTTGATGTCCAATTTCTCAGCCAGTTTCCTAAGTATTGAGCTGTACCCTTCTTCCATAATTACATGAGGACCACAGAATTGAGAAAATACCTCATTGTGATCCCAGTTCAAGGCAGAGATCTAGAAAATAGTCAAAAGTAATAATTAGTCCCAAACGTCTGGAGGCACAAATTCCAAAAAACGATCGTATCAGCTCTAAAAATTATTGAATAATTTTGAAACAACATGCACTATAATGTTATCTGTAGATTTATTGCCTTGGTAACCCACCCTCGGGACAACCATTTAAAATCATGACAAACAATTTTCTATCAAAATTTAAAAAAAGTTAATATCATCAAGTAATACGGAATGGAAAATATTACAACATAATGAACATATATATAATAAGAGAAGTGCTGTTCTCGTGTGTACATGACATATCTTGTAGTTAAATAATAAAGCAGATAACTTGGAATAATGTTTCATAATCCCAGTCAAAATGATGCTATCACCAGCTATGTATTATTTTTCAAAAACATAATGATTACCAGGCTTAAGTCTTGTCCAAGAGCATATTCAAGATTGCTGTAATGAAACTGAATAATAGCTTCTTCATCCTGAAATATAAGAATTATAAATGGTAATTCATGTATGGGCCATTGTACATTGAAATTTTTAGTTATATAAACAATCAGAACTTCACTGTTCATAATTACTTGATAAAATTTCAACTTTTGAAACTTTTGACCACTGTAACCTGGTTCATAGGTTAATTACTAGAAAACAATTTCAATTTATTTTTATATATATATATGTAATGATTTGCCAACATTTTGGTACATGTACCCAAGACAATCCAACTCATGACATTAATGAAACCGTTCATGGTATCTTATAAATTTAAAGATCATAGAAACCAGTCATCAACAGTTAAATTTCTAATCAAAAAATGGTAACTCAACACTGGTGTACCAATGGTGGCGTGTCTACTTTCAAGACATTGATTTTTTTTAAAATTAAAATACAACTTACCTCCGTAAAAGTAATTCCTGATTCAGCAACAAAGTTGTTATGCATTTCTTCAAGCTTTTCTGTAAAATAAATTCCAAAAAATTAGATTTAAGTAACAAAATGTTAATAGGGCCTACTAATAAATTATCTGAAAATCATATCTCATAAATAATCCTGTAAATTAGGCCACATAACGTTGAAGACAATCTGACAATAGTCTTTTCACTGAGCAGCCCTGAGTTCAGCAAGACATTAAGTCCTTCCTCTCCCCTTATTACTCATTTTGCTTTTCAGACATAGAAGATAATCACTGACTTATTCAATAAATATAACTTTCTCAGAAAAATAACAAAAATCAACTAAATGATCAAGTGTCAAATATACATTAAAATGCACTAAAAATACTGCTGCTAGGATGCACTTTGCTTCAGCCAATCACAGCCAAGGGCGGGAACTTTATAAGCCAATAGAATTGCAATATTCTGTCATAGCCACCTGGTGGAAATATAGAGAACCTTCCGTGAAAATCCACTATTACAAGGATGTCATTAGCGATTAAGGTGGTTATGACATCACTACCACCTGGAATGCCATCCACTAACCCTGACAATCCCATAATCCTTTGCAGATAGCTTATATATAAATGCAAATGAGGAAGTTTCCGATCTGTTTATACTTAAACTATGATTAAACCTATTTGATAATGGAACATTTTAGAGCTGACAGGGGGAGCTCCATGTCAGTCCTTACAACCTTTGTTTGATGATGTAATTCTGTTTTGGTCCATTGGTGACGTCACTAAGGTGTTGAGGACTGGCATACAGCTAGCTCCCCCTGTTGACAGAAAAAATCCCCCACTTGTGCAACTTACCTAACAAGCTCACATCATGGGTGAGACGCATTCCATCCCTCCACTCGGCAACACTTTCTAACATCTGGTCAAAATAGTAGTCGATTTTGTTGTCTACGGCCGGGGAGACAACTTGCCCACTCTCCATAATGAGAAGGCAACTTTCTCTCATGTCGCGAGTTTGAATATTCAACTGGAGAAGAAAGTGAGAAATGCAGGTAACAGCATGGCAAAACATTCAACAAAGTCCAAATTAATGAATGTCTGGATACTGAAACATAGGCTTGTGCATCCGTGAGAGAGGAGTGTGTTCAAAGAAATTTGTTACACACCGAAGTGTCGTGTCATTTTCAGAAATCATAACATTGCATAATCTGATGGCCTGCTATGGGCATCAAAAAATGAATTCAAATTTTAGTAACAGAAATATTCAGATGCCATCACTTTTGTTAAGCTTTCATCCAAGGCAATTGCAAGTGACCCTTCTGTATAGTTGGTCATATTTTATGCCTAGTCAGACAACTGCATAATTACTTTAAAGCAGGGTTCACAGACTTTGAAACTAAACTCCAGAGGATCTGCCACTCCCGGAGCATATTCGATTAAGTTACACAGGTTCCTCGAGTGACGAGAGTTTTAATCCGAACACAGGCATGAGTTGGCCGGAACGAGAAGTCACATGGGACAATTTACTCAACCCCCGTACTCTCCACTTTTGCCGGAGTAAACCGAAACGAAATATAGTACAACCAGTTTCTTTCAATAGCTCCCCAGGCCCCTGGTGTTTATTAATAAACACTCGCACTGGTCACTCGTCACGTTTCTTTAGAGCAAAGAAGCTGCAAGTGTATCCTGCATTGGCATGCATGTGCCAAGTTACACTTGTGTCACGAGAATTTCTATATCGAATTCACTCCCATTGGCTGAGGGTCTGCCTTGCCTTAGCCAATTAAGACTCCCTCATCCACATGACGTCCTCTAGAGTTTCCAAGCCGATGAGTAGCTGTAAAATAGTTCACGAAAATTACCTGTTGACACATAACAGCAAACGGATTGTTCAAACAGCCATTCAGAAGTTGTGCCCCTCGACCTATGACTGTTCCTGCAAATGTGTCATCCCACACGCGACCACCAATACGCGACTGAGCTTCCAGTATTGTTACCTGAAGTTATGAAAGACAAGCATGATCATGTCATCATCACATTCGCCTCAGGCAGTTGCCTTACATCCATTATGCCTTAAATTTGAAGGTCTGAGATAATAAGAAATCTTTGTACAAATTATCTATTATTGAAGACAACATTGGACCTTTTCCAGTTGGGGCTGTTCCATTTAAAAACCCTGGGGGTTGGACAGGAAAATTTTCAGACACCATGCTTTGTTTTTTGACAAGCATCCCCTATTTATTCTACATTAAGATATTAAGAAAATACTAGTCAACCTGCTAGTCAACCCCCTCCCCCTCCCCTCTTTTTCTCTATGGGAGAAACCCCCCCCCCCTCCACCCCTGCTTTTTCAAAAACCCTCCTGTCCACCCCCCTCTTTTTAAAAAGGAACAGTATTCTGTACCATTAGTACATGCCTACCTTGATGCCAAATCTATGCAGTTGATGTGCCACACTGAGGCCTGCTGGTCCAGCTCCTATGACTAGTACATGCTCCTAAAATGTAATAGTTGAAAATACATTGTAAATGTTTCATTGACGTCATCTTGACATCAACAGCAAACACAGACTTAAATATATGCAATTGCAAATTGTATAATAACATTATTTCATGGGTACATTAGTCTCTCACTGTGAAATTATTTCACATAACAAAAAAATCACGTGGGACACAGGATTTTACCAGCAAAAAAATTAAATTGTCTGATGGCAGGCAATGTAAACATCTGTCAAATTGTCCACCAATTTTTAAAGAAGCTCATGGCCAATGTGTTGAGTGGGAGGGGAGGGGGGCCTAGCAGATTTTAATTGTATTTGATTGGTTAAAATGTCAATGATTGAAAGATATTGTAACATTTTTGTGGGAATAGTCTACAATGTAACCAATAATGGCCCAGACATTAACACTGTCTGAAATATTTTGCAGGAATTGCCCTTGACTTGACCTATCACCTTCATTTCTTATAATTATTATTAATAATCAGCGATTTACCTGAAATATACCAATTCAGTCAAAAAGTGGGAACTTGCAGAACTGCACTTCTAGAAATGATAGAAAGATGCAGTTTTCTGCTAACACTTCAAAATTATGCTTTGTGTACAACTATGCATCCTGTTTTGTTTCAATGTCCCAATGCTACTGAACCTGATGCTTACTTAGTTTATATGTCCACAACATTTTGAGCATTTACGCCATGGGTGGCATCTTTACTTGCCTCAGCATAGACAGGAAACACTCGATTTTCCAATATTTTTTTTCACGATATATGATTTTTTGTACCGAGGTTAATGTACTTGTCAAGTTCTGTCAAGACTAGGCACTCAAATGTCAGACATGAAATGATTTTGTGTCTGACACCATCGAAGAAAGATTTTGCAGACATGTTTCCTGCGACCACTCACCATTTTAGCAGCATTTGAGATGACCCGTAGTTGGTGAGGTGGTTTAACGAGACCATAATTAATCATTCCCTTCACGGTCAAATAACTCAAGATCTCCTCCAACAGATCTATACAATATATTCGTATCAATCCTCGGCAGATGATGTGGTGGGCACAGGTGCCTTTCGTCAGCCACTCCTTGACGTTCAAGTTCCAAAGAGACAGAGCTAAGTTGCGGAGGGTGAGGTAGATCTTTTGGGTTGATGGGGTGCTGAAAATACCACAAAAACCACACATGAATATCAACTAGAATGCACATGGGACGTGCTGAGCTCTGGCATGACTGCAGGGACACATTGACTTCAAGTTTTTCACCATCTAAATCTGATTTTGAGATATTTTAAGAACTCCTTTGTTTGCTAAATTGAAATTTACAAGTGTAGTAACTGACCAACTTATATTGCTGATAATTATTGTCAGTGAAATCACATAGTCTGAGGCCAGGAGTAAACTAGTTTTTTTTTCATTCTCAAACATATAACAAGACCAAATCAGGAAATTTTCCATATAAATTTATGCCTTTTCCTTAACCTTATACGACCTTGTTACATTTACCTTACATAATGAGGAAAAGCAGACCTCTCGTCATCATCCATCTTGTCTGCTGCTGTTGTTCCAGCGCGGAGAACACCCCCGGGAATGTGAAACGGGCGTAAAAAGTCACTGATACCTTCAACTGGAATATTACAACACACAAATAGGGGATTTTAACGGAAGGTTCTCTATATTTCCACTAGGTGGCTAAGACAGAATATTGCTATTCTATTGGCTGAAAAAGTTCCCACTCTTGGCTTTGATTGGCTGAAGCAAAGTGCATCCTAGCAGCAGTATTTTTAGTGCATTTTAATGTATATTTGACACTTGATCATTTAGTTGATTTTTGTTATTTTTCTGAGAAAGTTATATTTATGGAATCAGCTAGTTATTACCTACTCAGTCTGAAAAGCAAAAAGAGTAAGAAGAGGAGAGGAAAGACGTATGTCTTGCTGAATTCATGGCTGTTCAGTGAAAAGACTCTATTTGATAGCACTGGACGACAAATTGAAATGTTTTTGTGATTAGATGAAGATCACCAGTTCTTTTCAAAACAAAATCTTTGTTAGTTATCTGCAGAACATGACTATTTGCAATACGTTGGGTGAAAGTAACTATTTTTAGACTACTGCAAATTATTTTATTTAATTGCGATGTTACAAAATTAATATAATTGCGATTTTAAGAAATTATTTGTAATATGTAATATTATTCAATATATCTACTCACTTGAAGGATCCTGAAGTCCCTCGTCAAAATCACTGTCCACATCAGAATGCTTGTCATCTTCTAAGAATTTCCCTTCGTTTTCTTTGTTACTCTGTAAAGTTATAGCAGGCATTCATTGAGATATTTGGGGATCTGCAATAGCACAACAACCTGCATGGGCACACTTCTATATCTATGTCTCAATTTTACTGCGTCTACAGCTTAGTCAGCTTATATGACCAACTGCCAGAGGCAGACATAATGATGATATGATAAGGCTGCTTGGTGTCCACACCATATTACACATTCACCCCATGGGTGGGGTCTTTTACTCGCCTTAAGATAGATAGATAGATAGATATGGGAAGTGCAGCCCTCTAAGGCAAGTCTTTGCCACTATCAAGGATTGATTGATGAGGTGAGAGAGAGGAGGAGGCCACCCAGGTAACACATTTACCCCATGAGAGGGGTCTTGCTTCAGTACAGACTTAAGGCACATCCTTTTCAAAATGTGTCGTGTGATCGGTATCCAGCACTTTTAGAGTGCGCAGACCAGAGATCGAATCCAGGACCTTTAGCAAAGTTGGCCAATATGTGGAATTTGCATTAACCGTTATGCCAACCAGCTTCTTTTCTAAATAATTGTTTGTTTTGATTGTTTCCCTAGTCAGGCATTGTTTTCTATTAAACAGAACTCGCAAGAGGTTTGCAATCATGTTAAAAACTCAATTTTTAAAGGCTGATTTTTGTTCAATTTTCCTGAATAATTACAAGTCTGAAGAAAATTAAAATTTGAGTCATATATCATATTTAATAAATTATGACAAAGGCAACCTATGGAAGAGGTAACCAAATTTCGAAGACAAAACAATCCATCGTCATGACAACACAACTTACTGATATTCCTTTTGGTCGTTTGTAAGTGAACGCACTTAGTCCTACATCATCGGGCGGGTAGTTTACGAGAAACGGAGCGGCTGCAGATTCCGTTAAGATGAGTAACCCTGAAGAATCCGCAAACCAGTTCGGTTGTCTCACTAACTTAATCCTCTAGAACAAAAACATACAACAGGTTTCATAAGTCTTATTTTATATTAGTGAGGTATTTCACTTGTGTGATTGAACAAAGAAGATAATGACTTTCTCTGTTGAGTATATTTTTGGTTATTTTCTACTTACTTTTCTAACTTTTGTATTATATATCTTAATTGAATTTTTTTTAAATATTATCTTAATTGGCATGATTATTATTCTATTTTTCTTTCACTTTATTATGCCTGTAAACCAAATACGCCCTCTGGCATCCAGTATATAATGTATAAGTTTGTCTTAATCAGTACTGTATAATTAAGTCGTTAGCAATAAATTCAAATTCAAATTATTTTTTAATTCTCTCTTTTTGTTTCGCTTTGTTTTCAACTTGAGTACTATCACATAGACGGAAGACATAAATAATCTGATTATTTTTTTGGTGGTGTAGCTGCATATTATGAGATGTATATATTTAAAGAATATATTAAATACATCAACACCATTATTCTACTTCTTAACGAGCAGAAATCAGGTTATTTACCGGATCTTCTCGTTTGGAACATGGGTCCACTCCAGCCTGCAAAAAGAATCATCCAAAATTTATCTAATTTTTGCCGTTATATAATTGTGCAATGGGGTGAAAAAGTTACAGAGCCTACAGGTGGCACTACGACCATAGCATGTAAAAAGACAATATGATGAAATCACTAATAATTGTTACATGGATGACGTCACAGAATAGATGCATCATCAACCGATAGTTAATTGCTACCGTGTCAGTGACCTCTTGTGGTACTTTTTCTTCCCATTGGCAGGATGTGACATAACAATTTCATAATTAACTGAAATTACAAAATTATGCAAATATTTGGATTGTCAATCTATGGTTGTTATAATGATTTTCCATTCCCACTTAATAAAAGGTTTATTTAATTTTATGAAATCAAAATTTGGTCTAACCTTTCCTTTGAAAATTTTCTGACACGTAAAATTCTTGTTGAACTTGGCAGACACTTTCACGCCTCTTGGAACTTCCCGCCATTTTTGGCATTTGGAACACTGTGCCCAAAATGGAAGGATTTGGTCGATCATGAATATTCTTATGCTTCCATTCCGATTACTGTTCTTCTCCCATTTTGTTCGCCATTCTAAATAATTGTTGTTTCTTCCACCTTTGTTCCTTTAACAAGACAAATATTTTGATGAATTATGTGAATTAGAGTGCATGGTATCATCGGTACCCGTGATAAAGTTTACCGTGATAGCTTGCTGAGTCAGTCTGTTAATATCGTTCCTTCGATTCGCCATGACAGTGACAGGGTTGTTATCATCTAAGACTATAAATGCCAGGTGGCAGCACCATACAGTCAGGCTAAGTGTAAATAGACTAACATCATGGTAATCTGTGGATCACGATTGAATTATAAACTGACAACTGACTGAAAAGTGAAAAAATAAGTTTGTTCCAGGTCAGTTAGTATCTTTTTTTATTCTATTATGTACCTACCTCTCTGGTCTGTATACAAATTCGAAACATTTGTTGCAGTAGTGCTCCCCGTTGGAAATATGGTACCATCTGGCAGAGTCACCACTTCCTGCACATCTACAAAAGAATTTTAGAATTTACGGCAAAATTTTCGGAACAAAATTCCACAGGTACTGCTGGCAAGCCTACATAAGTTCATATATTTACAATCTGAACAACACAAAGTGACCCAATGATCCATTAACAGTTTGCAAAGCAAAAGTTCAGTAAATTCCAATTAATTATAAACGGTTACCCTTCAACTAATCCTGTGACACACTGCTTCGTTTCACATTTTATACATCCTCTTTGGTTTGACAACGGCTTTTTTGTTGGTGCATTTTTCCCAGTTTTTTTCTTCGTCATCTGAGCTTGTTTCAGGAGCTTTTTTCCTTTCAACTTCGCTGCACTTGAAGCCCCCACTTAGGTAACATGCCAAGAAAAAAGACATTAAACATGACACATGCACAAATGAAACTGATGTATGCAAAAATGAAATCAACTATTATTAAAATTAAGGTTCGATGCCCACACAAAGTCACAAGAGAGCAGTCAGCCAAATGTTGTGATAAATCAGTGGTTTGTATTACAAAGTTGAAATGTTTCGTTTGCTATTATAATCTTTACAACCTTAAAGGTAAATCACTAATGATAAAAGTTATAATCTGGGCTAAGGATTGGAGGCTCCTTATCATTTCTTATAATATATATATAATCTTTATTCATACACCATTGGTACAAAGTTTGAGTCATTTAATTATATCACATTTAAAAATTTACAATCGAAAAATTAATTAAATCATTGTAGGCAAAGAGTATATAAAAGTTCAATAATAATGAAACAACACAACTGAACACATTAACTCACTTTGCTTGGAAACTAAACTCCAGATGATTTCATGCGAATCAAAGACTCTCAATTGGTTGAGGAACTGCCATGGCCAATGGGAGTCCTGGATTCACATGACATCCACTGAGAGTTCAGTTTCCAAGTCTATGAAACCTGGTGTAATAACTGCAGCATGAAGACTGACTTGAGTCATAATTACTGCAATATCAATCAGGAAAACACCATTTTGCTATAATTTAAGCCCTTTATATTTACCTTTAGCCCGTCCGGATAGAGAACATCGTTGTTTTTTATTACCACCAGATGGCACCTCTTCACGCTTTCTCTTCCTGCCCTCTGGTGGAGACTGTTTGCCACCTGCTTTGGCATCCGTTTTACCCTTCCGTCGCTTTGGAGGAGTTAGTTTGTTTTTCTCTTTAAGTTTGGAGGTAGTAGGTGATTTTTTAAGGTCAGTTACGTCCTGAGAGATGAAATCTTCATACGACATCTCCATCACAGTGTCAGGTTGTTCGGAAGAAGCATCGTCTGACTGAAGAGCCAAAGAAATTGTTCCAATTTCACCATTAAAATCAATACTAACAGCACCATGTACATTGTCAATTTTATCACAAATATTTTCATTCAAATAGCCTTGGTAAGACTGTTCAACAAAATCCGGGTTAGCGTAAGAAACACTAGCAATTGAAGTGGCAGGCGAGGGTGCCAGAGTTATCTGTCCGATTTCACCCATGTGATGTTTCGCTTCCATAGTGACGCGTTCTTCTTCAGCAGCTATATCATCACACATGCCGTCGAAATTGCTCGACCATTCCGATGGGGGACGTCCATATAAACCTTGATCGTCCACCTCCTCTTTGATTTTCTTCAACAGATCGTCTCCCGATAAACGTCCTTCAGATCTCGCATCACGATCATCTTCACGTCTGCCCTTGACCTTATTCCCACTTTTGTCTTTCAATGCAGATTTCAGTTTCTTGCTAGCATTCGTTCTTCTAGCCATGTACGCTGCAAAAATTTCAGATCTTTTCTTCTTGCGAGGAGACACTCTTGTTGCTTCTTTTGGTACGTTCGTTGAAACTGGAGATCTTCTTTCTCCTTTCGTTGAGACTTTAATATCACCAGCATTTTTACAACCTACTTGCCTCTTGACATAATACTTCTTCTTCAAATAACTTGAAAACACATCACGATGTTTTCTTCTTTTTACTGGTTGACCTGAGGGTCTGCCGGACTCTCCCGTAGTTCTTACGAGTCGTCCTGTAGTTTTGACATGCTGTTCAGGCATTTTGACTAGTTGGTCCTTAGTTTTGACTGGCTGTAGAGCAGTTTTGACTTCATGTCCTTTGACTTTGACAGGTTTTTCTTTAGTTATGAGATGTTCTGCAGTATTGATTAACTGTCCTTTGGTTTTGACCAGCTGTACTTTAGTTTTGACTGGCTGACCCACAGATTTGACTGTTTGACCTTTGACATGAGGTTCTTGAGATTTCTTAGCCTTGTCAGTGGCTATCTTTGGTTTGGCAGGCAACACATCACATCGCTCTAGCATAATTTTCACCTTTGATCCATCAATTTTCGCTCTTTCGTTGGCGAGCGATTTAAGAGGAGAAAGACGGCAACTCTGTCTCGCACTGGCAAGATGTCTGTATTCAGCAGGATCCAGCTGCTGAATTTTAATCACTGGGTTCATATTCACTGACTTGATATACTTCGATGTTGTCTTGTGCAACTGTAACACCGACTGTGACGGCATTCCCACTTCGCTAATTGACCCACCTTCTCTTGCGCTACTAGCACCAGATTTGCTCTGTGCATCAGATCTTCCGCAGCTACCTCTATTTTCAAACCAATCACCCTGCAACATAATCTTGTTAGAAATCTCACCAACAAACCCATCACCGATAAGGTGCAACTACAGCTATCTCAGTGCATATAGGTTAATTTCCTATTACCCCAACGTAAAAATAACATGATAATTAACAAACAATTCCATACATCACATTAATCAAATTGGCACATGAAATCAAATTGCAATTTGACAAGATAGATAGATATGGAAAGTGCAACCCTCTAGGGAAACTTCTTGCCATTCCCGAGGGTTGATCGAAGATAGATAGATAGATAATATATAGATATATGGAAAGCAAAAGATATGGAAAGTGCTTCCCTCTACAGCACTAGGCCAATTTCTAGCCACTCCAGAGGGTTGATTGAAAAATATTACCAGTTAACTTTAATACTCTTTTATAAGTCTCATACCAACCTGTGCATTGCCGACAGCATTTGCAGAGCCTTCCCCTACAAAACCTTCTAACTTCTCCGTTGATTTCACACTGGATTCAGATTCCTGCAAAATTTTCTGCTTGTTTTCTCCCTCAGTAGTAAAACTGTCACCACAAGAGTACTTAGAAGTAGATTGTTTAGATATCTCTTTGATAGTTTCACTCAAAGATTCCATGACGACCTCTGGTGACCTTGTAATTTTGAAGGACACCTCCGCATCATCATCGTCCTCACCAACAGACGTTTTCATGGAAATGTCTAGCGTTTCATTCTGCCATTCAGCCTCATTGTGGATTTTTCCATCGTCAGGTGTTTTAACATCTTCAACACTTGCAATATTAGGCGTGATCGTGGATCTTGTTTTTTTAGTCTTTTGATTAACATTGCATGAAACTCGTCTCAATCCACCTCTACCTGACTTGGTAGCCTTTGGGCCAGGACTTTCTACAGCCCCTGACGCCGATGATTCAGGTTTAACCCGAGTTTTAGCTCCATCTGAGGAAGATTGGCTGTCCACACTGAGTCTCGCACTTGCTCTACGACTACCCACTTTTCCTGTGCTAAGTCTAGGAGTTGATCTCGTTAGTGAAACTTTTTCAGGTCCCGGAGGTCTTCGTTCTATGTGTTTACTGCTTCTTCTGTAAAGTAGGATAATAAAATGCATGTACATGAAGTTAGGTTTATAATATTTTATGTGAGAATGATTACTTCTCACATTGAGCAGGATTATGATTATCTATGAATACATTTACCACATCGTATTATAAAGTAGGTTGATTAGAATGATTTCCTCAAAACTGAGCATGATTAGGAATATATTTGCCAAAATGCGTTCATGAATTTAGGTCTAGAAAAATATTTTCTCAAAATTGAGTATAATTAGAATTTATTTTTACCTATTTAGTGGTGATTCAATAACAAAGTCAGGAGCCTCCTTTTTTGGAGTGCGTCGAACGGGACGGTCCATACTGTGGAGATGGAAAAAAATAAAATTGTATTACAAGTATTCCAATTCAAAATATTTTAAGAAACCCGACCAAACACTGGTAAATTTACACCTGCAATTTTAAAGAACATATATTATGATTGAAATAAAAAATGTTGAAAGAGCTTATTTTAAATGTAATAGAATGCACAAAAGACACTGCAACTGGTTTGAGATACATTCATAAGTTTTCGAATTCTTTCCGAGTTTGAAAATATAAACATCGCAGGACCAATCAAACTGGGTAGGCAAAAACCATGCAATCGTGCCCATATCTAGCAAGGCGCATAGCGTAGCTAAGCAGAGATGGCGTCTTGCTTTAGGAAGAAGATGGGCAGATCCATTTTAGAATCTTAAGATGAACCAAATTGTAGAGTCTAATTGATTGCCCTACCCTAGCTGCCTTTTACCCATCCCGATATCTTATAGCCACACAGGGCTATCATCTGCTATCGCCCTGCTCTAAATGAATCCTACAGAGGCTCATTGCTCATTGACTGTCATTATTATTTCACGGCCTCTCAGCTAATCAGAGTTATCAGAACTCAAATTTTCGAAACATGCCATATGGACATGCAAATGTCAGAGAAGAGTTGCAAGTTAACACCAATCATGAGTTTACTACAACATATTTACAATAAATTTACTAATAATAAATTTAGCATGCCTTGCAGTTTCATCAGCAAGCATATTGGCATTATTGCATCACTGTAAGTTCTGCAAATTGCTTCATTGCATAACCCCCATAACATGCATAACCCACTATCAAATCAGACACAAAATTTCATATTATGTACTCAAACACAATATATACCATTGAAGATAGATGATGAACTTAATGTCAATGTAGCATTGGCATCAATTGGCAAAAAACCGTGAAAATCAAGATTCCAGCAGTGACAGTTTGATATTTACGTGAAGGGCAATGCAAGTGCACTATACAACAAAGTCAGAGAGAAAAAAGTGCCATTCACAAGAGACTTTTCATCAGAAATTCATTACACCGATTTTGGCTTTCAGCTGTCAAACCGACCGATTAATCAACGCAGAGTTCACATATTTTTAACCGCGCTTTTTTGTGCCTAGTCTACCGAAAACTGAGTAAAACTTCAGAATAGAAGCTCAATCAAATGGCTACAGTACAATAGCACAAGGTTTCTTGCACCTAATTTCACACTTTTCGTGTCCTAACTTACTTCTTTTACGATGCATGCACAATTTTTCAACAAACTCGACCTCACAAAAATCTCAAAACAACTGGCCGGTAGTCGGAGGTGGGAAACATTCAACAGTGTGAAGAGTTCTACTGAGCACCCTTGGTGCCCATTGGGTAAACCCAACAGCCAGGGAGCGATTAGTTTCTCATAAGCGCGAGATACTTTATTTGCCTATAGAATTTAACAAATGTTGAACATATATGTATCAATTTCATTATAAATTTATAAATATGGAAATTTATAATGAAATTGATTATCGCCGTAGGGCCATATCAAATATAATTAGGTTATTAAACAACTGTTCAATAAATAAAATGATATTTATTTCATGATTTAACTGCAAATGGAGACTGGGCGGGGGGGGGGGGGGAGCAGATTATATACAACTGGACAGTATTTGTGATTTTATTTGCTATCTTTTGTACTTATATATAATATATATATATTATTTCGCCTTAATACTGAATGTTTAAGAGCAGGACTCTGTCCAGAAAACATCAAATTGTGGCAACTGGGACCTTAAATGCTAAGCTGTATATTATGTATAAAATAATGAGAACTTGTACATCAGATTTTTGTAGATGTAGTTTTAGATAGACGTAGTGAGTAGATATGTGACATATGTATCTTTTCTGATATGAAAAAGTGTCAATAAAAGCTATATATATATTATACATACATGTCGTATAATTTCGCTGTTTATCATCAATCTGCATGTACAGAGTAATTAAAATTTTGAGCGATATCCAAATCACTTGGCACATTCAAATGCATTATATTGAATAATTTAAAGTTCAGTTTGAGCTAACTTCTAAATCACAGCAAAACAACAATGAGGATACTTCCTTCCTACAGGTATTTTCTTCAATTTTTTTTTTATTGTCACATAATTTTTTAATGTACTATAATTAAGTTAGACAATTAGGCCTATTTTGATTACTAAAATTGTACATATATGTTTATATGAATATTATTTGAATAAATTACTTTAAAGTGGAAAACTTAATTGAGCACAGGATATGGCTCAGGACACTGTACATAATTATAATAAGCAAATTAACCAATACAACAGTTTAATTTATTTAATTATCAATTACTAAATTTATTTTAGGATGAGAAAGAGGTTGGAAACGTGTATATGTCCTGCAGTGTGGTCCGCAGTTCCTTACATAATAATCACACTGTTGTTCATGTGGAACCAGCTCAAGTGTGGCCCCTACGACTCAGTCATGAATTACAAGAAGGAAATCGAGCAAAGTATCAGTACTGATTGTAAGTGTGAAAGCCGAAAGTTAAATAACAGGAAGAGCTTCAATGTGGAAAATAAGATATATCCATTTACCTTATCATGCTTATTACAGGCACCAAATTACTATGTGAACAAAATTAAATCTACACAGATTTAAAAGAAAAAACAGATGAGAGAGAGAGAGAGAGAGAGAGAGAGAGAGAGAGATAAGGCAATATAATTCACTTTTTGTGTTCTCATGAATTCACATTTCATTTGAAGGTTCCATCCCAAATTTTGTTTTTCCTTCTCAATTCCTTTCATTTATATATAAAAAAAAAAGCATAATTGTGCAACCATTAGCATGATTAGGAAAAAGTTAACTAAAAACTGAGTATAAACATAGGGCTGCTATGCAGCAAGCCTCAGTGAACCCAGCTTAATATTGCCTCGATTTTCAGACACTACTTATTCGAGACCCGAGAATTCTGATGAGGACAGAGTGTTCTACAATCGAGTTCCAAAGTGTGGCAGTGGCGCCATGGTCAACGTTATCATGGGACTGTACAGAAAGAACAATTTCTTCATGTTCCGGTCACGCGACTATTACAGCTTGTCCATAAACGCTTCGGCCGAAAAAAAATTTGTGGAAAGTTACAAAACACTAAAAGCACCAAACGTGTATGATCGACATGTCCACTTCATTGATTTCACCAAGTAAGAAGTGTAACATATCATTCACATATAATTTACATATATATAATATTGTCTTTACTCTACCATATTTCTAATTATATGAACATCTGTCTTAAAAAGTCCTTTTTTTCTTGGGTGCCTGCTTAACACAGGTTGATTGTATATTTTTTTTCAAAATTGAAGTAGAAATTGCCTATAGATCCTTAGATCAACTGCAATGAATTAACACACCCATAAAAATCTCACAAACTAATTTTTAAAACATGAAGTTTTCCTGATTATTATATGATTTGATCTGACTTCAATCATCATTAAAATTATTATTAATGTTAATTGCCATGAATTGTTTTTGTCAAGGTATGGAATGAAACAGCCAATGTACATCAACATTATCCGGGACCCTCTGGACCTAATGTTATCTCTATACTACTTCGACCGATTTCAGCCGGGGCATATTCGAAACATGACGGAGCAGGACCGTTTAATGGTGATTATGTCTTTTAATTCTTCGGTGTCTCGATGCTGCTAGTGTCTTAGCCAGGTTATATGACCAGCTGTCAGAGGCAGACGTAATGATAAGATCAGGCTTGGAGTCCACACCATGGTATTCATTTACCCCATGGATGGGATATTTTATGTTATTTGTCTCAGCATATACACAATGTAATGTTCATGGACACCGCGTAACATTCATTACTTATCATCCTCATGTACCATGGTGAGTTTACAGACCTATACATGTACAATATATCCAACATGAGAGTACACCCATTAATTAGCTTTGGGCAATGTATACTTGATCATAACTTCAGCAGGTATATTTTAATAGAATTCACTCATGGCTAACGCCACTCACAAATCCTGGCCAATCTGTCCACTAAAAATACCACATATCCATTGGGTTTTATTATAATTCTATTCTCTTGCAGTAAGTGTATTAATTTAGGTTTTTATGTCTAATTTTATGCGAAACAATTTTTTTATTTTTTTTTCTCAGACTTTCGATGATTGTGTCAAAACAGATCACTGGCATTGCACTGACCCTGTTGAGTTTTACAAAATCATTCCTTATTTTTGCGGGCAAGCTGATTTTTGCACGTAAGTATCATCAAAAACGGCTATATTGAAAATTACCCAGTTGGTCTATGAAATATGGAATTTTCCACATGAATCTATATCGGTCTCAAATCAATCAATTAATCAATCCCTATTTTCTTCTAGAACACCAGGAAAAAAATCACTCGCTCTGGCCATGAAGAATGTCCAAAAATATTTCTGGTTTGTTGGCCTCCATGAAGATTTCTTAGGATCCCTCGAAGGATTGGAGTTAATACTGCCGCGATTCTTCAAGGGAGCATCACAAGTTTACGCAGTGAAAAGTATGTTAATTATAACCAACAAAGCATCAGATTTTTAGCCTTGTGCAGAATTTATACATTCAAATGAATTTTCAAAAAAAAAACATGACCCTTCTTTGACGTTAGATCTGCTATTCTATCAAAAAATTGATCAGCAATCATAATTTTTGAGAAATTGTGAGTTGTTTTTCAGCATTTGAGAGGCGCTTATAATGATCAATGATTTTTGTAAAGAAATTACACCTTTTAAATCTTTCAATCACAGACTAAGTATACACAGATCGAACACTTCCTCGTTTGCATGAGCCAGCCTAAAGATAATCATCACAATCATAAGTGGCGTCACTGTGGCTGCCTTTTATTTGTTGCATCATACTCTGCAGGGGCTTGTCACATTATTGCACATTGTGAAAAACTAACCCTGAACAGGCTGATGTTAATTCATTTGCACTGGCACTTCTATGTATTGCTAAGTGCTTTCAGATATCTTAATTTAAATCTTTTCATTTAGATGCTACTTTGTGGGAACACCATGGCACTGTGTATAAGCAGGAACCGGGAGCGGAAGCCGTCCGAGTCATGAAAAAGAGGTTATTTCACGACTACCTATTTTACACCTTTGTCAAAAGTCGATTCTATGATCAACTAAGACGATTGCGTATAGAAAAAAGCCAACAAGCAAAATGATATTTCAAAGACATTTGTCATGCAAGACCAATGTGTAATAAATAAATATTTTTAACTTTATTGAGGTGTTTTTTTTTCTTAACTACATTTTGAAAACTTACTTCACATGTCATAAAGATATTTCATGTGATACTTCTTAATTTGATTTTGTCAGCACTACAGTTTCCGAGTCTTTTGACAAAGTTCTCATAGGTAGCAGCTGCACATCTGAAATGGAAACAAATAATTTTTAAGGGCATACAAAGGCACAAGGCTTCACCTAAGCGTATACAATTAGTCTTAGCTTATTGTTTGAGACTTTACCAACTATTGGCCCTGTTAGAGGGCTGGGTTTCCTCTGTTACTGCCCTCTATTATTTTAATTTAGCTAAAGCATATTACCTCCACATGCATCTCATGTTGCACGGTAGCATCTACTCAATTTCTATTACTGATGACGATAGCGACAAACATTTGTCTCAAGGGAGTCTCCCCTTGGCATTAACTTTTTAATTGTATATTTTGTTAAACTAATTCTTAACTGTGTAAAACGTGACTTGTTGAGGATGAGCTTGGTTGATTCACTGCATACAATTAACTTATTACAGTGCTGTTTATAATAACAAACCCAGACTTTTTTTTTTAAATCGAGCAGCTGGTCATAAAAGCTGACTAAGCTTCAGACCCAGTAGCCTTGAAACATTTCACGTGTACTATTATATATGTACGAATAAATAATATATTAGATATAGACATTAGAGTGAAAGAGATCAACTTACGAATTAATCATTTTGCGATGGTCAGTCTGGTCCTTGCTGTGTGGATAATGAAGGACGAATATGTCTGGGAGTGCAAAGAAACGAAACCTAAAAAAGAAAACATAAAATGCTGTCGTCTAATTTGTCTTACTTGGCTGAATAACTTGGCTAATAATAATAACCGTGGGGCTGCATGTGTCAGCACTTACACTACTAATTATCAGTCCAGTCTTACATTAGGAAGACTCTTTACCTGACAAAATGAAAACTCTTTACCTGACAAAATGAAGGACATTAAGTTTATATTTTAATCTAAATCTTATGCTTTTATATTATTTTGCTTATTTTATTTTTATCTTTTTATTTTTATATTTATATTGATGTTCTTAACAGGGTCCACATGAAAAACAGTTTAACTGATTGTATACACCCTGTGTAAATATGTTCAATAAATGAATAAATAAATTAGGACAGTTGTTTAATGAAATTTCTCAGCGATGCATTGCGGAGCATTCAACTAATTAGTTCACTTGCAAGAAATTTCTGAGCAATCTAGGGACGGATGTTAAGAGCTATAGATAATTGTAGACATACCTACCCAATGCAATGGAGGTGATACAGAAAGGATACTTTGTCCCTTAATATGAAGGAAATATCAAAATCAGGTGCAAGTTGTTTGTTGAAAACCACATACGGCTCAAACATGTTTCTGTACTTAACCTGAAATATAGAAAGGACATAGCACTGATATAGACATTACACAAATGTACAATGGTAACATTTGAGACATGAAGATATGCACACCCTAAAAATTTCAATCTGCATTTAATTCTCCCAGGATAATGTCGAAAAGGACTATTTATAGATATGCTAATGAACCTATTATGTAACAATATCATTGTGGTTATGATGTCACAGAGGAGACAGTGGCACCTTGCAGTGAGGCTCATGGGGTATTCCATGTCAAATCAACCAAGTTTCAAGAAGTGCCCCACATGACCCTCTCAGATTCATTTCATATTTCGCACACTTAAACACCATCATATGAGAGGATTGTATGCAAAATTTGAAATGGCTGTCACTAAATTAGCAAAAGTTATGATCCTTTGAAATGTTTGCATAGCATATTTACTAAATAGCAAGGCACCAAGAGCTAGAATTGCTGCTGTCAATTTTAATCTACATGGTCTATCAAGAATGAAAAGCTAAATATCCCTACACATGGTATGTGGTCCTACAGAAATTGCATAAGTTTGGTAACTTATTGAACTAAAATAGATATTTTGAATCTATGCCATACAGCCATGAATCTTTAGAATTGCTTGATTTTTATCCTGGTATATTTCAACAATATATAGATTCACAGTTTGTAAAATAAGGCTCATATTCTGTTTTGTTTATGAGTTATATATCAGTAAATAAAAAAAACATTGAAATTTTGTCATTTTTGGGCTCCATTAAATATAAAATAAATCTGAGAGGGTCATGTGGTGACCATATTGGTTGATTTGACATGGAATGACCCTCATGTACAACAGCTAACTGTTGTACATGAAGATTTGTATCACAGTACACAAAAATATTCCTGATCAAAGAAAAAAAATGTTGAGCCTTAAAAGCTTTAAAAAAAATTATTCAAATTCTGAACAAAACATCTCCATTAAATTTTGTCAGAACAGTAATGATAACATAATTATTCAACAATTTTCTCTTGTCCCTTTGCCATCAGTGGAGAACCTTCGAACAATAGCTTATAGGGCTGGTCAGTTCTCGTGTGACCTTGTACCCACAAACACTATTATAATACATGGCTTCACCACAGCCCAATTATTGATGATGTCATCTAGTATTGTACATTGGTGACTTCATGTATTGCATAAGTATTTCCGGGTACAATGTCACACCCGAACTGACCACCCTATAATAACACGCTAATGTTTTACCTCATAAGCCGAGATCTCATCTCTCCATGTCTCATAATCTGTGGGACCATATCCTGGTTTCCAATGGTCACTGTTGAAAGAATTAAAAGTGAATATACCAAATTTTGTTTAAGTTTATCGAAAATAATATAATATTGAATATAGTTAACATAGAAATGACCACAGAGATTATATTGAATATAATCTACATAATATTGTCATTGCTAAATTTTATTATATTTTTCTGGTTATGTATCACTCAAATATTTATTACTTACTGAAAAGGGAGGACATTTTTCTGTTCCCAAAGCTTTAACAGTTCAGATTTATTTGCAGGATATTCTGTGACAAGTTCTGGAGACATAAATTCAAATGCAGGTACAATCAGAGCCTGAAGATAAAAAAAATACAAATTCAGGTGTGAAACGAGTCTAATTGTATTATCCAAGCAGTTTGAATGCAAGTGTATAACAAACTGAAAGATGCATCACACACAAATTTCAATATATGTGACAATTATCTGAATTTAGCTATTACCATGTCCTTCTTATAACCAGGTGAGGCTAGATGATCTTTGATGACATAAAACGCAGATCTACTCGGCAAAAGGTCCACATCCACCAGGAATATGAACTTCGTGCTGGCTCCGTTCTTGGCCATTCGACGCATTAAATTCCAGTTGTAAAATTCCTAAATAAAATCAAAAGAAAGTTACGAGTATATCTCATACAAAAGTGAGATTCATATCTCATACAAAAGCGAGATTCATATCTCATACAAAAGTGAGATTCTAAATATCACAAAATCAAGTCTTTTAAGGATTTTTGATGCACTGCTCCCTAAATAATATCTCAAGACAAGCTAGAAAAAAAAATTCATAAAAAGGTGTCTCAATCATCATCATCAATTCCCTTTGGTGCTAAAAGCTGACCAAACTTCAGACTGCACAACACAATATATTATGCAAGGACAATAATCAATCAAAGTTCAATAATCACTAAAGCCATATTAATCATATTAATCATATTATAATCATATTATAATAATAATGCTATATGAATCTCAATTAACTTACATTAGTTTTGACCATCAAATGAAGCACAATGTTATCCCTCTTTATAATGGTGCTGTTGATGACATCTTTGACGAATGTCTTGATGTGGTCCAAGGGGCCCAACACTGAGACTGACATTGGCCCAGGCCAGTGATCAACCAGCTGCAGCAGACGAGGTAACTTGGTGACGTCAATGTGCGTCATGAGGGACAGCATCTTTTCTTCTGAAAATACATGTTATTCATACATATATATAGCTGTAGTAATAAGATTGATATCAAGAGTCAAGAAGAGTCAAGAAGAGTCAAGACTCAAGAAGATATATTGCAAGGACACTAGTATTATATATCAGATAATTACTCGCATAAATAAAGTATTGCAATAGTTTGCAATATATGTACCACGACCTCTACCCTTACTTTCTCATCTTGTAAAAAGTTAAGTATTAATCATGGTATGAATACTGAAAATATAATGTCTATATAGTAATTAAATCTGACTAAGACCTGTGGATAAATAAGCAAACATTATCTTTATCTATGTGATAATACCAGGTTGTATTTTTTTCATTGTTTAGTTTTTTTTCCTCTCAGGCACATGAAGCATCAAGTAGACATAGGACAAGAGTAGATGGTTGAGATGACATGATATAAGATGAAGTGACGAGATTCGAATGAAGCGAAATGTATGGAAGTATTTACCATGGCTGTTGAAGGGCTTAAGAACATCAGTAATAAATACATGTGGCTCTTTGGATTCTTTCAAAAAGCGAGTGCATTCATCTTTTGTGGAGGTCACTTTTGTTGCATTGGGTGTGACCTTTCCATGACCTTCCAATGACCTGGCCTTGACCTGTTGGTGTTGGATGACCATTTGTTCTAATTTCTGAACAACCTCTTGTAAATGTGTTGCCTTTTCTTGGTTATCAAACTCCTCAGTTGGGGCAACTGATCTGTGTAAAATACATTCAATGATATAAAATATTTATCATGATTAATCATTATGCACCGATTACCAGTTTACACTCAAAACAACCCATCAGCTAACCATGTTTTCCCCTTTGATAGCTGTATCAGAACAACTTGTCTCAAGCAAATGACTCAATTGCACTTTAAAATGTTATAAAGGAATTGATTTTAGCAAAAGCTGCACACAACATTAGTAAGTTCAATTTAACATCAGCAAGTATATGGTGACAGTGATAAAAATTGAACTCACCTTGGAAACCTAGAACCAATATGCACCTCACTAAAGTAACTCATTCCAATTATAAGTATTCCAATCCAAAATGCCAATAAAACCAAATAAATTATCATCACTAGTTTAAGTTTTTTACTTAATTTTCTACTCATGGTGAAAGTTTATTTGATGAATCTACATTACAAAAAATTACAAAAGGATGAATACATGACCCAATCAATCATTAGCCAAATACAAACCATTTATTAATAAAATTTGAATTCTCCCTCAGGCTACCACAAAATTTAAATGACATTGAAATGGCCTCAATGAAATTTAAGATATTTTGGCAAGCCCAATCACAGCAAATGACATACATTATATAAACTGGCAAGGGTAAAATATTTCATAAGCATGTCCCTGAAGCATGTCAATTAGTTAGGGGCTCTCGCGCCGCGCCCTCTGGGGTGCGCTTCAGGAAACACTCGCAGTGCCATGAACTCGAAATTCATGCATAATCAAAATTTTCTTCACAGAATCGCGACTTTAGAAGTCTTTCAGTGTCACGGTTTCGGTTTTTCAACTTCGATAAGTTCAGAAGTTTTAGAAATTGATTTATGGCGGCGCTGCGACACTACCTTGGGTAAGCAGGTGCACTGACGTCACCGATTTATGTGTTGTACTTAGGCTTCCATAGCAACGACGCATAGTCCGCTGGTTGTAGCATCTCCGGAGGCCGTGAACTGTCAAATTATGCCTAGGAATTGAGCTGTCGTGGGTGACAGGACCATGGATTACAATGACAGACCTCCGTCGGACCAGATGGTCGACATTCATGTCTATCTGGTCCCTGTGGAATTCTGGAGAGAGCAACTTAACAGCGCTGTCAATCAAATCATTGAGGAGACGATATCAGTTGGTTTTGTGAGAGTCTACCCAGACTCCAATTTGCAAGATTTGCGCAAAGACATAGCCACCCAGCTAAGTGATGCCACTCTACCGCCTGACTACACATTCCTAAGAAGTGTGGGACGATGTTTAGCCAGAGTACAGGCAAAACAAGAGGGACAGCTCAAAGCTAAGAATTATATCCCTCCACAAGCATATGCACCAGAGATATTCATTTTGGAAGGACCCCCCGATAATCGATCCAGTGTCGGTCATCCCTTCTCGAGGTGGTCAGCTGATAGGTCAGTTCAGAACTCGTCGGATACAGTCCGTACCAGTCGCTCTGACGGGCCATACAAACGACTGCCAGCGATCAATAACTCCCGGCATCAGTCCCCTGCCGATCATTCTGATGAGCATCACAATCCTCTCTCAGATAATGAACACAGTTATGACAGTCCTAATTCAAGAAGCGAAAGGAGAAAATCGAGTGATGACGGCCGAGCTCATGATGAAGACGACACAGCTAAGGATAATAACCAGTGGGACGAGGACAGATGGGAACAGAGACCAAATAGTAAAGACGAGAATAGAAGAGAGGGATCAGACAATGAAAATCAGTACGACACCAACAGAGAACGCACTTTACCTCCTCTCAGTGCTTCACCGACCCAAATTGAGCGAAATGAAGACAAAGATAATGACGGCAGAAGAGACAACGACCCAACACCACCTCCTGACAATGAAGATTACAACGGTCACCCCTTGAGCGCTACTCCACCGCATTACAGGCGATCATCTCCGAAGCAACGAGACCAAAGACGCAGTCGCTCTACAAATAGTCGGCGAGAGACATCGGATGGCGACAGGAATGAACTCGTGAGACGCACAACCCCTCATCACAGTTCACGCTCTCCCATTAATGGTCATGACTCACATGACGAAAATAAGGAAAACAGGAGAGATGCTTGGCAGGACTCTTACGGAACTGACAAAGACGGATATGATGACAAAGATAGATACGAAGACAGAGACAGGTATGAAGATCACAACAATCGTGATGAAGATCACAACAATCGTGATGACGATAACTACAGAGACAATGAAAAAAACGGCGATGCTGCGAACATAAATGGCGACTCAACGAAGCGCCAGTTTTCCTCGATACAAGAGGAAGGTGACGAGTTTCAAAACCAGCACCACAGAGATGAAGACAAAGACCGTTACGGAAATCGTTCACCATCAAGAAACTCACCTCGGACTGGCAGAAGAAATAGTCGGTCCCCGGACAATAATCGACAAGAGAGCATCAAAGACAAAGGGCAGTTATTGCGTGAACTGGAAGAAGCAAAGAGGGAGCGTCAGGAGATGGAGAGAAAACGAGAGGAATTAGTCAAGAGAGCCAAGCTATTACAGGTAGGGTTTAAGACTTTATTAAAGGTTCCTTAGCTAATCGAAATTTTTGGCAGTTGCATGACCTAGGACTGTCATCGATATGCTGTATATCGATAAATCGACAAAATGTTGATAATGATTCATGTTTCGATTCTTTGTTTATCCTCTATTTGTTTATCCTCTAATTGTTCCTGCATCATTCCATCCTTGTGTTCATTTAAGTGGTTTTCATCTTATTGCGACAAATGTATATTATGGCAAATTTTCAATTTCATTCATTTGTTGTCACAGGCTCAAACACAGCAAAAGCGCAACACAGCACGAGATATCTGGAAGAAAAAATATTTCGAAGAAAAGAAGAAGACACCACCACTGGAAGAACAAGTTAATCGCCTTCGCAGCGAACTCGAAAATTTGCACCAAAGAATAATATCACAGCTCGAGGGAAGCAAAGAAGAAGGAATAGGCACGACTCACGACAAGACAACAAACTTCAACAATCTCAAACTACAAGCCACCAAGGCTTCTCACGAAATAACAGACCTTCAAAGACGAGTGGAAAATGTGAAGATGAAGCTCACAGGAGAAATTAAGTTACGGAAGCAGGCTGAGGTGGAGCTGAAAGCTCTCAAGGCTGAACTGACCCAAAAGAAAATTAACTTAACACTAACGAGATCTCAACAGCTACAAAACAATAGCAGTTCCTTATCAAATTCATACAATGGTTTTTCCACTGCACGGTAAACACCTAAGACATAGTCCATTAACTGTTTACTGAACTATGTGAGACTATGCATGGTGAAAAAACTGTCACAGAAGTCTAAGATTTCATATTTATGACTTAAAATTCTGTATACATGTACACTCATGCTGACGTGTTATAACTCTGGAAACTTTTTACATGGTAATCACAGTCTGGGTGATCTAGAAATTGAAGTATGTGGTCCTGCAGTAGGGCAATTGCGTCAATCTTGATCATAACATTAACAATAATATATGAGATTTCTTTGTATTCTGTCATATATTTTGAATACAATCACAAGTCAATCTGCAATTTGTTGCTTAAATAATCTCTCATGATTAATCAAATATTTTGTATTATACTTGCTGGCTGTAAACACTTAAACAATCAAAGAGACTTGTAAATTAATGTCCTCTTTTTCCGCAAGTCATAATTATAAGACAGCTTTAGCGGCTCAGTTCAATTGCTGCACGTTGACCAAATTATTTTATCATGACAATATCCCTGTTAATTATGTATAATGTATAGATACTGGATAACCTTTTTTTTCATAATTTTACAATTTGTTAGTCAATCTTAAATTCATGGTGCATAGAAAGTATAAAATGCATTAAACTACGAATACTTGATGGACACTATTAAGAAACTGGAGAAATAAATAATGCTAAACTTTATAAATCAAAGCATGACCACAACTTGTGGAACACAAACCTCATTTTATATTTTTCTATACACTATATTTTCAACAATTTTGAATGTTAGTCTAGCTGTATTTGTACATAGAATCGAATAGAATGGCTCGAATATACATGTAGTTTGTTGTCCGTTGGAGATCTTGATACTATTATTCCTTATACTAGTTATAGATGTGTAACATTAATACTGCAGCATTTCTTATTGTAGGAATCAAAATTAATGTCCAGTTGTTTTCCTTGGGAGGTTATATTTTTATCAATCAGGGATCAGCTGAAATGACATAAATCTTAGTAATAAGTCAACCCCCAACTTTCTAACTGATTATGAAATTTCTCCATAATAATTCAAATTTAGTTTGCTATATTATCCATTGTAATTTCTCCAGTCTCTCTGTTCCAATGATAAATGTCTATAGACTGTATTCACATGTCTCGATAGCCATTTGCGCATATATATGACCTCTTTTTAGTGCATTTGGTCATGACCGGTATGACGTCACAAACTGCCCATTGTCCACAATGGACATTTTGACATCATCACAATTGTATTGAGAATTATGTCATAATGGGGGTCAAACTCACTGAAATAGAGGTCATATGTGCTGATGGCCGAGGTGTGAATCAGAGCATAACATTATATCTATATAGAGACCATAATCCTGATATTGATGACAAGAAGGGAAACATTAGTGACAGAAAACTTCAAGTTAATTGTTACTGAGGTGGTTTTATAAGTTATAAAGTTGAGGTTTGACTTAAGGCTAACTTAAACATTTCTGTTAATTTCCAGCCGCTCTATTCTTTGTATGAAAAAATTGTGACCAAAAAATGTGTGGATGTTAATTTTGAACTCTACTATAGTATTCATAATAATCTCATTTGCAAGACTGTGATCCTTTTATCGAGTACTAATCTCGTCAGCATTCAATTAAGCCTTGTTAATCATGTGCAATTATATCACATAGAAGACTATTCTTGCATTTTATATTTCTATATTAATCCCACTCTCGATTAATGGTGCAATGCAATTATATACTGCAAAGTATTTATAAACATAATCAAATCATAATTTATATTTAATAATATATTTATTTTCATTGTGATACAGTGTAAATTGTTTATAAAATGTACATACAAATAAACTGGCATCTTCGTCATCATCTGTCTTTCTTCTTATGTTTATGCTTTTTATGTTTCTTGTGTTTTTTCGATGAATGTCCTTCTGATTCACTGTCATATCTAGAATGCAGAATATAAGTCATTTATTAGTAAGTGGCAACATTGTTATCTTCTTTACTATTACATTGGAAACTGCTAGACATTAAACTCGAAGTAAAATTAAGAGAGAGTACAAAGATAAGGTAACCAAATATTTTAAAAATCATCTTTATTACCAAATAATATTTTGTAAATTTGGAGCTATAACAACAACAAAAAAGAAGGTTATTTGGAACTTTATACCTTTCATGTTTTTCTTGATCTTCTGTTCTCGAGGAAAATGAACGCTCCCTGGAGTTATCCCTGAAATTAGGAAATTGTATGTATCATAACTACATTAGTTTGTGACGTCATACTTACATTTCAAGCATTTTTACGTCATAGATTATGGTCATAAATCTGGGTCCGCTATACTGCACTTTTTCCCAATAATGGCAAAATATTTTTAATTAGAGGGGCAGGATTTACAGTTTGAAAAATTTCTAATCACAATCATTTTACACACTTTCAAATGGAAACTAGAGGTTAAATGATTAAATATTCTGCTTTTGATTTTCTTGATAATAATAAGTTGTCACCAAGCGAGAAAAATTAGTACATCATTTGGTCACAACAATACCTCACTAGGAGACTAATTGTCACAGATTCACAATGTTAAAAAGTGAGCTGCATCGTCTATGATCAAACAAAGGTGTTGTCAATGGCGATAAGCCAGTGACAACTGAAATAAATCAATCGAAACATAACAATAGACAAAAAAAATCACTCCAGCCGACTCGAAACGCAACAGAACAAATTGATCAATATCATCAATAATGCAATGAAATATTTTCCATTTTACTCGAAACAAAACTGAACAAGATCAGCAAACTTTCCAGCCCAGTGCTAGGCGACATCGCCAGGCAACGGCATGTGCTCTGAGGTGAGTAAGAAGCTCAATTGATGCCCTTATACATCATGAACATGTTCACTGACTACATGGCACTTAATAGCTGAATGTAGGGTTGTCACTGACATCAATTTTTCATTCGATATCAGTATTTCACTTTCGATATTGCAATATCACAAAATCGTGCAAATTTTGTATTATCAGCATTCCCAGTTAGAAGTGGAACCACTAGTCCCAGGAGTATATCTCCCAAGTCATTGTGAAACCATGGAGCCAACAGATGTGAAACCATTTACCTCAAATGTGATTACTAAACCAATTTGTTGGGCAGCCTGAATGCAATGAAGTGCAGTCCAGTGCACTTTGCAAAGAGCTTTGAATAATGATGAGCACTAACTTTTTAATCTACCACTATAATGGACGCGATTTAAATAGCCTTTTGTATCCTTGTATCAAACGTACTTGCTACATCACCATGTGCTGATGCTCTTTTGTTTAAAGACCATTGTTTGTTTGTTGAAACTGTGGGCTAACAATTTTGTTCCCTGGTCCTTAATTGACTGTAAACATCACTCAAGAAAAGTAAATTGTAAAACCACAAAACAATTTTTGAATGGCATTTGGCTGCACTTAAATCGCACTCGGCAGTACCAGCAAGATGAAAAATTGATGTCCTTATATGTTCATTGACAACGAAGCATATTAAAGAATACTAAACACAAGGGGGCAGTGTTGCTATTTCTTCTATGACGATGTTTCTGTTGACTACACCAGGCAATCATGAACATAATAATATGGATACGTAAACAGGGTTGCTGCCAAAGTCGCCATCTCGAGAAGACATTGTTGTGCTGAACCATATTTTGAGATTGGGCTTGTAACAAAGTGTGATTTAGAGGAAAGAAGCATTCAACAAAATCAATTAGTCAGTCAGCTGCCATTCAGGACAATTATACATAGGTCAGCATCAACGGATTGCTGAATCATAAATCAATGCTACACCCTCATGGCTGAACAAATTTGCAAAAATTATTGATCATCAGAGCTTCAAATACTGAAATATAAAGTCTCAGTTTCTCAAATGTTATAGAAGGATTCAAAATAATGTCCACCTGTTTTTCGTTCATGGCATGGAGCAGCAGATAATGGACAGAAATGTTCACAATAATTCAAAGTTTCTAGCTGATTAAAACATTTCTGGGAAAATACTGGAAGCTTGCTATATATTCCTCATTTTAATTTTTTTTTACCATAACAACTGGCTATAATGACGACAAAATAGCAAAAAATTATCATTGCAAAGATAGGTGACTCGAACTTCATTTTTACAAAAAGGCCTAAGGGGTTTTTATGAGTTGGAAAGTTGGGCTTTGACTCTTTGGTTACATTTATATCTATACATGACATGTATGTAAAAATAAGACCAAAAATTAAGTGGACATTTTTTTGGGATTATACTATAATTATGAATTACCTGTGTCTTTTTCTCTGGTCAACTTGTCTCCCTCGACTTCGGCTTCTGCTTCTACTTTTTTCGCGATGTCTTTTGTGCGAATATCTATCTCGGGATGACGACCGATCGCGTGACCTCTTTGACCTTGAACTTCGTGACTCTGAACTTCTCGGTGTGTATCTTTCTTGCGACCTGTCTTGTGTCTGCTTAAGCCTCTCTAGACTTCCTTCCTTTCCGTAACCATGGCGATCTCTCTGAGTTGACCTTGACCTCTCACGTCCACCATACGATCTCTCACGTCTGTCGATTGATCGCCTGTCAACTGATTGCCTGTCGTCGCGTTCTCTTAGTTCCGTCCCTTCACCCTCTTTTTCATCTGTTGTAACGGCAACCCAAGCCTCCATCTGATTTTCTATAACTGCCTGTAATACCTGATGAAGCAGATTCAACATTATCACACTATGATTATAAATCACATGACAAGAAACACACTCCATAATAATCCCTTTTCTCTGGCCAATGACAATATTAGTTATCTCCCTCCTATACTTTTCTTACGTAATAAGAGCAGTAAAACAATCAAACAGTCTAGGAAATAGGCCTAACGTAGTAAAGTAGTTTCAGTGTCGGGATTTAACACAACAAAAATTGTTGGTTACTTGCAATGTAACTACTTTTACACGGAAAATGCAAATGACATCTTATTTAATCATTGTTAATTGTGTTGTTAAGTGTAAACAAATAATTCACTGAAATTATATTGGCGAACCAATTATCTCAATAGCCTGATGCTACTTTAAAAAAAAACCAACACATTTTTTCATAGACAAACCTCATATATGTTGAACACCATCTAATCACGATATTGCTATTTTACGTGCAACACATTAGTATAATAACTAATGTCTCAAAGGGGTATTATTTGACAAAAAGGGCTGTTCCATTTAAAAGACCTAATGATTTTTGAAAAGGTGGAAAGCAGGGTGGTTGACCAGTATTTTGTTAATATCTTAATATAGAAAACAGAGGTGGGGGGGGGGGGGGGGGTAATCTTCAAAAAACAAAAAAGCGGGGGTGGAGGTGCATGAAAATCTTCAGTTCACTTCCGCCCCACACTTTTAAATGGAACAGCCCTCAGCTATTATTTACTCAGAATGTTACAATACCTCAGTGTAATTCTTCTTTGTGATATGAACATTCTTTGCCCTATAGGTTTGCCTTCTTCTCTTCAGATCCCTCTGCATTGCTAGTAATTCCAAACGACTTTTTGGTTTTGAGTCATCATCTAAACCAAACAAACGGTAGAATTTTATTTTATTTTTCAAAAGTGTCATTTTATCATTAGGTAATTTCATGTTGGAAGTCAAAGGGACATGAACTCCATGGGTGCCTAGTATCTTTAAATAATGGTCTAAGTATTGACTTTACTGTTTTATAACGCACATGCTGCCCAGGGCTCTGCGATTATAGATGATTCTTGATTAATCAGACCATAAATCTGGAAATTTTATTTTCTCTCAACTACCTGATTTGTAACCTCAAGAATCTGTCCAGTCAGAATTTGGGGCTTGCATAGCAATACAATAATAAAATTGTTAAAAAGTATTTTGGTTTTCATTAAATTATAGAGATCTATTATTGATAGATAATCGGTTACCGATTAATTGACTGAAAAATTTATAATAATTCCTAGCTCTATTGTTGCTTTTGTACTATACTTAGGTTTGCAATGCATTTAATATAAAGCCAAGCTAATAAATCACATGAATGAATATTACATGATATAATTACCTTTATTCACTTCCAACAGCATCAGATCTTCAGCTGAAACAATTGGTTTAGGCCGAATGGTCTTTGCCTTCTCAACAATATATTCATAAATCGCTAATCTCTGCTCACGAGACAAGACCTTCTCTGCTCTCTCAATTGTCATTGGCATTTCTGGAATCTCTGTAATTGATTAAAATTTTATAATCAATTTCTAAAATTAAAGTATTTTCTAATAAATTTTCAGAAGGAAATTTATGTGAATGCAGTAAATGGAAATAACTGGTTCAGTAAAGTGTGTCATGTATTAAATAACTGCAACATTGAATATGATATTAGTAACCTCAGAAACTTTGACATTGATAATATCTCTAACACAGTGAAACTAAGGCTCTATGAAGCCGAACATGAGCGACTTATAAATGCAATAAATGACAGTTCACAACAACCAAAACTTAGGACATATAAACTATTTAAAATTGATTGTAGAATAGAACCTTATCTTGAATTGCAACAAATTCGCAAAGTGTTAACTAAAATAGCTAGATTTAGGACAAGTTCACATAGCCTGAAGATTGAAACAGGTCGACACCATAAACCAATAATTCCTGCTCCAAATAGAATATGTGAAAAGTGTACGTTAAACTTTGTAGAAGACGAAATTCACTGTTTGATTGTCTGTCCTGGTAATGAGCAACACCGTGTTAACCTTTTTTTGAATGCAACTAAATTTATTAACAACTTCTTGTCTCTAGATGATATAACTAAGTTTACAGCAATAATGACAAACAAGGAACCTGAGTTATTAAATAGTTTAGGAAAGTTTCTCCTTCAAGCCGATGTGTAGAGAAAACCATCTCCTGTATCCACACAGTTATTAATTTAGTTTATTAGTTTATTAGTTATGATGTGCTTGTCATGTTTTGGACTTTAAGAGTGAAATGTTTTTATTAGCGGCTTGTATTTTTTTTCTATTGTGTATGTGGATTTTAAACACGTATTATAAGTTAACTTGGTGGCTGGAACCTTGATTATTGAAATTTTATTGCTTTCTGTATTTACATTAATGTCTCTTTCATGTTATCTTTTAACTGAATGACATATGTATCACTTATGATATTTTACATGTCAATAAAATCTATATATATATCTAATATGACAGTTTATCACTTCCTGTAAAAAAAAAATATATATATATTTTGAGAAGTTCAAAAAAGAAAGGGGGTGGGGGGCGTGTTTTCCCAGGATTAGCTTAAAATCTTAACGTAGGAAGAAGTGGGGTCTGAAAATTTTCTGCCCCCCCCCCCCCCTCACTCTTTTTGGAATAGAATAGTATAATGTAAAACTGTCAATCAGCCATGCATGTCTTTCTTCCTTTGTAAAAATATCTCGTGTTTCATCTATTGCTTTACACTCAAATTCTTCAATAACAAGGCACTGTCTTTGGTAAGCAAGTCAACCAAAAAAGTTTATATATTTTCTCTGGAACCAACATTACAAAGTAAGTAATGTCAGCGGAGGTTTTTGTCTATTTTTACACGTTTCTCAGAATATTATTCTAGATGTGATAAAATCACATTGTGGAATTTACCAAAGGATATAATTTAGGATACAAGAATTATCATCCACATGGATCCAACATAGCCATTGAAAAGCTGAAAGATATATATATTATCAGTATAAGCTCACACAATATAAAAACTGGGCTTATTGAAAATTTTACATAGTTTACACTGTTTAACGTCTGGGTTTGAAATAAAAAACAACACATTCTATAGGATTGTGTGAGATATACAATTTCAAGCCAAGATGTTGTAAATTTAGAATCACACCTGATAGATCAAATAGCAGTTATAAAATATAACTGCTATTTGATAGGTCATATCCTGGATTACCACCGTGTTGCAAGCCCAATATGCTACAAACACGTAGGTGCTCAAATATTTTGTACTGACAAAATGTTAATGGCGGCAGCCAATTCGAATACAAAAAATCATGACCTTTATTTAGCCTCAATCTGAAAAATTTTCCGTTGACTAGCAATACATATGCCAACAACAACTGGGCCAATTAAATGCTCACAAAATTCTATTTGTTAAATCAGTCTTTTATCAAATAGTTTCTCTATTATGTGAAGAAAATATAAGGCATGGATAATAATAAATGTACCTGGAACAGGCACTCCTTGGGCAGCTGCTGTTTTTTTCATGATCTCCCTAAACTCACTTTCATCTGAGAAAAAAAGAAAAAAAAGCCAAATGGTGAAATTAACCACAAAAGTTTGTTTCATAATCACATTTACATGTATGTATACAGATGCCAAAGTTTTCTGAGAAATCGTAATCACTAAGTTTTCTGAAAAGTGGTAATCACTATATATATATATAATTTTATTTTCGTACACACCAGGTACAGAGTACATAATTGAAATTGTAATATATAATACATGTAAATAAGAATTTAATTATAACATAATAGTAAATTTAATAAGTACAAAGATATGTTAAAATAAAATCTATATTGCCTATATCATCATCTTTACTATCAATCATCATATCTAAAACGTCTATGATTGCTGCAGCTCTCTTCTGATGCTCAGATTGTACTGAGAGATCAGTTTTCAATCTTGCTTCACTGTAACTGATCTTTTCACTGGTGATATTCCTTGTTTGTAACAGATACTCTATGTTTTGTTGGACAGTGCCTGTTTTTGATCTATTCATAGTGATCCATTTGGTCTTTCATGACATGATATAGTTTACAAGGCTGTAACATTTGTTTAACAATGTCTGATTTGAAAATAAATTATCAACCTATATTCTAGAGGATTATACGATATACAATTACAATACCAATGCCAAGATGCAGACTTTTCTCAAAAACATTCTTAAAAGTTACAAAGACTTTTTTCATTTTAATGACTACCTCATGTATCTTAACATCTTTGTCAACTAAAAACATGTCGAAGTAACTACTGTTAAGGGCTGTTCCATTTAAAAGTGCGGGGAGGGGGCAGACGGGAAGCTTTACGAAAAGTGGGGGGAGGGGGGGTTCTCCAAAAGAGAAAAAGATGGGGAAGGGGGTCGATGATTAGAATTTTCTAATATCTTAATATAAAAAAAGGAGCGGGTGGGAGGGGGCGGGGTTCTTTAAAAAACAAAAAGCAGGGGTGTGGGGGGGGGGGGGGGGGGGCTAATCTGAAAATGTTCCTGTCCACCCCACACTTATAAATGGAACAGCCCTAACTTTCTTTATTGCAGACCAAAAAATATTAAGTTATTAAAGTAAAAATGACCATACCGATTGTGACTTTGATAACGACATTGGAGTTCTGGTAGCAATAATCTGTGTCACACATTTTATCCTGAAATAAATCAATTCACAAAATTGTATTATTTCAAATTTGATTTGGCCTTTCATGGAACAAATATCACAATATAGCTGTACTCTTGTGTGCAACCTTCCTGTATCTCTAACAGTTGAGCTAAACACTGCTAAATAGCAGCTGGCTGCCACTAGCCAAGTGCTAGTAGGCGAAGTAGTTGTGTAACGAGATCGTAAAACTATAGTACATAGAACAGAAGCATCTTCCACATTAAAACAGCTTTTCACACCAAGAGGTTTTGTCAGTTCTATGGGACGCAATGTTTTTCCCTGGATTTTTTTTGGGGGGGGGGGGGGGGGTTCCTTTTTCTTTCTTTATCTTTTGTTTTTTGGGGGGGAAGCTCAGTTTTGGGGGGAGGTGGATGAGCCTCCCCACCCCCGAACAGTCCTCCAGGAAACCATACCATTTTATCTTCTGCCACTGCGTCCAATCTTAAAATTTTTATTAATTGATTTTGCAGGATATACCAGTTCTTTAAAATTATTAACCAATTATTTTAATCTGCCATAAGTGAAAAATGTAGAATAACATGATAAGTCAGTTACATCTTCATTCAGTCAATTTAAAATCTACATGACAGGCTCGAATAAAGACGGAAATGTATTTCTAGTATTCATGAAAAGTTGTAATGCTGTTGAGGTGATCACCAAAGACCAGTTACATGAAAATGCATGATTATACTCACTAATTCCTCTCTTGTGTAGCCTTTGGTCAGTAATGGGCAATACTTCATGTGTACATCCAAAGAAGATCGAGGCATTCTGTGACCAGGATTAACCGGGCATGAAACCAACTCAATGTCCTGAAACACAATTAAACAATGAACATATAAGTTATTGAACAATCATCAGACATAGAATGTACAGCAGTTACCATGGTTACTGAGACAAGCAGACTTCAGAATGAGATTGAATGTTGTCATCTGATAAATAGTATCAATACCTTACCAGTAAGTGGAAGCACTTGCGGCCACCAACCAAACAACCAACTAAAATAATACATATAGCTGTCTGTCAATGGCAGCACTTCCGGCCACCAAACAAAAATTACAGCTATTGTCCAAACTTGATAATGATTTTGTACCTATGTAAATATATGTATTATACATGTACATATTCTATTTTTATCATAAATTGTATATATCTAACATGGTATGATTGAAATGATTAATTGGTTCACAAATTGTGTGCCACACACTTTCAGTCTTCCCGAAGTTCAACTGTCCTTCGCCGGACCGAATGTAAAAATGAGCCCATGTCTTTATGAAATATCATTATAAAATATGTTGTCTTTGGCCGGACCGTATGAAATTTCGCCGGTCAGGTCCATCAGACTTTGGAAAGACTGCACTTTGCCATGCTATCTAAACCTGTGTCCAGAATTAAACTATGCTATGATAGTGCACTGATAGTATCTTTTAAAGAAGGAATAATATTTACAGAAATAACTAAAACCAATGTCCTTACTTCATATTGCCATGCCAACACTTTACAATCAGAATATGAGATTTATTTTCCACATTTTCCTGTAACACTAATACACTATACAAGCGGTAGGTAATATAAAATTTAACAAAGATACCTTTTGAAACAAATAATCCTTGGACCAGCCCAACTTTAACAGCACTCCATCAATCCAAGAACTGGTGTCCTCAATAGTTGTGTCAATTAAATTCAACAATTCCTCTTTTGTTGCCATTTTTGTAGTCAGGTCATAAATGCAAGCCTTGGAAAATTATTACCTGAGAAATAATTGATCCTGTAGACTGAAAAAGAATAGAAGAGAAAAATGTTGTGTTACTGTAAGTTACTTATACACAACTGCCATAGAAATTAGAAAAACATTATCTTGAATGATTTACTGCCATAACAAAAACAGTTAACAGGTGTGTACACAGTGTAGTCAACTTGGCGACAAACCAATCCAGCGACAAATTTTAGTCCCTATCACATCCAAGTCAGTGACAACTGTTTTTAAAATTCATGAGGCAGCGATAACTCGGTGACAAAACAATGGGGCCTTGGGAAAAATCAGTGTTTTAATTATACACACTAGACAACATTGCCATCACCTGCAACAATTATTACAGAACACATATGTACATTACCTTTTTCCCCAAATTTTACATTTTACTCACAGTATCAGACACAAAAGTTGTGGCCGTCAATAGACTTGTGGGCCATAAATGATGGTCCAAAACATTCTGAATGACAAGAACGATACGTCCCTAATCTATAAGTTAGCTGTGTCAGAATATGTTTTGGTTCCGCCCCTGGTCGTCATTTATAAGCGCACACACTTCATTGACGGCCACAACTTTTGAGTCGGATAATGTACAACCTATCCAGGACACTGAAAAAACTTATGAGGTGATAATTACAAGTAGGGCCAACTTAGTCAGTGATGCCAAAAAAATAACAAAATATCATGCTGTATTCTTGTTTAATTGCCAAATAAATTATTTTCAATTCAATATTGCATGTGTTGTGCTGATGAAAATGTCTACGCAATCAACGACCGAGCTGTACTAGCCTGGCCCATACTTATTCTTCTTTGGTGTGCTAAATACCCCAGGTCGCCGGGTAGCTTGACCTAAAATATAATCAGGGAGCTGCACAATTAATATCAGTCTTGTATATTTTACTAGTGGTGGTTGGTCTGGTTCACTTGCTTTTATACTATATGTGTCTTCCTCCTATCTTCATTATATATATATATTTTTTTTTTTACTAGTAGCCTAGATTAATTATGCATTATTTAATATTGTATTTATTATTACGTACTGTTATTTTTCTCTCTTTTTTTGTTATTGTATTAGGTTCATAAATTTTTCCCTCTTTTTTTTATGTAGCCATGGAAAGGTCATTAGAAGTAATATATTCTGGCAATAAGACCACTCTATACATAGGTCGTATTGTAATTTAATTGCCTTCAAGAATGAAAATAAACAAACATATACGATTATGATATCACAGTAAAATCAGTGTGAATAAAACTATTGTCTCACAGTAAAATCAGTATATGAAGAAAACTTAGTGTCTTCCATTGTTATATAACTTGCGAACACTACGTCGTTTTGTAGGCTATTACTATATCGCCTTCCGTAAGGATATAGTGTTTACAAGTGTCGTTTTGTAGGCTATTACTATCGTAAGGATATTTTTTTTTTTACAAGTGTGTTTCTTGTGCTTCATTTTTCAGTCCTGATATTATTCTTTAAGCATTCGTGTCCCCGGAACCGTGGGCCGGTGGCTGAAGCGGAGGCTTCAGTAGCCCGGCGGCCGGCGAGAGTGCAGCCCTACTTCCCTACAAATATACTTCTTCCGAGCGACAGATGCCAACTTGAAATATGCCCCCCAATGACTCAAATGCTATATTCTCGTTACCTAAATATACTCAGACAGTCTCGGTCTGAAACGACAGTGTAGGAGACTGCGGTTCCAGTGCTATGAAACGATCAGCTTAGGTTTACCATAACGTCAATATTTACATCTTCCCAATTTTCGCCCAATCGCATGCCTCCTAGCGGCAATTACCGTCACTATGTCCACCTAGCGGTAAGCCAGTAATTTACGTGTGCCACGGGTAAGTCACCGGATGCTACGTTAACGACGGGTGCGGTTGCAGGGCCGGTTGGATATATATTTGATATAATCATTCGCAGTAAGGCTAACTTCATTCACACCTCTGCCTTAGGCTGATCGACCTCGCCGTAATCTTCTCTGCTGCTGTTTCAACCATGGAAGTAGAGCCTTCTTCACTTGCCTCTTGGGAAGAATTATTTAAGGCTGAAGAATCCAGTGTTCCTGCAGCTCCTTCTAGTCCAAGAAGAAAGACTGAGCATAAAAAACTTTTTCTACCTCGCAATGATGAGCAACAAATCGCTGACTGGTACCGGGAGAATGACATATTCTATGACAGGACCAGACGTGACTACAAGGATCATAAGAGGAAGATGAAGCTCATCGAGGACAAGGCAGAGACCCTCAGTATCCCCTGTACTGGGCCACAATTAAAGACCTGGCTGGAGTCTATGAGAACCAGTGCTGGGAAGCTCATCAAGCAAGGCCCTTCCGGTACAGCCAAGAAAAATCCGACAGAGAAGGAGAAGTGGATTATCTCCAACTTTGGGTTCCTTGAGCAATACATCTCCAGGGTGCCGTCTCGTCAAGCTTGCAACCTAAAGAAGAAGTTTAGGAAGAGCAACAAGCAACTGCCCAACTTTGATGACAGCTCCAGTGCAGGGCAACCAGATTCTGGGCCTGAAGAACTGGAAGAAGTTGAAGAAGTTGACGTCAAGCCAAGTCCAGTGGAAGAAGTTGAAGAAGTTGACGTCAAGCCAAATCTTGTCTTCCCAGCGACAACCAAGGATGGTCCCTTCAAGAGGAAGAATACTGGTGATCATTCTTCTGCAACAAGCTCCAAATTAACTTACATAGTCCAGACTGCTCAGCAGACAGCTGCAAGGATTGACCAGCACGAAGCCTTTGCACAGCCTTCTCCTTCTCCTCTGCCTGCAGATCCGATGACCCTGAGAATTCGCTCGATGACTGACTACATTTTTTATGAGTGTCTTCAATTGGACTCGGACACGTATGACGACGTCGAAGCCCAGCTGATGACGTTCTTCCTGCAGCTGAAGGCGCAAGTCAGGGGGAACAAGCAGCAGCAGCAATAGCAGCAGCAACAGCAGCAGTTGATTATTCAGCAGAAGCAGCAGCTCCATCTGCCTGAAATCACTGACCCTGAATTTCGTCCGCTAGTTTTAGTGTGTGAATTGGTCGCTGTGAACAAGGTCCAATGAATAACCGATAATAAAAAACGGTGCTTAAGTTAACAGCTCAGTAGCTCGGGCAACAGCTCCATCAGCAGCAGCAGCAGCAGCAGCAGCAGCAGGCAGCCAGATGTTTCAGCCGATGTTCAGCCAGTTCCAGCAGGCTACTCCTGAGAAATAATGGACTACCTTGCAGACGATGTCAGCACAGCCGTGTCCTTCAGCTTCTTTACAGCCTGCAGGAGCTTCTTCAGCTGCCATGTTCCAGCCTGCAGGTACCTACCAGTCTTCTGGACCTGGACCTTCATCTTCATTGGGTGTCTTTCCTGCTGTACCTTCTCCAGTGGTGCCTGGTTCTTCTTCCTAGAACCCTCCTTCAGTGGGATCCTTGCTGTCTGCCAGTGACAACCTTCCTGCCAGTTCGACTTCGCTCAACCTGAGCCACCTGATGAACACGTTCTTATTTTCTATGACCCAGTTGTCTCCGAAGAAGTAATCACCTGTTCCTGTTCCTGTTCCAGTAGATGTTCCAGTGAAAAAAAAAAAAAGAAAACTCCAAAAAAATTTATGGCCTTTTTAAAGGTCACCAAATCCTCCCAAGAGAGCACACCATGTACACATCTTTTGTGTGACAAATAAAAAAAAAATAGTCCCTGACCCACCAACTATATATCTCTTCCCTTTAAATAACTTCTTTTCTATTATTTTTTTTTGTTGTTGTTTGTAAATTTTTATGCCAATACAGTCTTCCAATTTTTTGGCCCCTGAAATAATAATGTTACCTTTTTTATCGTTTCATTCCCACTTTGTCTATCTTAAATGTTCTTGTCCCTAAGTAAAATATTTCTCTGGTCTGAAGGCATTCCACTTTTTCTCAAAGTTACTCCTTGTAAAGTCTCTTTTAAATAAAATTGTTAATTGTGGAGTTTTCTAAAAGGGGCTGACAAAAACTATTTGACTGATTTTGAGGGACAAGAACATTTAAGAATGACAGATTTGGTTGGTGGGTAGGGAACTTTTTTATCTTAACACAAAGATGTGTACATGGTTTGCTCTTTTGGGAGATTTTGCGGCCTTAAAAAAGACCATACATTTTTTTGGAGTTTTCTTGTTTTTTAAACGTGTTGCAATGGCTTCTGATACATGCGCACTAAAGTTCTGTTTCTACTGTAACAACTGTTCTTCCAAATATCTGGAACTTGTTCATGCATAATACAAATTCAATTGTAATGCCCATGCAACAAATACTGGTGTATGGACTGGAAAAAATAACATGGGAAAATTGCTGGAAGAAATAAGAGATGCGATAGCTGAACCTAACACAAATGATTAGATTTGACTTCTGACGTTAAAAGACTATGCCTGATCTGATCACCATTTGTTTTAAACTCTATAGAGTAATATCTGACTTTTTATGATTCGACATTGACACCGTGTATTTTTGGATTATATTTGATGTTTGAGTTGTGGGTATTGCCTTTTTAAAGTTTGTTATTTGTTTTCATTTATGCTGCTGTGAACTGAATTGTATTTAATTTACTTTATTGTTGAGGAAATCATGTTGACAATAACTCCTTGCAACAGTGTTTAATGGACAATAATGTCTCGCATCACTTCTGAGTTATTGCTATGACATGCTATGTGATGACTGAATGCTTTACTTCAGGGTTTTATCTATGACTATGCCTGATCATTTGTTTTTCACTCTATAGTGGAATATAATGACTTTCTATGATTGGACAATGACACTTGATACCATTGGATTATTGTGATGTTTTTATCTCACGTCACTCCTGATGCTATGTGTGGAGACTTCTTATAACAATGACAGTGATGCTGTTTAAAATGCATATTTTCTAAGATGTGTATGCAGTTGAAACAGCAGTAAACATTGATCAACTAAGTTGCTCTCTTGACAGCCTGTGTTTAGAGCTGGATGGACAAAAAGATCCGATATGATTGATTGATTTGAATGTTGTCTTTAATGACATTTCGTTTGTATCAGTATATGATTTGGATGGTCAATCATATTATATAGTTTTTCCGAAGTAGTGTTTGATAAACATTTGAATTATTGTTTGATGAAGCATTTAAATTATGTTTGAATTACTTTATGTGGAATATTTGGATTGGTTTGGATTGTACATAATTGGAACTTTTTTTATGTTTATTGGGTAATCCGGCTGTGGTTTTTCTTTTTTTTAATATTTCATAACAGGTGGTGATATTGTTTAATATGTATGGAATCTGGTTTTGTATATACAATGCTACAATGGGAATATTGTTTTGAGGACAATTTTATAACTTGTCAATACCGTTAAATCTGACAAAACATGTTTTTTTTGTTTTTTTGGTATCATGCAGTTGAATATAAATTTTATTTTTTACGTTATTTGGAGGTGGCATGGCCATGTTTATGGGTCTGCTTAGGTTTTTTCACACCTGTATTATGTATGACTGTTGTTATTATGTAACTTTGTTTTATTTTCATTACCATCTCATTTCATGCATCCTTTTGATTGATATTAATGCATTGATATGTAATAAGAAATTGCAATTTGATGAAATTTACGCATTTGTAACTTAATGCCAGTCCATTGTTCATCTAGTAGTTCTAGAATTTTGACACATGCAAGAAGGATAACATGTCCCATGTGCTTTCGCACATTTCACATTGGTTGTACTCCATATGATACTTTAAATGATATTGGAAATTTCAATCTGATGCATGCCATGTATGCATGTCTGAGAACTTTGTTTTTAATCATTTAGAAGATGATTTATTTTTGTTGGCAATTACACAAAATTTGACATATTCAAATGATATTAATTTATCAAATTTTGGTAACATGATTCAGCACGTGACTGTGTTGTCTGTCATAAAGAGGTACTACATGATCACGATGCCCTGTGTTGTGACAAGTGTAATGGCTGGCAACATAGAGAATGTAATTCTAGTAAGTACTTTTTTTTAACATTTAAATGGTATTAATTGTGTAATGTTACATATGTGTCAGTTTGGATAAGGTTAATAGTGTAACAGTGTTTTTTAATAAATTATAAATAATTATATTATATACGAGCAAGTGCCAAACTAACATTGTACCATCTGGTAGCAGCGTTGCACCGCGAAGCCAGCCTACTTGACATCAGGAAACATTTAGTGCAAGACCAAATATTATCAATATGTGAAAATCCGAGATCAGGAACTGCTAAACGCCTGGTATGAATACGAAGAAGGAGAACTGAATGTTAAACAATTATTGAAAAGCATATCTAAAGTGGGAAATTGAAACTAGGATCTAGGACTGTAATTTGTGTCTGTAAAATTTTATATTTAGGAATATTGTGTCTGTAATTTTAACTTGCTGTGCACCACAATAATTTTAATAAACTTTTAAAAGTTTACTTCTTTGTGTTGTGAATTTGTTATAGCCTGAGAATATTAATATACTAATATAAGTGGTGGCATTTTGACGACGAATTCACTAGCTTCGTTGACCACTTTAATAGCGTCGTTGACGACTTAACTATGTAGATGCCGAGTTCACTAGCCCTGATGACGGCATTGTCACAAGTGGTAGCGAGTTTACTTTTTTGTTGACGAGTTGACGATAATGGGTGATGACGACATGACCAACAATAAACCCTTTTGAATTTGATGACGTTTCAGAGAGCCGAACTGAAACCTTGGATTGTGATCCTGATTTACAATTCTATAATAACTATCAATATATTCAAAATGTACAAAACTGCTCTTACTATAATGAAACCTCTTTTAACCAAAAATGTCAGGAAAAAGATGTAAAAATGTTCTCACTTTGGCTTGATACATTTCAACATCCGAAGCATGGCAAAAAACCTTGACATGGTATCAGTATTTCTAACAACTTTAAAAGTTCAATTTGCAGTTATTGCTTTAACTGAGACTTGGTTAAATCCAATTTATTATGAGTGCTATAGTATGCACGGGTATATAATGGAAAGCAGACACAGATGTAATAAAACTGGTGGTGGGGTAGGTCTTTTGATTAAACAGAATTTAATATATAAACAAAGACACGACTTGTGTGAATTTTCGGATAAAGTTGAATCTTTATTTATTGAAATATCAAACTCTGAAGTTATGGGAAATAAGAATATTATCATTGGAGTAATGTACAGGCCACCAGGGGGTATTATTGATGACTTTAATGCTGTATTTTCTGATATTATTGACAAAATATCGAGTGAGAACAAAATATTATATTTAGCTGGGGATTTCAATATTCATTTATTAAATTCTGATTCACACCAATCAACAGCTAGCTTTTAAGATATTCTCTACTCAGCGTCCACTTTTCCTTTAATAAACCAACCAACAAGGATTAGGCCTACTAGTCAAACAGCCACATTGATAGACAATATATTTTGCAGTGAAATATCAAATGTTACTAATTTTAATGGAATTTTAGCCGCTGACATAACTGATCACTATCCAGTATTTAGTATTAATCTAGGCACTGATATGAATAAAGGACCTGCTTTTATTAAAACTCATGTTATTAATGATGCCAATATAATGAGATTTCAAGATAAACTACAGAACAATAATTGGGAAGATATATTGAGCAATTATGATCCTAAAGATGCATTTACCAAGTATTATATATTTTTTACAAGATCTTACCAACAGTCCTTTCCTGTTGAAAACTTAAAAATCGGATATGCAAGTAAAAATCCATGGCTGACAAATGGTCTAAAAAACTCTATTAAGATGAAGAATAGTTTATATTATTATCAAAAACAATTCCCTAGTGAAAATAACATTAACAAATACAAGCGATACAAGGCATTAGTAAAGAAACTTCTTAAAAGCTGTGAGAGAGATTATTATAATCATGATAATAAAGCCATTGAAAATAATAAATCTAATGCTAAAAAAACTTGGAAGATCATTAAAGACATTATAAATAAAATAAATAAAAATCATGTGGATAAATTCAAAATAAACAATGCCATTATTGATGATCCCACTGTAATTGCAAATAACTTCAATAAATTTTATGTTAATATTGGGCCCAGTCAGGGCGGGGGCCTAGTTCAGAGGTAGCGCTCTGGGCTTTCAATTGCTGGGTCCCGGGTTCAATTCCCGGTCGAGCCTGAGTTGGATGGCTGTTTCATCCTTCATCTCATTGCCATGGTCCCTGCCTGTTCTAATTAGCCCATCAGGTGCAGAAATACAGGACGTAAAGCCCTAATCACCCACCCACCCATTGGGCCCAGTCATTCTAAGGCATGTTGTGAAACTAATATAACTCCAATCTCATATTTGAATGAAGGTAATCAATCAATGTACTTATATGATGTAGCTGAAAGTGATACAATCAATATTATAAAGAATTTGAAAAATAGTAGTCCTGGCCCTGATGGTGTACAAGCAGATATTCTGAAAAAGACATATAATGCATTTATAACCCCTCTTGTCCATCTAATTAACTTGTTATTGGAACATTCATATAGTTTTGGGGCCACTTTTATTTTTAATTGATGTAAACGACCTTACCAATGTCTCTAACAAAGTCATGCCAAAAATGTTTGCTGACAATACCAATTTATTTATTTCTGAAAAGAATTTACCTGAATTAATTCCCATTATGAACACTGAACTAACAAAATATATGACATGGATGAACGTCAACAAACTATTGGTTAATGTGAGTAAAACAAACTATATGATTTTTAGAAAGAAAAGAATGAAAATACCTGAAAATATACCTGACCTTTTACTAAACAGAGAAAAGTTACAGAGAGTCTCCACAGTCAAATTCTTGGGTGTTGTATTGGATGATACACTAACATGGCTTCCTCACATTAATCGTATTAAGAATAAAGTTTCAAAAGGGATTGGCGTAATTAGTAAAGCTCGAAAATATTAAAGTTCAAAAACATTAATGTCATTGTATTATAGTTTCATCTATCCACATCTTATATATTGTATTGAGGTGTGGGGCTTCACTTATAAAACATATCTAAGTTCCATTTCAAAAATTCAAAGAAATTCCTTAAGAATTATATATTCTCTCCCATTCCGCCATGATATACAAGAAGTCTTTAAAGAATCCAAAGTCTTGGATGTATTCCAGATTTATATTTTCTTTACATAACATTTCAGTCTTTTTTTGAGTTTCCGATACATAGTCACAGTACTCGAAATCAATTTCTAATGAATATTCCTAAATGCAATAGTACTTTTTCACAGAAAAGAATGAGATACATGGGAGTAAAAGTAAACAACATCCTTAACAATAAATTAGAATGAAAAAGTAGTTATTATGCATTTAAGAAAAATCTAAAAATGTATATAATAAATAATTCAATTCAACTATATGACACATAGTTACATTGATCCTAATAGCTGGTGACAATATATATTTTAAAAGTGAAATGAGCTACAAAGATACATTTTTATTTCTTAACTAAATGATTATTTAGTCAGTTGGTCTGTTAGTTGCACTTAGTATTGTTTGGGTTGTTTAGTCTAGTTGCACCAAGTATAATGAAATGTGTATGAAAGACTTCACTGAGGGGTGGGGAGTGTGGTGTCTCTGCTCTCCTATGCATTACAGAAAATGCTAACTTGTCCAGGTATCATGTGTTATAGCCACTTTTTTCCCTTTGATTTTATGTTTTAATTAATTTTTCAGCACTTGTTGATGTTTCTTTTGCTATCGCTTCTTCTTTCTGCTTTCTGGTTTGTAGCCTGGCTGGAATTTTGCAAACATGGCTTTAACTTTCTTATTGTCCAAGAAGCTTAGGGAATTCAGTGTATCAACCACCGCATCAGCAACTGAGTCATGTAATTCCTTGTGTCTGGCTTTTGAAAGTTGAACAGCTGCTTCCCTCTGGAAATGATCCACAATTTTTCTTGACCGCTTTTCTTAGGTAGGCTGTCAATGTCATCATTAATTTCACTGGAATGCTGCCTTCGCAGGTGTGCTTTCAAATTTGTAATGTTTTCTGAAATATGTATTCTCTGTTTAAATTGTTTTGTTACAGTTTTGCTCCACAATTAGACATTTTTTATTTATTACCTAAATCCGTACATATATCAACATCTAGTTTTGGCAACAGCAAGAAATGAATTTTTAATTTAGATACAATGGCTATGGCCGATATATTACTGACATACTACACATGTACCTATAATTCTTTCAAAAATAATTATTAAAATTATCACAATTTTAAATGAAAATCAAAGCTAGATTCAGGCTTTTAGTGTCAAGCAATTACAATTGACTAGTACAACCTGTTTCACATGCCAAACCATTAAATTATCCTTTGGCCCTAGGATACTTTGACTTTAATAATTATTATTAGGAAAATAATAATTTAAATGGATAGAGCAGTGACTGGAGACTTGAGATGGAGAGTAACACTGCTTACTATTATTTTTGTATGTCTTGCGACACAACTTGCAGACTACACCATTCACAAACAGAGCTCCATCTTTCTTGTAGAATCCAATATATTTCCACACATAACTTCTTAGCTTCCCTGGATAGGGATAGATAGTTTCTGGATTAACAGCTTCTGCCATGATCTGATCCTCGTTGCAAGCGCGAAAACGTTCGATTGCTTCGCTCTTTAGGTAGTGGCACAGACTATACTTGTTCAATTTGCAAACAAGATGCTCCTTGCCTGGCACAACAAAATTCTCTGGCTGCTTCATAAACACTTCTTCCTCCAGAGTTCCATTCAGGAAAGCCGTCATTACGTCCATCTGGTGGAGCAGCAGATTAGTCTTCGCAGCCAAGGCAATTACGGTATGAACAGACTCAGTTCAGTAACTGTTGAAGGGAATATGGCAATTGATAGTTCCTTCAGTTGCCAGCTAAATGTAAACAGCGAGCAAAAAATATTTTGACTGATACAGGCATTAAAATGGGTGTGTTGAGTATCATTCCATACAAAATAAACCTTTAAGATTTGTATTTATTTGTATTTGGACTTCATTTATTTAAATACAAGTAAATACAAACCTTAAAGGTTTACTTTGCATGAAATTATACCCAACATCTTTATGTGGCATAACATTGTTGCTGAATTTCATATATTCCTTATAAGGATCATTGCCGTATATGACTATTTTGGACATATAAACAAATAATGATAAATGATAATCTTAGTTGTAGATTAGTTAAGGGAACATGCTATTGTGTTGATAATTCTAGCTAACTGAATACAGGGTTCCTACAGGTTTACCTTCATTTTTTTTTAGTGAGACTTTATCAGTGTATTATTTCACACTTAACAGAATATAATGAACAAATGCAGAAATTCGAGAGTTAAAAAAAAGGACATCTTGGACTCTAATTAGCATTGCGTACCATTGTTTCGGTTCATCGCACACACTATATAAACACTCAAGAAATAATATTTTTCCAAATTTGGTAAAACATAGCCCAGAAAGGTCAGTGTGGCTATCACAAGGCACTACTAGGTCAGAGTGTAACTGTATAAAATTTCATTGGGGTAAGTACATTAGTGTTAGAGTTCAGCTCACCCACCCTCCTGCCTGTTGGACGAACACTTAACAATTTTAATGATGCCTGTTTGCTTTGCGGGATTCGCTGGGGGTTTAGCGCAGCCCATGTTTCAGTTTTACAAAAACCGTTTGACAATCCAGCTTTAAGGTAATATAACCAGGATTGTACTGCGGACATACAGAAGAAATGGTTGTTGGTAGACAGTTATTGTAAAATCACATTTTGACCTTGAACCTGAAAGATGGTTGGTGTACATATTGCTAAGGAACTTGAACTTAAAAGAAAATAGTAATGGTCATAGGGTTTTACTAGCATTTTTATTAGCAAGGCAACATAGTGACAGTCACATTATGGTCATATAACAATTAAATATTACTGGGATAGAACTATAGACATAAAGCAGAACTGCTTGTTGGTAGACAGTTTTTAGAAGGGCCACACTTGTTCCTTGCAAATATTGTGTGAGACCATAGTACCATAGGACAGGATCCACAGAGTATCAATCGCAATATAAAAAAAACCTGCATGTTGTCCGAATTATGACGAGCAGTCATGCCTAGGTTAATTAATTGGCTTAAAGTGATAGCAGCATATGGAATACTGCATTGTTTTAGGTGTTGGTTTTTTTTGTGGGAGAGTGTGGAGTACTTCTTCATCATAAATTCCAACTTTCTGATCTGGGATGTTTTCTGCCTCATTTCTCACCAATAAAGTTGGGGGCCTAGCTCAGTGGTAGTGTGCTGGGCTACCAACCACTGGGTCCCAGGTTCAGACTCCGTCAAGCCTAAGTTAGATGGCTGTTTCATCCTTCATCTAATTTCCATGGTTCCTGCCTGTCCTAATTAGTCAAATGCAGAACAGAGAGATTCAAAAGTTGTTTCATTCCCCATCTCCAACATGACTCTACCTGTATTTATTATTTTATGGTTTTATGATAATTTATGTAGATTTGATATATAATTTATCCATTTATTATACATAACATTATATTTCATTTTGATCATATTGTACACCTTTTATCATATTTCCTTTATGTGTAAAGGTATCTGACTGCACTTCAGCTGCAATATATAAATAAACCTATTATTATATTATACATGTCAATTACCCTTTTAACAATTGTTATAAATAAAAATGTTCATAGCTTGTAATGGGAAGCAAATGTCCCAGAGGTTACTGGCTTTAAAGCAGATAAGCCTTGTTCGATGATGTCACAGGGGTGGGGGTCTAGCTCAGTGGTAGCGCGCTGGGCTTCCAACAATGGGTCCCGGGTTCAATTACTGGTCGATGGAGGCCCATGCCTTATATCTACACAAGCAGATCGCTAATGTGACCTTATCCAATCTCAATGGTACATGCAACTTATCCGAAATTAAACTCATGGACAAGAACTTATATATATTAGTAATACAAAATAGGAAGGGGCATGCCCCAACGTTAACTCGTAAGTTGAAACGAACAGAACAGGACTTATTCTAGTCTTATTAGGCGAATGATAAAGGAGCCCCTGCGTCTCAGTTTTGTTGGGGTTGAAAATAGGATTAAATGACATGGGCTATGATTGGTTAGTATGAGAAGCGGTGGCGCCCGGAAGTGAAGGGAGCATTAACGTTTAACTAAATTTATTTTTAATAAATTATATATATTGACCTGTGATCCTCTTTTTGTAACTTCAACAGGTGCACCTGCTTCCCTTCCATATTATCATTATATAATGGATCATATTCACAATATTTTTAAGTTGTCGCTGTCTTCGTAATTTTTGTTTACCCATTATACTCAATTATACTATTATATATATTGTTTATTCATGTGTGTGTGTGTTTTTTTTTTGGGTGTTTTGTTTTAGCAAAGGGTTGCCCAATTTAGCAACCTTGGTCTTTTGGGGTCTCCCAGACATTTTTTTTAATGTTGACTAAACCAGTTTGAGTCTTAAGTCTGAGTCTATAGACACAAATCTTTATTGCATTGTATGTTGGATATAAAAATCCCCATCTTATATATTGTATGGCCGTAAAAAGTACTAGTAGCACAGTGCCTCGGGTAATATTGGTTGTCAAGGTTCCATAAAACTAATATTGCATTTGCTGCTCTGTTGCAATACTGGAATATTATTCACTTTTTTCAAAATGTTTTATTGTTGTCTGTCAAACTGTTGTCAATATGTGAAATTTACTCCAACAAGGGAGTAACCATCTACCCTATTGAGAGTAAAACATCCCTTCTGTACAGAGTAAGGTTACTCTCTAACAGTGAAGACCACTTGTTGGAAAGTATCCTGTTTTTTATTTCTTCAAAGTGGATCCCTGTGTAATTATGGTGACTCTGTTAATTGTTTAGTTTGGCTTTTTCATACAGAGATCGCACTTTTTGTTTGTCTATGTGAACGTAAATCCAAGTGAAGAGTGGTGCCTCGGAGTAAGCCAACAGGTCAAAGTTCAAGCTGTTGAATCCTTCCAAATGGCGGCGTTTTGCAGCTGACTTAATGAACTTGTGTCTGAAAAAAGATGATCATATAAATATCAAGAAGAGTAATATCTGCAATCATTCAAACTTTTCATTGAATCAGCCCTAGCCAGCTAGCATAGAACATTCTTCTGACATTTCATAATTATAAGAATTTTTTTAAAATGTAATTTACATAGAACATACTGTCAAACCATTTTCCTAACATTTCTAAGAATGTTTATAAAATTTGTAGATAGATAGATAGATGGATGGATGGATGGATGGATGATTGGATGGATGGTTAGATGGATAGATAGATAAATAGATGGATAGATAGATAAATAGATAGATCGATATAGATAGATAGATAAATATGGAAAAACACAATTTTAAAGTACATCTATTGCCTATTGTTTTAAGCGGGCAATAACCAACGAAAAATTGTCAGTTAACGCCCTTCTTAGTGCAAACTGAATTTGTTTTGCGTAATAAACGCATAAAAACAGACATAAAATCTAACAAATTAGTAAATATGCCTAATGGAGTACAAGCTAGTTTATTTTTCCTTCGAGGTCGGGATATAACCAACAAAAATGTTAGTTAACTTTCGACTATGAGGGATATAACTATCACATGTGTCAGGTGTAACAGTGTGCTTCTTCATAGGTGTCATTGGAAACAACTGACTACAACCAATGTAACGTCTCATCCGAACCACATCCAGCAGGGATGTGTAGAGGGCGGGGGCCTTACTCAGAGGTAGCGCTCTGGGCTTCAAACCGCTGGGTCCCGGGGTCGATTCCCGATCGAGCCTATGTTGGATGGCTGTTTCATCCTTCATCTCATTGCCATGGTCTCTGCCTGTCCTAATTAGCCCAACTGGTGCAGAAATACAGGACGTAAAGCCCTAATCACACACACACACACACACCAGCAGGGATGTTGCTCATGAAAGGTGTCCAGGCTTTGGGTTGAACATTGGTCCTTTAGAGGAGCTCGCGAGCGTCTTACCACTAGATTAAATAGCTGACAACAACATTTTTTATATGGATTAAATAATTTTAATGTTTTCAGAACATGGAACAATAGAAAAGCCTCCAAAATGATCAATTATATGTTTACAATGTTTTTAATTAGGGAACATTTTCATTGCAGGTGTCGAAATATTCTGAGAACATTAGACCTATAAGTGCCACCTGGCAAATAAAATGCCCTAAAATATCAATTACATTCACAAAATGTTCTAAGAATGTTGATATTTAACATTATGACCTAACCTTCAAGGAATCCTGGGAAAATATTATGTGCTACCAAAGGCCTGCATTACTTTTCCTGGAATTGAATATGCCCGATGTGGTGACCCCTTTATTGCAAATCTGTCTGATGAAGACCTTGGAGATGTATGCATAATGTCTACTATGACTCTTCTCTCCCTTGTGGCTGTTTTTGACCAAGAAGTTATTAGGATTTAGTCAATATTAACTACACGAGTCTTAACAATCTCTCTCTCTAACCCCCCCCCCCCCCCCCCCCTTGAAATAAGGCCTATGATGGACTAATAATGCATTAAGCTTTTGACTAGTAAGTTAGTCATTTGATGAAGGGCATGCATAAAAAGAAAAAAAAGAAAGAAAAAAGTGCTATGTGACAATCAAATTGTCAAATAAGTTAATTAATATCTATTAACTTACCTGTCATTCCTAATGTCTCTGTTTCCATGCTTTAAGCACCAATATGATCCAAGTGTAAACGGTTTAGTCTTTATCTGATAACCATTGACTCTCAACCTAGAATATACAATGCACACACATGAACCTGTCAATTCATTCAGAGCAATGGGCAATGCCCAATTACTGCAATATACATGTTTAATAAATTACATTAAGTAAAAGTTTGGTAAAATTATTGGCATTAATATTATGGTCCATCATCTGTAATGTTTCATTATTGTCTTTGATGTGTTCCAGTGATGCCCAACTGGTAATTAATACTTAGTTAAGTGTGTCAGCTACATCAGGGGTGGGGCCCAGCTCAGTGGTAGTATGCTGGGCTTCCAACCGGGTTCGATTCCTGATCGAGCCTAAGTTTGATGGCTGTTTCATCATTCATCTCATTGCCATGGTCCCTGCCTGTCCTAATTAGCCCATCAGGTCCAGAAAAACAGGATATAAAGCCCCCCAATCGACTCAACTCCCCACCGCATGAGCTACATCACAAATTGTCACACTCCATTACTTATAGTAGACCTAATAGAGTCTTTTCACTGAGCAGCCCTGAGTTCAGCAAGACATAAGTCCTTCCTCTCCTCTTATTAAAAATACTGCTGCTAGGATGCACTTTGCTTCAGCTAATCACAGCTAAGGGTTGGAACTTTTTCAGCCAATAGAAATGCAGTATTCTGTCGTAGCCACCTGGTGGAAATATAGAGAACCTTCTGTGAAAATCCACTATTCTTGAGTAAACTGACCTGACCTCAGACTGACCTCAGACACACTTATAGCATGTTTGGCTGGTGTATCTCATTGCCTCATTTGGAAGGCTGGCTGCATGGTCACTCATGCATCGCAGTTTGTTGCGTTACAAAATCAATCCAAAATGTATCTGGAGATAGGATTGGATAGGTGCGGACAATTAGGGCTTAAGGTAATTTCAACAGGCGGCTTGAGTAAGCACTTTCTAAAGGTTGTACTGTAATCTTTAATGAGTATAGTAATTTAGATGTTACTTTTCTTACCACAATGTTACAAAACTTGCCGAAGAGGCTTTGCTTTCCATATCTATCTATCTATCTATCTATCTGTCTGTCTGTCTGTCTATCTGTCTATTCATCTATCTATTCATCTGAATAAATGAAATTCACAACCGACCTGAGACTCATGTCATCATCCTCAGCTCCCCAACCAAAGTAGAGGTTCGAATATCCATTCACTGACAGGAACTGAGTTGGAGTTAAGCTCGTAATCAATCCAAAATGATTTTTGTATGGTTGCCTGAAACATACACAATGATGTTATTCAGTCTGTCACCAAGGTTTTTGTGAAAATGTGAAGTTACATAAAATACAGTCTCATTTATTAGATTCAATTAGGCCACGGTTTTTTGATCTTATGTTTCTCGGAACTTTATCAAACCGTTTTTCATGAGACGGTCGGTCGGAAAATAAAAAAAATCCCCAGAAAGTGTTTTTTTCCATAAATATTTTCAATTAATAAATCAATGGATATACCATATCCATTGATTTATTAATTAAGCGGCACTGCAAAAGTTTGGCCGGCGGTGTCGAGAAACGAAAGATAAAAAAACTGTCGCCTTACTGACCTTTTTCTGCAAGATACATTTCTGGCATGATGAGTCACAGCCCCAGGACTTTCATCACACGTGTAAGAATTGCCCAAGTTCAATGGCAATTGGTCAATATCATGGATGATGAAGCAGTCGTAATTGTCATTTTGCATCGCATACTTTGCTGCAATGTTCAGAAGCATTGCTCGGTTAAAACGAGAATGCATGTCCTAAAACGAAACATGAAATTGTATGTAAGCATTTACTATCAAGTCACAAAATAGATGAAGACTCAAAGAGCAGTTAGCTAGGCTGCCTCAATTACACTGTGTGTCGTCACCTCACAGCCCAGTGCTCAACCAAATCTAAAGTAAATTAATCAATTTTTCTTATAGTTCTAACAATGAAATTACAGAATAATTAGATGTTATGTGCTGAGTTTTCACAATTCTTTGAATAGTAGGCAATTCAGAAAAATTACCTAAACTCTAAAAATATGAATTCATTCCTCTTGTATTTTTAAGAAGATTTCTTGAATCTATATTCAGCCTATCGGCTACATAGTTTAACCGATAATTTTGTTTGATTAGGTAAACTCGCAAATAATGTCCATAATTAGGTCGCTGGGCTGTGAGGTGACGACACTGTGATTACATGTAATCATGCATAGCCAGGGTAACAATAAGGAAGCGCATACTAAAGCTACCCAGTCGTGGCTTTCTTTTTATTGATGTATTTTTCACCTAAGAGGCATCAATTGTTATTTTCTTCTTTTTTTTTTCTTTGATGACACAATGCAAATTAAACCGTATATGTTATCAAGTATATGACTCCCTGTCAGAGGCAGAGGCAGATTTCGAACATGGAGATGTAGCTGCTACCACTGCTGAGGTGTACCCCAGTGGTCCTTCCCTGCCAAATGTTGAAATGGCACCAGATTATACTAAATGATCCGGAAGTACCTCAGGCATACCCCAGCCCTGAAGATCACAAACTGAGTGAAGTAAATTCTAGCACTGATGATGAAGACCTTACTGCAGATCAGTATCTAACTAGGGTTCTCTGGAACCCCACTGGTGATTATTCATCAGTTCGTGATGATGTGGTGGAACACGATCTTGATACACGTGCATGCCAAATGTTGTCAGCCATATCTAAAATGTCACATGGCACCTGGCCCAAAGAATTATTTACTAATGCCGCATACCTGAGATGAATTATTAAGCCCTAAGGGGTGTTCACACTGTTACGGATAAAGGCCCCTTCACACTTAGCCAGATCAGACGCCGGATTGTCCAGGAGTATAGCTTCGGCAAACTCCGGTATTAGCGTGTAGACCTCGTGTTTATTTCCGGCATTGTCCGTCATTGTCCGTCATTGTCCGTCATTGTCCGGTGCGTTCCGGGACCACCTTGGGACTCCGGGGAAAAAAATTAAACATGTTCAATTTTTCATGCCGGAGGTTTTGGAGTATTTAATCCGTCTTGATCCGTGTTGATCCGTGTAGACTCCCAGTAGACTCCGCCGATCTCCGGAAAATCTCCGTATTAACTCGGGCATACTTCGTGGTATCTCCGGCTATGTCGGGTGTCAACCGGGCATGAATATTTCGCCGCCATTAACGCTGGAGAGTACAAGGAGCAACACGGTTCCACACGGTTCCACACGAATGAACATGGTGTAAAGACCGGTTATATCCTTGAAGGCACCGTGTAAAATCCGGTTCACTCCGCACTCTTCCGGGACAGTCGTGTTACCTCCTTGTTGAGACCGTATTGCCATCGTGTACACATCGCCAAACTTTTTTTTTTTTTAACATTTAACAGCTCTTTGATCCCGGAACCCCCCGGAGTGAATAAAATTTTACTCCAAGACACTCCGGCGTCTGATCCGGCTAAGTGTGAAGGGGCCTTAAGACATACGTATGACCACGAACAAAAATGGGCTATACTTGCTCACTCGTAGCTCTGTTATATATAAATTCTTTCCATGAGCCAAATTTTTAAGCATGCTTAAACATTTTTCCCTCTCAACAGATGGTCACGGATGATTTAGCACTACCAGGAGCGTTTTACAGATTAGCAAGAGTATCTTTACATCGCTTGGTGAGTGAATCACGTATGGTCAAGGAAGAGTAAAAAAATTCATTCGTTGCCATACGTAGGTCTTATCCGTGACAGTGTTTACGCCCCTTTACATGTTTAGTAGGGTCAATATTTTGCACTATTGACACTCGTACAGGTACAGACTTGTGATGTTCTCACTCTATACCAGAATGCCAAATGGTTTTAGTAAAAAGTTGTAATCCATTCATATGTAGTTACACTGTATGAAACAGAACTCCGAAACGTTCATATATATCCTATAAACATATGTAAATTTGGGAGTGGCCCTATATATTAAACTTTTTAAAATGGTTTTTATGACATTGTGATTTGAAAAAATAACTTAGTAAAGCCTTGTTATTGCTCTATGGTTGCTACCAATAAGGCAGATGTGATGATGAGGTGATCAGGCTAGGCGTTTACATCATGTTTACATATATCCTGTGTGTGAGGTTATTGTATGCCTGAAGTATGGACACCAAGTCAAGGGCACCAGATTAACCTTTATTGGTGCCCTGATCACACTATGACCCTCAGCACATTTTCATAAATCGTCTTTTCTCATATTGTTGTGCATTACAATTATTACAATACTCTACTGTTCAAGATGCATCTTGTAATCCATAAAAACTATCCCAGAAAAATTAGTTGTGTTTTTTGGTGTCCCTGAGACTTAGCTATCCTGCCCAGGAATTGCTGTTTTCTTCTTATTCCTTGGTGTCCCTTAGTATAAGGGCATACTAAGGGACACCAAGGAATAAGAAGAAAACAGCAAACAGTTCCTTAATCCAGCCCTGTTGCTCTGACATGGAGCAAAACACGTCACCATTTATAATTCATGTGGTTCAAACATCCATGCCCGGACCAGGAGCAGATATGCTCGCTGACCTCAAGACTAATTCAATTTGTATTTTTTTGATAGTTCGGTAGTGCATCATCAAGAAAGCCAGTTACTGAAACAGTTAAACTGTCTGGTAAAGGTACTCCGGTCATGAATATATAAAAGCAACATTTTCAAAAGGTAATAACGCATTATGATAAGTTTACCTGAATTTAAGGTCGCAATGGGTCACGATTTACTATTTCTGAAAATTATCTTTTTGTATTTGACCTCAATTTAGACAGGAATGATCGACAGTCGTTGAAAATTTAATAAATTTAATAATTTTACAGCCTCTCAGCCAATCAGATGTCTAGAATTTTCGAAATAAGGATACGCAAAACGTCGGGACAAGAGTTGTAACGCCAGAAACGGAACCAACCAAAGTTCATAGTGTAGCATCAAGTGATTCTTACCCACTGTAATACTTAACTGTGAATTACCCTTTGGCATATCTATGTGTAATACCTGTTCAACAATGAAGATGGAATATTCCAGGTTCTGCTTCTGTAGGAACCAATGTATATGTCTGAGCCAAGTTCCCACCATTGTAAGCCTGTCACGATATGGAACCAGTATCGCCACCTTCTGTTTTGGCTTGCAATCACTAGGGCGCCATCTACCTCCAAAATCACATGTAATGGCCGCACTGAGATTCATGGGGCTGACAGATGAAACATTGGCGGAGATAAAATTCACTGAAAGTAGAAGGGGTAGTTAAAGTTACTGATATATTCCTATTAGGTCATTAACGTCTGACTATGGTATGGTAGCATTTATAAATGAAAAATTTAGAAGTTCAATAAAAGTTTAAATATTCGGGAGTGGGGTCTATCTAGATAATTCCTCAGAATTCTAATGTAGTTCAAGGGCTTTACACCTGCTTCTTTTACCCTAACTAATCTCTAAAGCTTCTCCAGACAAATTTGCTTCTCTTGATTTCTTCATGACTCCTTTGTTTCTCTTAAATGCCACTACAGTTAAATTGATAGCTTGACTACATACCCCACAGTCTATCCGACATATCTAGTAAAATTGCACACACCAAAAAGTTAGAAGATGATTATAATGCATTCCTAAGGTATGGTTTATTTCGGCCAGCCCACTTTCCTTGCTCCATTTTAAGGTGTTTTAATTCGTTAGCAGACAACATGAATAGTGCAGTTTTAAATATAGTCCTGTGTGCTAGAATATATATTTGGAAAGTGCCAAATAAATGATTATTATAAATTCATACAAACAATAAAGACGACACTCAGTCTGCAACTTATATATTTAGTCTACATTTACAACATACAATACTGAAAGATTCATGCAGCAGTTCTGAAGTTGTCACCCATTTTGCACGGTGATTTATACAGTCTTTGTTTACTGCAGCAATAAAATTGGTCTAGGGTTAGCATCCAATTTACACACTTTATAGTTACAAACTGTTACAAATTGCTTTTTCATAACCTGTCATTACATTATAATATGATAACAGTTGGCCAATATCTGAGAATTTTCATTTTATTTCTGTTATAACTGTATTGTTTGTTTTTAACTGTTTTATTGTCGGTTACAAGCACATTGTGTTTATGTCTGTTTACCTGTACCGACGTTAACTATGACCTTACCTTACCTTACCTTACCTAACCTTACCTTTCCTAACCTTACCTAACCTAACCTTACCTAACCTAACCTAACCTTTCCTAACCTAACCTAACCTTACCTAACCTAACCTAACCTTACCTTTCCTAACCTAACCTAACCTGACCTAACCTAACCTAACCTTACCTAACCTTACCTTTCCTAACCTAACCTAACCTTACCTAACCTTACCTTTCCTAACCTAACCTAACCTAACCTTACCTTTCCTAACCTAACCTAACCTAACCTTACCTTTCCTAACCTAACCTAACCTTACCTAACCTGACCTAACCTAACCTAACCTTACCTTACCTAACCTAACCTTACCTAACCTAACCTAACCTTACCTTACCTAACCTTTCCTAACCTAACCTAACCTTACCTAACCTGACCTAACCTAACCTAACCTAACCTTACCTAACCTTACCTAACCTAACCTAACCTTACCTTTCCTAACCTAACCTAACCTTACCTAACCTGACCTAACCTAACCTAACCTTACCTAACCTTACCTTTCCTAACCTAACCTAACCTTACCTAACCTTACCTTTCCTAACCTAACCTAACCTTACCTAACCTTACCTTTCCTAACCTAACCTAACCTTACCTTTCCTAACCTAACCTAACCTTACCTAACCTGACCTAACCTAACCTTACCTTTCCTAACCTAACCTAACCTTACCTTTCCTAACCTAACCTAACCTTACCTAACCTAACCTAACCTAACCTTACCTTTCCTAACCTAACCTAACCTAACCTTACCTAACCTTACCTTTCCTAACCTAACCTAACCTTACCTAACCTTACCTTTCCTAACCTAACCTAACCTTACCTTTCCTAACCTAACCTAACCTAACCTTACCTTTCCTAACCTAACCTAACCTTACCTAACCTAACCTAACCTAACCTTACCTTACCTAACCTAACCTTACCTAACCTAACCTTACCTAACCTGACCTAACCTAACCTAACCTTACCTTACCTTACCTTACCTAACCTTTCCTAACCTAACCTAACCTTACCTAACCTGACCTAACCTAACCTTACCTAACCTTACCTTTCCTAACCTAACCTAACCTAACCTAACCTAACCTTACCTTTCCTAACCTAACCTAACCTTACCTAACCTGACCTAACCTAACCTTACCTAACCTTACCTTTCCTAACCTAACCTAACCTAACCTTTCCTAACCTAACCTAACCTTACCTAACCTGACCTAACCTAACCTAACCTAACCTAACCTTACCTAACCTGACCTAACCTAACCTTACCTAACCTTACCTTTCCTAACCTAACCTAACCTAACCTAACCTTACCTTTCCTAACCTAACCTTACCTAACCTGACCTAACCTAACCTAACCTTACCTAACCTTACCTTTCCTAACCTAACCTAACCTTACCTAACCTTACCTAACCTAACCTAACCTTACCTAACCTTACCTTTCCTAACCTAACCTAACCTAACCTTACCTTTCCTAACCTAACCTTACCTAACCTGACCTAACCTAACCTAACCTTACCTAACCTAACCTTACCTAACCTAACCTTACCTTTCCTAACCTAACCTAACCTTACCTAACCTAACCTAACCTTACCTTTCCTAACCTAACCTAACCTTACCTAACCTGACCTAACCTAACCTAACCTTACCTAACCTTACCTTTCCTAACCTTACCTTCCCTAACCTAACCTTACCTTTCCTAACCTAACCTTACCTAACCTTACCTTACCTAACCTAACCTAACCTTTCCTAACCTAACCTTACCTTTCCTAACCTAACCTTCCCTAACCTAACCTTTCCTAACCTAACCTTACCTTACCTAACCTTCCCTAACCTAACCTTACCTTTCCTAACCTAACCTAACTTTACCTTTCCTAACCTAACCTAACCTTACCTTTCCTAACCTAACCTTACCTTTCCTAACCTAACCTAACCTTACCTAACCTTACCTTTCCTAACCTAACCTAACCTTACCTTTCCTAACCTTACCTTCCCTAACCTAACCTTACCTTACCTTTCCTAACCTAACCTTACCTAACCTTACCTTACCTAACCTAACCTAACCTTTCCTAACCTAACCTTTCCTAACCTAACCTTTCCTAACCTAACCTTACCTTTCCTAACCTAACCTTACCTTACCTAACCTTCCCTAACCTTACCTTTCCTAACCTAACCTAACTTTACCTTTCCTAACCTAACCTAACCTTACCTTTCCTAACCTAACCTTACCTTTCCTAACCTAACCTAACCTTACCTAACCTTACCTTTCCTAACCTAACCTAACCTTACCTTTCCTAACCTTACCTTCCCTAACCTTACCTTACCTTTCCTAACCTAACCTTACCTTACTTTACCTTTCCTAACCTAACCTTACCTAACCTTACCTTTCCTAACCTAACCTAACCTAACTTTACCTTTCCTAACCTAACCTTTCCTAACCTTACCTTCCCTAACCTAACCTTACCTTACCTTTCCTAACCTAACCTTACCTTTCCTAACCTAACCTTACCTAACCTTACCTTCCCTAACCTAACCTTACCTTACCTTTCCTAACCTAACCTTACCTTACTTTACCTTTCCTAACCTAACCTTACCTTACCTTACCTTTCCTAACCTAACCTTACCTTACTTTACCTTTCCTAACCTAACCTTACCTAACCTTACCTTTCCTAACCTAACCTTACCTAACCTTACCTTCCCTAACCTAACCTTACCTAACCTTACCTTCCCTAACCTAACCTTACCTTACCTTTCCTAACCTAACCTTACCTAACCTTACCTTTCCTAACCTAACCTAACCTAACTTTACCTTTCCTAACCTAACCTTACCTAACCTTACCTTACCTTACCTTACCACTAAGAATATTGATTATAAGGTCAGTGAGTCATTGTGCACTTAGCATAATTGCTTGGCTAGATATGATATTCTGTCCTGAGGAACTGACATAGGCCTACTTAATTAGTCAGAATTACTTATGTGCAGGTTATTGGCTTTTCCTGTTACACTATGAAAGGTTAACTCAAATTTGCTGATAATGGACATGTTTTACACATAGGCCAAAAATTATCCTTTTATTATATGACATCAATTTACGGAAAGATGTTTACGCTATGTTCACTTTCTATGCCTAGTATACTCCTATCCATAGCATAGTCAGACGTTAATGAGCTTATAGGTTAAAAAATGTCGTTAACTTCAACGTTCATTGCAACAATCTCTCAGTCAATCAAAAATATAAAAATCTGAGAGGATTTGCAATTAAGTTGTGAAGTCAGTGACTTCCAGAGGCAGATGTAATGATGAGATGTTAGATATGATAAGCCTTCACAAGGATAGGAGTCCAACCCCCCATGATATAAATTTTACTACATGTGCTTTCAATAGCGGATTTTCACCAATTTCTGCCGAAAGTCGGCGCTTGTCCGGTGCGTATCATCGGTCTGATAACTGACACAAAGCGTCAAGGGATAACGTAAAAAATAGATCGTTGAATAAGCATCGCAACGCCGTTACAACACTTGTTCAGTGCCATTTATGCCGTTACAACGCTTGTTCAGTGCTTTTTACGAAAATTGTACCTTCTGCAGTGGGTGGAATTCCACGGTAAAGTTGTTCAATTTCATGACGTTAGTAGAGTTTAAGTCTAAAGAAATCGTCTGAACTAATTTCACAGTGAGTGTATTCTTGGAAGAAAGAAAGAAATAAGGTGTAGTAATCACACTACTTTGTATGCAGACAACGCGCGGAAGCATTTCCCTCCCCGATTCTGGGGGAGCTGCAAATCGGTTATGAGAAAGGCCGGTGCTTTGCACCGGATCGTAGCGCCGCTTTACGGAAGAAAACGGGATTTTCACGGAAGATTCTCTATATTTCCACCAGGTGGCTTCAACAGGATACTGCAATTTCATTGGCTGAAAAAGTTCCTGCCCTTGGCTGTGATTGGCTGAGATAAAGTGCATCCTAGCAGCAGTATTTCTAGTGCATTTTAATGTATATTTGATACCTTATCATTCAGTTGATTTTTGTTATTTTTCTGAGAATGTTATATTTATTGAATAAGTCAGTGATTATCTTCTATGTCTGAAAAGCAAAATGAGTAATAAGAGGAGAGGAAAGACTTATGTTTTGCTGAACTCAGGGCTGCTCAGTGAAAATACTCTATTGCCCTGCCCTGAAAACATTATATGTTGGCCCGATGTTGGTCCAATACCTTCACAATACGATCTGTGTAGCACTGATTATGTTTGCTAGGCTTTTTATATCTTTATACAGAAGGAACTTTATATTCTGCCAGTGTGGTTATACAATGGACACAAACATTATCCTAGCTGGCGATTCATAAATTTCTGAAAACTTTTTCCTTTGTTTCCAGACGGATTCAAAGTAAGTGGACAATGCATAACAATTCCAAGAACATTTGACCAGTTGAATGGGAGAAACATATACTTGGTATATCAACATTTTGCATAATTGCTTAAATTTTGAATTTTTTAACTAGAAGTGAAGTTATGGTAGTTTCATGTCATACAAGCCATATATAGCACCATGCCTATTCGCGTCTACCCGCCACTAAGAAAACCTTACCTGAAATCGCATCCGTGATTCGACCATTTCCACACTACGTTCAAAATTTTTCTTTTTTTGTGTAATGTAAACGACTATGAAAGTGGTCGAGGCACGGAATAAAACAATTAATTTAACGGTCGCTCAGCCAATCAGACGTGGCGATTCATCAAAAGACTCGCCTACTGAACAGCTCAAAAGTGTTGCAACCACTTTTTTAGACCATGCAGCAAGTTTTCTTAGTGCCTGCTACCCAGATACTCTCTACCTGCTTTTAAGATTGATTTACCGCTGATCCGCATTGTCTGCTTGGTCCACATTTTACACCGACCCGACTTTCGGGAAGGCTAATCTGAAAACGATAACAAGACGGCTGTGGCTGCTGGCGGCCCAACCGTAATTACTCGTTTTCCAATAATGTTATAAAGACATGTAAATTAAGTAAAATAATTACGTCTGCTTGAGCACCAGTATAAGACGTTGATACGACGTCATAATTATTTCCTGGTCATTTTTGACGTCTTGAAAATTAAGTGTCGTGTAAGTCTCAAATTGGTCACTGACGTCATGACCAGTTTGAGACCAAATAAATACGTTATTTTTACGACTTGCGCAACTCGGAATATTTATTCAACCGGTTGCAAAACACCGTGAAATGTGACAGCGAATAATAATCATTACTCTCCTTTGAAAGAACAGTAATGTCTGCACTGCTGCTAGGCTAGATAACGATGGGTAATCTTTAATTTATTTTAAAACTTGTATTGTTTGCTATCTATCTGTCTATCTATCTATGTTCAGACTAATAGTATCAAAGAAAATTTTCACATTCAAAGAACATTTTAATTGTAAACTAGACAATTAAATTGTTATCCTTACACTACCTTTTGGTGATGAGCAGGTTGTCTGTGTTATATTCCTCTTTAGATTTTGATGAGTAATGTTTTTTGAAATAAATGTAAAATTCTGCAATCGGCAAAATGGTGTTATACATCCAATCTGAGGCCATAATGTGGACTTATTCAGCATCATCACATTATTAATATTATTACCAAGATTTGTCATTACAATAAATGATCTTCTCTTTTCCACCAATGTAGTTTGAGTTGTGGTGGTACTACTTATATAAATTCCAATATTATTATATTCCATCAGCATATTGTTTACTTTTGTAATATTTTTCATTTCATCATTTCGTCTGAAGTCAATATATTTAATCAACAAATCTTTTACATTGTTCTTAACAACAGAAAGATTAGGAAATTTATATCCTTCTTGGACTAGGAAAACACAAAAATATCCTAAAATAGCAATTAGTGGCAACGCCAATGCAAAGTGCTTCCGTTTGTATAATTTTGCAAAAGATTTCCGAAGAATATCGAGCGCCATTATCCAATATATCTCGAATTTGTTCAAATAACTACTTCTTGCTCTGGTGTATCCGATAAGACCTAGATGTTATCCTGTGTATCAAATGCTTTATAATTAAAAAAATAAATCAAAACAAACAAAATTCCAGATGTCTTCCTGAGCATCTGTGGTATCGACTATTAATCCATTTTTTCTCAATTTTAACTGAGTGTCTTTAGTGCGCAAATAACTACATTAAGTAACATATGTGGATATTGACGGACTTATGGTTGTATATCAAACCTATTTTCCATAATGTGTTGACACAGAGCCAGATATACATATAAACGAAATTAATGGAAATCGTGATATCTTAATGACTTATGAGTTATACTTGACCTATGCATCCTGCATTACCATGTATTTGCTTGTTTCCTCATCCAAATGAAATTGTCATCAGAATTTATGGGTTTCCGTGGTTACCGTATTTGATTGAATTTAAGCTGTGTCTAAAATAGAAGCCGATCTTGGTCAAAGGTTAGGTTAAAGTGACCTGAAATATAAGTGTTAAATAATTTAAATTCATTTAAATTCCAGATAATACGGTATCCAAAAAGAATTAATTTCTGGGGAAAAGTTAGTATAAACGAATAACGGATCAATAAAGATTAGTAAAAAATGAATACATATAAGTAAATATGACATTATAATGATGAATAAAGATTCAAAATATAGCAATATGAAAAATTCTAAACTGGCCAAATAAAGAGGACAAAATTGTTGAAACAGCTGTGAGACAAACATTTGCCTAAAAGTAGTTTATCCAGCCATGCATACATAATTTATATAAATGACTAGAACTGATGCAATTAAAATCTTTCTTGGATCATTTGGTATAAAAGTAACTCACAGAAAAACACCAAAAAAAACAATACAAGTAGAGGAGAAGCCCTATGTCATAAATTACTCAAACAAAGGAGTCAATTTCTACACCGGTTGAGAGTAAACCTTGCCCTTTGTAGTGAATAAAGTGTATCATGCAGAATTGTCACGTGATACATGCCAGGTGATCTGCATTCCATATCACACAGAATTACGTTCGTATATTGCCCATAAAAAGAAGCCCAGGACGTTGCCATGTCCAAATAAGGAGGAAATGCGTACGGCCGAAAAATACTAGGGCGACTACAGTTGATATGACTGATTATTACAAACCTTATATCATAGGAGTAAATTAATTTATTTACATAACAAAGATAAATTTTGAAAATCTGACAAAAACTGACAGAGCTATGCAAATATGTATACACGAAGCGAGGACTTTCATGACGCTGTTGACGCTGCATTCGGGTAGGACAAGGACTCGCTTCATCGTACATTTTCTCAATAACTTCGTCAATTTTTAACCGATTTTAAAAATTCAAAGTTCCTCATGGCTCAGGGGGTGGTACGCACCCAACCCGCCTGATCTGTCAAACAGATCAGGGACTCGTGTGTTTTTTCCTACAGGATTTTGAACAGCTCTGTTGGAGAGTAGTAAACTTACTCAGGTAAAGACGATTTTTAAAAAGTCTTATGCAATTTTCATGATCATATACAATAGCTTTAGCTACAGGAAAAGGTGGCTACAGCTGTCTCTTTTGTGTAATAGTTTTTTATGTAACAAAAACATTGTGATTCCCTATTTTGTGAAGGCCTGATTCGCCCACAGATTTTGCACACAACTTGTAATGTAATATATGCATGATATTTTGTGAAAGGCAACGTCAGTGCACATGCAAATCTACACACATTTGACGTCACAGATAGGAGGCCACACCTCTTGTCGGCATAAGAAAATTTATGTAGAGACTACTGGACAGCTGTCCCAAAAAGACAACGCAGTGGTGAAGCCAACCCAGAAGTGTCCCAAAATTTCAAAAATACATGTAATCCTATGGAAGATCAACTTAATATCACTTTTTGACCAATGGGCCAGAACGAGACTACATCATCACGTCAAAACAACGTCGTCGGTTCAACAGTTGTGATGTCCATAATTTCGTAAGGAATACATGTACACCCAGCATCAAACTTGAAGAAAACTTGTTTGTCTGACAGTAACAATTCTAAAGGTGCCTAGAAATAGTGTGTTTATGTTGAAGAGGAACCCACCAGATATGACAAATTCTTGAATCGATGATGTTCGCTCGAGCTACTTTAAACAGTTTTGCGATGACGTTTTATCACAACAGGGGGCCGTTGTAAGCGATCGCAGCGCCCCTGGCAGCTGAGAAACGCATTACAATTCTCTGACTTCTTTTGCCTCTAAAATTGTTAAAACCTACATGGAGTCTTAATTAACAGAGATTATAACATTTAAAGCTGCACTGTCTGTCAAATTTGTAATTTGCAAAGGCTCATCAAATTGTTGAAAAAACCTTTATTAATCAGGGCACACTAAATTTGTGTTAACTAATGTTTTTATCAGACATTAATTACTAAACATATATCTTACTTTAAGAGAAAATCCAGACTAAAACATTGGAAAAACACTGGGTATGTTTACATATTGAGTTTTGATGGCATGAAAAACTAATATTTAAATTATTTATTGTAAATTAAGACTAAATTGTTGTGCAAAAGTGGATATGTAATGAGAAAAAATATCATGAGACAAGAAGGCAGTGTTGGTTTATATAATTACTTGAATGTGCACACTCAATACACGACAGCTACATCGTGGTAGTTTTTGTGTTGCTGCTTAGACGTCATCAATTAATGAGTCTCGTGAAAGTCTTGTTTTCAAAGGGCTCTCTCTATCTCCGTTATCCCTGGTCCGATTATTTCTACATTTTGGTGAGTTATTTTTAACTTTTGAATATGAACTCTGTAAAGCTGAAGTGTCTCAACTGATCTGACATACTTAATTGCAGTCTCAAAAAAAACGAGTAGCAACGCCTTCTTAATCATCTATAGGCCTACAAAAGAGAGAATCTTCAGAAATACCATGGAAACCATGGAAGTGGTCGAATCACGGATGGTACTGTCATGTATTTATAAGTATCAAACAAAATTGTATTGGAATATAAATGTGAAGTCTAGGCTATAGTTAAAATCTATAACCTAGCTCAAACCTTAACAAGGAAGTTATGTAAAATATGTTAAGTATTACTTAAAGGAAACTTAACTGTAATGTTAAGGGTTGTGACTATTGTCCACCCCAGAGCACAGGCCAATAGAAGAATGCCCTGTGTGCTCAGTCAAGGGGTACTGACCAATAAGGAAAAGACCCCTGTCAATTGTTTTCCAAGAAATACCTTTGGACTAGGGTTTGTTATTCAGTTTATCAGCTGTAGCTGAACCATACACTTGCATTATATGACATACATACCATTGGATTAAAAGCCACCCTCTCTCTGCCAAGCTACACACTGTGTTGTCTCATCATTATATCTACCTCAACTATATCACAGTACAACTCTCAATACTGCGTCACTGCAACTCATGTACCAAATAAATTACATCAATATCATATCAAATGCACAATATAAATATCCCACATACAACATGTGTAAATTATCGAATAAGTAAAGTAACTGCACATTTTCACAGATTCCAAATACATGCGTTACTCTTTTTCACACAAATCAATATTCTCATTGCTTATCGCGCAGCATGTGTGTGATATTTATAAGGATTCAGTGGCTGTTGCCGGAGAATTTTGATCATCCAAGGACATTGCATTGAGCGATATAATAGCTACAAGAGGCCTTAATTTCGCGTAATTTAGTCTTTTCATAACACGCACAGTGGACCTTATATCGTGCACCAATATATAACAAGTTGAAAAAAAAACCAAACTTTAACACTTAAGAATAACTTGTCAGCTTCTGTTTAATTTAATGCCCAGTTACGGCAGGCCTGCTATGTATTGTGGCTTTTTTTCTGTCTTCTTCTTCTGTTTTTTCTTTTTTCTTTTGGTGGGCAGTAGGGTGATTTACTCTCTGCTTGGATCATTGCGCCTTGAGCAGTGGTTGATCAAGGGGTGCCAGGCAGTCTGTCTGTCTGTCTGTTCACATTAGTCAATGGATTATGCCATTGTTTCTTTTTTTAAATATGTTTATTCACACACATGCATGGTGAGATACAATTCATGGTGTATAGTATAAAAATATTGGTAATTAAAATATATTGTAAACGTTATAAAACTTTAAAACATAACAGATAAAATAAAAGTACATAGAAAGTGCAATATGACCTTCAGGTCATCTCTAGTAAACCTGTCTACTGTGGCTGCATCTGTGCGAACTTTATTTAACAGTTCAATAATCTGTCCAACTACTGGCTCTACATCAGCATATCTTTTATATAAGCACCTTTTGGTCTGAACAATACTGTCAGTTAACAATTGCTCAATACGGCATACAATACCTTTTGAGATCAGTGTCAATTTTGAATGAATAATACTGTTTACGTCTAACAGTGATTTTTCATAAATCAATTTTACTTTTAACATTTGTAGATTTTAACATAGTTTGTACCATTATAATAAATCTACAATAAATTTGCTCTAAGGCTCTTAGTCTTCCATAAACCCAGGAAGCAAGTTACGATGGGTTGTTGATGGAACCTCTAATATTGGCCTAGTACATCTGTTCCACATTGTTTGAAATTGGACAAAATTAGGCCTTAAGTCAAATAAATTCCATGCTTGAGCACCATAAAAAATGATAAATTTTGTATTAAATACATTAACCGGAACTTCTTTTCTACATTACCCTAATGTTGAGATGGTATGATTCAAAAAGTCACTTCTTTTCATTCTAACATCACTCTTTTCTGACGTATCAGTCTAAATAGTTATCTAGATACTTTACATCTTTTACCCAAGATAAACGTTTACCATCCAGAGATATATCTATGTTGTTTTGTTCTTTTTTACTGAATAGCATACATACAGTTTTATCTGGATTATATTTGACAATATACTCATTACTGACTGCTCACATATCTTAATCATCTTAGACAGTGTGTGCTAAAAGTGTAAGGTCATCTGCACAACCAATAGCACCATAAAACTGGTTACCAACCCAACAGCCTTCACCACCTCTCTCTCATCTTGATAATAATTCGTCTATATAAATACGAAACAGTACAGGGGATACAACCCCACCTTGTCTAATACCATTGGTTGTACCAAATTAATCAGATATATACCCTCTCCAATGCGTTCTCATACATTGTCGAACGTTCAAGTCTAACATCACTCTTAACTTGGAGAAATTAGAACAGGAGGGAACACTTAGGTACATCAAAGATAGAGTCACTGCCTCACAAGAAGCTTAATGACAAAAAGGACCTGCCCCTAATTGGGGGATAATTGTGCATGGAATATACTTATTAATAAGTTTTCACGCATATTTATTTATTTTCCATGATGCACATAATCTGGTTATTCTGAGCACTAAAGCATTAAAAAAACACATAGAGTCTACTGATTATGATATTAGGTGGAAAACAACCTTATGGATAATACACCAAAATTTTAATTCACTCAGATGGTTGTCAAGTAATTGCTATGTTAATGCCAATAAAGTGTGTGGTTTATATCTTAATATTTAGTAGACATGCCACAGCAAGCCGTGAATACAGCTTATATCATTTTGTTGGTCAGAAATTTTGCTTTTATTTTAGCATAATTTGATTGTGTGGGTATTTGTGGGTTTTTTATAACGGCAATGTGAAAAAACACTGTCATCTTTATTTTCTTATAACCATATCTCTACCAAATATATATGGATTTTCACGGGAGAAGTCTCTAATTGTAGACCACAAAACTAGCCTTTACGTGGGAATAAAATAAAAACATTTAATTGGATAAACAAATACATAGACGAGTTTCTGCTAAGGAAAGTTCCTGCTAATGAATAGGAGATTCAACTTCTAGTGCCACTTCCTACCCCCATCCAGTGCGACGCTGTTTGTACTAATTGCCTAATATGAGGATTTCAAAGTCTCACTCCACCTTAAACCTGATGAAATACAGACTTTCATTAGGCCATGGTCATGTTGCAAATTCTGAGTGTTCCCTCCTGCTCTAATTCCTCCAAGCTCTTACAAAAACAGGGGGTGCCCCTCTCTATTAACAAAAAAAATAGCTTATCATATTGCACTCTGTCAGAAGCCTTTGTTGCATCTACATAACAAGTATACACGTCTGATCCATTATTCATATAATATCTAACTTCTTTCAAAACTTTTTTATAGGGGACTCTCACTTCATGGTTGGTGGGTGGATTAGGGCTTTACGTCCTGTATTTCGGCACCTGATGGGCTAATTAGGACAGGCAGGGACCATGGCAATGAGACGAAGGATGAAACAGCCATCCAACTGAGGCTCAACCGGGAATTGAATCCGGGACCCAGTGGTTGGAAGCCCAGCGCGCTACCACTGAGCTAGGCCCCAGCCCCCCACCCTACTACTCTCACTTCATAATATCCGTCTGAAGACCCCCAAATATTTTAATGACAATTAACACTCAATATAATGACATACTGTCTCAATTGCAGTAAAATGGATTGAGATCTGTATGTACAAAACTTATGAGTTAATTTAAATATTGGCCAATAATGATACCGAATTTCCTTGATCATATACGCCAGGGTCTCTAATTTAGTTTAGGGACTGGCTTTTGCTAATTTTCAAGTTTACACTAGCCCTGCCGATTATAGGCCTAGTGAGTACTATGAATTTTCTTTAATTGAAATTTAAGATAAGATAAGAGTTTAAATGTATCAGTTATTGGCCTACACTGTTTGAATTCTGATACTGATTCAGTTATCAGAATTTTTCATTGTAACGAACAAACGCACTAGGAACCAAGGTGTTTGTTATAACGAGGGTTGACTGTACACTAAGAAAACCTTACCTGAAGTTGCATCTGTGCTTCGACCATTTCCACACTATGTTCAAAAATATTCTTTATTTTGTACAATGGCTGTAAACAACTCAGGAAATGGTCAAATAAAAAAAAAAAACTTATTTTAATGGCCGCTCAGCCAACCAGGCATGGCGATTCATCAAAAGACTTGCCTGCTGAACAGCGCGAAGGCGTTGCAACCACTTTTTTTTAGACCAGCAAGTTTTCTTTGTGCTGTATAGTGTATATGATACTAGCAAAGAACTGCATCTTTCTATCAGTTCTAGAAATGGAGTTCTGCTATTTCTCACTTTTTGTCTGAACTAATGAATATTAACACCCATTCATACACTTCGATTTACAATCAGAGTTTTCTAGGCAGAGCGCCACACATATGGGTACATATGTCTCAAAATGTAAGAAATTCAAAAAGCAAAAACCATTTGACAGATTATTTTTAACGTATCAAACTTGAGTGTTTATAAAGAGAAGTGGAACTATTATATATAGTTGTCAAATGTTTTTTGTTTTTTTTAATATATGCATTTACTTATCACTATATATGTAACTCTTAATGGGTGTTTATAATATTATTACCGTTTTATAAACAGTTTTTATGTTGATTTTACTAGATTAATATTTTATCATGTATGATAGCGTAAATTCTCTAATTTTGAGGTAAATAAAAAAAAAAAATTATATCAGGATTCATAATATATTATTTAATCAGTCACACAAACTCATATGATGATTGGATACTTTCGCCTTTATTGGCACACATATAAAGACACAGGACACAGAGATAGCACAGAAAGATGGCTCTTGTAGACACCCCCTGCATGATGCTACAAGAACAAGTATACATATAAATACATTCGTTACATAAGCATAATAAGGTAAAAACAAACGAGCCTCTCTCTTCTGAAATCCTGAGCACATTCTTCTCTGAGTCTATGACTACTAGTGGCTGGTTTAGTGACCTTGGGCACCTGAATCGCGAAACCTGCCTTTTTACGTGTGGCTAGCATGACAGATAGATGCTGGCACAAAGACTCTCATCAGCTGCAATAACCAGGAAGTCATCAACATATCTTACCATTGCCTTACATACACCCTCATTGTGCATGAAGAGCTGTGTGTGTGTGTGTGTGTGTGTGATTATGGCTTTACGTCCTGTATTTCTGCACCTGATGGGCTAATTAGGACAGGCAGAGACCATGGCAATGAGACGAAGGATGAAACAGCCATCCAACTGAGGCTCGACCGGGAATTGAACCCGGGACCCAGCGGTTGGAAGCCCAGAGCGCTACCTCTGAGCTAGGCCCCCGCCCTCATGAAGAGCGGTAGAGCTGCGGCATAAGGATCAAATAGTGCGAGCACTGAGTGCAACCCGAAGTTGAGAACCTTGGAAAAATTGTATTTGGGGGAGTCCCCTTTAAAAGCCCATCGTAGGCCAAGCAAGTACCAGTCATCAGGCGATACTGGGATATGTTTGTAAGCGTCCCGGGAGATCGAGCTTAGCCATATACATGTTGTCTAACCTGGAACAAAAGGCTACAGCTTCGTCAATGCTACTATACTGCAAGAAAAAGTCAACCGGGTCAATAGACGCATTACTGGGCCCTGGATGCACTGTAAACTTTAAAGAGCATATGGCGCCAATAGGGCTTAAGCGGACAGCTGACCAACCTGGGATCAGAGTTTTGCACACTTTGCACATCCCTTAAATTGATACTGTCTGGACCTCCACAACCGGCTTCTGCTTTGCAGAGATCTTGCTGGTACAAGAGACAGAACTAGGTCTTTTGAACTTGGACATTTGGCCTGCCTAGGCCCGCGAAAGGGGCAGTCATTGGTGGCATGATCCACTATTGCACACTTAGCGCATTTATTAGAACTACGAAGGGCCTTTGCATCAAAGGTAGTGATATACAGCCCATGATTAAGCCGGACAAAATGAAAAGACCTGCGAGATGATATAATTTGCCTGTGCCTTGCATCATATGTGATAACGTATGGAAATTTGAATTTCTGGAACATATTCAATATGAAAGAGCGATAAGCTATAATTTCTTTAATCACATCAATTCGATAGTGGCCACAAACCAATAATTCATACACTCCCCACGCTTTAAGCCAGCGGAAGGAGTTTGCAATGGATTCTCTGGACCTCTGACATTTTATATTTATATTTCCACAACACTTCTAAATTCATTATTATTGGGCCTCACATTCGAGACCAAGTCAATCATTTCCACAAACTCACCGCACAATCTGCCTCTGGGACACGTGCTCCACCCCTGATATAGCATTATCCGCTACGGTGGGGTCATAGCCTCCCGGCCAGGCTACATCGTGCAAGTAGTCTGGCTCTAGGTCCATGCCTCGTGCACGAGTTGCTCGCATGTTTTGACCATACACAGAATGGGGTATATCCAGGCTGCCGGGTGCATGAAGTAGGGATTCCTCTTACGCACATCGAGATTATGGTGCATAGCATAATCCTCGCCACGTGGGTGCCAATACGAACTGGCTGGGGGGGGGGGGGCTGTCATGGACGTCCTTGGACGTGCTTCCAGGAAGAAGCCATCCACTCCACACGTGGGGTTCTTCCGCTGACCTGTCACCAATCGAGCATCCAGGTGGACGGACCTACACTCTAGAAGGGGTTGACACCATGCGACCAACTGTTAATGACAAGGAATGCCTGTTTGGACATTTCATGTCGCCTAGGTGACCCACTCTGGTCAAGATATTCATCTCTGTTACCCTGGTCATTATAAGCACCCGTGTCTTGTTCTCCGTCAATTAGCACCGCTATCCTGCCCAGATTATCACGAAGCACCTCGACATTACTGCAGCCATCATCCGACAGAGCCTTGATGCCCTCTCCGACCGGCCACTACAGTGCAATTACGCTTCTTCCTGGACATACTGTAAACAGGTAGCTGTAGCCCTTGCAGAACAGAGACACGGTTACTGAGACTTCCCTTCAATGGGACGTTCTTTGCAATGAAGTGACTACTTTCAGAACTCTTTGAACTGGCTGGATGGTCCAAGAAGGAGTTACGGAAAACTGCGAATGTATTTGACAGAACTGTTAATGAAAAAACATGATTAGCTGTGCAGCATCTTAACTCAGAGATGAGAAGTGAATGTCATGGTCCCAGTGGTAAGGGTGGGTGAGATGCACCAGATAGGGCTGATCAGGACAGACAGGTGCCAAGGAAATAAGGCGAATGATAAGCAACCTTCCAGTGGTTGGTAGTCTTGACAAACGCCAATTAATAAAGATAATTACTTGACTCATTAATTGCCCACCGGTCACCAAGATCGTTAGGTTGGTGGTGGTGGATTAACCTTTAATTCTGAACCTGATGGGCTAATGAATAACAAGAGAATATAATCCTGTGGCTGCATTCTTGGTGCAACTACTAATCTCTACTAACTAACTACTGTGCCCGAAGCACCATCTCTACTGAGAACTACATCCTAAACTCCAGCTGAAATCCCCTCCCCCACAAAAACTTTGTAGGCTCTCTCTTCTCTCTCTCTCTCTGTAAACTCTCTGACTGACTCTAAAAACTAAAACTCAGGGCTTTTTCCCAACCCAGCAACTGGCCGTTGGTAACCAAAGAATGCAGTCAAGGCTTACTTCTCAATACCCAATTTTGTACGGGGTTTTGGGCTTTCCTAAGAACAAGTTTCAGGGCAGTATATCAAGCTGATGCCAAGGTTACCATTGCTGCCTTTGGCTCCCTCTGGCAACAGCCAGTCCACTGCCTTTAGTCTACACTTACATAAGCACAATTAAGTAACAGTCTTAAAGGGGAACTAACCCCTTTTGCGCTTTACCTCTCAGATTTTAGCTTGGGTCCATAGAAACAATTCCATGCTATTCATAACTTGTATATGTGCCCTGGTAATGAAATATCCTGCATTTATTAGCTCCGTGTTGTGAACTACAAAGGCTGCCATTTTTTAAATTCCTGATGTTTTGCACTGACCGGAAATACGTCACTGTTGTACCAACTCTTAGCATGGAGTCACTAGACGGTTAAAACTGCTCTTTCCGCTAGGGGGCTCGGCTCAGCTAGAACTGTGAACCGTCTATGGAGTCACTAGAGTGGTCTCAGCCAATGAGAGCCAAGTATTCTGGAGGCTTGGCATTGCAATTCAATGGTGAGAACAACTGTCAACAACAGTTTTAGATACAGGTGTAATTGCACTTTCAGAGCTTTTGTTTAGGGCATGTCAAAGCTAATTGTAATTTCTTGGGAATACAGCATAATTATAGCTAATTATTGCATTGATTGCAATAAGCAATTTGTATCTAAGAATAGGTATATAGGTATATATATATATATATGCATGGGCAAATAGGCAATAACCCTGCTACGTACATGTTATGTAAGACGTTTTTCCCAAGCATAGGAGTTTAAATAGCAAAAGGTATTTAATGTAAAATTTAATAACTTTAAGATAACATTTAGCATATATTTTGTATAACTATATTTCTGACCATATTTTTGCAAGAGAACAGAATTGGAATACTGCTTTGCTTTGTAAATAAAATATGTCACATATAATCTTTAGGGGCAATGTGCAGTATTAGTATTATGTATAGTATAAATATATTTCATAGTATTTATATTTGGTGTATATGTAGTGTTAGTGGGTTATGTTGTTGTGATATCTGTTCTTGTCATTATAATTGCAATGAACAATGGTACAGACTGTAATCCACAGGATTGTAATTAATTTGTATTGCTGAATACATATGGCCTAGCTGTGTACATAAGTGACGTCACTATATTGCGTGCCGTGTGCAATAATGGCGGCCCCAGCATGTTGATGGTTTGTGCAAATTGCACTTTTAATTGGCTTGAAATCATATCAAACCCGAGTTTAAGACATTTCCTTTCACTGCAATATATTATTTGACAACTAATTGAACTTTTGAAATTAACATGCAAACTTCCATTAGTTCCCCTTTAATATATATTTATTAGTTACTCGTGAGCATCTGGTAGATAATATCCCACAAAGCCACAATATAAGTTAATGTACATATTCATAATATTTAATTTACCCAAATGTAGTTTTTTTTTTAGCGAACAATAGATATAATTAATACTATTTGTTATCTCAGGTGATACAGCATTTGCACAGGGCAACCTATGACTATGCTGAAAACTCTAATAATGTTGGTACTTCCTCCATGGTATGGATTGGCAATAGGCGATAAAGACTGACAGTGCTGGTGTGAGCTCTTACACACCCACACTGCAGTTAACACAATGTTTAACCAACAAAAATGTTAGTTAACTCCCTCCTGAGTGCAAACTAAACTTGTATTACGTAATAAAGGCAGTAAACAAAACAAAACAATCAAACAAATTAGTAAATATGCCTAATGGAGTATAACCAACAGAAAAGGTTAGTTAACTCCCGACTATGAGGAATGTGAACAAAATTGAGTAAACATTGGATTGGCAAATTCATGACATAATGACAGATGCTAAACCAGGAACATTTATCATATACATTATATCATTTAACAGTATTGTTGATTCCAGCATGGATCAACATGTGCTGGTCAGCTGGTCAAATGTTTATGGTCTATAATTAGCTCTTGTCATGCATGCCTGAACACTGGCCACAAATAAATCAATACCATGTTCACTGACCCAATTAGTGGGCTGCAGGAAATGCAAAAGATTTGAATTTGGCAGAGGGTTTATGATTGTGAAAAAAATTGTGAGTAATACTTAATTCATTTATTGTTTATATGTCTATTATATTGTGATGATATATTTTGAGCTTTATATACATGTTTAAGTTGATTGAAACAAATGTAAGAGATAACTGCCAAATATTTGAATTTGATGGACTTGAATCATTTGCATGCTTATAGACTTACATGGCAGATCAATTTATATGGACTGACTATATTGATGTAATGACCAGTGAAATTCAATGTAATATTTTCTTTGTAATTTATTTATTTATAGATTTGTTTTTGTACATTTGTAGATTCACCAACCAAATTATGACTTGCGTGATTTAAACAGCTTATCAAACTACAAATGTCGTATCGAGTTCTCAACAAGTATTATTCAGATAACCACTACCACCCAGCAAATAAAATTACAGGAAGGTTATGGTAATATTAAAAAATAAGTTACCTTAATATTGCATTATAATGTGTATAGGATTATACTTGCAGGAAGTTTTCAGATTCTTTGAGAATGTTAGCAGTGTGATGTTACCAAGTTACTAAATAATATTCAGGTAATAGTAAATGGCTATATAACACAAAATTAAAATACATGGTTATTATCATTGTACAATGTAATAATAACGTAGTATCGCTTTTCAATTTTCACTTGATTCTTTGAACATGAAGTTTTCTCCTGTGTTAACATAAATTTCATGCTTCACTTCCTAATGAAACAAAACAAAGCTCAAGCCAAACGAGATAGCAATGCAAAGCCTATCTGACATAATTAAGACCAAACTGTTCTGCAGTTAACAGTCATTTGACTAAAATAAGGTTCATTATCAGCAACATTGTTACAAGTGGCCCACAACATGTGCCAAAGAAAGAATCTTTGGGCTTTTAGTGTGATGAATACATATATAGTAAACGGTGACAGCACATACCAGTCCAACTGGTACTTAGCATCAGAGTTTACAGAATTGACCAGTCAGTGGCTGTGAAACCCTCATGATATCACGAATGAGAAGACAATGTAAAAGGCTATTCTACGTAATTATTACAACAACAATAATAGGCCGCAGGAGCGGCCCCGTAGGGGCCGCCCGTAGGGCTTTTATGACTAGAGATTGGCCAAAAACAAAATCTACTGTCATGCTATTCTCAGATGACCGGATCGAACTATGTTGTCCTAATTAATCTGCGCGGCCATGATGCGCACAAAATAATAATGACCTACTTACACAAAAATCATTCTTTACTTAGGATTTTCCTGACAAACTTGAAGAAACTCACGTTAGAACTCGGTTAATGACCATTTCTAGGTGATTCCAAGACTGGACAAGCAGTAGAACTATGGTTTTGAATGTTTCATGGGACATGATGGGAGCCATGTCCATTGCCATGAGGCTTGTCAACTAAATGAACGTTCGACCAATCAGAGTAGAGCTTATTTCTTTGCAAGGCCATTTTGCAAGGCAACGAGCTCTAACAGACTCTGTGATTGGCTGTGGCACTTAGGCCTTAGAAATTAATGCATAAGGCCTCATTGTTCATCAGTAAGACTACGCAAGCAACGAGCAGAAGGGAATGAAATAAAGCTTAATTGCAGAAGGAAATATGAACTAACAGTAATGCAAACAACACCAACCTGCAGTCCATTGATAAGATATCAATAAGGAAAGAGGAGGCCGTTATTTTCGGGAAAAGCCCTAAAATAGTACCAGGCTATAAATAGATGTGGGCGTGGCCTAATGCAAGCACGTACTTTTGTTTACAAATGAATCTGTGTGTTGACAACTCGGTTTTGACAGCTTGCTGATAACCCGATTTTGATAGCTGATTAGTCAAATAGGTGCAGTTCGATTTCTCCTGTGTCAGAAAATGTTACCAACAGAAACAGCTTAATCTAGTGGATAACCATAATGATAACATCAATGACTTCAATACAACATTCAACACCAGTTGAATAAATCACTTCAGTGAAATTGACCGCGACAGTGATGCTAATGAAACATCATGGGTTTTAAACATACAACAGAATATCAATGATGAATATGTATTTTCTGGATTTTGTTTAGACACTGAAATTTAATGTCACTAATTTTCATGCTATTTCCAATAAATGGCATGTGGTATGACAGTCGCTAACCATGTAGACCAAAATTGCTACTTAGGTATTTTCTGAAAACTGTTTGGTACAATAAATTTAAATACGTCTGAATTTCAGTCTTATACACTTTTCTGGTGTGACATGACAGTCGTATCCAAACTAGTACCACAAATTAATTAATCAACCTTGCAAACATTATTTATTTATGTGGACTATATAACTATAACATTCACTTAAAGATAATATATGATAAACCTGAATATATTATCTTTAATATAAATATATTGTCTTTAGGTATATTTAATATCTATCTATATAAATACACAATTCATTGCATCAACAATGCAATTTAATTTAATTTTGTTATATAGAACAACCCTTAAGTCAGGGGCAGATCCAAAATTGTTTGCAGTGTTCCCTCTAATTTCTTATGCACAGTGATGTATTAGGCCAAGAAGGGGAGGGGGGCTAAGAACCCCCTAGTTCAGTTACTGGACTAAGAACCCCCCCTAAACCGCCCCCCCCCCCTACCTTTGAATCTGCTACAGCTCTTAAAAAAAAGGGTATAAAAATGTATGCCATGGTACATGTACATGACACAGGATTATCCATGTGGCCCCTCATGCACATTGCATTATCATATTATGATAATGCAATGTGCATGAGAGGTCGCAGGAGTTGTGATTTACATGACTAAAAATATAATTTTGATGTCATTTTCATAGTTGCACTTAATTGACAGGATAGCTGTTATCTAGCATTAGATCTACGTAACAATCTAGGCAACCAAAATCGCGATCGTTCCACTTGAGCGGGGATATTGCCGTGACATGTCCCCCTTGTCCAGCGCAAAGGCATTCTCTGTGACGTCATCAATACAAGTTTGTTGTGACGTTTTGACCTATTTTCGTCGCGCATCATGACCGCATTATGACCGCGCATTGATTTCTAGTTTAATTAGGACAACATAGTTCCGATCCGGTCATTTGAGAATAGTACGTCAGTAGATTTTGTTTTTGTCCAATCACTAGTCATAAAAGCCCTACGAGCGGCCCCTACGGCCTATTAAAAATCCATAACAAATTTTTGCTACCTGTAATACTTGACCATTATTTGTTAGCAATATGTGTTTACATTGTCAGAAATTAAATGCTTTCCTTAAGTTAGACTGTTTCCCTAATTTTGCCAGAGTTAATAATATATAATGTCACGTTTATATACAATGTCACTGGGGTAGTTTATTATTGTGAAAATAAAACATTGTGAGAAATATTAATTAGAACTGCATTATCACAACTTGGAAGAAAATATAACTTCTGATTCTCTATACATGTTGTTAACAAGAAGAACTTTGTAGAGAAACAAGGAGAAGAGTAATATTCCAACTGATAAAATGACTGCCAAGAATACCCATGTTGCTCTGCTGCTGCTGCAAAAGACAAAAGAAATATCTGGTTAGGCAACATAACTTCATTCAAGATTCAAGACATTTTCATCCTCACAATTTCTTAATGATGGCGTGCTGTGTAAGCAATAAAACCTGTTAAAAAAATTGCCTATATGTTTAGTATTACATGAAGTTTCTTTCAGGGCAATATAACTGTGTTCATTGCCAGAAGTAAAGTATATACACTAATGCACTTTAAAAAAAACGCATTATCTCGGGTTTGTACCACATGTTTTACCTATGCGTTTTTAAAGTCCATTAGTGTATGATGTGCTAATATGTACCCTGCCTGTTCTAGATATGGATACATAGACAGGCATAACTGGGCAGTGTGCATAGCCCTGTGTTGCTCACCTGGGTTCTAGGTCTTCACCCACAGTGTTACCACTCATGCCAGGAGGAGGCCTGGAACATGAAAGGAGGTGTGATCAGTGGAACTGACCTTTGTCTAAAAGTTAATTCATACAGACGGAAAGTGACCAATGAAAAGAAGCTTTGAAATTACTAAACATTTTCTGATATTCATATTTGGTTGTGTTGGTATTTGGTTCTGTTCCTTTATTATTCCCCTTTCCCCTTCTTGATTATATTCGATCTGTTCTCTTTTTTACCCCCGCTTTTTCTTTCCTCTGTACTTATCTTTTCTTTACTCTATGGTGTACACCTCTAACAAGCTTAGCTTTTAAGTGTCTTCCTGTAGGTTTGGTATTTTAAGTTGACTTTTGGATTTATTTATTTGTAAATACTCTTCACTTTAATATGTTAGAAATCTATGTATCACCTACGAAAATAAAATTCAGAATCTATTCAATTCAAAATATTATAAGAGGGTTCCCTCAATCTATCATGTAGTAGTGACAGTAATAGCTGTAGTTTAAGATTAATTATTTGTGGACCGTTAATGTAAGGGAGCCACGATGTGAGAACTGATTGAACTAGGCTTAATTTCTCACAAAAAAAGATTAAAAAAAATTTTTAACTAAATAAACTCATTTTTGCACATTACATTCTCAGGACCTCTGGTGGTTATTAGGGATAGATGGTTTATTTCAAATCAATTATTGTGATTAATAAGTGTAATTATATGGAGTAAAGAGGATTTAAAAAAAAAAGTTCACTAAGGTATTGCAACTATTTTACTTCACTAGTTTCATATATTGATATATTTGTTGCTAAATCTGACAATGAGTGTTTTCATGTTGCATGAAAATATATAGATGGTGAAATTCACACACATAAAATTGGTCAAGAATGACAACAAAAAGTTATTAAAAGACCTAGTCCTATAGATGTTAATAAATCAAATTTTGAAGATTTAACCTCGTCATCAGAGTCAAGAGAATTCTTAGTGCAATTTGCACTCTTAGAGATTTTTAATGGTTAGACTTCACATTGGGAGGTAAATGGGCTACTTTTTGTCAACAGACGGAGCTATCAACAATGGGGAGAAAAATTAACAGTACCTACAGGGGGCACTACGACCTTAGTACATAAAAAGACCATAAGATGACGCCACATTGTTACATGGATGACTTCTTGTGGTACTATTTCTCTCCATTATTGATGACATAAGCATACAATGAGGTCATTGAGTGCAATTGATGACATAACATGTAAATGACATCATTAAATAATTGTCAGGTGCAGTTGCTGATAGCTCCCTCTATTGGTACAATGTTCCCCATTACAATGGCAAAACAACTGGCACCAAGAATTCATAATTTGGTCTTACGGCTGGGTCCTACTGTAGTTTAACTCCTGAATAATTTCACTACTGATATTTTATGGTCCAAAAAAGTCTTTGGGATGGAGGGATATATGTGCAATTATTAAAACTGAATGTTAGATTAAAAAAAAAGCAATATTGACAACAGCAATAAATAGTTTATTTAGATCACATGTAAGAGTGATAACATACATATAAATAAAAGTAAGCGTAATGAAGGTAAAATTCATACGGTGTAAGAAATATAAAAATTATATAAAAAAAAAAATCTGTTACATCTGTATAGTTGCGTTTACATTTTTTACAAAGATTTTATGGGTAAAGATAAACATAAATCCACAATCTACAGTAAACAAGAAATACAGAAAATACATTGAAATATAAAAAATAAAGAAGTATTAAAACATATAAATATGAGGGAAATTAAGATGTAGTAAGTATTACTTTTAACAATAGACAAAAAGGTAGTTTTGGCTATGACATTAAATTTGTCATTACAAAGCATGCAGGCATGAGCACTTAAAACTTGGTTAAGGTGAGAGAATTTCAGGTAAGAGGGAGATAGTTTAGTCATGCATAGTTGCTACTGCCGAAAGACTGCATGCCAATATCCAAATAGTCAAAATATCCCCCAAAATAGGTGTCTGAGTGAAAAAATAAGAAATAGATCCTATCAAATAATCCAAAATCGGCTCGCCGGATAATTTTAGTTCTTCTCTGTCCCATGAGAGGTCGCTGCAATAGTGGCCTTAAACAGCATGTGACCAGTTGCGGAACGGCGGATCTCCACCCAGAATAGTGATTTGAATGATTTCAATGGTTAAAAGAATAAAGAATAAAGGATTTAGAAGACAAAGTGTGCTTTATGTATGAAATGCCTAAATTCAGTCAATACAATCATTGCAATGTTTTCAATTAATTACAAAATTTTTTGAAAACATTGCAATGAATTTATTATTTAATTTACAAAATTTATTGATGAACATTTTTCCTGTTTTTTTAATTATTGCAATAGTTGGATTTTATTGCACAATATGTGCATTTTTATCGTGAACCTGTTTTATTATTATTATTAAATAAATAAATGTAGGCCTACATGGGTAAAAACAATCCATGTAGTTACAAGTAATTATTTACTTAATATGAGATTTAATGAAGACCCAGTAAGCATATTAACATCACATTGTGAAATAAAGATGGGAGTACTTGCAAATAATGGTGATGATAGTAATAAAATCATCACCATTATTATTAATATAAAATAAAATTTCATAAATCCAGTAATTGTAATCAAACAATTCCTGTCTTTATTTGCATATATTCATCATTCTCATTGTGGTGTAATATTTATAGTATTTTCACAACACAAATTTAGGCCTACCCAGCAGTGCACTTCAGCTAGTTAAAAAAGAAAAAGAAAGGTATTTTTAAAGAACAGGCACTCATTTAAGTTGTCATGAAGGTCTCTGGTCATATACATATTGTAGCTACAAGTCCCCTGTCCACAGGACAGGGTTACAAGGTCCTGCATGAAAAAATATTGAATTTTTGGCTTGCGTGGGAACTAGCCTTTTAATAAATGTTTGCCAGACGAAATACACCTGCTGTAGGGTTAGACACCTTTTTTCTATTGTGTCGCGCTCAGATATGGGTGATTTCTTCCAATATTAATCGATTTCTGTGCCATTTTTGAATTCACATTTCGGTAAACAAAGCTTGAAGCATGGCCGCCTAGTTCCGCAAAAACACAAGAGGGCTCTGGCGACGTTTCAACGCCCCTAGTGGCACACAGAATATTGCTGGCAATCCGTAGTTTTCTCAAATTCACAATTAAAATAAGTTAATTAACCATTTCGACATGATTCCACTGTTCTACGGGTCTAATGAAGCTAAAGTATTAGATATTTATCTGCACCATTGCATCTGTGATGTCGCTGTGATGTTGCCGGAGCCCTCTAGTGAGATTTAGTGGAACAAGCGCAAAGGTAACAGGTCGATTCGTCACTGCGCGATTCGTCCCCGGAAAACTGGACGGTTCATCACTCAAAAAAAGGTCGGTTTTCCACCCATAGTTAACATATTTTATATACTAGCAGTGACAATACACTGTCTATCGACCGAATCAACCTATTTCGGGTGACAAATCGACCAACTTCGGGTGACCAAAGGACCAGTTTTCTTTTGGTTGAATCAGGCAGTGACGAATCGACCTGCTACCGGTGAAAGCATGAACAAAGCGAACGTGAATTTGAAAATGCTCTTGAAAAGGATGCTTTCAGTGGCTTTTTCAGTTAAATCTGCGTGCAAGTAGTAAACGGAGTAGTACTCCTGTACATAACGATGAAATAAGGTATGCTAACGTGTTTATTGAGAAAAATGTGTCGTAAATGTCAACGTCGAAGAATTCCTATAACAGGCGTTCCGACCCTACATCGCATCTAATGCAATGTAGGTCGGTTCTGGCTATACATATTGTATAGCTTCGCTCACTCCTGGCATTGACAGCTACATATTAATTATTCTGAGATTAAAGATTTTTTATTTCGTTTTGCTTTTTTGCTTTTCTGATAGGCCTATTGGACTTCATGAAAAGCAAACAATTGGAGCTGCCTCTGATATGATATGGTAAGTATTTGCTCTCTTTTTGTGACAGACGCTACAGTAAACCATCATGCACAATAGTTATAGAATACAGTGGAACCTCGCCATTAAGACCACACTAAGTGCAAGTTTGAGTACTATCTGTACGTCCCGTCATTGAGACTCTGACTTTATTCAATTTAGCAGTATGTAGGTAATTACTGCTAGGTGGCAATCATAAGTACACTCGGCGACAGTCAAATTCGCCACGACACTGAGATTCGTCACTCCCCTTAAACATGAATGTAAACATTGCAAGGTCTTGATTAACAGTATTGTAAAATTGCGGCAGCCATCTAAAATGTGTTTATTGTAGTTTTATGGAGGTGGCGAATCTCAATGTCGTGGCGAAATCCACTGTCGCCGAGTGTACAGCACCCTTACTATTTTTACCTATGATGTTTCCCATGTGTTTTCTTCCTTTGAATCACCCTTTTATATATATTTTTTTTTTGTGGGGCTTTGTACCTTTTCTTTTCGAAAGCAGGATCCCCTTTTATCGTCTCGTGGAATCTACTTCGAACTTTTTCTTTGTCGATGTGAGCATAGATCCAAGTAAAAAGTGGTGTTTTTGAGTAAGCCAGCACATTGTAACTCATGGTGTTGTATCCATCTTTACCAAGCCGATTTTTTGCTGTCTGCTTAAACTTCTCTCTGGTACGAAAAAGTAACAAATTAGCAAACTCTATTAACCATGCACATGGCCTGGGTGATCGAAATTGGCCACCCTAAACTATCACACAAACACTTCTAAGATGCTTTTCGAAGGGGGTTAAATTGGCAATGAGATGAACAGTTAGTTTCATAACAAATTACGAAATTGCAAGATATGTAATTGTGTTTGTTTGGGTGGCCAATTTCGACAACCCTGGCCAATTCACAGACATTTGATGTTATCTTTCTATATATAGTATTCGCCTGTACACTAACCATACTCATAAAAATATTCATACCATACGGCTGGCCTTTTTTATGATCGTATTAAAGGCTGAGCTGTAAAGTATACAGTGTGGCTTCTCAAAGTAAATACATACATAAAAGAACCTCGAGCAGCAAAAAGTATATAGTTAACTCAGCAACCACTTCAGATCCATTGCATCATTTAAAAAAAACCAGGTTTAGTGCAGTATAGCAGACCCAAATTTATGCCCATATTTGGCACCCATCAAAAAATTAAATTTTATCAAATATTTCACAAGTTTAAAGTTCTAGCACAATTAAATTAACATTTGGTGTAGATGAGCGGGGGTTTAGGGAAAAAGCAAAAATAAACACTATCTTTACCGTGAAGATGAAACCGCCGTCATAACTACATTACTTGGTGACGTCATACATAGATTTCAAGCATTTCTACGTCATAGGCCTGGCAATGAGGCTCGTTAAATATGGTCATAAATCTGGGTCCGCTACACTGCACTTTTTCCAAAAAAAAACATCGTTAACTCTAACTATCCTAAACATTATGTCATGATGAACTGGTGATTATTGATGTCTGATATACATCGACATTTTGAGTAGTTAGGAGCATGTACACTCGGCGACAGTGAAATTCGCCACGACAACGAGATTCGCCACTCGTAATAAAGTGCAATAAACATTTATTAGATGGCTGTTGGGGTGACAGAGTATTGTCAATTATATAAACAATTAGTTTTGTAACAAATCATGAACTTGCAAGGTGTATAATTGAGTATTAGGGGGGTGACGAATCTCGTTGTCGTGGCGAATTTCACTGTCACTGAGTGTAACAGATTCCTAAACAAGCTAATTCTAGCTCTCTTGGAGAATACTTCTTATTATTTTTGGTGGCGTTATATTTTTAGTAAAATTTTTTATATTCTGTATTCTTAAAAAATTACGCATTCATATAAATAAATATCAAAAAACTTTTTTTTGAAACATGTTATTGGCCTCTTTTATCATAGTCATCCTCATAGATCTTAATAAATAAAATAAAATAAAGATTAAATATAATAACAGATGGTACCTGTCATTTTTTTGGTCAGCTTTAGCATGGCGTAAACACACATATGCTCCTGTTTCTTTTGATCGTAAGGTAAACTTGTAACCAAAATTACGTAATCTGAAATAAATAAGTGACCATTATTACTTTCACATCCTTGGACATGCCTATATACATGTACAGTCTATATCTACAATGCTATAGTATATATTTACAACATGTAGATATTAACATGTAGGACATGAAGAATTTAAGATATAAATAAATATTAACAATAATTTTAACAAAGCTTTAGCAAGACATAAAACAAAATAATTTTTCTATCAGGGTATACGTAGCTCATTTTGCATTAGAATTTATAGTTCATTAGACAGTTATTTATTCTAGGCCAACCAGTTGCTGTACTGAGAAACACAACATTGGGCATTCTAGAGTATAAAAAAAAATCTCTTTCTAATTATCAAATTAGTCCTGTTAATCAGAATTCCTCAACAGGCAGGCTTTTCCGGCAGCGCCTATTGTGTTCACACTGTCTCTAGTGGAGCTGGCGAGTGAGCGTGGATGACTAAACATTTTTAATCTTGCTTATCCTTAATTGTTCATACGTAATTCGTTCGCCGAGCGATGTCATATACTCGTGCTAATCCGTAGAACGCTCGTAGTCCCTCCAGGTCACTCGTTAATATCTTTGGAGTCCGCAAAATTTTTTGAACATGTTAAATAATTTGGGGAAGTTCGACATGTAAAATTGTTTAACTTCTTACTGAGCAGTTGGCAAGTGGTTGGCGAGTGATCTACGGACATCCATGGCCATTTGCGGCCATTCACGGCCACTCGCAGCCACTCATGCTCACTCGCAGGTACACAGGGGAGGCTGCCCATTTTTGTATACTCGATATCCATTTGTGTTCACTCTTGTACAGCTCGTGGAACGCTGGGGAAACGATTGGTGGATGCCCTGGGAATGCCCTTGAAACATCGACAGTTAAACTGGCTGGGACCCACCCGTCGCTCTTCTGCTGAGCAGTCGACGGACGTCCCGCAAATGCTCACCCAAAGAATTTATACTTGATTAACAGCCTACCGATAGGCCACGAGTGAGCACGTATAGTTCGTCTTTGACATCTGTGGTCGCTCGTTTCTTTTACTCGTGACAGTGTGAACGGGGTTTTAAAGGGCATCTATGTAATTGAATAATTGATATCAAACCTGATACTCATATCATCATCTTCAGCTCCCCATCCAAAGTAGAGATTTGAATATCCGTTAACTGAGAGAAACTGATATGGTGTTAGACTTGACACCATGCCAAAATGGTACTCCCATATTTTACTGCAAAAAGCAAAATATAATCACTGAGTAATAATACCCAGAGAGGACAGTGCAATTGAACCAATGTCAGCCTGTGCAGGATTAGTTTTTCACAATATGACAAAATGAATGAAACATATTTAGTACTTATTTGTGGTTGAGGGTTATTTTTTCACACTATTTCAATCTCGCATAAATATGACGTCACAATAACAAACAATCACCATGACTTCACATGTTATTGTGATGATTATGACGTCAGTATCTTATATATTTATCTGTGGTATAGTCACTGGAACAGAAAAGGGCTGGCCTATGGGTAGGACTCAATATGACTTTCCATCCTTTTCCATCATATTTTCTTCATACCAAGTATGGAGCAGAGTAAAATGGACAGAAACTATATCAATAAGGCCAACCCCAGATTATATAGCTAACAATGACACCTCTTAATGATGTCGATTTACTGTTTGCTGTATTTTCCATTTTTGTTTCTCTGTGTGTCAATTTACTGTTTGCTATATGTTCCTTTTTTTTTCTCTGTGACCATGCCAAATTGCAATTATGACGACAAGAAGGCAGACAATTATCATTGAGAAGTGGGAAAGATTAATTTTTTTGTTGCAGAAGGGCATTTTATTAATGACATTTCTGTCCATTTTGTTTTGCAGCCCTGATGATAGGAAGTAGGACTGAAAAGCATGTAGACACTTATTTTGAATCCTATTCCCTCACTCATAGGTATAAACTTTTGATGTTATTACCAGTTTTTTCTAGTACACTAGCTATCCATACATATATATCCATACCAGAGTCAGATGTTAATTAACTTCAACTACACTATACCATTGCAATGCAGTAAACGATTGGATTCTCCACCATATCATAATGCATCTCAAAATCAATGCTCTAACCAACTGAGGTTTAGAGATTACCTATTAGCCCCTTTGGTTAAAGTGTTAGTTACTAGTTGCAATGTAAACATTTTAAAATTATTATTTTTTGACATGCTAGTCTTTTGTGACCTCTATATGTCGATAATATCCATTCATTCGTTCATAGTATGGTGGATGAAGAGGCCATGGATTCAAATTCCACCCAGGGAAAACCCCATGCATTGTGGACATTTACCAGTTCTGGTAAAAGTGATAGCCAACACAGGTTTTACAAAAATGAGGTGATTCATTTGGCAAACCGTCAGATACATTAAGGTTATATTGTGCTTCAAATACATTAAGAAGATGAATTGTATTGTGTTTCATATACATTCAGATACGCTATGAAGACATTGTATTCTGTTTCAGATATTGAGATAATGTGCTTCAGATACATTTTAGATTTAAACTTCATCTAATTCATGTGGATTACATTGAACCATGCAAACTTTGTAAGTCCATTCAAAGTTCTCTAGTTGTTAGTAGTGTTAGTTGTAGATTAAATAATCTTATGACAAATAAATCAACATATATATGCACATTGCAATCATTGATGGATTCAAAAACTAAGTATTACAAAACTCAAGTTTGATACATTTAAGATTAAAGAAGTTTACATGCCATGCTTTAGTTATAATCTTGAGCACACGAGAAGATCTCTGTATTATTTTTAAAATCCAACACATCAAAGCTAGATATTATGGCATATGCCATTAATTACCCAGCTCAGTATCACTTAAACTGGTAAGAGTTACTGGTAAGAGTTGGTATGGGGACAATGCTTGCTATTGAGGAGAGGAGTCTTGCTCTTGGTATATGAAAAACAGGATCAGTTCAGATACATTATGGCAATATTGTGATTCAGATACAGAAAGAAGATATATTGTCTTGTTTCATATACATAAAGAAGATATATTGTATTGTGATTCAGATACATAAAGAAGATATATTGTATTGTGATTCAGATACATAAAGAAGATATATTGTATTGTGATTCATATACATAAAGAAGATATATTGTATTGTGATTCAGATACATAAAGAAGATATATTGTATTGTGATTCATATACATAAAGAAGATATATTGTATTGTGATTCAGATACATAAAGAAGATATATTGTATTGCTTCAGATACATTATGAAGATATATTGTATTGTGCTTCAGATACATTAAGGAGATATTTTGTAACAAAATATTCCTACGGCAAATCCTCTCCCCTTAGCGACCCGGCTATCAGGATAATTCCTTTAGCTTGGTTGGTTTGAGTTTAACCGAGTGTTTGTAGCGAGTTGTTTGTAGCGAGTTATATACCACTTACTCAGTTCTGCAAGAGACGTTCCTGGCATAGTGAGTCACTTTCTTTGGATCTTTGTCACATGTGTACGAATTCTGAAGATTCACGGGCAACTGGTCAACGTCGTGGTTGATTAAACAATCGTAGTCATCTGTTGTCATGGCGAACTTTGCTGCTATGTTAAATAACAGGGCCCGATTGAATGGTGCATCTTCATCCTATACAAGGTAAATTAAAAAATAGATGTGTATTTTGATTTAATTAAGGAAAAGTGCAGTGTAGTGGACCCAGATTTATGACCATATTTAGCTAGCCTCGTTGTCAAGCATATGACATAAAAAGCTTGAATTCAATTTTTGACGTCACAAACAAATGACGGTGGTTTTCATGTTCATGGCAAGAATGATGTTCATTTTTCTTTTTCTTGTGGGCTACTGCCCCTTAACCCTGCTATGCTACTCAAATGTTACATGTATTCTTGTAGGACAAGACCTTGAAAACTTGGTGAGTGTTGCTCAAAATATTGATATATTCTTTGGACGCCAAATATGTTTGTAAATTTGGGTCCACTATACTGCACTAAACCCTATATTAATATTCTTGCCATGGGAGTGATTTATGATACTCAATCATTTGATTCATGACATTATAAACAAACATAGGCTGCGCTGCAGCTTTACCTTTCAGCGAATCCCACATAGCACACAGGCATCATTAAAATTGTTATGTGTGCGTCCGACAGGCAGGAGGGCGGGCGTTGCACTTTCATTTCCAGAGCAGAACTCTAAATCTAATGCATGTACCCTAATGAAATTTTATACAGTAACACTCTATATGGCCTAGTGACTTGTGATAGCAACACTGACATATCTCGCCTATGTTTTACCAAATTTGGAAAAATATGAATTTTTAAGTGTTTATATAGTGTGTGCGATGAACTGAAACAATTGCCACTTGGCCTGCATAGCTTGTGACGCAATGCTAATTAGAGCTCAAGATGTCCTTTTTTTTAAACTTTTGAATTTCTTCATTTGTTCATTTTATTCTGTTAAGTGAGAAATAATACAGTGTTCCCGTGGGTTATTTTGTCAACTAAGTCTTACATTGTCTTATTTTGATGCAAATATACTTGGATATTAACATCCACATTGTAATATTCAGACGATTTTGTAATTATGAATAGAAATTATGAACTTTCTTTAAATACAAAAGAACTGCATTTATTTGCTTAATAGGCAACATCCTGATTGTTTTTTTGACGCTGAAATTATAAATATTGGTGTATATTACTCTATTATTGGTCTTATTTGCGACATAATATTAGTGTCTCGGTAGCAGGTCGTTTCGGCCTTGAGCCTGTTTGGCAATTATTGATAAGTTTTGTACAGATTGCAATATAAAATAAAATAAATAAATTAATTTGAATTTTCAATGAGTTTTATACATTTTGCTAGGCAGTAGACCTAATTAACATAACTACAACAATAGAAGGTTTCACCAGTGATGAATACAGCAACGTTTTATATACCACTCATGTAATGTCTAAGCTACCCAATTGCAATTAAAATATTCAGGGTTGATTGCACTGCTGAATGATCTGAAAGAATGCAAAATTGTGAAATGCTCAATTGCATTAATGCTAGAGTTCTGCTCTGGAAACAAACTTTTTTTTCTTCTGATTTTCCATTATTATGTAATCAACATGAAATGAATATCAAAATGAAGTTTGAAAAGTGAAAATACTATAATTCAGATATTTTATTTCATTGACGTAAGGTAAATAGTGTCTATTGTATGGAGGTTTAAAAAAGTAAGAATTTTCCCTATTTTGCCCTAATTTTGAAAATTCTATAGTATTTACGGCCATGAGACCCCCAAAAGGCACCAATATACTATTTTAGACATATCATGACAAAGTTTTAAACATGTAGGTGCAGCAGTGTCAGAAAAAAGTATCAGGATGTACACGCATGTCAGTTAGAATTATATGCCAGGTGCAGTGATTGTACACTCCTCGTTACACTTGCCTTGAGCAAAGGATGTACTTATTAGGTACACTCCTCGTTACACTTGCCCTAGGCAAAGGATGTACATACATGTCAATAGAATTATGTTAGGTACATTGATTGTGTGCTCCTCGTTACACTTGCCCTAGGCAAAGGATGTACATACATTTCAGTAGAGTTATGTCAGGTACACTCTTCATTACACTTGCCTTGAGCATTTTTGTTGCTCTAGCAATTGCCTAGCCTTATGCACTTGCTTGTTGTTGATGTTTGTATTATACAGGCACATGTCAGGTGCAATATTGTTTGCTCTTCATTACACCTGCCCTATGCAGGCCTCTGCTCATGTGTGACTTAAATGCAGTTGTTATGTGTTCTCATCATTTCCATGTGCTAGTCACTGCTCTGCTCACATGTGCCAGTGTCTTCTTATTACTCATGTTTAGCTTTATATCAAATTAGCCTGCTGCAAGGAATATTGATTGTTATTAATTGATTGATTATATTAGAAATTGATTGAATGTTTATTTCTAATCATAAGTTGATTGAGTGCTTTGTCCCAATTATACATTGATTAAATGTTCATCTCTAGTTATAAATTGATTGAATGCTTAATTCTAATTATTGATTTATTAAATGTTACTTGTATTATGTGAGTGCATTGCCCTGTTAGGATGCCTCACTGTTGAGTCCTAAATTGTGGGAGGAGCTAACTAACTTTCCCTCCAAAACTTTCCCTCCAAAACTGCTGACCAAGCCAAAGTTGACACTCAGCACAATAGCCCATTGTGACTTGAGCTATAAATAGCCTCAGCACATTGATGATAACAAAAAGCCTTTTCGAACTTCGTTTGCTGAGGGTTAAAAAGCTATAACATGTGATGTTATTTCTATGGGGTTAACTTTTATCTTTTGAGAGATTTGGAAGACAGAAATGCCCAAATTACTGGATCTGCCATTGAGTTTTTATGCATATACACAAATATATGATGATAAGATAACAGTCGAGCTGAGATAATTGTATTTGTCCATTGTCCCATGATCTGAGATAAAATTATTTGACAATCAAAGTACATTGGTACTATATTCGCAACATACCAATATGCTGTTTAACGTTTTCAAAGTATATATCTTATCCTGAATAAAAAAAAAAAAAACACGTTTAATTCTATTAAATAATCTTAGTGGTGGCTTTCATAGAAATTAATTCCTTGGCGGCTAATAAATTAAAAATGCCACATCTAATCTAGAATTGTATGTAATACATTTATAGAGGATCAGCTTAACTCTTTCATATCATGAATATACATTAATTTGATTTTGTGGCCTAACCATCAGAATTAAGAATACTCCCTGCTTAGAATTTATGAAAATAAAGAAATGGTGGTGGTGGATTAGGGCTTTACGTCCTGTATTTCTGCACCTGATGGACCATGGCAATGAGACATGGAGTGCTGTATGTTCCAAGGTGAACTCTCCCATATTGTTGTGAATGCATAACTCATATTTTGGTTCTTTTTGCTGTCATAGGCAGCCAAATGGCATGTCCCACTTCATTTTAAATCTATCTATTTACCCTATTCAATGAATTTAAGTAATAAACATAGATATCATCAGAAGTTGAATTTTCAACTGAAGAAAATTATTAAACATTTGCAGTTAGAGTAATATTATAAATTTTTAGGGGGGTCCACAGAATCAATGTCCCCCCTGTTACCGTGGTATTAAAATGTCGCTAGGTACAAAAACAATTGTTAGGTCTGTGCACTTTCCAAAAGAGGAAAGCGCTGATATGGGGGACTTCAGGATGTCTGCTTATCTTACACATTTAGAAAATTGTTTTTTAAAATTTAAAGAAGAGGGTTTGCATTGCCATGGGGTTACTTTTCCCTAAGGAAGCCATTTATCCCAGAAAATTGCTTTAAAGCAATTCTGAATACATTGTATACTCCATTATTACAAAATAGAATCGAAACTTCAATGATATTACATGGCCAAATGTGCCACGTGCGTTTTCCATGAGAAGGATAAACTCATGGAAAACGCATGGTTTTTAGCTATTTATAATGAGGCAAAAACCATGCGTTTATCCAAACGCATGGAAAATGCACGTAGCACATTTGGCCATGTACCGGCATTTCCCTTCTAGATATTAAGTTTGTCATCGGTCACATGACTGATCCATTTAATATATATTTAAAAGTAAAAGATAAAAAAAGGTGTTGTTGTCACATTACAACACTGAAGTTTAAATTCATAATGTTGCAGGATTTTAGAAAGACTGAATATTTCTTTTTTTTTTTAACCGAAAAAATAAAAGCGCACCTTTTCTGTGGAATGACCCAAATATGGTATGGTAATAAGCGTTAAAGATATTGTGAATGCCTACTGTTAACAGTGTATACATGTATTTATTAAAACAAAGAAAATGGCGCCAGATGGGAATGGAAATGTTTCAGCAATTTGTCAAGACTTTTCAAATATCCTCATATTGCCCTTAAACTAGTGATGGGCCGTCGATCGATATTACTCAATCATCAGTCACTTAATAAAAAATTCGTGACGATCGATTCAATGCTGTGGGACCGATTTTCGTCAGTTCCGACATACATTTAGGCTGAATGGTTTATGAGTTAATTAAATTCAGATTAAGGTTTGAAAATAAAGCATTTTATAGATTCTCATTAACAGTTAGTGACACTTACTTAGTGTTGTGTTTCCACAATTCAATATTTTGTAAGTGAAAATGTATGGAGTTTAATAATCAGTTTATAGGTATCCAAACCGACTAAAATCGATCATCGGTTGGTTTCCCTCAACTGATGATAAGACAACAAAAATGTTACCGACTCCCATCACTACCTTAAACCTTACAAAGCTACTCGGTATATTCTTCAACTATATCTGACCTGTTCCACAACATAAATGCCATATTCAATGTTCTGCTTCTGTAGAAACCAGTGCATGTGTCTGAGCCATGTTCCGAGCATTGATGTCCTGTTGCGGTATGGAATCATCAGTGCCACCTTCTGTATTGGCCTGCAACCACTAGGGCGCCACCTACCTCCTAGGTCACATTTAATGGTTTTAGTGAGATTCACAAGGTCGGCAGTGGATTTGTCAGCTTCAATGAAAGACTCTGAAAAATAAATTGACAATTTCACAATTGTACCTAGTCTGATTATTCTTTGTCGATATCTGCACCTGATGGGCTAAGTAGGGTAGGTAGGGACCATGGCAATGAAATGATGGATGAAACAGCCATCCAACTTAGCCTCAACCGAGAATTGAACTCGGGATCCAGCGGTTGGAATCCCAGTGAGCTACTTCGTAAAATATGTCCTCTAATGACATATACGACTTTTAAAGTAATATTTTTCCAAAAGTCCTCATAAATGTTTGAGTATTAATGAAAGCTGTGTTATCCTAAAGGGGGATCCCATCGAAAAACATGTATATATACATCACAGAGTAATAATACCCAGAGGGACAGTGCAATTGAACCTTGTTGTGTTTCACGATACTTAAGACAAGCCCGCAGTGACGATTTCATATAAATACACTTCTTTTTTTTTCTTCTTCTTTTTTCTTTTAAAGAGAGATAGATATTTCAGTTTCTAGAAAATAGCAGCTCACCTTTCGGTTCGGCACAACCTTTCCGAATGTCATGTTCTGCGGCCATTAAATGACTTATGCTTTTCTGTGATAGTGATATGTCCTGTACTTTGCAGTGTGGTTTAGTACATCCAATTTTGTTCCAAATGGTAGATTTTTGGAGAACCGTACTTGCTGATTTAGTATGCACCATAACTGTGAATGTTTGTTGAGTTTGATACGATTTGTCTACATTATTAAGCCTACTACTATCACCTGAGTTAGTAACATTTGGGATGGTAGTAGTCCTTGAATAAATGTCATTCGAGGTCTTTACACTATCAGTCTGCTTTAAAGATTCTGGAGCTGCAACTGAATGAGTCGTTTCGTTTGTCAATTTTCCGTTGCTTGCATGCAGTGTACTCATTTGCTGCGTAGAATGTTCTGAGAATATGCTAGTGCCTACAGAATCATTCGTCAACTTTTTATGACCCGTAACAAAATATGTTTGGATTCTGAACGACCTAAAGTAATGATATATGGTCAAATTAACCATCAAAATAAATAATATTAATAGAAGCAAACAAAATGTGGGTTTAAGGAAAGAAATACCTCTAGTTATACAATTCATTTTCAGTGTTACAAAATTAGCATCACGAACTGAATGTTATGCTTATATTTTAGATTATATTTTTGCTAAATATTTGCTTGACCATTAAATGGATGAAAAACCAGAAGGTTTCAGAATTCTACAGCCCTAGTTACAATTCAACTATCTTGAAAATGTTATGAATTACGAGTCAATTCAGAAAATTCAGCAAATGCATCATAGTCATATTTGTGTCCGCTCTATTCATTTACATGAAATTAGTCTAGCTATATTATAATGTATTCTGTTTTTTTTTGTGGAATAATGGCTCTCATGAACCCTGAACTGAAGAACTAATAACCCATTTTCCAGTTAATATAATTCACGGACCGTGGCATACAAGTCAGATCCAAAAAATTAATAAGACTGCGTGTAATCCAAGGTAGAATAAAACATTGGTCGGGCATGCTGATCCTTTAGACCAATATAAGAGATTGAACCGTCATATCGAGAACGTAATAATAATCCAGTTGTATTTTTAACATAAATCAAACAGTGCAGTTTACGGACTTTGTGAAACCCAATATCACAAGGACTCTAATATAAAACATGTTATCTTATCAGCAGGCAGGGCCGTAGCCTGCAGGCGGGGGAGGAGGGGGGGGGGGAAACTGCCTGCCCCCCCCCCTAGAATTTCGCAAAAATATATATATATATATATGCTTTTATTGACACAGTAATTTCGCAAAAATATATATATATATATATATATGCTTTTATTGACACAGTAATATCATACATGATACATTTGTCAAAAATAACAGATAAAAACGTGTACTAAGTCTATTTCTACTCACTATTTCTATCCTTTAGACCAATATAAGAGATTGAACCGTCATATCGAGAACGTAATAATAATCCAGTTGTATTTTTAACATAAATCAAACAGTGCAGTTTACGGACTTTGTGAAACCCAATATCACAAGGACTCTAATATAAAACATGTTATCTTATCAGCAGGCAGGGCCGTAGCCTGCAGGCGGGGGAGGAGGGGGGGGGGAAACTGCCTGCCCCCCCCCTAGAATTTCGCAAAAATATATATATATATATATGCTTTTATTGACACAGTAATATCATACATGATACATTTGTCAAAAATAACAGATAAAAACGTGTACTAAGTCTATTTCTACTCACTATTTCTATATTCAATATATATATATATATATATATATATATATATATATATATATATATATATATATATATATATATATATATATATATATATATATATATATACATGGTATAAAAGTTAAAGGTATACATTATCAATGGATTATATATACATCCATGGTCCCAGTATCACATGTATACAGTAACCCTAAATACATATATTACTGCAGTTAATACTGTTCATTATCACAATGTTAATTTAAGTAAAACATTTGAATTAGGAGTATATATAACAAGGCATCGTGCACAGTTATGTACATGTATAAAAGCACATAGATCACAATATATAAAAATGCTTGTAGTGCAGAAACTGCTAGTTTGGGGGGTGATGGTTAATGCTCGACAATGGATGATGACCTAACCATTCATTAGGCATCAATATTTACAAGAAATTTTCCAGGGGATTTTAACAACTCAGGCTCTTTTGATTTCATGGTGGTCCTAAATTTGACTTCTTTGTTTAGTTGCTCAAAATTTTCTATGTGATCCTTATCTATTTTAAAGAGGTCCTCACGACTAAGTGTGTTATGTGGGCATACTATGAGACAATGTTTTTCATCTTCGATTACATGCATATTGCATTTTAGGCATAATCTCTCAACTGCTGGCAATATAGGGTTTTCATGTCTACCTATTTCAATTCGTAAATTATGTGAGCTTACTCTAAATCTGGCTATTTTATTATAAATTTTTCTGCTAAGGTTTAGTAGAAAGAAGGTAGGGTTCTAACCTGTAATCAGTCTTGATGAGTTTATAAGTTCTAAGTTTTGGCTGTACTGTAGAGTCATTGATTTCAGCTAGCATAGTTTCCTGACATTTCTCATAGATTTTAGATTTGAACGTTTTAGCAATGGATTCTAGCTCATATAGTACATTTATGGTTACTGAAGTGAACATCAGAACATCAGATCATCCAGACAGACAGACAGACAGCTAGACAGACAGACAGACAGCTAGACAGACAGCTAGACAGCTAGACAGACAGACAGAGAGACAGACAGACAGACAGACAGAGACATTTATTTACACAAAGCGACACACATTTCATATACAGACATTGTTTGAAACATACATAGACAAATAGACAAATAAACAAGTAAAGAAATATTTAAAATGTATTTTTCTCTATGTGTGGGAGGCCACTAAAATGTGACTTTTGACCTAACTGCTCCCCCCCCCCTAGATTTTTCCCCAGGCTACGGCCCTGGAAGGTTACAATGGCTTGGCGACTATTGGCCAGCATAACGCGTTGGACTTTCAACATAACTGATAGCACAACAAATAGGTCAGTACTGGACAAACATTTGGCTGACTATGCTAACACTCACAGAAAAGTTTGAATAGGTAAAGGTAAGAGTAAGTAAACCCCACAAGTCTTATTGCGAGCAGAGCATTCCCTGTATATAAGTATATATGGTCCAACCATTGGAATAAGCTACCATTATGGTTTTATTTCCGTCCAACATTCAAGAAATTTCGGATACTATACTTTCAAAAGGACAATTAAAACGTAGTTTTTTTTCAACGCACTTTTAACTGCTAATTTTAGTCAAGTAATTTATTTGTATTTATGTAATTTTAATTCTGATTTACAGTTATTGTACTATATTTCCAATTTTTAATTGTATGATGTACTTTAGCGCTTTAAAAATGTACTACTAATAATTCTACACTTCACATTACATATCAGTACAAGTTTATCTGGTAAAATAGTTTGGCATCAATGATCCACCATTACTTTACCTCTTGACAAGTGTCCGTCTAACTGCCGCCACTTGTACACGTCACAGCGCGACAAAGTAGGTCTGCATTCCCCACAACCGGTCAAGAGAAATCGACACCCCTGTGGAGTAACCTTCTGTCCTTATTAAGAGTGAAATTAATGTAGAGTTGGTCTTTTACAGAGTAGATCACCTATTGGAGAGTAATACTTCACTTTTACAGAGAGTAGATGTTACTCTCAAAAGGGAAGGAGCTTATACTCTCCTTTCTCGTGGAGTCATTTTTGACATCAGGTTCGACTCCGCTCCTTTTTTTTTTTTTTTTTTTGTTCTGAGAGTGAACAACACTAAGCCAACATTAAACTGAGGTTTGACATTATAAGGTAAAAATATTAGTCACAGCATAGATGTCAACATAATATCTCATTAATAAAACTCCATATTCATAGTCAGGTCAGATAGCATGTTGCATTGGTTCAATCTTTTTGGCCCAAGGTTGGCCCATTGTTGGCCCAAGATCAAAGCTATTATTTTTATATTTGACTCTTATGATTTAAATTATAATTGTCAAAAATTCTTGTTTTCACATACAAATGGAAACTTCTGAGTATCTGAACAACGATTTGGTTATTCATGTTTCTTAAGTAAATAATCGCCAATCTTTAAGTCCAATAGGACTTACCTAACAATAACAATTTCCCAATATACCTCAAAGGTTTGGTTTTAGTAACCTTTTTGCTATGATTTTATTCACAATTTTATTTATTATATCTTAGCTTATCTTGCTCAAGTTTATCTAAATATTGGGCCTCTCTGTATACAAAAAAAATAGGATTTAAGTATACAAAAAATAACACAAAGTGGTGCTTGTGTTAACCAAGTGTTTACAAAGAAATTATCCTATCTTATCTAAGACTAAGTTAGTCTTTGTCCACAGTTTGGTACAAAACACAGTACAGTTGTTAACTACATGGCAAAACACTTATACCTGAAAACATAGCCACATATACTCATTATCAGCTACACATGAACCCTGTCGTGATAAGATAATAAATCAGCAAAATTGCTCAAAATTAGCAAGGTCATCAAAGCTAGCACCTGTCTTTCCTTCTAAATTTTTTTGAAAGGTCTTTATCTCATGTCTTTCAGTACTTTTTTCAACACTAATGGTTTCAGATTTACATGTGGATGGTAAAATACATTCAAACGTTTATGTGAATCAATCAATCAATCAATTTGATGCCGACCTTTCCCTCTTGGAACTCCCTGGATACACTTTAATCCCATCAGGTTAAGTCATGCAGTGCACATGGAGGTGTAGCAATCTACTTACACGAAGATTTTAGTTATAATATATTACCTTTTCATGGAAATAATCATATTTGGGATGGACAATTTATAGAAATATATTTTTGATAATCATGGGGCTAATAAACAAAAAGTTGTTTCAGGAAACAAACAAGCCTCCTCGATCCTTGGTTAAAAATATAGATACATTTAAGGACGAGATTAATAGGATTTAAGTAATATACTGACTGGAGACTTTAACCTTGATCTTTTAAAATATCAAGAGAACATACATATCGATGCCTTCTTGGAAATGATGATTGCCAGTGGCTGTATACCTAAAATAACACTCCCAACAAGGCTTGGTAATTTTAGTAGTTGATTTATAATATGTTTGTCAAAATTTCAAATAATTTCTCATGTACAACTTCTGGTGTTTGACTACATTAAATTTCTGATCATTTGCCATACTTTGTAATGTTAGATTATTCATCACAAAACAGATAAGTTCATCAGCCTCATAGAATCTCACAACTACTTCTCAAGCTTATGAAAGCTTTAAGAAAGATCTTCAGACTAGCTGAATTTAACTAGAATAAACAATTCCGATAATGTAGTAAATAAAAGTTCTGAAAATTTCAATAGCATTTTTAAATTATCTTACTCGTTAACTTTTACCTATTAAATATAGAAATATTAATAAATATAAATATAAGGAGTCTTAGTGGATCACCACTGGAATCCTAAAGTCAATAGCATACCGTGATAAACAAATTATGCTTTAATATTATTACAAATATTAATTACAGTATTACAGTTTGGGGAAAGCAATCTAGCAAATAAGAGTTATTATGAAAACAGGATACAGAGAAAATACCGATATATTGTTTGAGGATTTAATCATTTTAAAGATAAGGGACCTCCGTGCACTGCATGAATATACCATCTGCTACAAATTTGTGAATCATTTACTGCCTGATTACTTTTTGACTTATTTATCAGATGACTATCAACATGAGTATTTCACTAGAGTAAGAGGGAATCGCAGTCTACTGCTGTAAGTCATGAGTTGGCTAGACAGGCTATTAGTTACAAATTTCCTCATTCCTTCAATAGCATGCCTGACAATATCAAACACAAAATTTACACTCATTCTCTCAATTCCTTTAAAACTTTCATTAAAACTAAATTTGTTATAGTTATACATCAATATGCACCAGACTGCTACATATGTAATCTTGATTTTTTAAATTTTATTTAATTTTATTTATTTTTTGTTTTATCACTTAATGCATTTCTTGAATTTGAGCTTTATTGAAACTGAGCTAATTCCATGTTTCACTGAGAATGTGGATTCATGGGGCACCATGATCTGTTAATATACAGTAGATATAATTATAATGTAAAGGGGGGCTCCTCAGCAGCGATGATGAGATCATCTTGGAGGAGTCCCCCAGCTCTACACTGTTTTAATGTTAACATGTATACAAATAAATAGAGAAAATAAATGTGATCTGAATCTGAATCTGATGTGCACATGCCAATGTTTTAGTGACTGGCAGGTGATTTAGACAATTTAAATTTTGCGACATTGAGGGATAAAACTGTATCTGAGGTGCTATGGTTGTATATAACATACTAGACGACAAAAATCAGTACATCTTCTTTTGAACTTTTGAACTGTTGGCTATTCACAAATATCTAATTGCTTTTTAAAGGTAAAACTTATACAGGATCTAATAACATTAAACCAGGAAGTTAGTTTTACAAATTCCCACTCTAAAATATTTCCTGTAGTTTTTACGGTATCTTGCTGATGAATTTTTGCACAATATTTGGCTGCAAAAATTATGGTTACAAGTTGGTCTACTGTAATATAGAACAAACTGAAACCCCTCCCCCGAAGGGGGATAGGGGTTCTCTCTGTGAGTAAGACTCACACATCCTACACTGTGTAAAACAATGCGTTTTACATAGCCATATTCCTGTTTGCACTATTGGACTGAACTAATTTCTAAATAAACAGATTAGTCCCTCCCTTTATATAGACCTCCTCAATCCTACATAGTCACTTGTAACGAACTGATGCGGTCCTGTGAGTCTTACTCTATTTCGTAAGACGTACCAGGACCTATACTGTCTAAAACAGTGTGTTTTACATAGCCAGAATCCAAACATGGAGGTGGAGAGGACCCTATAATCAACCAGAGAACCCAAGGCCCTAACCGTCTGGAATCTGTCGGCCTGAGACCACTGGTGTCAGCCGGAAAAGACCATCAGGCTGTGGGTGGAGGTGAGCCAAGTAAAACCTGGTAAAGGTGCTGTCTTTGGCCCATTACCCAGCCATCAGTATCTCCTCAAAGGAGTGATGTCCAGCCTGGTATGCCCAAGATGCAACCATGCGGCGGACTTCATGAGCGTGACACCGACTGAGCAGAAGGAGGACTGTCACCCTGGATCTTCCGTCGGAGACGGTGACTTTCCTGAACACAACCGGAAGCTTGTAAGTACTGGCGTATGCAGGCAACCGGGCAGAGCCTCTCATCTCATTCCTGGGTCTCGGCAGACAGGACGGGAAAAAGCACAAAGAAAGGGGCAGAATCGTGACCCAGAACAGCAACTTTTGGCAAACCTCCCCCCCCCCATGGTGTGCAGCCAGCCATCCTGGGGAGTAAAGCGCAAGTCCCGAGGATCCCGAGAAAGGGCCTGCAGCTCGGATCTTCTCTTGCCTGTGGCGAGAGCCAGCAAGAAAGCCAGCTTGGTCGTGAGAAATGACCGGTCAGCCTGGGAGGCCAAGAGAGGAGGATCCGGCCGAGAGGCCAGGGAAAGGAGTACCCCTGACAAGTCCCAGTGGGAACCTGAGTACGGGGCCTGGGGCCGGTGACAGCCAAACTCCGAAGCAGACCAGACAGAGTGGGGTTTTGTCCCAGTGAGACGCCCTCCACATCTCCCGGAAGGTGAGATAAGTGTGCATGTACTATATTTAGATCCATATTATCAATAATTCCTGAGGAAACAAGAAAATAAATTACTTTCGTGTGTATGACTGCAGCTGCATGTGATGATTATCACTTGAGATAACAGAAGAGGTAGCAGTAGCTGCTGGTGCAAGTTTTTATGCCGCACCCTGCAGAGTTGTTTTACGGTATAGTCGCATAAAATATGTGGTGACATGCTGTATGGTGGATTTGGTGTATTTCATAGCAATTTACTGGATAAATTACGGTACAATGCCATTTTATTTGCCTTAGCTGTAAATTTTATAGTATTATACCATAGGATAGATTCACAGCACCATGCCGTGAAAGATTTACAGTAGCAGGCTGAATACTAAATTAACAGTATGTTACCATAGTGCACTGAATAGGCCTGCAGTGTATTTGATGAGGACGGTGAGTCAGTTACAACAATCCCATATCTCATAGATAAAAACCATATCTCATGAACAACAACTTCCTGCTGCTTTACCACAGATTTTTGGGAAATACTGAATGATTATATGAAATACAGTGGAACTCAACCTTGAGACCACACTTCACTAGTATCATTTATGCATTAAATTATTCTTTTATTTTGCAGAATTAATAATTCATTCTTTAGTATCCCATTCAACAGAGCATACACCACATATTATACGCAAATGCGACTTTACAGTGTACATGTATATATATAACTCCTCAAAGGCAAGAAGGGCGAGGTTTCCCTATAGTCAGGATGGTGAATATAGTTAGCGGGACATAGCATAGTACTGATCCAACTTCGAATACAAATGTAAATCATATCAAGGGACTACCAAGCTACACGCATCAACTTAGAGACAAGAACTTGTAGATGCAATTTGGGCCCAGGATCCAAACATCTGCATTTATGTAATGTAAAAAATATGCCATTATCTTTCATTAATAATGATTTGCTTGGATCTCTCAGAAACCCTGGAGGGCACTCGATAGCGAGGCTATTAATGTGTCTTAGAGTGTTCCTCCTGGCCTTTCATACTCATGTGATCATGTATGAAGGCAAATAAATCTGTCTTGAGTCTTGAGTCAAACCTGACACACCAAATACATACTCTAACTTGTCTAGGCCAAAGCAGATAAGATATGTGAACCAACTAAACTACTTCAACTCAATTACTTTTCAGTAACTTCAAAATGCAAACCCAGCTAATTCAGTTACTTTTCAGTTACTTTTTAGATCAGATTTTCAGTTACTTAAAAGGCCAGTTACTTGCAAAAATTGCAGTAACTGGAAAGTAAATGGAAAGTCACTGAATGAAGTAACTGGGTTCACTTTTTGAAACAATGTGACTGAGTTACACTATAGCTGGGCTCATATATCCCTAGACATGGGTGCCGTGACCTGTTGAATAAGGTGGTGGACTTGAACGCGCATGGTCTTGGGTTCAAACCCAGCCACGGCATGGATGAACTGAGCAGAACCAATGCTTCACTCCACCAAGGTGTAAATGGGTACTTGGCTATAGACAATGATGGCAATTGTAGAGTGCTTAGCCTGTGTGTGTGCTAATTACAGCTGCCAAGCTGTAAACTCACTAGGGAGTTGAGATAGGCTCTAGTCCAAAGTGAACCCAGTGAAGGCTTATGCTTGAACAGGCCTGCCAAGGGTAGTCGGTTGAGACTACTTGGAGCAGTGGAAACAGACTGATAACCAAAACATTTATTTATTTACATGTGGAAGTTGTTGTCCAAGACACATTAATAGCACCGCTATCGAGTGCCCTCCTGGGTTTCCAAGCAAATCATTATTAATGAAAGATAATGGAATTTTTTTTACATTACATAAATGTAGATGTTTGGAAGGGCGTCCCTAAGATTGTTTATAGAAATCGAGTATGAATTGTAAGAAGGAGATCAAGCAGACAAAGATATTTATTTACACAAAGTGACACACAATTAATATACAAACACTAATTGAAACACATGGGCAAATACACACACAAATACACAGACAATACACAAGTAAAAACATATTTAATAGGTATAATATTCTCTATGTGTGGGAGGCCTCTAAGGTCTTAAGTCCGATATCAAGAGGCCACGCAAGCGATAAAAATCAAATGCTACAGTAACAAGCATTTTATATATATATTGTATGACAATCAAATGAATGTACAAATAAATATTTCAATATCATGTTGCAGTTACTGAATGAAATTCACATGCTAATGTTATAAGCATTTTCTGTGCAGTGAATGTCTGTTGGTGCAGTGATCACTTATTTTGTGATGACATTCACACGCAATATCCAACTAAGTATTTTAATGTGACCATATTATTTTGATGACATTTACATGGTATATCCAACTGAGCATTTTTAAGTGGCCATTTATGCCATAACCAAGCTTGATGAATCAAAATTATCTTGTATCATTCAATTAAGCTGAGCATTTTCTAAGGTCTTCTATGAGTAGGAGTCATTACATTTTCAATAAGGATTATTCAATCAGAGAAAGAAAAGAAGAATCCTGGGGGAACAGACAGTCACAAAAGGCATACCATAAAGAGGTTGAAAGAAGAATCCCATTGGGAATACGATAGAGAACACAAAGGGGGTATTTGCAAAAGGCAGGACAAGAACAGGACAGTTTGGGTTGCAGGGATTTACTTTAACCTGTATGTTTAAAAATATAGCAATTTATAATTGAACAACTTGTGTCATATTTACTAATTTGGTCATTCTTAGCATACCTGGCAAATCCGGAGATACCATGTGTGTGGAACTTAGTACTGATATTTAATGGACAGTTGTTACAAACTGTAGGCAATCTATGTCTTATGCCATTTTTGACAATGAATGTTAGTCCAGATAATGTGTAGATATATCCAGGACAAATTGAAACAGTTTCTACATCTACATTTTCCTAATCTAGAAAGATGTAGAAAGAACATACAAAACAAAAGTTTGCCATGATATATTGAGTGGAACATACTGAAATTTACATTTGTTTAATGATTTTTTTTCCTATTGAAATATGTATTAAACTACCGGTTTATATGGGAGTGCCATACAATAGAAAACAGGTATGTGTAAACCTAGAGCAGGTGTATTTCATGTGTCAAACGTTTATTAAAAGGCTAGTTGTAACCCTGTCCTGTGGACAGGGGACTTGTAGCTAATTTGGACATAGACCTTTTATACAATATTTTAGACATCGTAAATGAACCCCTTGACCCCACAAACATAGAAATTAATTTATAGGTTGTGCTTGTATCTGTTTCTTGACCTCAGCGGTGTCTGTTTCAGAGAAAGAACAATAATTACATGTTATTGTCAGCTATCTTAGACTCCTTATAGGATGCCATATTTGGACATAGACCTTTTATACACTATTTTAGACATCAGAAATCAACTTCTTGACCCCACAAACATAGAAATTCATTCACAGATTGTATTTGTATCTTTTTCATTACCTTAACTGTGTCTGTATCAGAAATAAAACAATAAAATTAAATGTTATTGGCAGCAATCTTAGACTGTATATTGGATGCCTTATTTGGACATGGACCACTTGTACATTATTTTAGACATCAGAAATGACCTCCTCGACCCCACAAACATAGAAATTGATGTATAAGTTGTAGTTGAATTCGTTCCATGAACGCAACTGTGTCTGTTTTAGAAATAAAACCTTTGATTAAATGCTATTGGTAGCAATCTTAGACAGTATAGTGGATGCCGTATTTGGACATAGACTCTCCATACAATATTTTAGACATCAGAACTGAATTCCTTGACCCACCCAAAACATAGAAATTGATGTAAAAGTTGTAGCTGTATCAGTTCCATGACCTCTGCTGTGTCAGCTTCAGAAATTAAAACATTAAATATAATTGGCATCAATCTTAGACTGTTTATTGAGCGACAAACCAATTTCAGGCATAACTTTGTTATTATATCATATAACACAACAAGATGTACCTGCGCTCATGTTTTAAGGGCCAAGGAATTCATTAAAGGTATCAAAATAGAAGTTTCATGAACTATTCATTGTTAAATCCACTTGTGTGGAATATACTTGACTCCTTTGAATAATTGAAACCAATAATATATTGACTCAGTGAGCAATATGGGGCTTTATACTGTTCTGTAGTACATACGCATTACTTTGATATGAAATTGTGTTTGGTGGATTTTCATTTCAACAAAAATAAATTACACTTATTGTACTTTGAATGCCATTCAACAGTCATGCAAACCAGTGCAGACCCATATGTGTACCAGGCCAATATTCAACGAATCTCCAATATCAAATAACTTTGATATTCATTTGATATTCGGTCAAGGGGGGGGGGCAGGGGGATGATTGTTAGGCCATTGGGGGCCGCGGCGACCCTCTCCCCCAGGCACCAATCCTTCTCCCTTGCCCCCCTGACAAGTCTTCAACCGTTTGATATTCATATGATATTCGGTCAAGGGGGGGGGGGGGCAGGGGGATGATTGTTAGGCCATTGGGCAATATCAAATGAACTTTACTGTTCGTTGAATATTCAACGAATCTCCAACATCCAATGGCTTGTGTGTACCAGACTATTTTTCATTCCTGCAGAATCCACAAGAAAGCATGATGTTTTAAAATAAACCAGAGCACCCTTCCTCCTGCCATTTTTCGATACTTACAACAGTCCAAGAATGGAAAGTTAATAAAATCAATGTGTCTTCTCAAAGGTACAGACCTCCACCCTGTCACCCCAGAATTTCGTATTAGTTATTCAGTGCACCTGAAAACCTGGTTGCATTACCAGGCAGGGTTCTTGCAGGAAGTATGGTTTGATTGGTACCAGCCTGGCAATTTGAAACTTTTTATTTATCTCATGCATTTCAGACTTTATCTAAGGAATTACAACAAATTCTTATAATTGTAGGTATTTTTACACATCTTGTGATCTGTTTGACTTGTGAGTTACTATTGATTTATTGTAAGCTAGACATTAGTCAGTAACATGTTATATTACCCTCGTACACTATCTTCAACAAAAATATGAATATCATAAATCTAACTTACTGACTTTTCCTAGTTCTATAACTGCATGAGAGCTAGGTTTATCGTGGTGAATTGATGCCCTCGAAGGTCCTGGGCCTCCACGCGGCGAGGGTGGAAACACTTGGGGTGAAGTCCTCTATCCCCAGTGGCTAAAACAGGACAGTGCGCATTGCACAAGCTGCTCCAGCTATCCAACGCATACAATTATTGATTTTTTACATGCTTCTGGTTTCTAATACCAACTATAGATAATCAATCTTACCCTAGAGAGCCTCTACATAGCCCACTCAGGTGCTGATGAGGCGTTAAACAATAACACTAACTAACTAACTAACTAACATGGTGAATTGATTAAGGTTTTTTTTATATATTTAAAAAATATTTTTTTTTTCAGATTAAGGTTATATGTGTTTCATATATTGTATTAATGGCAAGTATTTCATCATGATGTCAGTTACCTTGATTAGTTTGATGCACAGAAGATCTGAGGAACATGAAGCTGCATTATTGAGACAAACCCATATTTGTGCTAATTTCATTTTTTCTTGCATTAATTGTAACATTTTTTCTATATATGGATTACTTTTTCGCAACATTAGCTGGCTTTCCAGCCAATCGCTATGGCGATGCCTTCAAACTGTTCCACTCAATATATTTTAGTAAACTTTTAATATGTCATCCAGTACATCTTGACCTAGCAAAAGCACTTTTGTTGCAATTTGTCAACTATGTCATTAACATAGATTGCCCAGACCTTGCCCAGACTATGTCTACTTTGGGGATTTTTGTCAGTGTACTTGAGTTTGTCGATAAAACATTGAGTATTGAAAGTGGACTGGGCGGATCTTGTTTTCTAATTGTAGAGTTCTTGCAATTTCAGGATTTCATCACAGTTAGTAGTTTGACATTTTGAAAAGAGGCCCAGTGTGAGCATTATATTCTTCTGCAGTCTAATTAATCTTATACTCCACCACGTGACCTTTTTTGTAACCAAGTACAAACAGTGGCACTACATTTATTATGTAATAAGAGTAATCAAACAAAAATAATATTAAGTGACAGTTTCAATCAGTTAAAGTATTAAGGCGGTCTTCGGAGACTACAAAACTTAAGAATTACTTATCAGCTTGTCTTGGAACCTGCCTTAAGAACACCTTTCTATTAAAACAACTTAACTATTAAAACCAACTCCTAATTCCTAATTCTTTAAAGGTTTTAACTGATGTCTGTGATTTTAAACGGAATGTCAAAACTTTTGTACTTACACATTTTTAGCTATTTATGTATTTATTGTATAATTTGTTTTTAACTGTATTTTTATTTTTATGTATCACTTTTTTTATAACAGCACCATTTGAAAAACAGTTGTATTGCTGACAATGTGTTGCTGTCAAAATATATTAAAATAAAAAACAAAACAAAAAAAAACTCATTATTAAGAATGCATCACTACCAAAACAACCTCACTATTAACACCACCTCTCGATTATGATCACCCCAATATTAAGACGACCTCCCTATCATGACCATCTCACCAGTAAGACCTCACTAATAGTCTTCTAACACTGCATTTCACCTCTCTTTTAAGACTGCCTCCCATTAAATGTTAAAATTTACACCAAGTGTGTTCTTAATTATTGCAAGGTTCTACTGTACCTTCCTTATTTTTATGCAATGATTAATTTGTTATGCACAGGACCAGGGAAAATAGTCTGCTGAAAAGACACACACATATATATATATAAATCTACTTACTAATTCAAACTTACTAATAAATTGTCCCTTAATCCACTCTCCATGTTCACAGATTGAAGACCAAGAGTAAACTGACCCACTTATTTCATGGTTAATTAGGTGTAACGTCATTTCCTTAACATGCTTAAAACAATAACGTTCCAAGATGATCATTCAACACTTCACTCACAGAAATAATCAGTTGCAAAGGGCTGCTCCAACAAACACTGATTTACTATGACAGACAGTGCTAGGCCAATTTAACACATTTCGAAATAAATAAAGTATATATATATATATTTATATATATATATATATATATATATATATATTAAGTAAGTTATACAGTTTTTTTGGTTATGATTCAATAAGAAGCTTCTATTTCTAATTTAATTTCTTCTTTGAAAATTTCCTGAAAGCTGGCCATGCTTTTTTGAATTATTATTTATTTTTTATTCTTACCAAGATAGACAACTATTTTTCACAATATAATCGATTATTCAATGGTACGAGAGACATACTTTTTCAATGTTAAATTAGCACTATATTTAATTTATGTATACGTTATCATTGACCTACTATCTCATCTCTCATTTATTTTTTCCCAGTCCACTTAGACTGTTTATTGGTTATTGTTCTCTCATAGACGGGAGTTAACTAACATTTTGTTGGTTATATCCCTCCAAATTCGGCGTCGAATATAACTAACAAAAACGTTAGTTAACCCCTCCTATTTGGATATAACTATGAAATTTTGTACTTTATTTCTTGCACAGTAACATTGCACATTCCTTGCATGAAAATACATTTCGAAGTCCCAGATCTGATTGAAGGGCAGGAAGCTAGGTTTTTTTCTTTACTACACTTGTTCCAGCGTAGTCAAGAATATACCTAGCTTAGGTGTGACAAAGGGTATGATTACAATTTTATTGCATAATAAATTGAGATATTCAATATGGCGCCCAAGATGGCCGCCACAATACAAAATCGCTAATATCTCCTTACCTGATTGAGATAGAAACACAATGTTTGGGTCTAGACCTATGTTTTTGGGGTCATAGATTCCATTTTAGATGTTACTTTTGGCGTGACGTCTGTGATATCCCTAAACTATTCCGAGACACTTTTTAATGGCCTGTTGGTAATACAAACATGTAAAACCACAGCAAAAAACACTATTTGTGGACAGAAGGGGTTAATTATGCATGTTCAAACAGTTTTATTTTTAATTTCTAAATGAGCTGAAAAAGTATGATGGAAAGATAATTGACATCAAGGCAACAGCTAAGAAGTTCAGAGAGAAGTGTTTGGACCTGTTGGCGTACATGCGCTTTCTGGATGTGAGTGTTTCATATCCCTTTGGCAAAGGAAAAGTGACCGCCATTAACTTGCTTTCGAACTCAAAAGTAACACTCCGAGCATTTACAGATCCACTGGCTCCAGAAGAAGAATGGGTTAAAGAAGGCATTAACTTCCTATCAAACTTGTATGGAGGAATGGGGTCATTGTTTTCAGCAAGAAGAACCACCCAGGTTCTGATTTGTAGGGCAGCGGATCAGATAGCACCACCAGATATTGATGTAACCCAGTATGGACGGAAGATTGAGAAGAACATCTGACTCCAGTTGCTGGTACTTCAGCAATTGCCCCACCTCCAGTTCTACAAAGTGTCGAGCCAAAGGTGCAGTTGGCATTTAAGTTTCATGTCCTGTACTTCGTATTGCAAGTGTGGTACTTATGACAGTTTTGCCATAAACACACAAAACCAATGATGTATTGCAGTGTTGAGGGCCAAGATGATGAAGACAGTGATGATGATGATGAGGAATATGGTTATTGAAGCCTGATTAAAGGGCGATTGGCACATCAACTTCTTATATAATTTACAATTATCAATATATTTAGTTTTTATGATGTACCAATTTGGCTTTTCACAAACGCGGTAGTCTCTGATGACTCTTATTTCGCAGTTTATTTTCATGCAATAAACACCTATATAGACGTCTACAGCTGTACTAAATTTTGTTAAATAAAAATTTTCCCCAAGGATGCAAAGGTGGCACTTACTGGATTCTTAAAATATAGGGTCTGAACAATCATTTTATGAAAAAAAATTGTACCCAATGTCACACCTAAGGTCCAAATTTGGGGTTTGTCTCTTTACTTTGACTAGCGCCTGTGTCAAGCAAAAGGCACCGTTACATTCCTATCATTCATGCTCCCCCTTTGGCTGGTTAAAATTAGATTTCTGGAAGACCCTTTGCTTCTAGCCCCAGCCTCCTGTGCACTGCAAGCGCTGAACCGAGAAAACAGCATGTGCGCAGGTATGATGTATTTTCCGGTACAGGTCAGGATTCCGACCTGTGTCAGCCTATTACTTCAGTTAAGCCGGAGCCCAGCCAAAATCTTATCCACAATTAAAACAAAAATTCAATGAACTATAATTGATTTGGCACTTATTTCTTATGACATCATAAGAGCAAAACAGCACCCCGATTATTAATTTAGCACTCGATTAATTATAGTTCACTTGTGTTCGGCAGCCAAACCTAAATCAAACTATGATTGTAACATTCAACCAACACTGTAGATATTAATCATGAAAAAAATCTAATAAAAGGAAGGCATATTTCGTATTCCGTTTAATAATAAAACTGACAAGTAATAAAAAAGAAAACAACAGTTCAAGAAGCAAATCTACATTAGATATTATGACAAATGCTCTTTTAGTCATAAATTTGTCAGTGTATACTATCACTACCACTACGAAAACTTGAAATGGTCGAACCACGGATGCGATATCAGGTAAAAGTTTTCTTAGTGACTACTGTACAACAAAACATATTAAATGTTAATACATTGTTCTGACTCTGTATAGCTTACAAAATATAGGGTAACATGCTATTTTCAAAACTTAAACAACAAAATATATTTACAAGACAATGTTAAATCACACAGGATCACAGCATAGACACTTCATGATATTGATGTACATGAATATATATCTGTAATATAAACTTTCTATAATGCATATAGCCGAATTATAACACTGATAAATGTATTTTGTATCTAACTATATTCTCAATAACAATACATTTACTTATATTTGATATCACAGACTTGGCAGTGATTTATAAAAATTACTGCAATATGACACTGAGTTATGTCAGCTTCAAGCCAAGTGACATAATTAAAGCTCCACTGTCTGTCAAAATAACTATTTTCTAAAACTTCTCAATTGATTATGTAAGCTAAGGAATCTATCAGGCATTAATTACAAAAAATAAATGATACATTAAAAGAAATCAAGACCAAAACATTGGAAACACAATGGAAATGGCATGATCACCCATTCTTGAGTATTGTGACGTCATCACTTTGATGGCATGAAAAATTTAATAATAGGTGAAGTTTATTTATTCTATAGGGAGATAGTGAACTATTAAGAAGACAAAGTGAATGTAATTGATTTTGGCCACTGTCATATTGAGTAACAATCCAGCTTTAAGTTTAGTATATATTATTAGTTTAAGCAATTTTTAACCTACATGATTTTGACCTACTATGTACTCAACACAAACAACTACTTGATCTGCAATTTCACTGTTAGACATTTAATGCCATAAGCCACTACACCCTATTACAGACTATTAGACAAATTTGTGGATTTATTCTTGAGTAAACCAGCAAAATGTAAACAAACGAATTGCTTTATTACGTCACTTGGCTTGAAGCACACAGTGATGAGGTGCACTCCAAAAATATGTCATTGTATAATTTATTTGTATGTTTAAAATATCACTTTCGTGATTATGAATGAAATGGCCAGAGGCGTCAGAAAAGGGCAGGGTTGTAACTCATAACAAAGTTAGGGCACTTCTTAGCACACTAGCCAAATTACAGAGTTTTTTTTTCGTATCAGCCTAATTCTCATTTATCACGGAAGGCTTCCTGATGGTTTGAAGGATTGATATCCAAAAATATACGAATAATCCGAACAATGCTACTAATATACAATATTATTGGCCATATAAAACTAAACAACAGCCGTTACTTCACCATGCAAACTTTGATAAGTTTGTACATCTTGAATATTTATATCATCAGTTATTTAAATATTTATACATTCGCTGCTTTGATGAAGTAAAAATTTTCAAACCAATTCTCCCATTAGGAATTGTGGACTATTTTCAAACGTAGCGTATTAATTTAATGGACATAGTCCACTTTTTCAAATTAGTTCTTTTCACATTATCATCAATTTTTCAACTCACTCTCTATTAGCATAGCCCACTCATCAATCTAGTTTTGCAGATTAAAGTTTTAGAGCTACAGCAAAGATAGAAGTACTTCCACTATCTTTGGCTGCAGTTAGTTTCACAAAAAATGGCCTGTTAATTTGAATCTAGACAAAGCTAAACAACTTCTGCTATACGCTGCAACCTGCCACTAAACAGAACTGTCTGGCTATAGCGGCTTCTCAAAGCCGGATCTAAAAATACAAGCTACAGCGGCCAGGAATGGGTCACTACCGCTGTCTAGAATCAACCATGTTTACGGAACTAACTTTATATCTATAAGTATCATTATTTTCAAGCAATAATAACAATCTCTGTGCCCCATTAAACATATTTTTTTTTGTTTTCTTACGCAGTTTCCTCCTCTTATAATCACAGTAACATTTTCTAACACTAATCACAACAACAACAGTATCATCATAATATTTACAATTAACATCACTTAATTGACAGCCATTATAACAATAATATTTACACTTCATTTGAACATTGAACCTCTGTGTAAATGCCACTTCAGCTTCTATATACGCTAAATGTACGGAGTTCAAAACATATCTTCACCCAAGATATTATACATACTTAACTATCAATTTGATTAGTAATTTTTAAGCCATATCACAACAATGAAAGTGCCAATTAATTTACATTTTAGGCAGAATATATAGATTTTGATAATTATTTAAATTTCCACAAATCAATATTGTTCAGTAATTACCATTATTCATATGGTAGGTTTTAGTCATATATATATATTAACAGATAAATGCTCAGTATATGTACAAGAATAACAATATTATTTGCACAGATGCTGGGTTCAAGTTACAATTAAAGAATCTTGGGTAAAGTAATGTTAGATAAATTAGGGCTGTTCCATTAAAAAGTGTGGGGTGGGGCAGGGCAGACAGGGTGGTTTTTTAAAAACAGCAGGGGGGGGGGGGTGTTTCCTAATATCTTAATTTAGAAAAAAGGAGGTGGGAGGATGGGAGGGGTTTTCAAAACAAACAGCTGTCCAGAGGTCCATCCCCCACCACACTTTGTAATGGACCAGCCCTAATATGGATTTCCATGATGTGGGCAAAAAATTTGCAAATTGTGTCTTAAATATCCTGTAGCCACAAACAGTAAATCTGGCATAGTGCGAATTTAATCAAGAGGTAGCTCACAGGCAAGTATCAGGTACATTAATTTCATTTCTGAATATATGAATACAATTATGAATACTGCAAAATATGTCCAAATTAAGACATGGAGTCAAGAATCAGTGTTTATGCAATGAATACTATAATAAGATGGAAGGGCACTCCGCACAGACACAGACCCAGTGAACATTCTGCCGCCCAGGATGGCCTGACGCTGATCTACATAAAAAGCAAGTCTTTTCTAAAGTCTGTGCTTGTAGCCTTTCACTTCAGCAACCATTTTTAGACATACAAAGGTCTTTTGCTAGGCAGCGGAACGTTCCCAAGTGCGCTCCCTTTCCTTATTATGATGTCATATATGTAGTTCATTGATTAAATCCTCCGGCAGATACCTGTGCCCTGCTATAGTAGTGGGTCGATGTGAACTGAGAATTTTGTTGAAATCTTTTGTAAAATCGACATCCGCAATTGTAACACCATAGGGAGTATTCATGATTTTCTGCTGATTCGTCAATTTGGAGGAAATCACCACCAGAGGTCACTACCATCAAAGCAGACAAATATTGTTTGATGACGTCATCAATTTTGCGATATCACTCATGTAACTATTATGTAGTGACGTCCACTTGTCTTTTACTCTTACGGTGGCAGTGCCTGCTGGTACTTTTTCACCCCATTAATTCATATTCACAATGTCATGTTCTGAATCAGACAACCATGATGCATTGCAGCAGTGTCTGAATCATAAGAAAGAATAATCCTCCAATATCATTTTTATCCAGTTCGTGTAAGCCGACACTCTGGCGTAAAAAGTCGGTGGAGCTTCACAAGGGGTGGCTGCCCATGAAACAATTCCTGTGATTGTCCAACGGTCATTTGCATCTCTACAAACCAGCGGCCCACCGGAATCTCCCTAAAACGAGACAAAGAAAATTGCCTTTAAAATTAGTCATTATTCTGACCAGTGGTGAAGAAATGTTCATTGTTGTCACCAGTGCATAAAATATATTTTCAGGGTTGCCAACTTCTAGAGTGGTAAATGCATGAGATTTGCCCAGTTTACATTGAAATATCAAAGATTTATTGCAGTTCTCTTTATGTGAGATAATTGGGGAGGATATATACATGGCCAAATGTGCCACGTGCGTTTTCCATGTATATATCCATTTTAATGAGGCAAAAACCATGCGTTTTCCATGCGTTTATCTTTCTCATGGGAAACGCACGTGGTACATTTGGCCATGTATAAGTACCACCAGATGTCACTGATGCCAAAGCAGATAAATATTGTTTGATGATGTCATCTATTTTGTGACATCATCCATGTTACAATTATGTAGCGGCATCATCCTATTGTTTTATATGCTATGGTGGCAGTGCCCTCTGCTGATTTATTACCTCACTAAAATGTTGAGATACAGTTTCTGTCACGAAAGTTGTCTCTGTCAATAGATTTGTCGGCGCTAATAACAACGACTAGGGGCAGATCCCAAACACTCTGAATGACCAGAACAATAGATATGTCCTTCATCTACCAGTTTCTATGTCAGAATGTATTAGGTCTGCCCCTGGCAATTGTTATTGGCGCCAACAACCTTCGTGATGGATACCATAATACCAAACACTGAAAGAGTGAGACAGAGGCCAAAAGAGTTGGTAGGCCTGTATTTTAGTAAAAGTCCATGATCTCATGAAATTCACTTACAAAGCAAGCGCTGGCAAAATTCCTTGTTTTTCCAGCACAGAGCATGGTCGTCTTTCTGTAGCTTGAGTGGTTCGACTTGCACCGAAGATCGCTCCAAATGGTGAACCTTGCATCCCGAAGTCTCTCCGGGGTCACTCCTGTTTTAAAAATAATCAAATGTGGCAAAAATTTAACTATGAGACAGCAAGGGAACTTTAAAAAAGGGAATGAATAAAATTTATAGTAAAACTAGTGTGCAACATCATGTAGGTTTCGAAGAGATGTAGATCAAGTTATAGTTACGATTAGTTGTGTAGAACAACATTAAAAAGGATGATGTGACTTGTAACAGCTGTGCACTGAGGTCAGTTTTAAAGTAGTACTGATATCATTGCACAGCATTTATTACTGATGTGAGAATATGCAATTATGACAAAGACCATTGCAATTAGCAAGACCAATGCCCTAGGCTATCACAACTGACGTCCGGTGTTTTGCTAAACAAACGATAGGAAACAAGTATTTTCCTAGCTTGGTAGAGGTTTTATTTCTGTGAGTTCCTAATTCCATTAATTTGAAGACTATTTAGCATTTTTTTCATACACTGATGTGCAATGAACTACTGCTGCCACCTCTAAGAAATAGCACTAATATGACTTTTTTTGTCCTAACGCAGCAAATAGGAATGAAAAATATCACCAGAGGTCAGGGCCACTGAAGCAGATAACCATTTTTTGATGACGTCATCTATTAAGTGATGTCATTCTTGTGTACATTAAATGATGACGTCATCCATTTGTGCTTTATCTGCTTCGGTGGCAGTGTCCTTTGGTAGTTTGTCACCCCATTATGGCATTATGACCTATTGCATAAATGCAGTTATGACCCCTAACTCTAGAAGGTTATATTTTTCTGTAGTTTTTACATAACACAATCCCTTACCTCCGTCAGTTAATCGTCCCCATCCCGTCAACTGACATTCATCACGATATGCTGGTTCCTCGCCTTGCTGAGGTATACAAGCCGGTTGCACATAGTTCGTCAAGATTATGGGCAGACCGAGCTTTATAAGTGCGATATCATTGTCGAATGTGTCACTGTTATAGTTCGGATGTCTCACGATTGCTTCGACGTATCGTGTCTGCCTGTTGGGGTCTTCTTTTGTCCTGTATATACTCCCCACTGTGACCATGTAATCAGGTATATTATCACTTCTGTGGAAAAAAATATGAATACTATGACATTTATTGATACCTTTTTATATTATCAGATACATTTTAGTCAGTATTAAAAGTCATGCAAAGAGTTTGAGATAGAAGGGGTTAATATCAATGTGAATCCAGGAACCCAATTCTAAATTTATCATGCCAAAAAAATAACAAGATATCATGCTGTATTCTTGTTTAATTGCCAAATAAATTATTTTCAATTCAATTTCAATTCAAATCAATACATATCATGAACAAAATCAACATTGTGGTCAATAATACTCACTCTACACAATGTGCTGCAGTCACTACCCACTGGGCAGTCAGCAGAGTGCCTCCGCAGTTGTGTTGTCCGTTGATCTTCAACTGAGCCTGCCATGGCCACATCCCAGGGTGGCTCATCTCCCCTCCTACTATCAAAGTGTTCGGTATGTTCAGGTGCTTTGCTCGCTGACCACATGCTGGAAAACACAATATCATACTGTTTTACCAAATGCTGGAAAATAACACAAAACAATATCATACTGTTTTACCACATGCTGGAAAATAACACAAAACAATATCATACTGTTTTACCACATGCTGGAAAATAACACAAAACAATATCATACTGTTTTACCACATGCTGGAAAACAACACAAAACAATATCATACTGTTTTACCACATGCTGGGAACAACACAAAACAATATCATACTGTTTTACCACATGCTGGAAAACAACACAAAACAATATCATACTGTTTTAACACATGCTGGAAAATAACACAAAACAATATCATACTGTTTTACCACATGCTGGAAAACAACACAAAACAATATCATACTGTTTTACCACATGCTGGAAAACAACACAAAACAATATTATACTGTTTTACCACATGCTGGAAATTTACCACATGCTGGAAACCAACACAAAACAATATCATACTGTTTTAGCACATGCTGGAAAATAACACAAAACGATATCATACAGTTTTACCACATGCTGGAAAATAACACAAAACGATATCATACTGTTTTAGCACATGCTGGAAAATAACACAAAACAATATCATACTGTTTTACCACATGCTGGAAAATAACACAAAACAATATCATACTGTTTTACCACATGCTGGAAAATAACACAAAACAATATCATACAGTTTTACCACATGCTGGAAAATAACACAAAACAATATCATACTGTTTTACCACATTTTTTATCATACAATTTATCATACTGTTATACTGGGATTTATAATAAATAATAATATGACATATATGCAAAAATAAGACCAAAAAACATGTGGATATTTATGGATTATACCATAATAATTTTGATATATGTTTTGCTAGAAAATTATTGAAACTCAGTCAGAACTGATTTGTCCTATAAGGCATTTAAGTCACCGTGGTTTGGTGTATGGCTGTCTCCAAAAACTAGATGACACCGATTTTTTTTTTTTTTTTTTTACCCACAGAGTAATAATACCCAGAGAGGACAGTGCAATTCAACCAATGTCAGCCTGTTCAGGGTTAGTTTTTCACAATATATCAGTCCTGCAGAAATATGACGTCACAATAAAACAATCACAATGACGTCACTGGCGATTGTGGTGATTATGACGTCACTCTCACATGGGGAGCCCTTCACTAACCCTGACAATCCCACAATCCTTTACAGATGGCTTATGCAAATTATGAAGTGTCAAATCTTTGTATATTTATTCTTTGGATTTACCTTAGGAAATGTCATCTATGTTTGGAAATAGGCATGCACCAAACAATTTGCAACTATGCCCTATTGGATACCTCGGAAAAAGTGCAGTATAGCGGACCCAGATTTATGACCATATTAAACAAGCCTCATTGCCAGGCCTATGACGTAAAATGCTTGAAATGTAATTATGACGTCACAAACTAATGTAGTTATGATGGCGGTTTCATCTTCACGGTAAAGACAGCGTTTATTTTTGCTCGGCTTCGCCTCGGGATATAACTGCCCACATTGGAATGTTATATCCCTCGTAGCGGTGTATAACTATTACATAATTCATGCAATACTGGAACTGAAAACAAGACGATTGAAAGTTGGAAGATACGGATGCATGTATCATTACTCAGTGTGAGATCAATATATGAACAAGAACAAGGATAAAAGCCACATCTAACAGGATAAAGATTCTTCAATAGGAAGAAAAGGTAACAGAGCCTACAGAGGGCGCTACCACCATAGCAGATTAAAAAGACAATAACATAACGTCACTACACATTGTTACATGCATGATGTCACAGAATAGATGACGTCATCAAACATTACTTAAAAATCTGTTTCGGTGGCAGTGACCTCTTGTGGTACTTTTTCTCCCCCATTAGCCTACTTGAGAAATAAATCACTATACAATGTTTTCTACATGCAGAGAAAGTTGAAACCACAGTTAGAATTCGGAAAACTAAATTATACCTTTAACATCGGTCCCTAGAGCAAAAGGACAATTTCATGAAATAATGTTAAATAGTGTCAAAAAAACAAACATAAAGTTCAAGTACTCAACCTGTTTTGTTAATTTTGTTCATCTGCTATTCTTAGTCACAGGGCGTTGCTAATAATGGCTTCTTTGAAGCCTCAGTATGTCCATCAACATTACACACGTTGTTTTTTTTCATCTGATTTCAATATCAACGTGTTTGACTCGATATGTAAATTACTAATGCCTATCTCTATGATTATGTTGCAATGTTCTGATAAATAATAAATTATAATTCTATATCTGTCATTGTCATAAGCTAATCTGAAAGTTTTCATTTCAGTCAGTTGACAGGCATATTTTCATGAGTATACAATACTACAAATTTCTGTAAAGTCTATTACAACTGTCAGAAAAGCACTTAGATCTATTTAAAACACAAACAATTTTCACTTACCTGTAGGATGGCAAATTACAGCTACGGCTTGACTAGAAATACACTGAATATTATCCCTGAAAAGATTAAAATTTCAAATCATAATTGTATGCAGAACTACTATCAATATTTGCTGCGGGTTAAATAACACAGATGTCTTCATAAATAACTGTTAGTCATTAGAGGATAATTAGATAAGAGTTAAATAATTCAATATAACTACACACATATTAGAATATTATTATATGACAAACTGATACAATATACGTCAACATTTCAGACAATGGAAAAACATGACAATTATTCTTAGTTGTTGTGGGTTGTAAACTCAACAATTTTGTAATGTTTCAGGTTACGTTGCTTGATTTAAAAAAAATTTCTTTACTAAGAAATATTTCTTTACCAAATTTACATGACAGACTCAAGGATGTACCATTTGTGATAGTTTCTCACCTTGCAATAAGTGATTTTTGAAGATAATGTCCAACTGGGCCAGATACGAATAACACAGAATTTGGGGTTCCAACTTGGTTCAAAGAGACCCCTGACAAACTCTTAAATGGTCTGAAAAATACATTTTAAAGTGAACATAATTAATTGTGATATTTCATGGGGCAAAGGGAGATACCAAGCAGCTCCTCCGAAGCTTCAATCCTTGAGAGAAATTCTTTATTACAGCCAATTTCATAGCCTTGCAAAATAAACTTCAGAGGACGTCATGTGAATCCAGGACTTCCCTTGGTTTAAGCAATCCCTCAGCCAATGAGAGTCCAGAATTATATGATGTTCTCTGAAGTTTAGTTTCCAAGTTTATGAAATTGGCTGTAATGCAAATATATTGTACTTAATGTCAACTCTCACAGAACCACCATGAGACTTCAACACTTTTTTTCTTAACATTAATTTATCTCACGCATAGAGTACTAAAATAAATCCTATAAAATTCCTATGTAAACTGGACCAAATCTTACACATTCAATGAGATATTTTTAGCATTGAGTCTACACTCCACAGCATCCATTGGTGAAGAAAATTTGCAAATGAGGGACATATCTAAGCAAAAAATATTTTAGATTTGCAGCCCCAAGTTCCTCCATCAGCGGCATGGTCATCCAGGGCCAGGACTCTGGGGTCAACAGGGGGAGCTGTATGCTGGTCATCAAGACCTCTGTGATGTCACCATGTTGTAACCAAAACATTCAATGACCTGATTGTATAATTACGTCCTTAAACAAAGGACCTGCAAGGCTCTGAAGTCACCTATCACTTTACTAATAATTTCATTGACAAACCACAAATTGTCTTACCCTTGTCCAAGTTGCTGACAGATGGCTTGACTCCATTGCTCAGTCCAAATTTGGCTCTCATAACAGACCACATAATTTTGGCCATCTTTCTCTAGGTTAATAACATATGTTATGCTGTTGTGTAGGTTCACTGCTTGTTGTTTAACTGTTGTAAGATAATAAAACGAAAATGCATTATTAGAAATATGACCATTATGTGGCTGTGTTATATGGCTGTTTTATTATATAATCAATATTTTCTTTGTTAATTTTTTCAATTTAGTTAATTTATATATAGTTATAATATAATTTATTTTATTAGTGTTTTATTATTAATTTTCTTTTCATCAATTAAAAAAATGAATTAGTTACATGGCTACTTTTCATTTACAATAAGGATAAGAGGGACATTAAACTAATATAACGAAAGCATAATTCGTCGACCATTGCTTTTACTGCTTACTACAAGTGCAAGTTTATTAACTGCTATTAATCAAGCAATCATAAAATTTAGTGAAATTCCAACTAAACTCAATAAAATATCAATGCAGTACTTTTTCATCCAATGCATTACGGAACACAGTACAAGAACAATTACATGATCTAATATTAATTTATCAGATCAATTATTACACATATCCGTAATAATTCTATCACTCACTGCACTCGTCAGACCCAGCTGGAATTTCTGCACAATCAATTTCTCCATTACAACGATAAGACCGCGAGAGGCAGGTGAAGTTGCAAGGGAATTCATTTGGAGCACAAAATGCTGAAAAAGAGATACAAAGAACATATATATGTAGGGAGAAAGAAAGATAAAAAATCTATTTCTATCTGACTTATGGAAATGTATCACGGAACACATATAACAATATTTTTCATTCGGCCTTAGAACGTTCTGATGTTAAAGTAGAATTAACCTTGCCATATAAATTTCTGCTAAGTTTAAACTTAGTCAACATTTTAATACCGCACATCATATTTTCACTTTTCACCTCCTTACAAGTAGTTCTGTTTGTGCTAGCTGTTTGTCTTTTTTTCCAAAGCAACCAAGTTTAAAATTGGTTGCCATAGGTTTTTCACATTCAAATTTCTCAATTTTTTTACAATGGAAATAAAAAAATGTCTTTGAGTGAAGAACTTTGAGTCCTAAATTTGATATTTCTTCAAATTTGCAATGGAAATTGACAAATGTTTCTAAGTGCAGAATTCTAAGTCTTACCAGGTCCTCTAGGCGCACACCCCATCTCATCGTCTCCATTAGCGCAGTCTCTTACTCCATCACAATGATACTCCCTAGCAATGCACCTGGCCAAACTGCTTTGTGATTGTTCATGGACTTGTCGACGCTGAAGTCTGATGTGTCGTACGTTCTCAGATCGATTGGAGGCGGAATAGCGCATCGTTCCTCGTTCGTACGCCTGTCATTCCAGGTATCTCCTTGGCCCAGGTTATGACGCCTCATCATCTCATGGAGTGACCTCTCTGGCTGGACGGGATGACGGTGGACAGCATACTTAGAGGGCCTTTCCTCATTCCATAACTTCTGGCTTGGAGACTCGGCATCGAACCCCGCGAAGCGAACGCCCCGCTCACGCTCAAGCCATGCTTGACCACGTGCATTACTCTCTGGTATTCGGGCCCGGGAGGGCGAGGATCCTATCCTCCCAACAAAATCTCGACTTCTCACTTTCTCTCTCTCTGGCACGGGACTGAATTCTCTGGCTCTTTCTTGTCTGTAATGTGGCACTCTATCACAGTTTACGGGCTCACATTTCTGTATACTTTCTCTCAAATCTCGTGCCTCTCTCAATTCTCTCAAATCTCGTATTTCTCTCAATTCTCTCAGTTCTCTCCTCTCTCTCTCATCTCTCTCACGCATGTACATGGGATTCTCCAACTCCCCACTCATGCTTCTTATGTAACTTTCACTTTCACAAGACCTTCTCGCCACCCTGTCTCGACCAGCGCTGTGGTCATTAACATACAACGTATCAGCCTCTCTCTCTCGCACCTGATCTCTCTCATAACTGTATGGTGGCCTCACGAATCCGGCGAAGCCTTCATCGCCACCTAGGGCATAGCCTGCTACAGACAAACCTACCATTTGGTCACCCGCTAACGCTGAAAACTCAGTTCTGTGACACTTAGGTTGGGCAGGGCTAGCCAAGTATTCGCTCTCGCAGCTCCTCTTATCGTTCTCATCTCGCCTCCCATCATTGCTCTCATCCGAGCCCAACATCTCGTCAACTGTAACATTCTGTTTACCGGACCCTTGATTAGCTGAATCATCATCTTTTTGCTGGGCAATAGTCCTACTAACTGACAAAGACTGCTGGCACTTGCCTGGCCCATACGGGCCCAGATGACCTCGTATAGCACGACCGCAGACTGAGCAACTTCTAGGCTTCTTCTTTGATCGAGTCTTAGACATCATGAATAATATGTTGAAAGATTTTTTCAATAACTCACTTCAACTACGCACTTGTAATGCTTATTCGGTGGTGTGAAGAACAACCAGCTTTGTTGAATAGACGATGCGGATGTCTCAGAAGGCTTAGGAAGCTGTCGGTGCGTCAGGTCCTCGAGCACTCAGTGCGTTGGTGCGTGGTGCTGTGACAAACGATGGGATGAGCTGGACGAAATGAAGGAATGAAAGCGAATGACCACTTAGCCCTTGTCCCATAGTTTTATAGGGCTTGGAAAGGGATTAAAATGATATGCCTATGATTGGCCGATATGAGGAGTGCGGCGCCAGGAAAGGTGGGGAGCATTAATGCTTAACTAATTTTATATTAATAAAATATATTTAAGGCTGAAGAATCCAGTGTTCCTGCAGCTCCTTCTAGTCCAAGAAGAAAGACTGAGAATAAAAAACTTTTTCTACCTCGCAATGATGAGCAACAAATCGCTGACTGGTACCGGGAGAATGACATATTCTATGACAGGACCAGACGTGACTACAAGGATCATAAGAGGAAGATGAAGCTCATCGAGGACAAGGCAGAGACCCTCAGTATCCCCTGTACTGGGCCACAATTAAAGACCTGGCTGGAGTCTATGAGAACCAGTGCTGGGAAGCTCATCAAGCAAGGCCCTTCTGGTACAGCCAAGAAAAATCCGACAGAGAAGGAGAAGTGGATTATCTCCAACTTTGGGTTCCTTGAGCAACACATCTCCAGGGCGCTGTCTCGTCAAGCTTGCAACCTAAAGAAGTTTAGGAAGAGCAACAAGCAACTGCCCAACTTTGATGACAGCTCCAGTGCAGGGCAACCAGATTCTGGGCCTGAAGAACTGGAAGAAGTTGAAGAAGTTGACGTCAAGCCAAGTCCAGTGGAAGAAGTTGAAGAAGTTGACGTCAAGCCAAATCTTGTCTTCCCAGCGACAACCAAGGGTGGTCCCTTCAAGAGGAAGAATACTGGTGATCATTCTTCTGCAACAAGCTCCAAATTAACTTACATAGTCCAGACTGCTCAGCAGACAGCTGCAAGGATTGACCAGCACGAAGCCTTCGCACAGCCTCCTCCTTCTCCTCTGCCTGCAGATCTGATGACCCTGAGAATTCGCTCGATGACTGACTACATTTTTTATGAGTGTCTTCAATTGGACTCGGACACGTATGACGACGTCGAAGCCCAGCTGATGACGTTCTTCCTGCAGCTGAAGGCGCAAGTCAGGGGGAACAAGCAGCAGCAGCAATAGCAGCAGCAACAGCAGCAGTTGATTATTCAGCAGAAGCAGCAGCTCCATCTGCCCGAAATCACTGACCCTGAATTTCGTCCGCTAGTTTTAGTGTGTGAATTGGTTGCTGTGAACAAGCGTCCCCAATGAATAACTGATAATAAAAAACGGCGCTTAAGTTAACAGCTCAGTAGCTCGGGCAACAGCTCCATCAGCAGCAGCAGCAGCAGCAGCAGGCCCAGATGTTTCAGCCGATGTTCAGCCAGTTACAGCAGGCTACTCCTGAGAAATAATGGACTACCTTGCAGACGATGTCAGCACAGCCGTGTCCTTCAGCTTCTTTACAGCCTGCAGGAGCTTCTTCAGCTGCCATGTTCCAGCCTGCAGGTACCTACCAGTCTTCTGGACCTGGACCTTCATCTTCATTGGGTGTCTTTCCTGCTGTACCTTCTCCAGTGGTGCCTGGTTCTTCTTCCTAGAACCCTCCTTCAGTGGGATCCTTGCTGTCTGCCAGTGACAACCTTCCTGCCAGTTCGACTTCGCTCAACCTGAGCCACCTGATGAACACGTTCTTATTTTCTATGACCCAGTTGTCTCCGAAGAAGTAATCACCTGTTCCTGTTCCTGTTCCAGTAGATGTTCCAGTGTAAAAAAAAAAAAGAAAACTCCAAAAAGATTTATGGCCTTTTTACCAAATCCTCCCAAGAGAGCACACCATGTACACATCTTTTGTGTGACAAATAAATAAAAAATAGTCCCTGACCCACCAACTATATATCTCTTCCCTTTAAATAACTTCTTTTCTATTTTTTTTTTTTGTTGTTGTTTGTAAATTTTTATGCAAATACAGTCTTCCAATTTTTTGGCCCCTGAAATAATAATGTTACCTTTTTTATCGTTTCATTCCCACTCTGTCTATCTTAAATGTTCTTGTCCCTAAGTAAAATATTTCTCTGGTCTGAAAGCATTCCACTTTTTCTCAAAGTTACTCCTTGTAAAGTCTCTTTTAAATAAAATTGTTAATTGTGGAGTTTTCTAAAAGGGGCTGACAAAAACTATTTGACTGATTTTGAGGGACAAGAACATTTAAGAATGACAGAGTTGGTTGGTGGGTAGGGAACTTTTTTATCTTAACACAAAGATGTGTACATGGTTTGCTCTTTTGGGAGATTTTGCGGCCTTAAAAAAGACCATACATTTTTTTGGAGTTTTCTTGTTTTTTAAACGTGTTGCAATGGCTTCCGAAACATGCGCACTAAAGTTCTGTTTCTACTGTAACAACTGTTCTTCCAAACATCTGGAACTTGTTCATGCATAATACAAATTCAATTGTAATGCCCATGCAACAAATACTGGTGTATGGACTGGAAAAAATAACATGGGAAAATTGCTGGAAGAAATAAGAGATGCGATAGCTGAACCTAACACAAATGATTAGATTTGACTTCTGACGTTAAAAGACTATGCCTGATCTGATCACCATTTGTTTTAAACTCTATAGAGTAATATCTGACTTTTTATGATTCGACATTGACACCGTGTATTTTTGGATTATATTTGATGTTTGAGTTGTGGGTATTGCCTTTTTAAAGTTTGTTATTTGTTTTCATTTATGCTGCTGTGAACTGAATTGTATTTAATTTACTTTATTGTTGAGGAAATCATGTTGACAATAACTCCTTGCAACAGTGTTTAATGGACAATAATGTCTCGCATCACTTCTGAGTTATTGCTATGACATGCTATGTGATGACTGAATGCTTTACTTCAGGGTTTTATCTATGACTATGCCTGATCATTTGTTTTTCACTCTATAGTGGAATATAATGACTTTCTATGATTGGACAATGACACTTGATACCATTGGATTATTGTGATGTTTTTATCTCACATCACTCCGGATGCTATGTGTGGAGACTTCTTATAACAATGACAGTGATGCTGTTTAAAATGCATATTTTCTAAGATGTGTATGCAGTTGAAACAGCAGTAAACATTGATCAACTAAGTTGCTCTCTTGTCAGCCTGTGTTTAGAGCTGGATGGACAAAAAGATCCGATATGATTGATTGATTTGAATGTTGTCTTTAATGACATTTCGTTTGTATCAGTATATGGTTTGGATGGTCAATCATATTATATAGTTTTTCCGAAGTAGTGTTACATTTTTTACAAAGATTTTATGGGTAAAGATAAACATAAATCCACAATCTACAGTAAACAAGAAATACAGAAAATACATTGAAATATAAAAAATAAAGAAGTATTAAAACATATAAATATGAGGGAAATTAAGATGTAGTAAGTATTACTTTTAACAATAGACAAAAAGGTAGTTTTGGCTATGACATTAAATTTGTCATTACAAAGCATGCAGGCATGAGCACTTAAAACTTGGTTAAGGTGAGAGAATTTCAGGTAAGAGGGAGATAGTTTAGTCATGCATAGTTGCTACTGCCGAAAGACTGCATGCCAATATCCAAATAGTCAAAATATCCCCCAAAATAGGTGTCTGAGTGAAAAAATAAGAAATAGATCCTATCAAATAATCCAAAATCGGCTCGCCGGATAATTTTAGTTCTTCTCTGTCCCATGAGAGGTCGCTGCAATAGTGGCCTTAAACAGCATGTGACCAGTTGCGGAACGGCGGATCTCCACCCAGAATAGTGATTTGAATGATTTCAATGGTTAAAAGAATAAAGAATAAAGGATTTAGAAGACAAAGTGTGCTTAATGTATGAAATGCCTAAATTCAGTCAATACAATCATTGCAATGTTTTCAATTAATTACAAAATTTTTTGAAAACATTGCAATGAATTTATTATTTAATTTACAAAATTTATTGATGAACATTTTTCCTGTTTTTTTAATTATTGCAATAGTTGGATTTTATTGCACAATATGTGCATTTTTATCGTGTACCTGTTTTATTATTATTATTAAATAAATAAATGTAGGCCTACATGGGTAAAAACAATCCATGTAGTTACAAGTAATTATTTACTTAATATGAGATTTAATGAAGACCCAGTAAGCATATTAACATCACATTGTGAAATAAAGATGGGAGTATTTGCAATTAATGGTGATGATAGTAATAAAATCATCACCATTATTATTAATATAAAATAAAATTTCATAAATCCAGTAATTGTAATCAAACACTTCCTGTCTTTATTTGCATATATTCATCATTCTCATTGTGGTGTAATATTTATAGTATTTTCACAACACAAATTTAGGCCTACCCAGCAGTGCACTTCAGCTAGTTAAAAAAGAAAAAGAAAGGTATTTTTAAAGAACAGGCACTCATTTAAGTTGTCATGAAGGTCTCTGGTCATATACATATTGTAGCTACAAGTCCCCTGTCCACAGGACAGGGTTACAAGGTCCTGCATGAAAAAATATTGAATTTTTGGCTTGCGTGGGAACTAGCCTTTTAATAAACGTTTGCCAGACGAAATACACCTGCTGTAGGGTTAGACACCTTTTTTCTATTGTGTCGCGCTCAGATATGGGTGATTTCTTCCAATATTAATCGATTTCTGTGCCATTTTCGAATTCACATTTCGATAAACAAAGCTTGAAGCATGGCCGCCTAGTTCCGCAAAAACACAAGAGGGCTCTGGCGACGTTTCAACGCCCCTAGTGGCACACAGAATATTGCTGGCAATCCGTAGTTTTCTCAAATTCACAATTAAAATAAGTTAATTAACCATTTCGACATGATTCCACTGTTCTACGGGTCTAATGAAGCTAAAGCATTAGATATTTATCTGCACCATTGCATCTGTGATGTCGCTGTGATGTTGCCGGAGCCCTCTAGTGAGATTGAGTGGAACAAGCGCAAAGGTAACAGGTCGATTTGTCACTGCGCGATTCGTCCCCGGAAAACTGGACGGTTCATCACTCAAAAAAAGGTCGGTTTTCCACCCATAGTTAACATATTTTATATACTAGCAGTGACAATACACTGTCTATCGACCGAATCAACCTATTTCGGGTGACAAATCGACCAACCTCGGGTGACGAAAGGACCAGTTTTCTTTTGGTTGAATCAGGCAGTGACGAATCGACCTGCTACCGGTGAAAGCATGAACAAAGCGAACGTGAATTTGAAAATGCTCTTGAAAAGGATGCTTTCAGTGGCTTTTACAGTTAAATCTGCGTGCAAGTAGTAAACGGAGTAGTACTCCTGTACATAACGATGAAATAAGGTATTCTAACGTGTTTATTGAGAAAAATGTGTCGTAAATGTCAACGTCGAAGAATTCCTATAACAGGCGTTCCGACCCTACATCGCATCTAATGCAATGTAGGTCAGTTCTGGCTATACATATTGTATAGCTTCGCTCACTCCTGGCATTGACAGCTACATATTAATTATTCTGAGATTAAAGATTTTTTATTTCGTTTTGCTTTTTTGCTTTTCTGATAGGCCTATTGGACTTCATGAAAAGCAAACAATTGGAGCTGCCTCTGATATGATATGGTAAGTATTTGCTCTCTATTTGTGACAGACGCTACAGTAAACCATCATGCACAATAGTTATAGAATACAGTGGAACCTCGCCATTAAGACCACACTAAGTGCAAGTTTGAGTACTATCTGTACGTCCCGTCATTGAGACTCTGACTTTATTCAATTTAGCAGTATGTAGGTAATTACTGCTAGGTGGCAATCATAAGTACACTCGGCGACAGTCAAATTCGCCACGACACTGAGATTCGTCACTCCCCTTAAACATGAATGTAAACATTGCAAGGTCTTGATTAACAGCATTGTAAAATTGCGGCAGCCATCTAAAATGTGTTTATTGTAGTTTTATGGAGGTGGCGAATCTCAATGTCGTGGCGAAATCCACTGTCGCCGAGTGTACAGCACCCTTACTATTTTTACCTATGATGTTTCCCATGTGTTTTCTTCCTTTGAATCACCCTTTTATATTTTTTTTTTTTTTGTGGGGCTTTGTAACTTTTCTTTTCGAAAGCAGGATCCCCTTTTATTGTCTCGTTGAATCTACTTCGAACTTTTTCTTTGTCGATGTGAGCATAGATCCAAGTAAAAAGTGGTGTTTTTGAGTAAGCCAGCACATTGTAACTCATGGTGTTGTATCCATCTTTACCAAGCCGATTTTTTGCTGTCTGCTTAAACTTCTCTCTGGTACAAAAAAGTAACGAATTAGCAAACTCTATTAACCATGCACATGGCCTGGGTGATCGAAATTGGCCACCCTAAACTATCACACAAACACTTCTAAGATGCTTTTCGAAGGGGGTTAAATTGGCAATGAGATGAACAGTTAGTTTCATAACATATTACGAAATTGCAAGATATGTAATTGTGTTTGTTTGGGTGGCCAATTTATACGACCCTGGCCAATTCACAGACATTTGATGTTATCTTTCTATATATAGTATTCGCCTGTACACTAACCATACTCATAAAAATATTCATACCATACGGCTGGCCTTTTTTATGATCGTATTAAAGGCTGAGCTGTAAAGTATACAGTGTGGCTTCTCAAAGTAAATACATACATAAAAGAACCTCGAGCAGCAAAAAGTATATAGTTAACTCAGCAACCACTTCAGATCCATTGCATCATTAAAAAAAAACCAGGTTTAGTGCAGTATAGCAGACCCAAATTTATGCCCATATTTGACACCCATCAAAAAATTAAATTTTATCAAATATTTCACAAGTTTAAAGTTCTAGCACAATTAAATTAACATTTGGTGTAGATGAGCGGGGGTTTAGGGAAAAAGCAAAAATAAACACTATCTTTACCGTGAAGATGAAACCGCCGTCATAACTACATTACTTGGTGACGTCATACATAGATTTCCAGCATTTCTACGTCAAAGGCCTGGCAATGAGGCTCGTTAAATATGGTCATAAATCTGGGTCCGCTACACTGCACTTTTTCCAAAAAAAAAACATCGTTAACTCTAACTATCCTAAACATTATGTCATGATGAACTGGTGATTATTGATGTCTGATATACATCGACATTTTGAGTAGTTAGGAGCATGTACACTCGGCGACAGTGAAATTCGCCACGACAACGAGATTCGCCACTCGTAATAAAGTGCAATAAACATTTATTAGATGGCTGTTGGGGTGACAGAGTATTGTCAATTATATAAACAATTAGTTTTGTAACAAATCACGAACTTGCGCAAGGTGTATAATTGAGTATAAGGGGGGTGGCGAATCTCGTTGTCGTGGCGAATTTCACTGTCACAGAGTGTAACAGATTCCTAAACAAGCTAATTCTAGCTCTCTTGGAGAATACTTCTTGTTATTTTTGGTGGCGTTATATTTTTAGTAAAATTTTTTATATTCTGTATTCTTAAAAAATTACGCATTCATATAAATAAATATCAAAAAACTTTTTTTTTAGAAACATGTTATTGGCCTCTTTTATCATAGTCATCCTCATAGATCTTAATAAATAAAATAAAATAAAGATTAAATATAATAACAGATGGTACCTGTCATTTTTTTGGTCAGCTTTAGCATGGCGTAAACACACATATGCTCCTGTTTCTTTTGATCGTAAGGTAATCTTGTAACCAAAATTACGTAACCTGAAATAAATAAGTGACTATCATTACTTTCACATCCTTGGACATGCCTATATACATGTACAGTCTATATCTACAATGCTATAGTATATATTAACAACATGTATCAGGGTAAACGTATCTCATTTTGCATTAGAATTTATAGTTCATTAGACAGTTATTTATTCTAGGCCAACCAGTTGCTGTACTGAGAAACACAACATTGGGCATTCTAGAGTATAAAAAAAAATCTCTTTCTAATTATCAAATTAGTCCTGTTAATCAGAATTCCTCAGCAGGCAGGCTTTTCCGGCAGCGCCTATTGTGTTCACACTGTCTCTAGTGGGGCTGGCGAGTGAGTGTGGATGACTAAACATTTTTAATCGTGCTTATCCTTAATTGTTCATACGTAATTCGTTCGCCGAGCGATGTCATATACTCGTGCTAATCCGTAGAACGCTCGTAGTCCCTCCAGGTCACTCGTTAATATCTTTGGAGTCCGCAAAATTTTTTGAACATGTTAAATAATTTGGGGAAGTTCGACATGTAAAATTGTTTAACTTCTTACTGAGCAGTTGGCAAGTGGTTGGCGAGTGATCTACGGACATCCATGGCCATTTGCAGCCATTCACGGCCACTCGCAGCCACTCATGCTCACTCGCAGGTACACAGGGGAGGCTGCCCATTTTTGTATACTCGATATCCATTTGTGTTCACTCTTGTACAGCTCGTGGAACGCTGGGGAAACGATTGGTGGATGCCCTGGGAATGCCCTTGAAACATCGACAGTTAAACTGGCTGGGACCCACCCATCGCTCTTCCGCTGAGCAGTCGACGGACGTCCCGCAAATGCTCACCGAAAGAATTTATACTTGATTAACATCCTACCGATTGGCCACGAGTGAGCACGTATAGTTCGTCTTTGACATCTGTGGTCGCTCGTTTCTTTTACTCGTGACAGTGTGAACGGGGTTTTAAAGGGCATCTATGTAATTGAATAATTGATATCAAACCTGATACTCATATCATCATCTTCAGCTCCCCATCCAAAGTAGAGATTTGAATATCCGTTAACTGAGAGAAACTGATATGGTGTTAGACTTGACACCATGCCAAAATGGTACTCCCATATTTTACTGCAAAAAGCAAAATATAATCACTGAGTAATAATACCCAGAGAGGACAGTGCAATTGAACCAATCTCAGCCTGTGCAGGATGAGTTTTTCACAATATGACAAAATGAATGATGGGTGGGTGATTAGGGCTTTACGTCCTGTATTTCTGCACCAGTTGGGCTAATTAGGACAGGCAGAGACCATGGCAATGAGACGAAGGATGAAACAGCCATCCAACTTAGGCTCGACCGGGAATCGAACCCGGGACCCAGCGGTTGGAAGCCCAGAGCACTACCTCTGAGCTAGGCCCCTGCCCCGACAAAATGAATGAAACATATTTAGAAGTACTTATTTGTGGTTGAGGGTTATTTTTTCACACTATTTCAATCTCGCATAAATATGACGTCACAATAACAAACAATCACCATGACTTCACATGTTATTGTGATGACGTCAGTATCTTATATATTTATCTGTGATATAGTCACTGGAACAGAAAAGGGCTGGCCTATGGGTAGGACTCAATATGACTTTCCATCCTTTTCCATCATATTTTCTTCATACCAAGTATGGAGCAGAGTAAAATGGACAGAAACTATATCAATAAGGCCAACCCCAGATTATATAGCTAACAATGACACATCTTAATGATGTCGATTTACTGTTTGCTGTATTTTCCATTTTTGTTTCTCTGTGTGTCAATTTACTGTTTGCTATATGTTCCTTTTTTTTTCTCTGTGACCATGCCAAATTGCAATTATGACGACAAGAAGGCAGACAATTATCATTGAGAAGTGGGAAAGATTAATTTTTTTGTTGCAGAAGGGCATTTTATTAATGACATTTCTGTCCATTTTGTTTTGCAGCCCTGATGATAGGAAGTAGGACTGAAAAGCATGTAGACACTTATTTTGAATCCTATTCCCTCACTCATAGGTATAAACTTTTGATGTTATTTCCAGTTTTTTCTAGTACACTAGCTATCCATACATATATATCCATACCAGAGTCAGATGTTAATTAACTTCAACTACACTATACCATTGCAATGCAGTAAACGATTGGATTCTCCACCATATCATAATGCATCTCAAAATCAATGCTCTAACCAACTGAGGTTTAGAGATTACCTATTAGCCCCTTTGGTTAAAGTGTTAGTTACTAGTTGCTATGTAAACATTTTAAAATTATTATTTTTTGACATGCTAGTCTTTTGTGACCTCTATATGTCGATAATATCCATTCATTCATTCATAGTATGGTGGATGAAGAGGCCATGGATTCAAATTCCACCCAGGGAAAACCCCATGCATTGTGGACATTTACCAGTTCTGGTAAAAGTGATAGCCAACACAGGTTTTACAAAAATGAGGTGATTCATTTGGCAAACCGTCAGATACATTAAGGTTATATTGTGCTTCAAATACATTAAGAAGATGAATTGTATTGTGTTTCATATACATTCAGATACGCTATGAAGACATTGTATTCTGTTTCAGATATTGAGATAATGTGCTTCAGATACATTTTAGATTTAAACTTCATCTAATTCATGTGGATTACATTGAACCATGCAAACTTTGTAAGTCCATTCAAAGTTCTCTAGTTGTTAGTAGTGTTAGTTGTAGAATAAATAATCTTATGACAAATAAATCAACATATATATGCACATTGCAATCATTGATGGATTCAAAAACTAAGTATTACAAAACTCAAGTTTGATACATTTAAGATTAAAGAAGTTTACATGCTATGCTTTAGTTATAATCTTGAGCACACGAGAAGATCTCTGTATTATTTTTAAAATCCAACACATCAAAGCTAGATATTATGGCATATGCCATTAACTACCCAGCTCAGTATCACTTAAACTGGTAAGAGTTACTGGTAAGAGTTGGTATGGGGACAATGCTTGCTATTGAGGAGAGGAGTCTTGCTCTTGGTATATGAAAAACAGGATCAGTTCAGATACATTATGGCCATATTGTGATTCAGATACAGAAAGAAGATATATTGTCTTGTTTCATATACATAGAAGATATATTGTATTGTGATTCAGATACATAAAGAAGATATATTGTATTGTGATTCAGATACATAAAGAAGATATATTGTATTGTGATTCATATACATAAAGAAGATATATTGTATTGTGATTCAGATACATAAAGAAGATATATTGTTTTGTGATTCATATACATAAAGAAGATATATTGTATTGTGATTCAGATACATAAAGAAGATTTATTGTATTGCTTCAGATACATTATGAAGATATATTGTATTGTGCTTCAGATACATTAAGGAGATATTTTGTAACAAAATATTCCTACGGCAAATCCTCTCCCCTTAGCGACCCGGCTATCAGGATAATTCCTTTAGCTTGGTTGGTTTGAGTTTAACCGAGTGTTTGTAGCGAGTTGTTTGTAGCGAGTTATATACCACTTACTCAGTTCTGCAAGAGACGTTCCTGGCATAGTGAGTCACTTTCTTTGGATCTTTGTCACATGTGTACGAATTCTGAAGATTCACGGGCAACTGGTCAACGTCGTGGTTGATTAAACAATCGTAGTCATCTGTTGTCATGGCGAACTTTGCTGCTATGTTAAATAACAGGGCCCGATTGAATGGTGCATCTTCATCCTATAAAAGGTAAATTAAAAATAGATGTGTATTTTGATTTAATTAAGGAAAAGTGCAGTGTAGTGGACCCAGATTTATGACCATATTTAGCTAGCCTCGTTGTCAAGCATATGACATAAAAAGCTTGAATTCAATTTTTTTTTTCTTTTTCTGGGGGGCTACTGCCCCTTAACCCTGCTATGCTACTCAAATGTTACATGTATTCTTGTTGGACAAGACCTTGAAAACTTGGTGAGTGTTGCTCAAAATATTGATATATTCTTTGGACGCCAAATATGTTTGTAAATTTGGGTCCACTATACTGCACTAAACCCTATATTAATATTCTTGCCATGGGAGTGATTTATGATACTCAATCATTTGATTCATGACATTATAAACAAACATAGGCTGCGCTGCAGCTTTACCTTTCAGCGAATCCCACATAGCACACAGGCATCATTAAAATTGTTATGTGTGCGTCCGACAGGCAGGAGGGCGGGCGTTGCACTTTCATTTCCAGAGCAGAACTCTAGCATACACTTTCGTTTCTAGAGCTGAGCTCTAAATCTAATGCATGTACCCTAATGAAATTTTATACAGTAACACTCTATATGGCCTAGTGACTTGTGATAGCAACACTGACATATCTCGCCTATGTTTTACCAAATTTGGAAAAATATGAATTTTTAAGTGTTTATATAATGTGTGCGATGAACTGAAACAATTGCCACTTGGCCTACATAGCTTGTGATGCAATGCTAATTAGAGCTCAAGATGTCCTTTTTTTTAAACTTTTGAATTTCTTCATTTGTTCGTTTTATTCTGTTAAGTGAGAAATAATACAGTGTTCCCGTGGGTTATTTTGTCAACTAAGTCTTACATTGTCTTATTTTGATGCAAATATACTTGGATATTAACATCCACATTGTAATATTCAGACGATTTTGTAATTATGAATAGAAATTATGAACTTTCTTTAAATACAAAAGAACTGCATTTATTTGCTTAATAGGCAACATCCTGATTGTTTTTTTGACGCTGAAATTATAAATATTGGTGTATATTACTCTATTATTGGTCTTATTTGCGATATAATATTAGTGTCTCGGTAGCAGGTCGTTTCGGCCTTAGCCTGTTCGGCCTCACCAAAACAAGACCATTCGGCCTGCCAGCTGAGTCGGTTCGGCTTTTTAGCGGAGTTTTGGCTCCCTATTTATTTGTATGGGGGCCAAAACGACCTAAAAAAACGAGATGGTTCGGCCCCCGTAATTGAGACGTTTCGGCTTCCTGCTTTAAGTGCAATCTTTAATGAAAGAAATCGGTTTCGTATAATGTTTAAGTGCAATCCTTAAATGAAATAAATCGTTTTTTTTGGCAATTATTGATAAGTTTTGTACAGATTGCAATATAAAATAAAATAAATAAATTAATTTGAATTTTCAATGAGTTTTATACATTTTGCTAGGCAGTAGACCTAATTAACATAACTACAACAATAGAAGGTTTCACCAGTGATGAATACAGCAACGTTTTATATACCACTCATGTAATGTCTAAGCTACCCAATTGCAATTAAAATATTCAGGGTTGATTGCACTGCTGAATGATCTGAAAGAATGCAAAATTGTGAAATGCTCAATTGCTATTCAAACAAATTGAAGACACGCAGACTGACTGGCACCCCTTGATTATAAACAAACACAGACAATGATGCGGGTCAATAACTCTTATACAACTACCGAACGTTTGGATTAATGAATTGCCTATACATAGGAAAGTGCCATTTGGTGGACAAAAAGACTGTTTGGATTCGGAAACCGCGGTATTCGGTTTAACGAGTATAAATAGCATTGTATAGATCCGTTCCCAAGCAAAATCGTTCAGATACAGCAGTTTTAGAGCGAGCATGGACAGTTGCATCTTCAGAACTTTTCAGACTGATTGAAACATTTGATAAGAATGATATTAACACCCCAACATCTGGGCAATAAACTGGTTTTACCTCTTTTGACCCAAGTTTACCCCTTTTTTGTCCAGTTGTAATGTTATTTCTGTATCTTCTCCACTATTGGCCTGTATAGCACAGACGAGTATTTAATGGCAAGGACATTAGGAATGGGCTAGAAAAGTTGGTCAATTACTTTACAATCTTTCTGATATGTCTCTTTCACTCCTGAACTGTCCATGCTCACTCTAAAACTGCTGTAGCGAGGGATTCGGTTTAACGAATTTCGGATTAACAAGGGTCGACTGTATGAGCTATAGCAATGATCCTAAGGAATATATATGAAACAATTTTATGCCACATGAAGATGTTCGATATAATTTCATACAAAATGAACTTTTAAGGTTTGTATTTAAATAAATAAAGTCTAAATACAAAGAAATACAAATCTTACAGGTTTATTTTGTATGTGCTTTTTTAGGTCAAAATATTTTTTTCTCGCTGTTTACCATAGCTGGCAACTGAAGGAACTATATATAATCAATTGCCATATTCCCTTCAACAGTTAAATCTATGGCATTTAAATTAGTATTTATAACCGAACACTCTACAGGTGTATATGAAAAAAAAACACAATAATAAGTGAAAGTAATATCGATCATTATGCAACTAATTATTCTTGAATTGTGTAACATTTACGGGTGTCATTGCAAAGTACAACACAATTTGTTGCATTTTTCCAGATTTTCCATTATATAGAAAAGAAAAGAAGAAGGATAAAACATATGTAAAAAATAAGCTTAAAAGTGAAAGTACTATAAACTAGATATATTATTGGCAAAATGTTACTGATGTAATGATCATAGTTCATATTTTCCTGATTATATAAAATTATCTGTCATTAGTTGTCATGAAACCCCAAAAAGGCATCTCTACACTATTTTAGGCATATATTCGTATTAAGTTTGTATGCACGTAGGTGCAGTGGTGCGCGAGTTCTGCTCTGGAAACGGAAATGATTATGTTTTTAATTTTTCTCTAAATGTTTTAAAACACAGCTGAGATATGTCAATGTGACTATCAAAATGCACAGCTGAGCTATATAGAGTAATAACATATACAATTTTGTTAGGGTAAGTGCATTAATGCTAGAGTTCTGCTCTGGAAACAAACTTTTTTTTCTTCTGATTTTCCATTATTATGTAATCAACATGAAATGAATATCAAAATGAAGTTTGAAAAGTGAAAATACTATAATTCAGATATTTTATTTCATTGACGTAAGGTAAATAGTGTCTATTGTATGGAGGTTTAAAAAAGTAAGAATTTTCCCTATTTTGCCCTAATTTTGAAAATTCTATAGTATTTACGGCCATGAGACCCCCAAAAGGCACCACTATACTATTTTAGACATATCATGACAAAGTTTTAAACATGTAGGTGCAGCAGTGTCAGAAAAAAATATTTATTTTTATTTTATCCAAATTTTTATAAACATAGCCAACATGATGTAAAGTGCAGCCCTTTGCAGCCACTTATTAGCTGTCATATTACAGTATGACATGACCAAGCTGTACACTCCTCATTACACTTGCCCTAGGCAAAGGATGTACATACATTTCAGTAGAGTTATGTCAGGTACACTCTTCATTACACTTGCCTTGAGCATTTTTGTTGCTCTAGTAATTGCCTAGCCTTATGCACTTGCTTGTTGTTGATGTTTGTATTATACAGGCACATGTCAGGTGCAATATTGTTTGCTCTTCATTACACCTGCCCTATGCAGGCCTCTGCTCATGTGTGACTTAAATGCCGTTGTTATGTGTTCTCATCATTTCCATGTGCTAGTCACTGCTCTGCTCACATGTGCCAGTGTCTTCTTATTACTCATGTTTAGCTTTATATCAAATTAGCCTGCTGCAAGGAATATTGATTGTTATTAATTGATTGATTATATTAGAAATTGATTGAATGTTTATTTCTAATCATAAGTTGATTGAGTGCTTTGTCCCAATTATACATTGATTGAATGTTCATCTCTAGTTATAAATTGATTGAATGCTTAATTCTAATTATTGATTTATTAAATGTTACTTGTATTATGTGAGTGCATTGCCCTGTTAGGATGCCTCACTGCTGAGTCCTAAATTGTGGGAGGAGCTAACTAACTTTCCCTCCAAAACTTTCCCTCCAAAACTGCTGACCAAGCCAAAGTTGACACTCAGCACAATAGCCCATTGTGACTTGAGCTATAAATAGCCTCAGCACATTGATGATAACAAAAAGCCTTTTCGAACTTCGTTTGCTGAGGGTTAAAAAGCTATAACATGTGATGTTATTTCTATGGGGTTAACTTTTATCTTTTGAGAGATTTGGAAGACAGAAATGCCCAAATTACTGGATCTGCCATTGAGTTTTTATGCATATACACAAATATATGATGATAAGATAACAGTCGAGCTGAGATAATTGTATTTGTCCATTGTCCCATGATCTGAGATAAAATTATTTGACAATCAAAGTTCATTGCTACAGTATGCTTCCCTATCTTTATATGGAGCCCAGCTATGGCGGTGCCAATAAAAACTAAAATATATCTCACAATCACTTTCCCGAAAATGTGATTATGAGATATATGTGTTAATATATTCGCAACATACCAATATGCTGTTTAAAGTTTTCAAAGTATATATCTTACCCTGAATAAAAAAAAATAATACGTTTAATTCTATTAAATAATCTTAGTGGTGGCTTTCATAGAAATTAATTCCTTGGCGGCTAATAAATTAAAAATGCCACATCTAATCTAGAATTGCATGTAATACATTTATAGAGGATCAGCTTAACTCTTTCATATCATGAATATACATTGATTTGTTTTTATGGCCTAACCATCAGAATTAAGAATACTCCCTGCTTAGAATTTATGAAAATAAAGAAATGGTGGTGGTGGATTAGGGCTTTACGTCCTGTATTTCTGCACCTGATGGACCATGGCAATGAGACATGGAGTGCTGTATGTTCCAAGGTGAACTCTCCCATATTGTTGTGAATGCATAACTCATATTTTGGTTCTTTTTGCTGTCATAGGCAGCCAAATGGCATGTCCCACTTCATTTTAAATCTATCTATTTACCCTATTCAATGAATTTAAGTAATAAACATAGATATCATCAGAAGTTGAATTTTCAACTGAAGAAAATTATTAAACATTTGCAGTTAGAGTAATATTATAAATTTTTTGGGGGGTCCACAGAATCAATGTCCCTCCTGTTACCGTGGTATTAAAATGTCGCTAGGTACAAAAACAATTGTTAGGTCTGTGCACTTTCCAAAAGAGGAAAGCGCTGATATGGGGGACTTCAGGATGTCTGCTTATCTTACACATTTAGAAAATTGTTTTTTAAAATTTAAAGAAGAGGGTTTGCATTGCCATGGGGTTACTTTTCCCTAAGGAAGCCATTTGTCCCAGAAAATAGATTAAAGCAATTCTGAATACATTGTATACTCCATTATTACAAAATAGGATCGAAACTTCAATGATATTACATGGCCAAATGTGCCACGTGCGTTTTCCATGAGAAGGATAAACACATGGAAAACGCATGGTTTTTAGCTAATTATGATGAGGCAAAAACCATGCGTTTATCCAAACGCATGGAAAATGTACGTAGCACATTTGGCCATGTACCGGCATTTCCCTTCTAGATATTAAGTTTGTCATCGGTCACATGACTGACCAATTTAATATATATTTAAAAGTATAAGATAAAAAAAGGTGTTGTTGTCACATTACAACACTGAAGTTTAAATTCATAATGTTGCAGAATTTTAGAAAGACTGATTATTTCTTCTTTTTTTTCAACTGAAATAATAAAAGCGCACCTTTTCTGTGGAATGACCCAAATATGGTATGGTAATAAGCATTAAAGATATTGTGAATGCCTACTGTCAACAGTGTATACATGTATTTATTAATTTCACGAATAGTAATAATGATAAAACAACACAGAATCTGCCAGATATAGACACATTCTATAGCTATTTTAAAAATCAGATTAATCCCCCAGTATGCACATATTTTGATCAAGAACACATGGCAGAAATTGATGAATACATACATAAAATTAAAACCATCCCAGATAACAACATAATTGACACTCTCCCTGCAAATATTTGTGACAGCTACATCACAGAATCTGAGGTAGCTCTACATCTTAAAAAGTTGAAGAATAATAAAGCAGCAGGTATTGATGGCATTACTGGTGAATTCTATAAATGTGTTGAAAATGAACTTATTGTTCCATTTTGTGCAATCTTCAATTTCATATTTGATAAAGGTGATTATCCATCTCAGTGGGCAGAGGGACTAATTAATGCACTGCACAAAAAGGGAGATCACTCAAATCCTGACAATTATAGGAAAATTACTATTACAGTTGCCATGGCAAAAATATTTGACTCCATCCTTAATGCCAGGCTATATTTTAAAAATGATGCCATGTCCTTAGATGATCCTTTTCAATTCGGTTTTACTCCCTCTCGAGGAACAACTGACTGTGTATTTGTGTTAGACACAATCATCAGACACGAACAATTTAAAAAAATGCCTGTATATCTATGTTTCGTAGACTTCACAAAAGCCTTTGACTATATAAACAGAAATGCGCTATATTACAAACTCCACAAACAAAAAATGAGCCAGAAAATGCTGAAAATCATCATGAGTATGTTTGACAAAACCCAAGCTAAAGTCCACCAGCTGGGAGAAATTAGTCCTCCCATTGAAAGTATATTTGGGGTACTGCAAGGTGGTATTTTAAGCCCAAAGCTATTTAATGAATTTATGTCTGACCTACCAAACCATCTAAGTATAAACAATGGAATAGAAATAGACGGCACACATTTCACTCACCTCCTCTATGCAGATGACATAGTTCTCATATCTAACTCAGCTGCAGGCCTACAAAACAGTATCGATTCACTGCACAAATTCTGTGCTAAATGGCATCTTATAGTGAATATATTAAAAACTAAAGTGATGAAAATTGGTACGAAAAGCTCTATTAATTTCATATATAACACTCAGAGTATAGAAAATGTAGACACATATAAATACCTAGGCCACATCATCACAAATAACCATAAACGCATACATCACAAGGTGACAAGTCACTTAATAACCCAAGCCCAAAAGGCTCTCTTTGCTCTACGAAGTAAACTTAAACCAGCATTGGGTCATATACCCCCTTTGCTTGCCATAAAAATGTTTGACAGTTATATACTTCCCATTCTAGAATATAATAGTGTACTATGGTCACAAAATTCCCCTATTTCTGAAATAGAGAAAGTGCAATTAGGTTACCTGAAGAATGTATTAAATGTACGAAAACAAACCCCTTCCTTAGCTGTGTATGCAGAAACAGGACGATTTACACTTCACATCAGACAAAAACTTGCTACAGTAAACTACTGGGCAAGACTTCAGACAATGTCTAATAGTGAAATATTAAATAAGTGCTTGAAAATACAAGAAAAACTACACACAAATGGTCAGAGAAACTGGTACACTAAAGTAAAGCATATCATCTCTGAAGCAAACATAATTAATTGGCAAGCTCTAGAACCCAGCGTACTGACAAATAAGATAAAACTAGTACTTTATGACAATGAAAAGGATAGAATTCTTCATGAAATAAATGACACAAACGCCCAACCTAAACTTAGGACCTATAAAACATTTAAAACCAGCTACTGCATTGAGCCATACCTACTGTTAAATCTGCCCAAAAAAACATACAGTAATATAGCAAGATTCAGAGTTAGCTCCCACAATCTTAAAATTGAAACTGGTAGACATGAATCCCCAAAAATTCCTTTGCATGAGAGAATATGGAATATTGTGACAGTGGTGAAATAGAAGATGAATCTCACTGCTTACTGACATGTAATAAAAATGAAATACCAAGGCTAGAATTACTTAATATAGCAACAGATAGTATACCTAATTTTCATGACCTAGAAAAATCTCAACAATTCCAAGCCCTATTGTCATGTAAGAATCCAGAAGTGCTAAAGGCATTAGGCAACTTTCTAAATAGAGTTTTTTCATAATGTTAATTCAGTATTGGTGCCCCCCTTCCACTAGACAGGGAACCTTTCAATTCAAACACCCCATGATGACAATCTCAGAGGTCAGCGCAATGTTGCTCTGAAGATTCCACTCATTGACCCAGCCCATGGACACCCCCTTTCGCCATTTCAGAGGTCAGCGCAATGCTGCTCTGAAGACCCCACCCACTGACCCAACCCATGGACACCTTCTTTTGCCATTTTAACTGACTTTTTATTCAAATTTGTTTTGAAATCATTACAGTATTACCCACTTGAAGTATTGACCTGTACAGTATTAACTCTCATTTTTATATTCATGTATGAATATGTAAACAAAACTGGAACCGACTTTATCAAGTAAATATTTAGAAATACTGGTAGATTATAGATTGTATATATAGTAGATGTAGACACTAGACCTGTTTTTGTCATGTTGTATATTTGTTTGTTTTGTAATGTTGTATGACACATGTATCAATTCCTGATATCAGGCTTGTCAATAAAACGATATATATATATTAAAACAAAGAAAATGGCGCCAGATGTGAATGGAAATGTTTCAGCAATTTTTCAAGAATTTTTAAATATCCTCATATTGCCCTTATACTAGTGATGGGCCGTCGATCGATATTACTCAATCATCAGTCACTTAATAACAAATTCGCGACGATCGATTCAATGCTGTGGGACTGATTTTCGTCAGTTCCGACATACATTTAGGCTGAATGGTTTATGAGTTAATTAAATTCAGATTAAGGTTTGAAAATAAAGCATTCTATAGATTCTCATTCACAGTTGTTAGTGACACTTACTTAGTGTTGTGTTTCCATAATTCAATATTTTGTAAGTGAAAATGTATGGAGTTTAATAATCAGTTTATAGGTATCCAAACCGACTAAAATCGATCATCGGTTGGTTTCCCTCAACTGATGATAAGACAACAAAAATGTTACCGACTCCCATCACTACCTTAAACCTTACAAAGCTACTCGGTATATTCTTCAACTATATCTGACCTGTTCCACAACATAAATGCCATATTCAATGTTCTGCTTCTGTAGAAACCAGTGCATGTGTCTGAGCCATGTTCCGAGCATTGATGTCCTGTTGCGGTATGGAATCATCAGTGCCACCTTCTGTATTGGCCTGCAACCACTAGGGCGCCACCTACCTCCTAGGTCACATTTAATGGTTTTAGTGAGATTCACAAGGTCGGCAGTGGATTTGTCAGCTTCAATAAAAGACTCTGAAAAATAAATTGACAATTTCACAATTGTACCTAGTCTGATTATTCTTTGTCGATATCTGCACCTGATGGGCTAAGTAGGACAGGTAGGGACCATGGCAATGAAATGAAGGATGAAACAGCCATCCAACTTAGCCTCAACCGAGAATTGAACTCGGGATCCAGCGGTTGGAATCCCAGTGAGCTACTTCGTAAAATATGTCCTCTAATGACATATACGACTTTTAAAGTAATATTTTTCCAAAAGTCCTCATAAATGTTTGAGTATTAATGAAAGCTGTGTTATCCTAAAGGGGGATCCCATCGAAAAACATGTATATATACATCACAGAGTAATAATACCCAGAGGGACAGTGCAATTGAACCTTGTTGTGTTTCACGATACTTAAGACAAGACCGCAGTGACGATTTCATATAAATACACTTCTTTTTTTTTCTTCTTCTTTTTTCTTTTAAAGAGAGATAGATATTTCAGTTTCTAGAAAATAGCAGCTCACCTTTCGGTTCGGCACAACCTTTCCGAATGTCATGTTCTGCGGCCATTAAATGACTTATGCTTTTCTGTGATAGTGATATGTCCTGTATTTTGCAGTGTGGTTTAGTACATCCAATTTTGTTCCAAATGGTAGATTTTTGGAGAACCGTACTTGCTGATTTAGTGTGCACCATAACTGTGAATGTTTGTTGAGTTTGATACGATTTGTCTACATTATTAAGCCTACTACTATCACCTGAGTTAGTAACATTTGGGATGGTAGTAGTCCTTGAATGAATGTCATTCGAGGTCTTTACACTATCAGTCTGCTTTAAAGATTCTGGAGCTGCAGCTGAATGAGTCGTTTCGTTTGTCAATTTTCCGTTGCTTGCATGCAGTGTACTCATTTGCTGCATAGAATGTTCTGAGAATATGCTAGTGCCTACAGAATCATTCGTCAACTTTTTATGACCCGTAACAAAATATGTTTGGATTCTGAACGACCTAAAGTTATGATATATGGTCAAATTAACCATCAAAATAAATAATATTAATAGAAGCAAACAAAATCTGGGTTTAAGGAAAGAAATACCTCTAATTATACAATTCATTTTCAGTGTTACAAAATTAGCATCACGAACTGGATGTTATGCTTATATTTTAGATTATATTTTTGCTAAATATTTGCTTGACCATTAAATGGCTGAAAAACCAGAAGGTTTCAGAATTCTACAGCCCTAGCTACAATTCAACTATCTTGAAAATGTTATGAATTATGAGTCAATTCAGAAAATTCAGCAAATGCATCATAGTCATATTTGTGTCCGCTCTATTCATTTACATGAAATTAGTCTAGGTATATTATAATGTATTCTGTTTTTTTGTGTGGAATAATGGCTCTCATGAACCCTGAACTGAAGAACTAATAACCCATTTTCCAGTTAATATAATTCACGGACCGTGGCATACAAGTCAGATCCAAAAAATTAATAAGACTGCGTGTAATCCAAGGTAGAATAAAACATTGGTCGGGCATGCTGATCCTTTAGACCAATATAAGAGATTGAACCGTCATATCGAGAACGTAATAATAATCCAGTTGTATTTTTAACATAAATCAAACAGTGCAGTTTACGGACTTTGTGAAACCATATCACAAGGACTCTAATATAAAACATGTTATCTTATCAGCAGGCAGGGCCGTAGCCTGCAGGCGGGGGAGGAGGGGGGGGGGGAAACTGCCTGTAATAGGCAAGTTAAGTAATATACTGACTGGAGACTTTAACCTTGATCTTTTAAAGTATCAAGAGAACATACATATCGATGCCTTCTTGGAAATGATGATTGCCAGTGGCTGTATACCTAAAATAACACTCCCAACAAGGCTTGGTAATTTTAGTAGTTGATTTATAATATGTTTGTCAAAATTTCAAATAATTTCTCATGTACAACTTCTGGTGTTTGACTACATTAAGTTTCTGATCATTTGCCATACTTTGTAATGTTAGATTATTCATCACAAAACAGATAAGTTCATCAGCCTCATAGAATCTCACAACTACGTCTCAAGCTTATGAAAGCTTTAAGAAAGATCTTCAGACTAGCTGAATTTAACTAGAATAAACAATTCCGATAATGTAGTAAATAAAAGTTCTGAAAATTTCAATAGCATTTTTAAATTATCTTACTCGTTAACTTTTACCTATTAAATATAGAAATATTAATAAATATAAATATAAGGAGTCTTAGTGGATCACCACTGGAATCCTAAAGTCAATAGCATACCGTGATAAACAAATTATGCTTTAATATTATTACAAATATTAATTACGGTATTACAGTTTGGGGAAAGCAATCTAGCAAATAAGAGTTATTATGAAAACAGGATACAGAGAAAATACCAATATATTGTTTGAGGATTTAATCATTTTAAAGATAAGGGACCTCCGTGCACTGCATGAATATACCATCTGCTACAAATTTGTGAATCATTTACTGCCTGATTACTTTTTTGACTTATTTATCAGATGACTATCAACATGAGTATTTCACTAGAGTAAGAGGGAATCGCCGTCTACTGCTGTAAGTCATGAGTTGGCTAGACAGGCTATTAGTTACAAATTTCCTCATTCCTTCAATAGCATGCCTGACAATATCAAACACAAAATTTACACTCTGATTTTTTTAATTTTATTTAATTTTATTTATTTTTTGTTTTATCACTTAATGCATTTCTTGACTTTGAGCTTTATTGAAACTGAGCTAATTCCATGTTTCACGGAGGGGGGGGGGGAAACTGCCTGCCCCCCCCCCCTAGAATTTCGCAAAAATATATATATATATATGCTTTTATTGACACAGTAATATCATACATGATACATTTGTCAAAAATAACAGATAAAAACGTGTACTAAGTCTATTTCTACTCACTATTTCTATATTCAATATATATATATATATATACATGGTATAAAAGTTAAAGGTATACATTATCAATGGATTATCTATACATCCATGGTCCCAGTATCACATGTATACAGTAACCCTAAATACATATATTACTGCAGTTAATACTGTTCATTATCACAATGTTAATTTAAGTAAAACATTTGAATTAGGAGTATATATAACAAGGCATCGTGCACAGTTATGTACATGCATAAAAGCACATAGATCACAATATATAAAAATGCTTGTAGTGCAGAAACTGCTAGTTTGGGGGGTGATGGTTAATGCTCGACAATGGATGATGACCTAACCATTCATTAGGCATCAATATTTACAAGAAATTTTCCAGAGGATTTTAACAACTCAGGCTCTTTTGATTTCATGGTGGTCCTAAATTTGTCTTCTTTGTTTAGTTGCTCAAAATTTTCTATGTGATCCTTATCTATTTTAAAGAGGTCCCCACGACTAAGTGTGTTATGTGGGCATACTATGAGACAATGTTTTTAATCTTCGATTACATGCATATTGCATTTTAGGCATAATCTCTCAACTGCTGGCAATATAGGGTTTTCATGTCTACCTATTTCAATTCGTAAATTATGTGAGCTTACTCTAAATCTGGCTATTTTATTATAAATTTTTCTGCTAAGGTTTAGTAGAAAGAAGATAGGGTTCTAGCCTGTAATCAGTCTTGATGAGTTTATAAGTTCTAAGTTTTGGCTGTAGTGTAGAGTCATTGATTTCAGTTAGCATAGTTTCCTGACATTTCTCATAGATTTTAGATTTGAATGTTTTAGCAATGGATTCTAGCTCATATAGTACATTTATGGTTACTGACTTGAACATCAGAACATCAAAAGTGTGACTTTTGACCTAACTCCCCCCCCCCCCCTAGATTCTTTCCCAGGCTACGGCCCTGGAAGATTACAATGGAGGCTAGGCGACTATTGGCCAGCATAACGGGTTGGACTTTCAGCATAACTGATAGCACAACAAATAGGTCAGTACTGGACAAACATTTGGCTGACAATGCTAACACTCACAGAAAAGTTTGAATAGGTAGAGGTAAGAGTAAGTAAACCCCACAAGTCTTATTTGGAGCAGAGCATTCCCTGTATATAAGTGTATATGGTCCAACCATTTGGAATAAGCTACCATTATGGTTTTATTTCCGTCCAACATTCAAGAAATTTCGGATACTATACTTTCAAAAGGACAATTAAAACTTTTTTTTTTCAACGCACTTTTAACTGCTAATTTTAGTCAATTAATTTATTTGTATTTTTTCTGTTTTAATGTAATTTTAATTCTTTAAAGATTTACAGTAATTATACTATATTTCCAATTTTTAATTGTATGATATACTTTAGCTTTAAAAATGTACTTTAGCGCTTTAAAAATGTACTACAAATAATTCTACACTTCACATTACATATCAGTACAAGTTTATCTGGTAAAATAGTTTGGCATCAATGATCCACCATTACTTTACCTCTTGACAAGTGTCCGTCTAACTGCCGCCACTTGTACACGTCACAGCGCGACAAAGTAGGTCTGCATTCCCCCCAACCGTTCAAGAGAAATCGACACCCCTGTGGAGTAACCTTCTGTCCTTATTAAGAGTGAAATTAATGTAGAGTTGGTCTTTTACAGAGTAGATCACCTATTGGAGAGTAATACTTCACTTTTACAGAGAGTAGATGTTACTCTCAAAAGGGAAGGAGCTTATACTCTCCTTTCTCGTGGAGTCATTTTTGACATCAGGTTCGACTCCGCTCTTTTTTTTGTTCTTTTTTTTTGTTCTGAGAGTTAACAACACCAAGCCAACATTAAACTGAGGTTTGACATTATAAGGTAAAAATATTAGTCACAGCATAGATGTCAACATAATATCTCATTAATAAAACTCCATATTCATAGTCAGGTCAGATAGCATGTTGCATTGGTTCAATCTTTTTGGCCCAAGGTTGGCCCAAGGTTGGCCCATTGTTGGCCCAGGATCAAAGCTATTATTTTCATATTTGACTCTTATGATTTAACTTATAATTGTTAAAAATTCTTGTTTTCACATACAAATGGAAACTTCTGAGTATCTGAACAACGATTTGGTTATTCATGTTTCTTAAGTAAATAATCGCCAATCTTTAAGTCCAATAGGACTTACCTAACAATAACAATTTCCCAATATACCTCAAAGGTTAGGTTTTAGTAACCTTTTTGCTATGATTTTATTCACAATTTTATTTATTATATCTTAGCTTATCTTGCTCAAGTTTATGTAAATATTGGGCCTCTCTGTATACAAAAAAAAATAGGATTTAAGTATACAAAAAATTACACAAAGTGGTGCTTGTGTTAAGCAAGTGTTTACAAAGAAATTATCCTATCTTATCTAAGACTAAGTTAGTCTTTGTCCACAGTTTGGTACAAAACATAGTACAGTTGTAAACTACATGGCAAAACACTTATACCTGAAAACATAGCCACATATACTCATTATCAGCTACACATGAACCCTGTCGTGATATGATAATAAATCAGCAAAATTGCTCAAAATTAGCAAGGTCATCAAAGCTAGCACCTGTCTTTCCTTCTAAATTTTTTTGAAAGGTCTTTATCTCATGTCTTTCAGTACTTTTTTCAACACTAATGGTTTCAGATTTACATGTGGATGGTAAAATACATTCAAATGTTTATGTGAATCAATCAATCAATCAATTTGATGCCGACCTTTCCCTCTTGCAACTCCCTGGATACACTTTAATCCCATCAGGTTAAGTCATGCAGTGCACATGGAGGTGTAGCAATCTACTTACATGAAGATTTTAGTTATAATATATTACCTTTTCATGGAAATAATCATATTTGGGATGGACAATTTATAGAAATATATTTTTGATAATCATGGGGCTAATAAACAAAAAGTTGTTTCAGGAAACAAACAAGCCTCCTCGATCCTTGGTTAAAAATATAGATACATTTAAGGACGAGATTAATAGGATTTAAGTAATATACTGACTGGAGACTTCAACCTTGATCTTTTAAAGTATCAAGAGAACATACATATCGATGCCTTCTTGGAAATGATGATTGCCAGTGGCTGTATACCTAAAATAACACTCCCAACAAGGCTTGGTAATTTTAGTAGTTGATTTATAATATGTTTGTCAAAATTTCAAATAATTTCTCATGTACAACTTCTGGTGTTTGACTACATTAAATTTCTGATCATTTGCCATACTTTGTAATGTTAGATTATTCATCACAAAACAGATAAGTTCATCAGCCTCATAGAATCTCACAACTACTTCTCAAGCTTATGAAAGCTTTAAGAAAGATCTTCAGACTAGCTGAATTTAACTAGAATAAACAATTCCGATAATGTAGTAAATAAAAGTTCTGAAAATTTCAATAGCATTTTTAAATTATCTTACTCGTTAACTTTTACCTATTAAATATAGAAATATTAATAAATATAAATATAAGGAGTCTTAGTGGATCACCACTGGAATCCTAAAGTCAATAGCATACCGTGATAAACAAATTATGCTTTAATATTATTACAAATATTAATTACAGTATTACAGTTTGGGGAAAGCAATCTAGCAAATAAGAGTTATTATGAAAACAGGATACAGAGAAAATATCGATATATTGTTTGAGGATTTAATCATTTTAAAGATAAGGGACCTCCGTGCACTGCATGAATATACCATCTGCTACAAATTTGTGAATCATTTACTGCCTGATTACTTTTTGACTTATTTATCAGATGACTATCAACATGAGTATTTCACTAGAGTAAGAGGGAATCGCCATCTACTGCTGTAAGTCATGAGTTGGCTAGACAGGCTATTAGTTACAAATTTCCTCATTCCTTCAATAGCATGCCTGACAATATCAAACACAAAATTTACACTCATTCTCTCAATTCCTTTAAAACTTTCATTAAAACTAAATTTGTTATAGTTATACATCAATATGCACCAGACTGCTACATATGTAATCTTGATTTTTTTTAATTTTATTTAATTTTATTTATTTTTTGTTTTATCACTTAATGCATTTCTTGACTTTGAGCTTTATTGAAACTGAGCTAATTCCATGTTTTACTGAGTATGTGGATTCATGGGGCACCATGATCTGTTAATATACAGTAGATATAATTATAATGTAAAGGGGGGCTCCTCAGCAGCGATGATGAGATCATCTTGGAGGAGTCCCCCAGCTCTACACTGTTTTAATGTTAACATGTATACAAATAAATAGAGAAAATAAATGTGATCTGAATCTGAATCTGATGTGCACATGTCAATGTTTTAATGACTGGCAGGTGATTTAGACAATTTAAATTTTGCGACATTGAGGGATAAAACTGTATCTGAGGTGCTATGGTTGTATATAACATACTAGACGACAAAAATCAGTACATCTTCTTTTGAACTTTTGAACTGTTGGCTATTCACAAATATCTAGTTGCTTTTTAAAGGTAAAACTTATACAGGATCTAATAACATTAAACCAGGAAGTTAGTTTGACAAATTCCCACTCTAAAATATTTCCTGTAGTTTTTACGGTATCTTGCTGATGAATTTTTGCACAATATTTGGCTGCAAAAATTATGGTTACAAGTTGGTCTACTGTAATATAGAACAAACTGAAACCCCTCCCCCGAAGGGGGATAGGGGTTCTCTCTGTGAGTAAGACTCACACATCCTACACTGTGTAAAACAATGCGTTTTACATAGCCATATTCCTGTTTGCACTATTGGACTGAACTAATTTCTAAATAAACAGATTAGTCCCTCCCTCTATATAGACCTCCTCAATCCTACATAGTCACTTGTAACGAACTGATGCGGTCCTGTGAGTCTTACTCTATTTCGTAAGACGTACCAGGACCTATACTGTCTAAAACAGTGTGTTTTACATAGCCAGAATCCAAACATGGAGGTGGGGAGGACCCTATAATCAACCAGAGAACCCAAGGCCCTAACCGTCTGGAATCTGTCGGCCTGAGACCACTGGTGTCAGCCGGAAAAGACCATCAGGCTGTGGGTGGAGGTGAGCCAAGTAAAACCTGGTAAAGGTGCTGTCTTTGGCCCATTACCCAGCCATCAGTATCTCCTCAAAGGAGTGATGTCCAGCCTGGTATGCCCAAGATGCAACCATGTGGCGGACTTCATGAGCGTGACACCGACTGAGCAGAAGGAGGACTGTCACCCTGGATCTTCCGTCGGAGACGGTGACTTTCCTGAACACAACCGGAAGCTTGTAAGTACTGGCGTATGCAGGCAACCGGGCAGAGCCTCTCATCTCATTCCTGGGTCTCGGCAGACAGGACGGGAAAAAGCACAAAGAAAGGGGCAGAATCGTGACCCAGAAGAGCAACTTTTGGCAAACCTCCCCCCCCCCCATGGTGTGCAGCCAGCCATCCTGGGGAGTAAAGCGCAAGTCCCGAGGATCCCGAGAAAGGGCCTGCAGCTCGGATCTTCTCTTGCCTGTGGCGAGAGCCAGCAAGAAAGCCAGCTTGGTCGTGAGAAATGACCGGTCAGCCTGGGAGGCCAAGAGAGGAGGATCCGGCTGAGAGGCCAGGGAAAGGAGTACCCCTGACAAGTCCCAGTACGGGGCCTGGGGCCGGTGACAGCCAAACTCCGAAGCAGACCAGACAGAGTGGGGTTTTGTCCCAGTGAGACGCCCTCCACATCTCCCCGAAGGTGTGATAAGTGTGCATGTACTATATTTAGATCCATATTATCAATAATTCCTGAGGAAACAAGAAAATAAATTACTTTCGTGTGTATGACTGCAGCTGCATGTGATGATTATCACTTGAGATAACAGAAGAGGTAGCAGTAGCTGCTGGTGCAAGTTTTTATGCCGCACCCTGCAGAGTTGTTTTACGGTATAGTCACATAAAGTATGTGGTGACATGCTGTATGGTGGATTTGGTGTATTTCATAGCAATTTATTGGATAAATTACGGTACAATGCCATTTTATTTGCCTTAGCTGTTTTTTTTGTAGTATTATACCATAGGATAGATTCACAGCACCATGCCGTGAAAGATTTACAGTAGCAGGCTGAATACTAAATTAACAGTATGTTACCATAGTGCACTGAATAGGCCTGCAGTGTATTTGATGAGGATGGTGAGTCAGTTACAACAATCCCATATCTCATAGATAAAAACCATATCTCATGAACAACAACTTCCTGCTGCTTTACCACGGATTTTTCGGAAATACTGAATGATTATATGAAATACAGTGGAACTCAACCTTGAGACCACACTTCACTAGTATCATTTATGCATTAAATTATTCTTTTATTTTGCAGAATTAATAATTCATTCTTTAGTATCCCATTCAACAGAGCATACACCACATATTATACGCAAATGCGACTTTACAGTGTACATGTATATATATAACTCCTCAAAGGCAAGAAGGGCGAGGTTTCCCTATAGTCAGGATGGTGAATATAGTTAGCGGGACATAGCATAGTACTGATCCAACTTCGAATACAAATGTAAATCATATCAAGGGACTACCAAGGTACACGCATCAACTTAGAGACAAGAACTTGTAGATGCAATTTGGGCCCAGGATATATTTAAGTTGTATATTAATTGTGTGTCACTTTGTGTAAATAAATATCTTTGTCTGCTTGATCTCCTTCTTCGAGCATGAATTGTTAGAAGGAGATCAGACAAAGACATTTATTTACACAAAGAGACACACAATTCTTATACAAACACTAATTGAAACACATGGGCAAATACACACACAAATACACAGACAATACACAAGTAAAAACATATTTAATAAGTATAATATTCTCTATGTGTGGGAGGCCTCTAAGGTCTTTAGTCCGATATCAAGAGGCCACGCAAGCGATAAAAATCAAATGCTACAGTAACAAGCATTTTATATATATATTGTATGACAATCAAATGAATGTACGAATAAATATTTCAATATCATGTTGCAGTTACTGAATGAAATTCACATGCTAATGTTATAAGCATTTTCTGTGCAGTGAATGTTTGTTGGTGCAGTGATCACTTATTTTGTGATGACATTCACACGCAATATCCAACTAAGTATTTTAATGTGACCATATTATTTTGATGACATTTACATGGTATATCCAACTGAGCATTTTTAAGTGGCCATTTATGCCATAACCAAGCTTGATGAATCAAAATTATCTTGTATCATTCAATTAAGCTGAGCATTTTCTAAGGTCTTCTATGAGTAGGAGTCATTACATTTTCAATAAGGATTATTCAATCAGAGAAAGAAAAGAAGAATCCTGGGGGAACAGACAGTCACAAAAGGCATACCATAAAGAGGTTGAAAGAAGAATCCCATTGGGAATACGATAGAGAACACAAAGGGGGTATTTGCAAAAGGCAGGACAAGAACAGGACAGTTTGGGTTGCAGGGATTTACTTTAACCTGTATGTTTAAAAATATAGCAATTTATAATTGAACAACTTGTGTCATATTTACTAATTTGGTCATTCTTAGCATACCTGGCAAATCCGGAGATACCATGTGTGTGGAACTTAGTACTGATATTTAATGGACAGTTGTTACAAACTGTAGGCAATCTATGTCTTATGCCATTTTTGACAATGAATGTTAGTCCAGATAATGTGTAGATATATCCAGGACAAATTGAAACAGTTTCTACATCTACATTTTCCTAATCTAGAAAGATGTAGAAAGAACATACAAAACAAAAGTTTGCCATGATATATTGAGTGGAACATACTGAAATTTACATTTGTTTAATGATTTTTTTTCCTATTGAAATATGTATTAAACTACCGGTTTATATGGGAGTGCCATACAATAGAAAACAGGTATGTGTAAACCTAGAGCAGGTGTATTTCATGTGTCAAACGTTTATTAAAAGGCTAGTTGTAACCCTGTCCTGTGGACAGGGGACTTGTAGCTAATTTGGACATAGACCTTTTATACAATATTTTAGACATCGTAAATGAACCCCTTGACCCCACAAACATAGAAATTAATTTATAGGTTGTGCTTGTATCTGTTTCTTGACCTCAGCGGTGTCTGTTTCAGAGAAAGAACAATAATTACATGTTATTGTCAGCTATCTTAGACTCCTTATTAGATGCCATATTTGGACATAGACCTTTTATACACTATTTTAGACATCTTTTTCATTACCTTAACTGTGTCTGTATCAGAAATAAAACAATAAAATTAAATGTTATTGGCAGCAATCTTAGACTGTATATTGGATGCCTTATTTGGACATGGACCTCTTGTACATTATTTTAGACATCAGAAATGACCTCCTTGACCCCACAAACATAGAAATTGATGTATAAGTCGTAGTTGAATTTGTTCCATGAACGCAACTGTGTCTGTTTTAGAAATAAAACCTTTGATTAAATGCTATTGGTAGCAATCTTAGACAGCATAGTGGATGCCATATTTGGACATAGACTCTCCATACAATATTTTAGACATCAGAACTGAATTCCTTGACCCACCCAAAACATAGAAATTGATGTAAAAGTTTTAGCTGTATCAGTTCCATGACCTCTGCTGTGTCAGCTTCAGAAATTAAAACATTAAATGTAATTGGCATCAATCTTAGACTGTTTATTGAGCGACAAACCAATTTCAGGCATAACTTTGTTATTATATCATATAACACAACAAGATGTACCTGCGCCCATGTTTTAAGGGCCAAGGAATTCATTAAAGGTATCAAAATAGAAGTTTCATGAACTATTCATTGTTAAATCCACTTGTGTGGAATATACTTGACTCCTTTGAATAATTGAAACCAATAATATATTGACTCAGTGAGCAATATGGGGCTTTATACTATTCTGTAGTACATACGCATTACTTTGATATGAAATTGTGTTTGGTGGATTTTCATTTCAACAAAAATAAATTACACTGATTGTACTTTGAATGCCATTCAACAGTCATGCAAACCAGTGCAGACCCATTTGTGTAACAGGCCAATATTCAACGAATCTCCAATATCAAATGACTTTGATATTCATTTGATATTCGGTCAAGGGGGGGGGGGGCAGGGGGATGATTGTTAGGCCATTGGGGGCCGCGGCGACCCTCTCCCCCAGGCAGCAATCCTTCTCCCTTGCCCCCCTGGCAAGTCTTCAACCGTTTGATATTCATATGATATTCGGTCAAGGGGGGGGGGGGCAGGGGGATGATTGTTAGGCCATTGGGCAATATCAAATGAACTTTACTGTTCGTTGAATATTCAACGAATCTCCAACATCCAATGGCTTGTGTGTACCAGACTATTTTTCATTCCTGCAGAATCCACAAGAAAAATATACACTTGGAGTACTGGTCTTCCCGGCTGTCACCAGTCTATACCCGAATATCAGCCATTCTTTCCTGGTTATGGGTCATCCTTGAAAGCATGATGTTTTAAAATACACCAGAGCACCCTTCCTCCTGCCATTTTTCGATACTTACAACAGTCCAAGAATGGAAAGTTAATAAAATCCATGTGTCTTCTCAAAGGTACAGACCTCCACCCTGTCACCCCAGAATTTCGTAGTAGTTATTCAGTGCACCTGAAAACCTGGTTGCATTACCAGGCAGGTTTCTTGCAGAAAGTATGGTTTGATTGGTACCAGCCTGGCAATTTGAAACTTTTTATTTATCTCATGCATTTCAGACTTTATCTAAGGAATTACAACAAAATCTTATAATTGTAGGTATTTTTACACATCTTGTGATCTGTTTGACTTGTGAGTTACTATTGATTTATTGTAAGCTAGACATTAGTCAGTAACATGTTATATTACCCTCGTACACTATCTTCAACAAAAATATGAATATCATAAATCTAACTTACTGACTTTTCCTAGTTCTATAAGTGCATCCAATATAATGTATGCAAAGAGGACCTGCATGAGAGCTAGGGTTATCATGGTGAATTGATGCCCTCGAAGGTCCTGGGCCTCCACGCGGCGAGGGTGGAAACACTTGGGGTGAAGTCCTCTATCCCTAGTGGCTAAAACAGGACAGTGCGCATTGCACAAGCTGCTCCAGCTATCCAACGCATACAATTATTGATTTTTTACATGCTTCTGGTTTCTACTACCAACTATAGATAATCAATCTTACCCTAGAGAGCCTCTACATAGCCCACTCAGGTGCTGATGAGGCGTTAAACAATAACACTAACTAACTAACTAACTAACATGGTGAATTGATTAAGGTTTTTTTTATATATTTAAAAAATTTTTTTTTTTCAGATTAAGGTTATATGTGTTTCATATATTGTATTAATGGCAAGTATTTCATCATGATGTCAGTTACCTTGATTAGTTTATTCTACTACCAAATATAGATAATCAATCTTAACCTAGAGAGCCTCTACATAGCCCACTCAGGTGCTGATGAGGCGTTAAACAATAACTCACACACACACACACACCTTGATTAGTTTGATGGACAGAAGATCTGAGGAACATGAAGCTGCATTATTGAGACAAACCCATATTTGTGCTAATTTCATTTTTTCTTGCATTAATTGTAACATTTTTTCTATATATGGATTACTTTTTTGCAACATTAGCTGGCTTTCCAGCCAATCGCTATGGCGATGTCTTCAAACTGTTCCACTCAATATATTTTAGTAAACTTTTAATATGTCATCCAGTACATCTTGACCTAGCAAAAGCACTTTTGTTGCAATTTGTCAACTATGTCATTAACATAGATTGCCCAGACCTTGCCCAGACTATGTCTACTTTGGGGATTTTTGTCAGTGTACTTGAGTTTGTCGATAAAACATTGAGTATTGAAAGTGGACTGGGCGGATCTTGTTTTCTAATTGTAGAGTTCTTGCAATTTCAGGATTTCATCACAGTTAGTAGTTTGACATTTTGAAAAGAGGCCCAGTGTGAGCATTATATTCTTCTGCAGTCTAATTAATCTTATACCCCACCACGTGACCTTTTCTGTAACCAAGTACAAACAGTGGCACTACATTTATTATGTAATAAGAGTAATCAAACAAAAATAATATTAAGTGACAGTTTCAATCAGTTAAAGTATTAAGGCGGTCTTCGGAGACTACAAAACTTAAGAATTACTTATCAGCTTGTCTTGGAACCTGCCTTAAGAACACCTTTCTATTAAAACAACTTAACTATTAAAACCAACTCCTAATTCCTAATTCTTTAAAGGTTTTAACTGATGTCTGTGATTTTAAACGGAATGTCAAAACTTTTGTACTTACATTTTTAGCTATTTATGTATTTATTGTATAATTTGTTTTTAACTGTATTTTTATTTTTATGTATCACTTTTTTTATAACAGCACCATTTGAAAAACAGTTGTATTGCTGACAATGTGTTGCTGTCAAAATATATTAAAATAAAAAACAAAACAAAAAAAAACTCATTATTAAGAATGCATCACTACCAAAACAACCTCACTATTAACACCACCTCTCGATTATGATCACCCCAATATTAAGACGACCTCCCTATCATGACCATCTCACCAGTAAGACCTCACTAATAGTATTCTAAACACTGCATTTCACCTCTCTTTTAAGACTGCCTCCCATTAAATGTTAAAATTTACACCAAGTGTGTTCCTAATTATTGCGAGGTTCTACTGTACCTTCCTTATTTTTATGCACTGATTAATTTGTTATGCACAGGACCAGGGAAAATAGTCTGCTGAAAAGACACACACATATATATATATAAATCTACTTACTAATTCAAACTTACTAATAAATTGTCCCTTAATCCACTCTCCATGTTCACAGATTGAAGACCAAGAGTAAACTGACCACTTATTTCAAGGTTAATTAGGTGTAACGTCATTTCCTTAACATGCTTAAAACAATAACGTTCCAAGATGGTCATTCAACACTTCACTCACAGAAATAATCAGTTGCAAAGGGCTGCTCCAACAAACACTGATTTACTATGACAGACAGTGCTAGGCCAATTTAACACATTTCAAAATAAATGAAGTATATATATATATATATATATATTAAGTAAGTTATACAGTTTTTTTGGTTATGATTCAATAAGAAGCTTCTATTTCTAATTTAATTTCTTCTTTGAAAATTTCCTGAAAGCTGGCCATGCTTTTTTGAATTATTATTTTTTATTCTTACCAAGAAAAAACAACTATTTTTCACAATATAATCGATTATTCAATGGTATGAGAGACATACTTTTTCAATGTTAAATTAGCACTATATTTATACATAGGTAATTTATGTATACGTTATCATTGACCTACTATCTCATCTCTCATTTATTTTTTCCCAGTCCACTTAGACTGTTTATTGGTTATTGTTCTCTCATAGACGGGAGTTAACTAACATTTTGTTGGTTATATCCCTCCAAATTTGGCGTCGGGATATAACTAACAAAAACGTTAGTTAACCCCTCCTATTTGGATATAACTATGAAATTTTGTACTTTATTTCTTGCACAGTAACATTGCACATTCCTTGCATGAAAATACATTTCGAAGTCCCAGATCTGATTGAAGGGCAGGAAGCTAGGTTTTTTTCTTTACTACACTTGTTCCAGTGTAGTCAAGAATATACCTAGCTTAGGTATGACAAAGGGTATGATTACAATTTTATTGCATAATAAATTGAGATATTCAATATGGCGCCCAAGATGGCCGCCACAATACAAAATCGCTAATATCTCCTCACCTGATTGAGATAGAAACACAATGTTTGGGTCTAGACCTATGTTTTTGGGGTCATAGATTCCATTTTAGATGTTACTTTTGGTGTGACGTGCATTAATTTGCCATTTGTCACCCTTGGGGAATTTTTTTCAGGAGCCAAAAACCAAGATGGCGTCTGTGATATCCCTAAACTATTCCGAGACACTTTTTAATGGCCTGTTGGTAATACAAACATGTAAAACCACAGCAAAAAACATCTCATTACTATTTGTGGACAGAAGGGGTTAATTATGCATGTTCAAACAGTTTTATTTTTAATTTCTAAATGAGCTGACAGTTGAATAATATGAAGACTTTCATATCAATGTTATAATACAGCCACATTTGTATAATGTTTTTTTTCTCATATCTGGTATAAAATATTTAAAATGGAAAATGGTATGCGTTTGTGACGTTGGTTTGAGACATGGTTCAGCAAGACTTTGGACCGATATTGTGTGTCAAAAGTGTGCAAAAACAGTATTAATTCCCCACTGAAGATCTGTAAGTTCCAGATTGATGGCAATGAAGCAATATACCACACTCTCTGGCCCAAGAACATGACATTGTTCAACTTCGTTGAAGGATTTGTAAATTCATTCGCCAGGCTATATGAAACTCTCGTTATTTTTTATTGTTACAACGAGAACTCAGTTAAGTCTCATGAACGTCAAAGAAGGGTAAAAGGCGTTGCTCCCCATGAACTCAAGAGGTGACACAATTTTACCTGCTAGAGGGGCCATTATGAAGTTTGACAAAAACAAGAAGTCCTTGATCAAATTCTTATGTGACATGGAACATCACCACAACTTACTCAGTCTGATAGGTGAAGGAAGTCCATACACTCATGAGGAAGCGGATGAGACCATTGTGAGCTATCTGATGAAGCTTCATCAAGGAAAAAGGCATATCCAGATTCTAGCTGAATACACAGACATCTTTGTTCTGTTGCTATTTTTCTACTAGATACTTAAGCCATCTGCTCATGTGACATTGAAAAAGTATGATGGAAAGATAATTGACATCAAGGCAACAGCTAAGAAGTTCAGAGAGAAGTGTTTGGACCTGTTGGCGTACATGCGCTTTCTGGATGTGAGTGTTTCATATCCCTTTGGCAAAGGAAAAGTGACCGCCATTAACTTGCTTTCGAACTCAAAAGTAACACTCCGAGCATTTACAGATCCACTGGCTCCAGAAGACGAATGGGTTAAAGAAGGCATTAACTTCCTATCAAACTTGTATGGAGGAATGGGGTCATTGTTTTCAGCAAGAAGAACCACCCAGGTTCTGATTTGTAGGGCAGCGGATCAGATAGCACCACCAGATATTGATGTAACCCAGTATGGACGGAAGATTGAGAAGAACATCTGACTCCAGTTGCTGGTACTTCAGCAATTGCCCCACCTCCAGTTCTACAAAGTGTCGAGCCAAAGGTGCAGTTGGCATTTAAGTTTCATGTCCTGTACTTCGTATTGCAAGTGTGGTACTGATGACAGATTTGCCATAAACACACAAAACCAATGATGTCTTGCAGTGTTGAGGGCCAAGATGATGAAGACAGTGATGATGATGATGAGGAATATGGTTATTGAAGCCTGATTAAAGGGCGATTGGCACATCAACTTCTTATATAATTTACAATTATCAATATATTTAGTTTTTATGATGTACCAATTTGGTTTTCACAAACGCTGTAGTCTCTGATGACTCTTATTTCGCAGTTTATTTTCATGCAATAAACACCTATATAGACGTCTACAGCTGTATTAAATTTTGTTAAATAAAAATTTTCCCCAAGGATGCAAAGGTGGCACTTACTGGATTCTTAAAATATAGGGTCTGAACAATCATTTTATGAAAAAAAATTGTACCCAATGTCACACCTAAGGTCCAAATTTGGGGTTTGTCTCTTTACTTTGACTAGCGCCTGTGTCAAGCAAAAGTCACCGGTACATTCCTATCATTCATGCTCCCCCTTTGGCTGGTTAAAATTAGATTTCTGGAAGACCCTTTGCTTCTAGCCCCAGCCTCCTGTGCACTGCAAGCGCTGAACCGAGAAAACAGCATGTGCGCAGGTATGATGTATTTTCCGGTACAGGTCAGGATTCCGACCTGTGTCAGCCTATTACTTCAGTTAAGCCGGAGCCCAGCCAAAATCTTATTCACAATTAAAACAAAAATTCGATGAACTATAATTGATTTGGCACTTATTTCTTATGACATCATAAGAGCAAAACAGCGCCCTGATTATTAATTTAGCACTCGAGTAATTATAGTTCACTGGTGTTCGGCAGCCAAAACCTAAATCAAACTATGACTGTAACATTAAACCAACACTGTAGATATTAATCATGAAAAAATCTAATAAAAGGAAGGCATATTTCGTATTCTGTTTAATAATAAAACTGACAAGTAATAAAAAAAGAAAACAACAGTTCATGAAGCAAATCTACATTAGATATTATGACAAATGCTCTTTTAGTCATAAATTTGTCAGTGAAATCAAGTGTATACTATCACTAGCTACCACTACGAAAACTTGTGGTCTGATAAAAGTCGGTTGCAACGCCTTCGCGCTGTTCAGCAGGTGCATCTTTTAATGAATCGCCATGTCTGATTGAAATAATTACATTTTTGATTCCGTGCCTCGACCACTTTTATAGTGTTGTACATTTATTATACAAAAAAGAAATAATTGCACATAATCTGGAAATGGTCGAACCACGGATGCGATATCAGGGAAAAGTTTTCTTAGTGACTACTGTACAACAAAACATATTAAATGTTAATACATTGTTCTGACTCTGTATAGCTTACAAAATATAGGGTAACATGCTATTTTCAAAACTTAAACAACAAAATATATTTACAAGACAATGTTAAATCACACAGGATCACAGCATAGACACTTCATGATATTGATGAACAGGAATATATATCTGTAATATAACCTTTCTATAATGCATATAGCCAAATTATATCACTGATAAATGTATTTTGTATCTAACTATATTCTCAATAACAATATATTTACTTATATTTGATATCACAGACTTGGCAGTGATTTATAAAAATTACTGCAATATGACACTGAGTGATGTCAGCTTCATGCCAAAATAACTATTTTCTGAAACTTCTCAATTGATTATGTAGGCTAATGAATCTATCAGGCATTAATTACAAAAAAATAAATGATACATTGAAAGAAATCAAGACCAAAAAATTGGAAATACAATGGAAATGGCATCATCACCCATTGTTGAGTATTGTGATGTCATCACTTGGTAAATTTTACATATTGGATTTTTGATGGCATGAAATATTAACTAATAGATGAAGTTTATTTATTTTATAGAGAGATAGTGAACTATTAAGAAGACAAAGTGAATGTAATCGATTTTGGCCACTGTCATATTGAAGGACAATCCAGCTTTAAGTAATTTTTTAAAGGAAATATTATCCCAAATGTATTTAACAATTTACAGAAATGAATGTATATATTATTAGTTTAACATTTTTTTAACCTACATGATTTTGACCTACTATGTACTCAACACAAACAACTACTTGATCTGCAATTTCACAGTTACACATTTAATGCAATAAGACACCCTATTACAGGCTATTGGACAAATTTGTGGATTTATTCTTGAGTAAACCAGCAAAATGTAAACAAAAGAATTGCTTTATTACGTCACTTGGCTTGAAGCACACAGTGATGAGGTGCGCTCCAAAAATATGTCATTGTATAATTTATTTGTATGTTTAAAATATCACTTTCGTGATTATGAATGAAATGGCCAGAGGCGTCAGAAAAGGGCAGGGTTGTAACTCATAACAAAGTTAGGGCACTTCTTAGCACACTAGCCAAATTACAGAGTTTTTTTTTCGTATCAGCCTAATTCTCATTTATCACGGAAGGCTTCCTGATGGTTTGAAGGATTGATATCCAAAAATATACGAATAATCCGAACAATGCTACTAATATACAATATTATTGGCCATATAAAACTAAACAACAGCCGTTACTTCACCATGCAAACTTTTATAAGTTTGTACATCTTGGATATTTATATCATCAGTTATTTAAATATTTATACATTCGCTGCTTTGATGAAGTAAAAATTTTCAAACCAATTCTCCCATTAGGAATTGTGGACTATTTTCAAACGTAGCGTATTAATTTAATGGAGTTGTATTGACATAGTCCACTTTTTCAAATTAGTTCTTTTCACATTATCATCAATTTTTCAACTCACTCTCTATTAGCATAGCCCACCCATCAATCTAGTTTTGCAGATTAAAGTTTTAGAGCTACAGCAAAGATAGAAGTACTTCCACTATCTTTGGCTGCAGTTAGTTTCACAAAAAATGGCCTGTTAATTTGAATCTAGACAAAGCTAAACAACTTCTGCTATACGCTGCAACCTGCCACTAAACAGAACTGTCTGGCTATAGCGGCTTCTCAAAGCCGGATCTAAAAATACATGCTGCACCATATGGTGCATAAGTTGAGAGTTACGCATATTTGTAATTTCTTGTTGAAAAGATGCATGTCTATTCCAAATACATCACAAATATGACATATTCGAAAAATGTCTTGCATTTACCGAGGTTTATTTATTTTTCGGTGGTAGGTGTAATAAGCCGACTATGAGCTGGATTAGACAGAAGTGGCTGGCTTTAGCCAGTTATAGCTACAGCGGCCAGGAATGGGTCACTACCGCTGTCTAGAATCAACCATGTTTACGGAACTAACTTTATATCTATAAGTATCTTTATTTGCAGGCAATAATGTCAATCTCTGTGCCCCATTAAACATATTTTTTTTTGTTTTCTTACGCAGTTTCCTCCTCTCATAATCACAGTAACATTTTCTAACACTAATCACAACAACAACAGTATCATCATAATATTTACAATTAACATCACTTAATTGACAGCCATTATAACAATAATATTTACACTTCATTTGAACATTGAACCTCTGTGTAAATGCCACTTCAGCTTCTATATACGCTAAATGTATGGAGTTCAAAACATATCTTCACCCAAGATATTATACATACTTAACTATCAATTTGATTAGTAATTTTTAAGCCATATCACAACAATGAAAGTGCCAATTAATTTACATTTTAGGCAGAATATATAGATTTTGATAATTATTTAAATTTCCACAAATCAATATTGTTCAGTAATTACCATTATTCATATGGTAGTTTTTAGTCATATATATATATTAACAGATAAATGCTCAGTATATGTACAAGAATAACAATATTATTTGCACAGATGCTGGGTTAAAGTTACAATTAAAGAATCTTGGGTAAAGTAATGTTAGATAAATTAGGGCTGTTCCATTAAAAAGTGTGGGGTGGGGCAGGGCAGACAGGGTGGTTTTTTAAAAACAGCAGGGGGGGGGGGGTGTTTCCTAATATCTTAATTTAGAAAAAAGGAGGTGGGAGGGTGGGAGGGGTTTTCAAAACAAACAGCTGTCCAGAGGTCCATCCCCCACCACACTTTGTAATGGACCAGCCCTAATATGGATTTCCATGATTTGGGCAAAAAATTTGCAAATTGTGTCTTAAATATCCTGTAGCCACAAACAGTAAATCTGGCATAGTGCGAATTTAATCAAGAGGTAGCTCACAGGCAAGTATCAGGTACATTAATTTCATTTCTGAATATATGAATACAATTATGAATACTGCAAAATATGTCCAAATTAAGACATGGAGTCAAGAATCAGTGTTTATGCAATGAATACTATAATAAGATGGAAGGGCACTCCGCACAGACACAGACCCAGTGAACATTCTGCCGCCCAGGATGGCCTGACGCTGATCTACATAAAAAGCAAGTCTTTTCTAAAGTCTGTGCTTGTAGCCTTTCACATCAGCAACCATTTTTAGACATACAAAGGTCTTTTGCTAGGCAGCGGAACGTTCCCAAGTGCGCTCCCTTTCCTTATTATGATGTCATATATGTAGTTCATTGATTAAATCCTCCGGCAGATACCTGTGCCCTGCTATAGTAGTGGGTCGATGTGAACTGAGAATTTTGTTGAAATCTTTTGTAAAATCGACATCCGCAATTGTAACACCATAGGGGGTATTCATGATTTTCTGCTGATTCGTCAATTTGGAGGAAATCACCACCAGAGGTCACTACCATCAAAGCAGACAAATATTGTTTGATGACGTCATCAATTTTGCGATATCACTCATGTAACTATTATGTAGTGACGTCCACTTGTCTTTTACTCTTACGGTGGCAGTGCCTGCTAGTACTTTTTCACCCCATTAATTCATATTCACAATGTCATGTTCTGAATCAGACAACCATGATGCATTGCAGCAGTGTCTGAATCATAAGAAAGAATAATCCTCCATTATCATTTTTATCCAGTTCGTGTAAGCCGACACTCTGGCGTAAAAAGTCGGTGGAGCTTCACAAGGGGTGGCTGCCCATGAAACAATTCCTGTGATTGTCCAACGGTCATTTGCATCTCTACAAACCAGCGGCCCACCGGAATCTCCCTAAAACGAGACAAAGAAAATTGCCTTTAAAATTAGTCATTATTCTGACCAGTGGTGAAGAAATGTTCATTGTTGTCACCAGTGCATAAAATATATTTTCAGGGTTGCCAACTTCTAGAGTGGTAAATGCATGAGATTTGCCCAGTTTACATTGAAATATCAAAGATTTATTGCAGTTCTCTTTATGTGAGATAATTGGGGAGGATATATACATGGCCAAATGTGCCACGTGCGTTTTCCATGTATATATCCATTTTAATGAGGCAAAAACCATGCGTTTTCCATGCGTTTATCTTTCTCATGGAAAACGCACGTGGTACATTTGGCCATGTATAAGTACCACCAGATGCCACTGATGCCAAAGCAGATAAATATTGTTTGATGATGTCATCTATTTTGTGACATCATCCATGTTACAATTATGTAGCGGCATCATCCTATTGTTTTATATGCTATGGTGGCAGTGCCCTCTGCTGATTTATTACCTCACTAAAATGTTGAGATACAGTTTCTGTCACGAAAGTTGTCTCTGTCAATAGATTTGTCGGCGCTAATAACAACGACTAGGGGCAGATCCCAAACACTCTGAATGACCAGAACAATAGATATGTCCTTCATCTACCAGTTTCTATGTCAGAATGTATTAGGTCTGCCCCTGGCCATTGTTATTGGCGCCGACAACTCTCGTGATGGATACCATGATACCAAACACTGAAAGAGTGAGACAGAGGCCAAAAGAGTTGGTAGGCCTGTATTTTAGTATAAGTCCATGATCTCATTAAATTCACTTACAAAGCAAGCGCTGGCAAAATTCCTTGTTTTTCCAGCACAGAGCATGGTCGTCTTTCTGTAGCTTGAGTGGTTCGACTTGCACCGAAGATCGCTCCAAATGGTGAACCTTGCATCCCGAAGTCTCTCCGGGGTCACTCCTGTTTTAAAAATAATCAAATGTGGCAAAAATTTAACTATGAGACAGCAAGGGAACTTTAAAAAAGGGAATGAATAAAATTTATAGTAAAACTAGTGTGCAACATCATGTAGGTTTTGAAGAGATGTAGATCAAGTTATAGTTACGATTAGTTGTGTAGAACAACATTAAAAAGGATGATGTGACTTGTAACAGCTGTGCACTGAGGTCAGTTTTAAAGTAGTACTGATATCATTGCACAGCATTTATTACTGATGTGAGAATATGCAATTATGACAAAGACCATTGCAATTAGCAAGACCAATGCTTTAGGCTATCACAACTGACGTCCGGTGTTTTGCTAAACAAACGATAGGAAACAAGTATTTTCCTAGCTTGGTAGAGGTTTTATTTCTGTGAGTTCCTAATTCCATTAATTTGAAGACTATTTAGCATTTTTTTCATACACTGATGTGCAATGAACTACTGCTGCCACCTCTAGGAAATAGCACTAATATGACTTTTTTTGTCCTAACGCAGCAAATAGGGATGAAAAATATCACCAGAGGTCAGGGCCACTGAAGCAGATAACCATTATTTGATGACGTCATCTATTAAGTGATGTCATTCTTGTGTACATTAAATGATGACGTCATCCATTTGTGCTTTATCTGCTTCGGTGGCAGTGTCCTTTGGTAGTTTTTCACCCCATTATGGCATTATGACCTATTGCATAAATGCAGTTATGACCCCTAACTCTAGAAGGTTATATTTTTCTGTAGTTTTTACATAACACAATCCCTTACCTCCGTCAGTTAATCGTCCCCATCCCGTCAACTGACATTCATCACGATATGCTGGTTCCTCGCCTTGCTGAGGTATACAAGCCGGTTGCACATAGTTCGTCAAGATTATGGGCAGACCGAGCTTTATAAGTGCGATATCATTGTCGAATGTGTCACTGTTATAGTTCGGATGTCTCACGATTGCTTCGACGTATCGTGTCTGCCTGTTGGGGTCTTCTTTTGTCCTGTATATACTCCCCACTGTGACCATGTAATCAGGTATATTATCACTTCTGTGGAAATAAATATGAATACTATGACATTTATTGATACCTTTTTATATTATCAGATACATTTTAGTCAGTATTAAAAGTCATGCAAAGAGTTTGAGATAGAAGGGGTTAATATCAATGTGAATCCAGGAACCCAATTCTAAATTTATCATGCCAAAAAAATAACAAGATATCATGCTGTATTCTTGTTTAATTGCCAAATAAATTATTTTCAATTCAATTTCAATTCAAATCAATACATATCATGAACAAAATCAACATTGTGGTCAATAATACTCACTCTACACAATGTGCTGCAGTCACTACCCACTGGGCAGTCAGCAGAGTGCCTCCGCAGTTGTGTTGTCCGTTGATCTTCAACTGAGCCTGCCATGGCCACATCCCAGGGTGGCTCATCTCCCCTCCTACTATCAAAGTGTTCGGTATGTTCAGGTGCTTTGCTCGCTGACCACATGCTGGAAAACACAATATCATACTGTTTTACCACATGCTGGAAAATAACACAAAACAATATCATACTGTTTTACCACATGCTGGAAAATAACACAAAACAATATCATACTGTTTTACCACATGCTGGAAAACAACACAAAACAATATCATACTGTTTTACCACATGCTGGAAAACAACACAAAACAATATCATACTGTTTTACCACATGCTGGAAAACAACACAAAACAATATCATACTGTTTTACCACATGCTGGAAAACAACACAAAACAATATCATACTGTTTTACCACATGCCGGAAAACAACACAAAACAATATCATACTGTTTTACCACATGCTGGAAAACAACACAAAACCATATCATACTGTTTTACCACATGCTGGAAAACAACACAAAACGATATCATACTGTTTTACAACATGCTGGAAAAAAAACACAAAACAATATCATACTGTTTTACCACATGCTGGAAAACAACACAAAACAATATCATACTGTTTTACCACATGCTGGAAAACAACACAAAACAATATCATACTGTTTTACCACATGCTGGAAAACAACACAAAACAATATCATACTGTTTTACCACATGCTGGAAAACAACACAAAACAATATCATACTGTTTTACCACATGCTGGAAAACAACACAAAACAATATCATACTGTTTTACCACATGCTGGAAAACAACACAAAACAATATCATACTGTTTTACAACATGCTGGAAAACAACACAAAACAATATCATACTGTTTTACCACATGCTGGAAAACAACACAAAACAATATCATACTGTTTTACCACATGCTGGAAAACAACACAAAACAATATCATACTGTTTTACCACATGCTGGAAAATAACACAAAACAATATCATACTGTTTTACCACATGCTGGAAAATAACACAAAACAATATCATACTGTTTTACCACATGCTGGAAATTTACCACATGCTGGAAAACAACACAAAACAATATCATACTGTTTTACCACATGCTGGAAAATAACACAAAACAATATCATACAGTTTTACCACATGCTGGAAAATAACACAAAACGATATCATACTGTTTTAGCACATGCTGGAAAATAACACAAAACAATATCATACTGTTTTACCACATGCTGGAAAACAACACAAAACAATATCATACTGTTTTACCACATGCTGGAAAATAACACAAAACAATATCATACTGTTTTACCACATGCTGGAAAATAACACAAAACAATATCATACTGTTTTACCACATGCTGGAAAATAACACAAAACAATATCATACTGTTTTACCACATTTTTTATCATACAATTTATCATACTGTTATACTGGGATTTATAATAAATGTCCACTTGTTTTTTTGGGCATATTTTTCCATAAATGGCATGGAGCAGCGCAAAATGAACAGAAATGTTCACAACAAGTCAAAGCCCAACTTTCTAGCTGATAAAAACATTTCTGGGAACCAATTAACCAGAATTTGTCTATACCCTCCATTGTAGTTTCTGCTGCTTCTTGGTGACTTTGACAAATGGCTATAATGTTGAAAATATGGCTAAAAATTATCATTGCACAGATAGGAAACTTCAAGTTAATTTGTACAAGGAACTTTAGTAACATTTATATCTATTTTGTGCTTCTCCATGACATATATGCAAAAATAAGACCAAAAAACAAGTGGATATTTATGGATTATACCATAATAATTTTGATATATTTTTTTTACCCACAGAGTAATAATACCCAGAGAGGACAGTGCAATTCAACCAATGTCAGCCTGTTCAGGGTTAGTTTTTCACAATATATCAGTCCTACAGAAATATGACGTCACAATAAAACAATCACAATGACGTCACTGGCGATTGTGGTGATTATGACGTCACTCTCACATGGGGAGCCCTTCACTAACCCTTACAATCCCACAATCCTTTGCAGATGGCTTATGCAAATTATGAAGTGTCAAATCTTTGTATATTTATTCTTTGGATTTACCTTAGGAAATGTCATCTATGTTTGGAAACAGGCATGCACCAAACAATTTGCAACTATGCCCTATTGGATACCTCGGAAAAAGTGCAGTATAGCAGACCCAGATTTATGACCATATTAAACAAGCCTCATTGCCAGGCCTATGACGTAAAATGCTTGAAATGTAATTATGACGTCACAAACTAATGTAGTTACGATGGCGGTTTCATCTTCACGGTAAAGACAGCGTTTATTTTTGCTTTTTCTTGGGGGCTACCACCTTCAAACCCCTGCTTATCTACACCAAATGTTATTTTAATTGTGCTAGAACTTAAAACTTGTGAAATATTTGATAAAATTTAATTTTTAATGGCCGCCAAATATGGGCATAAAATTGGGTCCGCTATACTGCACTAAACCCGATACCTCTTTGTAATGGAAATATTCACCACAAAAGGGACTAAAAATTTCTTGTAGCATGAATAAATCTAGCAAAATTTATGTACCGTAATTGGAGGGTATTATCGACAGGGCGAGTATTTTCAGCACTCACATTAAAATGATAACAATAATTGATTTGTTTTCTAAACAAACTAATTTAAGTGTAGAAAATACCCGCCCTGTCGATAATACCCTCCTTTATGGTACGTATACATAAATTTGGTGAATTGAGCTAAATTCTGTCAAGGTTTCAGAACTTTGTTAGCCTACCCATTTGGTGGGTGAGAATTATCTATTTGCAATGCACATTAAACAATTATGATATCAGGATATCAATTATTACAATCAATGTATAATAATTATTAAGAACTATCATTACACAGTGTTGTGAAGAAATGACAATTGTATGATGCACAATAAACTGAATGATCAAAATAAAACACATGATCCAACTATATAGGTCTAGAAAGTATGTTATGTGAAACATGTGAAATGACAAAGAATTTAAACTGCTACCCCATGTACATGATATACGCCAGAAGTTATATCATATATTATACCCAAAGTAGTCCCTTTTCTATTGTTCTTTGCCGGGATATAACTGGCCAGTTTGGCATGTTATCTCCCGGCTTTGGAGCAGTAATATCATTCATGAAAAACTGCTAACATAGGGATTAGCAAAAACACACAAACACAAACAATGTGAATGCAGAATTAATCCCTTAAGGTCTGCTTAGTTTTAAAAGCACAACAGAGAGTAAATCCTCTTAAGGATTGTTTGCTTTAGCATTTGTTGTTTCTTGTTTGCTGTTGTTGTTGCATAGTTTCAACCATATCACAATCTTCGCAAAATCAAATCATCCATGAAAATAGTCCCACAATTACAGCTAAAATATGGCATTATAAATTGCGAAAAAGCCAATATTGAATGCGCATTGGGTATAAGTCAGTTATACACCTTATACTCAGGATATAACATTCCAACGTGGGCAGTTAAATCCCTCGGCTTCGCCTCGGGATATAACTGCCCACATTGGAATGTTATATCCCTCGTAACGGTGTATAACTATTACATAATTCATGCAATACTGGAACTGAAAACAAGACGATTGAAAGTTGGAAGATACGGATGCATGTATCATTATTCAGTGTGAGATCAATATATGAACAAGAACAAGGATAAAAGCCACATCTAACAGGATAAAGATTCTTGAATGGTGAGAAAAGGTAACAGAGCCCACAGGGGGCGCTACCACCATAGCAGATTAAAAAGACAATAACATAAAATCAACATCTAACAGGATAAAGATTCTTCAATAGGAAGAAAAGGTAACAGAGCCTACAGAGGGCGCTACCACCATAGCAGATTAAAAAGACAATAACATAACGTCACTACACATTGTTACATGCATGATGTCACAGAATAGATGAGGTCATCAAACATTACTTAAAAATCTGTTTCGGTGGCAGTGACCTCTTGTGGTACTTTTTCTCCCCCATTAGTCTACTTGAGAAATAAATCACTATACAATGTTTTCTACATGCAGAGAAAGTTGAAACCACAGTTAGAATTCGGAAAACTAAATTATACCTTTAACATCGGTCCCTAGAGCAAAAGGACAATTTCATGAAATAATGTTAAATAGTGTCAAAAAAACAAACATAAAGTTCAAGTACTCAACCTGTTTTGTTAATTTTGTTCATCTGCTATTCTTAGTCACAGGGCGTTGCTAATAATGGCTTCTTTGAAGCCTCAGTATGTCCATCAACATTACACACGTTGTTTTTTTTCATCTGATTTCAATATCAACGTGTTTGACTCGATATGTAAATTACTAATGCCTATCTCTATGATTATGTTGCAATGTTCTGATAAATAATAAATTATAATTCTATATCTGTCATTGTCATAAGCTAATCTGAAAGTTTTCATTTCAGTCAGTTGACAGGCATATTTTCATGAGTATACAATACTACAAATTTCTGTAAAGTCTATTACAACTGTCAGAAAAGCACTTAGATCTATTTAAAACACAAACAATTTTCACTTACCTGTAGGATGGCAAATTACAGCTACGGCTTGACTAGAAATACACTGAATATTATCCCTGAAAAGATTAAAATTTCAAATCATAATTGTATGCAGAACTACTATCAATATTTGCTGCGGGTTAAATAACACAGATGTCTTCATAAATAACTGTTAGTCATTAGAGGATAATTAGATAAGAGTTAAATAATTCAATATAACTACACACATATTAGAATATTATTATATGACAAACTGATACAATATACGTCAACATTTCAGACAATGGAAAAACATGACAATTATTCTTAGTTGTTGTGGGTTGTAAACTCAACAATTTTGTAATGTTTCAGGTTACGTTGCTTGATTTAAAAAAAATTTCTTTACTAAGAAATATTTCTTTACCAAATTTACATGACAGACTCAAGGATGTACCATTTGTGATAGTTTCTCACCTTGCAATAAGTGATTTTTGAAGATAATGTCCAACTGGGCCAGATACGAATAACACAGAATTTGGGGTTCCAACTTGGTTCAAAGAGACCCCTGACAAACTCTTAAATGGTCTGAAAAATACATTTTAAAGTGAACATAATTAATTGTGATATTTCATGGGGCAAAGGGAGATACCAAGCAGCTCCTCCGAAGCTTCAATCCTTGAGAGAAATTCTTTATTACAGCCAATTTCATAGCCTTGCAAAATAAACTTCAGAGGACGTCATGTGAATCCAGGACTTCCCTTGGTTTAAGCAATCCCTCAGCCAATGAGAGTCCAGAATTATATGATGTTCTCTGAAGTTTAGTTTCCAAGTTTATGAAATTGGCTGTAATGCAAATACATTGTACTTAATGTCAACTCTCACAGAACCACCATGAGACTTCAACACTTTTTTTCTTAACATTAATTTATCTCACGCATAGAGTACTAAAATAAATCCTATAAAATTCCTATGTAAACTGGACCAAATCTTACACATTCAATGAGATATTTTTAGCATTGAGTCTACACTCCACAGCATCCATTGGTGAAGAAAATTTGCAAATGAGGGACATATCTAAGCAAAAAATATTTTAGATTTGCAGCCCCAAGTTCCTCCATCAGCGGCATGGTCATCCAGGGCCAGGACTCTGGGGTCAACAGGGGGAGCTGTATGCTGGTCATCAAGACCTCTGTGATGTCACCATGTTGTAACCAAAACATTCAATGACCTGATTGTATAATTACGTCCTTAAACAAAGGACCTGCAAGGCTCTGAAGTCACCTATCACTTTACTAATAATTTCATTGACAAACCACAAATTGTCTTACCCTTGTCCAAGTTGCTGACAGATGGCTTGACTCCATTGCTCAGTCCAAATTTGGCTCTCATAACAGACCACATAATTTTGGCCATCTTTCTCTAGGTTAATAACGTATGTTATGCTGTTGTGTAGGTTCACTGCTTGTTGTTTAACTGTTGTAAGATGATAAAACGAAAATGCATTATTAGAAATATGACCATTATGTGGCTGTGTTATATGGCTGTTTTATTATATAATCAATATTTTCTTTGTTAATTTTTTCAATTTAGTTAATTTATATATAGTTATAATATAATTTATTTTATTAGTGTTTTATTATTAATTTTCTTTTCATCAATTAAAAAAATGAATTAGTTACATGGCTACTTTTCATTTACAATAAGGATAAGAGGGACATTAAACTAATATAACGAAAGCATAATTCGTCGACCATTGCTTTTACTGCTTACTACAAGTGCAAGTTTATTAACTGCTATTAATCAAGCAATCATAAAATTTAGTGAAATTCCAACTAAACTCAATAAAATATCAATGCAGTACTTTTTCATCCAATGCATTACGGAACACAGTACAAGAACAATTACATGATCTAATATTAATTTATCAGATCAATTATTACACATATCCGTAATAATTCTATCACTCACTGCACTCGTCAGACCCAGCTGGAATTTCTGCACAATCAATTTCTCCATTACAACGATAAGACCGCGAGAGGCAGGTGAAGTTGCAAGGGAATTCATTTGGAGCACAAAATGCTGAAAAAGAGATACAAAGAACATATATATGTAGGGAGAAAGAAAGATAAAAAATCTATTTCTATCTGACTTATGGAAATGTATCACGGAACACATATAACAATATTTTTCATTCGGCCTTAGAACGTTCTGATGTTAAAGTAGAATTAACCTTGCCATATAAATTTCTGCTAAGTTTAAACTTAGTCAACATTTTAATACCGCACATCATATTTTCACTTTTCACCTCCTTACAAGTAGTTCTGTTTGTGCTAGCTGTTTGTCTTTTTTTCCAAAGCAACCAAGTTTAAAATTGGTTGCCATAGGTTTTTCACATTCAAATTTCTCAATTTTTTTACAATGGAAATAAAAAAATGTCTTTGAGTGAAGAACTTTGAGTCCTAAATTTGATATTTCTTCAAATTTGCAATGGAAATTGACAAATGTTTCTAAGTGCAGAATTCTAAGTCTTACCAGGTCCTCTAGGCGCACACCCCATCTCATCGTCTCCATTAGCGCAGTCTCTTACTCCATCACAATGATACTCCCTAGCAATGCACCTGGCCAAACTGCTTTGTGATTGTTCATGGACTTGTCGACGCTGAAGTCTGATGTGTCGTACGTTCTCAGATCGATTGGAGGCGGAATAGCGCATCGTTCCTCGTTCGTACGCCTGTCATTCCAGGTATCTCCTTGGCCCAGGTTATGACGCCTCATCATCTCATGGAGTGACCTCTCTGGCTGGACGGGATGACGGTGGACAGCATACTTAGAGGGCCTTTCCTCATTCCATAACTTCTGGCTTGGAGACTCGGCATCGAACCCCGCGAAGCGAACGCCCCGCTCACGCTCAAGCCATGCTTGACCACGTGCATTACTCTCTGGTATTCGGGCCCGGGAGGGCGAGGATCCTATCCTCCCAACAAAATCTCGACTTCTCACTTTCTCTCTCTCTGGCACGGGACTGAATTCTCTGGCTCTTTCTTGTCTGTAATGTGGCACTCTATCACAGTTTACGGGCTCACATTTCTGTATACTTTCTCTCAAATCTCGTGCCTCTCTCAATTCTCTCAAATCTCGTATTTCTCTCAATTCTCTCAGTTCTCTCCTCTCTCTCTCATCTCTCTCACGCATGTACATGGGATTCTCCAACTCCCCACTCATGCTTCTTATGTAACTTTCACTTTCACAAGACCTTCTCGCCACCCTGTCTCGACCAGCGCTGTGGTCATTAACATACAACGTATCAGCCTCTCTCTCTCGCACCTGATCTCTCTCATAACTGTATGGTGGCCTCACGAATCCGGCGAAGCCTTCATCGCCACCTAGGGCATAGCCTGCTACAGACAAACCTACCATTTGGTCACCCGCTAACGCTGAAAACTCAGTTCTGTGACACTTAGGTTGGGCAGGGCTAGCCAAGTATTCGCTCTCGCAGCTCCTCTTATCGTTCTCATCTCGCCTCCCATCATTGCTCTCATCCGAGCCCAACATCTCGTCAACTGTAACATTCTGTTTACCGGACCCTTGATTAGCTGAATCATCATCTTTTTGCTGGGCAATAGTCCTACTAACTGACAAAGACTGCTGGCACTTGCCTGGCCCATACGGGCCCAGATGACCTCGTATAGCACGACCGCAGACTGAGCAACTTCTAGGCTTCTTCTTTGATCGAGTCTTAGACATCATGAATAATATGTTGAAAGATTTTTTCAATAACTCACTTCAACTACGCACTTGTAATGCTTATTCGGTGGTGTGAAGAACAACCAGCTTTGTTGAATAGACGATGCGGATGTCTCAGAAGGCTTAGGAAGCTGTCGGTGCGTCAGGTCCTCGAGCACTCAGTGCGTTGGTGCGTGGTGCTGTGACAAACGATGGGATGAGCTGGACGAAATGAAGGAATGAAAGCGAATGACCACTTAGCCCTTGTCCCATAGTTTTATAGGGCTTGGAAAGGGATTAAAATGATATGCCTATGATTGGCCGATATGAGGAGTGCGGCGCCAGGAAAGGTGGGGAGCATTAATGCTTAACTAATTTTATATTAATAAAATATATTTAAGGCTGAAGAATCCAGTGTTCCTGCAGCTCCTTCTAGTCCAAGAAGAAAGACTGAGAATAAAAAACTTTTTCTACCTCGCAATGATGAGCAACAAATCGCTGACTGGTACCGGGAGAATGACATATTCTATGACAGGACCAGACGTGACTACAAGGATCATAAGAGGAAGATGAAGCTCATCGAGGACAAGGCAGAGACCCTCAGTATCCCCTGTACTGGGCCACAATTAAAGACCTGGCTGGAGTCTATGAGAACCAGTGCTGGGAAGCTCATCAAGCAAGGCCCTTCTGGTACAGCCAAGAAAAATCCGACAGAGAAGGAGAAGTGGATTATCTCCAACTTTGGGTTCCTTGAGCAACACATCTCCAGGGCGCTGTCTCGTCAAGCTTGCAACCTAAAGAAGTTTAGGAAGAGCAACAAGCAACTGCCCAACTTTGATGACAGCTCCAGTGCAGGGCAACCAGATTCTGGGCCTGAAGAACTGGAAGAAGTTGAAGAAGTTGACGTCAAGCCAAGTCCAGTGGAAGAAGTTGAAGAAGTTGACGTCAAGCCAAATCTTGTCTTCCCAGCGACAACCAAGGATGGTCCCTTCAAGAGGAAGAATACTGGTGATCATTCTTCTGCAACAAGCTCCAAATTAACTTACATAGTCCAGACTGCTCAGCAGACAGCTGCAAGGATTGACCAGCACGAAGCCTTTGCACAGCCTTCTCCTTCTCCTCTGCCTGCAGATCCGATGACCCTGAGAATTCGCTCGATGACTGACTACATTTTTTATGAGTGTCTTCAATTGGACTCGGACACGTATGACGACGTCGAAGCCCAGCTGATGACGTTCTTCCTGCAGCTGAAGGCGCAAGTCAGGGGGAACAAGCAGCAGCAGCAATAGCAGCAGCAACAGCAGCAGTTGATTATTCAGCAGAAGCAGCAGCTCCATCTGCCTGAAATCACTGACCCTGAATTTCGTCCGCTAGTTTTAGTGTGTGAATTGGTCGCTGTGAACAAGGTCCAATGAATAACCGATAATAAAAAACGGTGCTTAAGTTAACAGCTCAGTAGCTCGGGCAACAGCTCCATCAGCAGCAGCAGCAGCAGCAGCAGCAGCAGCAGCCCCAGATGTTTCAGCCGATGTTCAGCCAGTTCCAGCAGGCTACTCCTGAGAAATAATGGACTACCTTGCAGACGATGTCAGCACAGCCGTGTCCTTCAGCTTCTTTACAGCCTGCAGGAGCTTCTTCAGCTGCCATGTTCCAGCCTGCAGGTACCTACCAGTCTTCTGGACCTGGACCTTCATCTTCATTGGGTGTCTTTCCTGCTGTACCTTCTCCAGTGGTGCCTGGTTCTTCTTCCTAGAACCCTCCTTCAGTGGGATCCTTGCTGTCTGCCAGTGACAACCTTCCTGCCAGTTCGACTTCGCTCAACCTGAGCCACCTGATGAACACGTTCTTATTTTCTATGACCCAGTTGTCTCCGAAGAAGTAATCACCTGTTCCTGTTCCTGTTCCAGTAGATGTTCCAGTGAAAAAAAAAAAAGAAAACTCCAAAAAAATTTATGGCCTTTTTAAAGGTCACCAAATCCTCCCAAGAGAGCACACCATGTACACATCTTTTGTGTGACAAATAAAAAAAAAAATAGTCCCTGACCCACCAACTATATATCTCTTCCCTTTAAATAACTTCTTTTCTATTATTTTTTTTTGTTGTTGTTTGTAAATTTTTATGCCAATACAGTCTTCCAATTTTTTGGCCCCTGAAATAATAATGTTACCTTTTTTATCGTTTCATTCCCACTTTGTCTATCTTAAATGTTCTTGTCCCTAAGTAAAATATTTCTCTGGTCTGAAGGCATTCCACTTTTTCTCAAAGTTACTCCTTGTAAAGTCTCTTTTAAATAAAATTGTTAATTGTGGAGTTTTCTAAAAGGGGCTGACAAAAACTATTTGACTGATTTTGAGGGACAAGAACATTTAAGAATGACAGAGTTGGTTGGTGGGTAGGGAACTTTTTTATCTTAACACAAAGATGTGTACATGGTTTGCTCTTTTGGGAGATTTTGCGGCCTTAAAAAAGACCATACATTTTTTTGGAGTTTTCTTGTTTTTTAAACGTGTTGCAATGGCTTCTGATACATGCGCACTAAAGTTCTGTTTCTACTGTAACAACTGTTCTTCCAAACATCTGGAACTTGTTCATGCATAATACAAATTCAATTGTAATGCCCATGCAACAAATACTGGTGTATGGACTGGAAAAAATAACATGGGAAAATTGCTGGAAGAAATAAGAGATGCGATAGCTGAACCTAACACAAATGATTAGATTTGACTTCTGACGTTAAAAGACTATGCCTGATCTGATCACCATTTGTTTTAAACTCTATAGAGTAATATCTGACTTTTTATGATTCGACATTGACACCGTGTATTTTTGGATTATATTTGATGTTTGAGTTGTGGGTATTGCCTTTTTAAAGTTTGTTATTTGTTTTCATTTATGCTGCTGTGAACTGAATTGTATTTAATTTACTTTATTGTTGAGGAAATCATGTTGACAATAACTCCTTGCAACAGTGTTTAATGGACAATAATGTCTCGCATCACTTCTGAGTTATTGCTATGACATGCTATGTGATGACTGAATGCTTTACTTCAGGGTTTTATCTATGACTATGCCTGATCATTTGTTTTTCACTCTATAGTGGAATATAATGACTTTCTATGATTGGACAATGACACTTGATACCATTGGATTATTGTGATGTTTTTATCTCACGTCACTCCTGATGCTATGTGTGGAGACTTCTTATAACAATGACAGTGATGCTGTTTAAAATGCATATTTTCTAAGATGTGTATGCAGTTGAAACAGCAGTAAACATTGATCAACTAAGTTGCTCTCTTGACAGCCTGTGTTTAGAGCTGGATGGACAAAAAGATCCGATATGATTGATTGATTTGAATGTTGTCTTTAATGACATTTCGTTTGTATCAGTATATGATTTGGATGGTCAATCATATTATATAGTTTTTCCGAAGTAGTGTTTGATAAACATTTGAATTATTGTTTGATGAAGCATTTAAATTATGTTTGAATTACTTTATGTGGAATATTTGGATTGGTTTGGATTGTACACAATTGGAACTTTTTTTATGTTTATTGGGTAATCCGGCTGTGGTTTTTCTTTTTTTTAATATTTCATAACAGGTGGTGATATTGTTTAATATGTATGGAATCTGGTTTTGTATATACAATGCTACAATGGGAATATTGTTTTGAGGACAATTTTATAACTTGTCAATACCGTTAAATCTGACAAAACATGTGAGACCATAGTACCATAGGACAGGATCCACAGAGTATCAATCGCAATATAAAAAAAACCGGCATGTTGTCCGAATTATGACGAGCAGTCATGCCTAGGTTAATTAATTGGCTTAAAGTGATAGCAGCATATGGAATACTGCATTGTTTTAGGTGTTGGTTTTTTTTGTGGGAGAGCGTGGAGTACTTCTTCATCATAAATTCCAACTTTCTGATCTGGGATTTTCTGCCTCGTTTCTCACCAATAAAGTTGGGGGCCTAGCTCAGTGGTAGTGTGCTGGGCTTCCAACCACTGGGTCCCAGGTTCAGACTCCGTCAAGCCTAAGTTAGATGGCTGTTTCATCCTTCATCTAATTTCCATGGTTCCTGCCTGTCCTAATTAGTCAAATGCAGAACAGAGAGATTCAAAAGTTGTTTCATTCCCCATCACCAACATGACTCTACCTGTATTTATTATTTTATGGTTTTATGATAATTTATGTAGATTTGATATATAATTTATCCATTTATTATACATAACATTATATTTCATTTTGATCATATTGTACACCTTTTATCATATTTCCTTTATGTGTAAAGGTATCTGACTGCACTTCAGCTGCAATATATAAATAAACCTATTATTATATCATACATGTCAATTACCCTTTTAACAATTGTTATAAATAAAAATGTTCATAGCTTGTAATGGGAAGCAAATGTCCCAGAGGTTACTGGCTTTAAAGCAGATAAGCCTTGTTCGATGATGTCACAGGGGTGGGGGTCTAGCTCAGTGGTAGCGCGCTGGGCTTCCAACAATGGGTCCCGGGTTCAATTACTGGTCGATGGAGGCCCATGCCTTATATCTACACAAGCAGATCGCTAATGTGACCTTATCCAATCTCAATGGTACATGCAACTTATCCGAAATTAAACTCATGCACAAGAACTTATATATATTAGTAATACAAAATAGGAAGGGGCATGCCCCAACGTTAACTCGTAAGTTGAAACGAACAGAACAGGACTTATTCTAGTCTTATTAGGCGAATGATAAAGGAGCCCCTGCGTCTCTATGATTGGTTAGTATGAGAAGCAGTGGCGCCCAGAAGTGAAGGGAGCATTAACGTTTAACAAAATTTATTTTTAATAAATTATATATATTGACCTGTGATCCTCTTTTTGTAACTTCAACAGGTGCACCTGCTTCCCTTCCATATTATCATTATATAATGGATCATATTCACAATATTTTTAAGTTGTCGCGGTCTTCGTAATTTTTGTTTACCCATTATACTCAATTATACTATTATATATATTGTTTATTCATGTGTGTGTGTGTTTTTTTTTGGGTGTTTTGTTTTAGCAAAGGGTTGCCCAATTTAGCAACCTTGGTCTTTTGGGGTCTCCCAGACATTTTTTTTAATGTTGACTAAACCAGTTTGAGTCTTAAATCTGAGTCTATAGACACAAATCTTTATTGCATTGTATGTTGGATATAAAAATCCCCATCTTATATATTGTATGGCCGTAAAAAGTACTAGTAGCACAGTGCCTCGTGTAATATTGGTTGTCAAGGTTCCATAAAACTAATATTGCATTTGCTGCTCTTTTGCAATACTGGAATATTATTCACTTTTTTCAAAATGTTTTATTGTTGTCTGTCAAACTGTTGTCAATATGTGAAATTTACTCCAACAAGGGAGTAACCATCTACCCTATTGAGAGTAAAACATTCCTTCTGTACAGAGTAAGGTTACTCTCTAACAGTGAAGACCACTTGTTGGAAAGTATCCTTTTTTTTATTTCTTCAAAGTGGATCCCTGTGTAATTATGGTGACTCTGTTAATTGTTTAGTTTGGCTTTTTCATACAGAGATCGCACTTTTTGTTTGTCTATGTGAACGTAAATCCAAGTGAAGAGTGGTGCCTCGGAGTAAGCCAACAGGTCAAAGTTCAAGCTGTTGAATCCTTCCAAATGGCGGCGTTTTGCAGCTGACTTAATGAACTTGTGTCTGAAAAAAGATGATCATATAAATATCAAGAAGAGTAATATCTGCAATCATTCAAACTTTTCATTGAATCAGCCCTAGCCAGCTAGCATAGAACATTCTTCTGACATTTCATAATTATAAGAATTTTTTTAAAATGTAATTTACATAGAACATACTGTCAAACCATTTTCCTAACATTTCTAAGAATGTTTATAAAATTTGTAGATAGATAGATAGATGGATGGATGGATGGATGATTGGATGGATGGTTAGATGGATAGATAGATAAATAGATGGATAGATAGATAAATAGATAGATCGATATAGATAGATAGATAAATATGGAAAAACACAATTTTAAAGTACATCTATTGCCTATTGTTTTAAGCGGGCAATAACCAACGAAAAATTGTCAGTTAACGCCCTTCTTAGTGCAAACTGAATTTGTTTTGCGTAATAAACGCATAAAAACAGACATAAAATCTAACAAATTAGTAAATATGCCTAATGGAGTACAAGCTAGTTTATTTTTCCTTCGAGGTCGGGATATAACCAACAAAAATGTTAGTTAACTTTCGACTATGAGGGATATAACTATCACATGTGTCAGGTGTAACAGTGTGCTTCTTCATAGGTGTCATTGGAAACAACTGACTACAACCAATGTAACGTCTCATCCGAACCACATCCAGCAGGGATGTGTAGAGGGCGGGGGCCTTACTCAGAGGTAGCGCTCTGGGCTTCAAACCGCTGGGTCCCGGGGTCGATTCCCGATCGAGCCTATGTTGGATGGCTGTTTCATCCTTCATCTCATTGCCATGGTCTCTGCCTGTCCTAATTAGCCCAACTGGTGCAGAAATACAGGACGTAAAGCCCTAATCACACACACACACACACACCAGCAGGGATGTTGCTCATGAAAGGTGTCCAGGCTTTGGGTTGAACATTGGTCCTTTAGAGGAGCTCGCGAGCGTCTTACCACTAGATTAAATAGCTGACAACAACATTTTTTATATGGATTAAATAATTTTAATGTTTTCAGAACATGGAACAATAGAAAAGCCTCCAAAATGATCAATTATATGTTTACAATGTTTTTAATTAGGGAACATTTTCATTGCAGGTGTCGAAATATTCTGAGAACATTAGACCTATAAGTGCCACCTGGCAAATAAAATGCCCTAAAATATCAATTACATTCACAAAATGTTCTAAGAATGTTGATATTTAACATTATGACCTAACCTTCAAGGAATCCTGGGAAAATATTATGTGCTACCAAAGGCCTGCATTACTTTTCCTGGAATTGAATATGCCCGATGTGGTGACCCCTTTATTGCAAATCTGTCTGATGAAGACCTTGGAGATGTATGCATAATGTCTACTATGACTCTTCTCTCCCTTGTGGCTGTTTTTGACCAAGAAGTTATTAGGATTTAGTCAATATTAACTACACGAGTCTTAACAATCTCTCTCTCTACCCCCCCCCCCCCCCCCCTTGAAATAAGGCCTATGATGGACTAATAATGCATTAAGCTTTTGACTAGTAAGTTAGTCATTTGATGAAGGGCATGCATAAAAAGAAAAAAAAGAAAGAAAAAAGTGCTATGTGACAATCAAATTGTCAAATAAGTTAATTAATATCTATTAACTTACCTGTCATTCCTAATGTCTCTGTTTCCATGCTTTAAGCACCAATATGATCCAAGTGTAAACGGTTTAGTCTTTATCTGATAACCATTGACTCTCAACCTAGAATATACAATGCACACACATGAACCTGTCAATTCATTCAGAGCAATGGGCAATGCCCAATTACTGCAATATACATGTTTAATAAATTACATTAAGTAAAAGTTTGGTAAAATTATTGGCATTAATATTATGGTCCATCATCTGTAATGTTTCATTATTGTCTTTGATGTGTTCCAGTGATGCCCAACTGGTAATTAATACTTAGTTAAGTGTGTCAGCTACATCAGGGGTGGGGGCCCAGCTCAGTGGTAGTATGCTGGGCTTCCAACCGGGTTCGATTCCTGATCGAGCCGAAGTGTGATGGCTGTTTCATCATTCATCTCATTGCCATGGTCCCTGCCTGTCCTAATTAGCCCATCAGGTCCAGAAAAACAGGATATAAAGCCCCCCAATCGACTCAACTCCCCACCGCATGAGCTACATCACAAATTGTCACACTCCATTACTTATAGTAGACCTAATAGAGTCTTTTCACTGAGCAGCCCTGAGTTCAGCAAGACATAAGTCCTTCCTCTCCTCTTATTAAAAATACTGCTGCTAGGATGCACTTTGCTTCAGCCAATCACAGCTAAGGGTTGGAACTTTTTCAGCCAATAGAAATGCAGTATTCTGTCGTAGCCACCTGGTGGAAATATAGAGAACCTTCTGTGAAAATCCACTATTCTTGAGTAAACTGACCTGACCTCAGACTGACCTCAGACACACTTATAGCATGTTTGGCTGGTGTATCTCATTGCCTCATTTGGAAGGCTGGCTGCATGGTCACTCATGCATCGCAGTTTGTTGCGTTACAAAATCAATCCAAAATGTATCTGGAGATATGATTGGATAGGTGCGGACAATTAGGGCTTAAGGTAATTTCAACAGGCGGCTTGAGTAAGCACTTTCTAAAGGTTGTACTGTAATCTTTAATGAGTATAGTAATTTAGATGTTACTTTTACCACAATGTTACAAAACTTGCCGAAGAGGCTTTGCTTTCCATATCTATCTATCTATCTATCTATCTGTCTGTCTGTCTGTCTATCTGTCTATTCATCTATCTATTCATCTGAATAAATGAAATTCACAACCGACCTGAGACTCATGTCATCATCCTCAGCTCCCCAACCAAAGTAGAGGTTCGAATATCCATTCACTGACAGGAACTGAGTTGGAGTTAAGCTCGTAATCAATCCAAAATGATTTTTGTATGGTTGCCTGAAACATACACAATGATGTTATTCAGTCTGTCACCAAGGTTTTTGTGAAAATGTGAAGTTACATAAAATACAGTCTCATTTATTAGATTCAATTAGGCCACGGTTTTTTGATCTTATGTTTCTCGGAACTTTATCAAACCGTTTTTCATGAGACGGTCGGTCGGAAAATAAAAAAAATCCCCAGAAAGTGTTTTTTTCCATAAATATTTTCAATTAATAAATCAATGGATATACCATATCCATTGATTTATTAATTAAGCGGCACTGCAAAAGTTTGGCCGGCGGTGTCGAGAAACGAAAGATCAAAAAACTGTCGCCTTACTGACCTTTTTCTGCAAGATACATTTCTGGCATGATGAGTCACAGCCCCAGGACTTTCATCACACGTGTAAGAATTGCCCAAGTTCAATGGCAATTGGTCAATATCATGGATGATGAAGCAGTCGTAATTGTCATTTTGCATCGCATACTTTGCTGCAATGTTCAGAAGCATTGCTCGGTTAAAACGAGAATGCATGTCCTAAAACGAAACATGAAATTGTATGTAAGCATTTACTATCAAGTCACAAAATAGATGAAGACTCAAAGAGCAGTTAGCTAGGCTGCCTCAATTACACTGTGTGTCGTCACCTCACAGCCCAGTGCTCAACCAAATCTAAAGTAAATTAATCAATTTTTCTTATAGTTCTAACAATGAAATTACAGAATAATTAGATGTTATGTGCTGAGTTTTCACAATTCTTTGAATAGTAGGCAATTCAGAAAAATTACCTAAACTCTAAAAATATGAATTCATTCCTCTTGTATTTTTAAGAAGATTTCTTGAATCTATATTCAGCCTATCGGCTACATAGTTTAACCGATAATTTTGTTTGATTAGGTAAACTCGCAAATAATGTCCATAATTAGGTCGCTGGGCTGTGAGGTGACGACACTGTGATTACATGTAATCATGCATAGCCAGGGTAACAATAAGGAAGCGCATACTAAAGCTACCCAGTCGTGGCTTTCTTTTTATTGATGTATTTTTCACCTAAGAGGCATCAATTGTTATTTTCTTCTTTTTTTTTTCTTTGATGACACAATGCAAATTAAACCGTATATGTCATCAAGTATATGACTCCCTGTCAGAGGCAGAGGCAGATTTCGAACATGGAGATGTAGCTGCTACCACTGCTGAGGTGTACCCCAGTGGTCCTTCCCTGCCAAATGTTGAAATGGCACCAGATTATACTAAATGATCCTGAAGTACCTCAGGCATACCCCAGCCCTGAAGATCACAAACTGAGTGAAGTAAATTCTAGCACTGATGATGAAGACCTTACTGCAGATCAGTATCTAACTAGGGTTCTCTGGAACCCCACTGGTGATTATTCATCAGTTCGTGATGATGTGGTGGAACACGATCTTGATACACGTGCATGCCAAATGTTGTCAGCCATATCTAAAATGTCACATGGCACCTGGCCCAAAGAATTATTTACTAATGCCGCATACCTGAGATGAATTATTAAGCCCTAAGGGGTGTTCACACTGTTACGGATAAAGGCCCCTTCACACTTAGCCAGATCAGACGCCGGATTGTCCAGGAGTATAGCTCCGGCAATACACAAATATATGATGATAAGATAACAGTCGAGCTGAGATAATTGTATTTGTCCATTGTCCCATGATCTGAGATAAAATTATTTGACAATCAAAGTTCATTGCTACAGTATGCTTCCCTATCTTTATATGGAGCCCAGCTATGGCGGTGCCAATAAAAACTAAAATATATCTCACAATCACTTTCCCGAAAATGTGATTATGAGATATATGTGTTAATATATTCGCAACATACCAATATGCTGTTTAAAGTTTTCAAAGTATATATCTTACCCTGAATAAAAAAAAATAATACGTTTAATTCTATTAAATAATCTTAGTGGTGGCTTTCATAGAAATTAATTCCTTGGCGGCTAATAAATTAAAAATGCCACATCTAATCTAGAATTGCATGTAATACATTTATAGAGGATCAGCTTAACTCTTTCATATCATGAATATACATTGATTTGTTTTTATGGCCTAACCATCAGAATTAAGAATACTCCCTGCTTAGAATTTATGAAAATAAAGAAATGGTGGTGGTGGATTAGGGCTTTACGTCCTGTATTTCTGCACCTGATGGACCATGGCAATGAGACATGGAGTGCTGTATGTTCCAAGGTGAACTCTCCCATATTGTTGTGAATGCATAACTCATATTTTGGTTCTTTTTGCTGTCATAGGCAGCCAAATGGCATGTCCCACTTCATTTTAAATCTATCTATTTACCCTATTCAATGAATTTAAGTAATAAACATAGATATCATCAGAAGTTGAATTTTCAACTGAAGAAAATTATTAAACATTTGCAGTTAGAGTAATATTATAAATTTTTTGGGGGGTCCACAGAATCAATGTCCCTCCTGTTACCGTGGTATTAAAATGTCGCTAGGTACAAAAACAATTGTTAGGTCTGTGCACTTTCCAAAAGAGGAAAGCGCTGATATGGGGGACTTCAGGATGTCTGCTTATCTTACACATTTAGAAAATTGTTTTTTAAAATTTAAAGAAGAGGGTTTGCATTGCCATGGGGTTACTTTTCCCTAAGGAAGCCATTTGTCCCAGAAAAAAGATTAAAGCAATTCTGAATACATTGTATACTCCATTATTACAAAATAGGATCGAAACTTCAATGATATTACATGGCCAAATGTGCCACGTGCGTTTTCCATGAGAAGGATAAACACATGGAAAACGCATGGTTTTTAGCTAATTATGATGAGGCAAAAACCATGCGTTTATCCAAACGCATGGAAAATGTACGTAGCACATTTGGCCATGTACCGGCATTTCCCTTCTAGATATTAAGTTTGTCATCGGTCACATGACTGACCAATTTAATATATATTTAAAAGTATAAGATAAAAAAAGGTGTTGTTGTCACATTACAACACTGAAGTTTAAATTCATAATGTTGCAGAATTTTAGAAAGACTGATTATTTCTTCTTTTTTTTCAACTGAAATAATAAAAGCGCACCTTTTCTGTGGAATGACCCAAATATGGTATGGTAATAAGCATTAAAGATATTGTGAATGCCTACTGTCAACAGTGTATACATGTATTTATTAATTTCACGAATAGTAATAATGATAAAACAACACAGAATCTGCCAGATATAGACATATTCTATAGCTATTTTAAAAATCAGATTAATCCCCCAGTATGCACATATTTTGATCAAGAACACATGGCAGAAATTGATGAATACATACATAAAATTAAAACCATCCCAGATAACAACATAATTGACACTCTCCCTGCAAATATTTGTGACAGCTACATCACAGAATCTGAGGTAGCTCTACATCTTAAAAAGTTGAAGAATAATAAAGCAGCAGGTATTGATGGCATTACTGGTGAATTCTATAAATGTGTTGAAAATGAACTTATTGTTCCATTTTGTGCAATCTTCAATTTCATATTTGATAAAGGTGATTATCCATCTCAGTGGGCAGAGGGACTAATTAATGCACTGCACAAAAAGGGAGATCACTCAAATCCTGACAATTATAGGAAAATTACTATTACAGTTGCCATGGCAAAAATATTTGACTCCATCCTTAATGCCAGGCTATATTTTAAAAATGATGCCATGTCCTTAGATGATCCTTTTCAATTCGGTTTTACTCCCTCTCGAGGAACAACTGACTGTGTATTTGTGTTAGACACAATCATCAGACACGAACAATTTAAAAAAATGCCTGTATATCTATGTTTCGTAGACTTCACAAAAGCCTTTGACTATATAAACAGAAATGCGCTATATTACAAACTCCACAAACAAAAAATGAGCCAGAAAATGCTGAAAATCATCATGAGTATGTTTGACAAAACCCAAGCTAAAGTCCACCAGCTGGGAGAAATTAGTCCTCCCATTGAAAGTATATTTGGGGTACTGCAAGGTGGTATTTTAAGCCCAAAGCTATTTAATGAATTTATGTCTGACCTACCAAACCATCTAAGTATAAACAATGGAATAGAAATAGACGGCACACATTTCACTCACCTCCTCTATGCAGATGACATAGTTCTCATATCTAACTCAGCTGCAGGCCTACAAAACAGTATCGATTCACTGCACAAATTCTGTGCTAAATGGCATCTTATAGTGAATATATTAAAAACTAAAGTGATGAAAATTGGTACGAAAAGCTCTATTAATTTCATATATAACACTCAGAGTATAGAAAATGTAGACACATATAAATACCTAGGCCACATCATCACAAATAACCATAAACGCATACATCACAAGGTGACAAGTCACTTAATAACCCAAGCCCAAAAGGCTCTCTTTGCTCTACGAAGTAAACTTAAACCAGCATTGGGTCATATACCCCCTTTGCTTGCCATAAAAATGTTTGACAGTTATATACTTCCCATTCTAGAATATAATAGTGTACTATGGTCACAAAATTCCCCTATTTCTGAAATAGAGAAAGTGCAATTAGGTTACCTGAAGAATGTATTAAATGTACGAAAACAAACCCCTTCCTTAGCTGTGTATGCAGAAACAGGACGATTTACACTTCACATCAGACAAAAACTTGCTACAGTAAACTACTGGGCAAGACTTCAGACAATGCCTAATAGTGAAATATTAAATAAGTGCTTGAAAATACAAGAAAAACTACACACAAATGGTCAGAGAAACTGGTACACTAAAGTAAAGCATATCATCTCTGAAGCAAACATAATTAATTGGCAAGCTCTAGAACCCAGCGTACTGACAAATAAGATAAAACTAGTACTTTATGACAATGAAAAGGATAGAATTCTTCATGAAATAAATGACACAAACGCCCAACCTAAACTTAGGACCTATAAAACATTTAAAACCAGCTACTGCATTGAGCCATACCTACTGTTAAATCTGCCCAAAAAAACATACAGTAATATAGCAAGATTCAGAGTTAGCTCCCACAATCTTAAAATTGAAACTGGTAGACATGAATCCCCAAAAATTCCTTTGCATGAGAGAATATGGAATATTGTGACAGTGGTGAAATAGAAGATGAATCTCACTGCTTACTGACATGTAATAAAAATGAAATACCAAGGCTAGAATTACTTAATATAGCAACAGATAGTATACCTAATTTTCATGACCTAGAAAAATCTCAACAATTCCAAGCCCTATTGTCATGTAAGAATCCAGAAGTGCTAAAGGCATTAGGCAACTTTCTAAATAGAGTTTTTTCATAATGTTAATTCAGTATTGGTGCCCCCCTTCCACTAGACAGGGAACCTTTCAATTCAAACACCCCATGATGACAATCTCAGAGGTCAGCGCAATGTTGCTCTGAAGATTCCACTCATTGACCCAGCCCATGGACACCCCCTTTCGCCATTTCAGAGGTCAGCGCAATGCTGCTCTGAAGACCCCACCCACTGACCCAACCCATGGACACCTTCTTTTGCCATTTTAACTGACTTTTTATTCAAATTTGTTTTGAAATCATTACAGTATTACCCACTTGAAGTATTGACCTGTACAGTATTAACTCTCATTTTTATATTCATGTATGAATATGTAAACAAAACTGGAACCGACTTTATCAAGTAAATATTTAGAAATACTGGTAGATTATAGATTGTATATATAGTAGATGTAGACACTAGACCTGTTTTTGTCATGTTGTATATTTGTTTGTTTTGTAATGTTGTATGACACATGTATCAATTCCTGATATCAGGCTTGTCAATAAAACGATATATATATATTAAAACAAAGAAAATGGCGCCAGATGTGAATGGAAATGTTTCAGCAATTTTTCAAGAATTTTTAAATATCCTCATATTGCCCTTATACTAGTGATGGGCCGTCGATCGATATTACTCAATCATCAGTCACTTAATAACAAATTCGCGACGATCGATTCAATGCTGTGGGACTGATTTTCGTCAGTTCCGACATACATTTAGGCTGAATGGTTTATGAGTTAATTAAATTCAGATTAAGGTTTGAAAATAAAGCATTCTATAGATTCTCATTCACAGTTGTTAGTGACACTTACTTAGTGTTGTGTTTCCATAATTCAATATTTTGTAAGTGAAAATGTATGGAGTTTAATAATCAGTTTATAGGTATCCAAACCGACTAAAATCGATCATCGGTTGGTTTCCCTCAACTGATGATAAGACAACAAAAATGTTACCGACTCCCATCACTACCTTAAACCTTACAAAGCTACTCGGTATATTCTTCAACTATATCTGACCTGTTCCACAACATAAATGCCATATTCAATGTTCTGCTTCTGTAGAAACCAGTGCATGTGTCTGAGCCATGTTCCGAGCATTGATGTCCTGTTGCGGTATGGAATCATCAGTGCCACCTTCTGTATTGGCCTGCAACCACTAGGGCGCCACCTACCTCCTAGGTCACATTTAATGGTTTTAGTGAGATTCACAAGGTCGGCAGTGGATTTGTCAGCTTCAATAAAAGACTCTGAAAAATAAATTGACAATTTCACAATTGTACCTAGTCTGATTATTCTTTGTCGATATCTGCACCTGATGGGCTAAGTAGGACAGGTAGGGACCATGGCAATGAAATGAAGGATGAAACAGCCATCCAACTTAGCCTCAACCGAGAATTGAACTCGGGATCCAGCGGTTGGAATCCCAGTGAGCTACTTCGTAAAATATGTCCTCTAATGACATATACGACTTTTAAAGTAATATTTTTCCAAAAGTCCTCATAAATGTTTGAGTATTAATGAAAGCTGTGTTATCCTAAAGGGGGATCCCATCGAAAAACATGTATATATACATCACAGAGTAATAATACCCAGAGGGACAGTGCAATTGAACCTTGTTGTGTTTCACGATACTTAAGACAAGACCGCAGTGACGATTTCATATAAATACACTTCTTTTTTTTTCTTCTTCTTTTTTCTTTTAAAGAGAGATAGATATTTCAGTTTCTAGAAAATAGCAGCTCACCTTTCGGTTCGGCACAACCTTTCCGAATGTCATGTTCTGCGGCCATTAAATGACTTATGCTTTTCTGTGATAGTGATATGTCCTGTATTTTGCAGTGTGGTTTAGTACATCCAATTTTGTTCCAAATGGTAGATTTTTGGAGAACCGTACTTGCTGATTTAGTGTGCACCATAACTGTGAATGTTTGTTGAGTTTGATACGATTTGTCTACATTATTAAGCCTACTACTATCACCTGAGTTAGTAACATTTGGGATGGTAGTAGTCCTTGAATGAATGTCATTCGAGGTCTTTACACTATCAGTCTGCTTTAAAGATTCTGGAGCTGCAGCTGAATGAGTCGTTTCGTTTGTCAATTTTCCGTTGCTTGCATGCAGTGTACTCATTTGCTGCATAGAATGTTCTGAGAATATGCTAGTGCCTACAGAATCATTCGTCAACTTTTTATGACCCGTAACAAAATATGTTTGGATTCTGAACGACCTAAAGTTATGATATATGGTCAAATTAACCATCAAAATAAATAATATTAATAGAAGCAAACAAAATCTGGGTTTAAGGAAAGAAATACCTCTAATTATACAATTCATTTTCAGTGTTACAAAATTAGCATCACGAACTGGATGTTATGCTTATATTTTAGATTATATTTTTGCTAAATATTTGCTTGACCATTAAATGGCTGAAAAACCAGAAGGTTTCAGAATTCTACAGCCCTAGCTACAATTCAACTATCTTGAAAATGTTATGAATTATGAGTCAATTCAGAAAATTCAGCAAATGCATCATAGTCATATTTGTGTCCGCTCTATTCATTTACATGAAATTAGTCTAGGTATATTATAATGTATTCTGTTTTTTTGTGTGGAATAATGGCTCTCATGAACCCTGAACTGAAGAACTAATAACCCATTTTCCAGTTAATATAATTCACGGACCGTGGCATACAAGTCAGATCCAAAAAATTAATAAGACTGCGTGTAATCCAAGGTAGAATAAAACATTGGTCGGGCATGCTGATCCTTTAGACCAATATAAGAGATTGAACCGTCATATCGAGAACGTAATAATAATCCAGTTGTATTTTTAACATAAATCAAACAGTGCAGTTTACGGACTTTGTGAAACCATATCACAAGGACTCTAATATAAAACATGTTATCTTATCAGCAGGCAGGGCCGTAGCCTGCAGGCGGGGGAGGAGGGGGGGGGGGAAACTGCCTGTAATAGGCAAGTTAAGTAATATACTGACTGGAGACTTTAACCTTGATCTTTTAAAGTATCAAGAGAACATACATATCGATGCCTTCTTGGAAATGATGATTGCCAGTGGCTGTATACCTAAAATAACACTCCCAACAAGGCTTGGTAATTTTAGTAGTTGATTTATAATATGTTTGTCAAAATTTCAAATAATTTCTCATGTACAACTTCTGGTGTTTGACTACATTAAGTTTCTGATCATTTGCCATACTTTGTAATGTTAGATTATTCATCACAAAACAGATAAGTTCATCAGCCTCATAGAATCTCACAACTACGTCTCAAGCTTATGAAAGCTTTAAGAAAGATCTTCAGACTAGCTGAATTTAACTAGAATAAACAATTCCGATAATGTAGTAAATAAAAGTTCTGAAAATTTCAATAGCATTTTTAAATTATCTTACTCGTTAACTTTTACCTATTAAATATAGAAATATTAATAAATATAAATATAAGGAGTCTTAGTGGATCACCACTGGAATCCTAAAGTCAATAGCATACCGTGATAAACAAATTATGCTTTAATATTATTACAAATATTAATTACGGTATTACAGTTTGGGGAAAGCAATCTAGCAAATAAGAGTTATTATGAAAACAGGATACAGAGAAAATACCAATATATTGTTTGAGGATTTAATCATTTTAAAGATAAGGGACCTCCGTGCACTGCATGAATATACCATCTGCTACAAATTTGTGAATCATTTACTGCCTGATTACTTTTTTGACTTATTTATCAGATGACTATCAACATGAGTATTTCACTAGAGTAAGAGGGAATCGCCGTCTACTGCTGTAAGTCATGAGTTGGCTAGACAGGCTATTAGTTACAAATTTCCTCATTCCTTCAATAGCATGCCTGACAATATCAAACACAAAATTTACACTCTGATTTTTTTAATTTTATTTAATTTTATTTATTTTTTGTTTTATCACTTAATGCATTTCTTGACTTTGAGCTTTATTGAAACTGAGCTAATTCCATGTTTCACGGAGGGGGGGGGGGGGGAAACTGCCTGCCCCCCCCCCTAGAATTTCGCAAAAATATATATATATATATGCTTTTATTGACACAGTAATATCATACATGATACATTTGTCAAAAATAACAGATAAAAACGTGTACTAAGTCTATTTCTACTCACTATTTCTATATTCAATATATATATATATATATACATGGTATAAAAGTTAAAGGTATACATTATCAATGGATTATCTATACATCCATGGTCCCAGTATCACATGTATACAGTAACCCTAAATACATATATTACTGCAGTTAATACTGTTCATTATCACAATGTTAATTTAAGTAAAACATTTGAATTAGGAGTATATATAACAAGGCATCGTGCACAGTTATGTACATGCATAAAAGCACATAGATCACAATATATAAAAATGCTTGTAGTGCAGAAACTGCTAGTTTGGGGGGTGATGGTTAATGCTCGACAATGGATGATGACCTAACCATTCATTAGGCATCAATATTTACAAGAAATTTTCCAGGGGATTTTAACAACTCAGGCTCTTTTGATTTCATGGTGGTCCTAAATTTGTCTTCTTTGTTTAGTTGCTCAAAATTTTCTATGTGATCCTTATCTATTTTAAAGAGGTCCCCACGACTAAGTGTGTTATGTGGGCATACTATGAGACAATGTTTTTAATCTTCGATTACATGCATATTGCATTTTAGGCATAATCTCTCAACTGCTGGCAATATAGGGTTTTCATGTCTACCTATTTCAATTCGTAAATTATGTGAGCTTACTCTAAATCTGGCTATTTTATTATAAATTTTTCTGCTAAGGTTTAGTAGAAAGAAGATAGGGTTCTAGCCTGTAATCAGTCTTGATGAGTTTATAAGTTCTAAGTTTTGGCTGTAGTGTAGAGTCATTGATTTCAGTTAGCATAGTTTCCTGACGTTTCTCATAGATTTTAGATTTGAATGTTTTAGCAATGGATTCTAGCTCATATAGTACATTTATGGTTACTGACTTGAACATCAGAACATCAAAAGTGTGACTTTTGACCTAACTCCCCCCCCCCTAGATTCTTTCCCAGGCTACGGCCCTGGAAGATTACAATGGAGGCTAGGCGACTATTGGCCAGCATAACGGGTTGGACTTTCAGCATAACTGATAGCACAACAAATAGGTCAGTACTGGACAAACATTTGGCTGACAATGCTAACACTCACAGAAAAGTTTGAATAGGTAGAGGTAAGAGTAAGTAAACCCCACAAGTCTTATTTGGAGCAGAGCATTCCCTGTATATAAGTGTATATGGTCCAACCATTTGGAATAAGCTACCATTATGGTTTTATTTCCGTCCAACATTCAAGAAATTTCGGATACTATACTTTCAAAAGGACAATTAAAACTTTTTTTTTTCAACGCACTTTTAACTGCTAATTTTAGTCAATTAATTTATTTGTATTTTTTCTGTTTTAATGTAATTTTAATTCTTTAAAGATTTACAGTAATTATACTATATTTCCAATTTTTAATTGTATGATATACTTTAGCTTTAAAAATGTACTTTAGCGCTTTAAAAATGTACTACCAATAATTCTACACTTCACATTACATATCAGTACAAGTTTATCTGGTAAAATAGTTTGGCATCAATGATCCACCATTACTTTACCTCTTGACAAGTGTCCGTCTAACTGCCGCCACTTGTACACGTCACAGCGCGACAAAGTAGGTCTGCATTCCCCCCAACCGTTCAAGAGAAATCGACACCCCTGTGGAGTAACCTTCTGTCCTTATTAAGAGTGAAATTAATGTAGAGTTGGTCTTTTACAGAGTAGATCACCTATTGGAGAGTAATACTTCACTTTTACAGAGAGTAGATGTTACTCTCAAAAGGGAAGGAGCTTATACTCTCCTTTCTCGTGGAGTCATTTTTGACATCAGGTTCGACTCCGCTCTTTTTTTTGTTCTTTTTTTTTGTTCTGAGAGTTAACAACACCAAGCCAACATTAAACTGAGGTTTGACATTATAAGGTAAAAATATTAGTCACAGCATAGATGTCAACATAATATCTCATTAATAAAACTCCATATTCATAGTCAGGTCAGATAGCATGTTGCATTGGTTCAATCTTTTTGGCCCAAGGTTGGCCCAAGGTTGGCCCATTGTTGGCCCAGGATCAAAGCTATTATTTTCATATTTGACTCTTATGATTTAACTTATAATTGTTAAAAATTCTTGTTTTCACATACAAATGGAAACTTCTGAGTATCTGAACAACGATTTGGTTATTCATGTTTCTTAAGTAAATAATCGCCAATCTTTAAGTCCAATAGGACTTACCTAACAATAACAATTTCCCAATATACCTCAAAGGTTAGGTTTTAGTAACCTTTTTGCTATGATTTTATTCACAATTTTATTTATTATATCTTAGCTTATCTTGCTCAAGTTTATGTAAATATTGGGCCTCTCTGTATACAAAAAAAAATAGGATTTAAGTATACAAAAAATTACACAAAGTGGTGCTTGTGTTAAGCAAGTGTTTACAAAGAAATTATCCTATCTTATCTAAGACTAAGTTAGTCTTTGTCCACAGTTTGGTACAAAACATAGTACAGTTGTAAACTACATGGCAAAACACTTATACCTGAAAACATAGCCACATATACTCATTATCAGCTACACATGAACCCTGTCGTGATATGATAATAAATCAGCAAAATTGCTCAAAATTAGCAAGGTCATCAAAGCTAGCACCTGTCTTTCCTTCTAAATTTTTTTGAAAGGTCTTTATCTCATGTCTTTCAGTACTTTTTTCAACACTAATGGTTTCAGATTTACATGTGGATGGTAAAATACATTCAAATGTTTATGTGAATCAATCAATCAATCAATTTGATGCCGACCTTTCCCTCTTGCAACTCCCTGGATACACTTTAATCCCATCAGGTTAAGTCATGCAGTGCACATGGAGGTGTAGCAATCTACTTACATGAAGATTTTAGTTATAATATATTACCTTTTCATGGAAATAATCATATTTGGGATGGACAATTTATAGAAATATATTTTTGATAATCATGGGGCTAATAAACAAAAAGTTGTTTCAGGAAACAAACAAGCCTCCTCGATCCTTGGTTAAAAATATAGATACATTTAAGGACGAGATTAATAGGATTTAAGTAATATACTGACTGGAGACTTCAACCTTGATCTTTTAAAGTATCAAGAGAACATACATATCGATGCCTTCTTGGAAATGATGATTGCCAGTGGCTGTATACCTAAAATAACACTCCCAACAAGGCTTGGTAATTTTAGTAGTTGATTTATAATATGTTTGTCAAAATTTCAAATAATTTCTCATGTACAACTTCTGGTGTTTGACTACATTAAGTTTCTGATCATTTGCCATACTTTGTAATGTTAGATTATTCATCACAAAACAGATAAGTTCATCAGCCTCATAGAATCTCACAACTACGTCTCAAGCTTATGAAAGCTTTAAGAAAGATCTTCAGACTAGCTGAATTTAACTAGAATAAACAATTCCGATAATGTAGTAAATAAAAGTTCTGAAAATTTCAATAGCATTTTTAAATTATCTTACTCGTTAACTTTTACCTATTAAATATAGAAATATTAATAAATATAAATATAAGGAGTCTTAGTGGATCACCACTGGAATCCTAAAGTCAATAGCATACCGTGATAAACAAATTATGCTTTAATATTATTACAAATATTAATTACGGTATTACAGTTTGGGGAAAGCAATCTAGCAAATAAGAGTTATTATGAAAACAGGATACAGAGAAAATACCAATATATTGTTTGAGGATTTAATCATTTTAAAGATAAGGGACCTCCGTGCACTGCATGAATATACCATCTGCTACAAATTTGTGAATCATTTACTGCCTGATTACTTTTTTGACTTATTTATCAGATGACTATCAACATGAGTATTTCACTAGAGTAAGAGGGAATCGCCGTCTACTGCTGTAAGTCATGAGTTGGCTAGACAGGCTATTAGTTACAAATTTCCTCATTCCTTCAATAGCATGCCTGACAATATCAAACACAAAATTTACACTCTGATTTTTTTAATTTTATTTAATTTTATTTATTTTTTGTTTTATCACTTAATGCATTTCTTGACTTTGAGCTTTATTGAAACTGAGCTAATTCCATGTTTCACGGAGGGGGGGGGGGAAACTGCCTGCCCCCCCCCCTAGAATTTCGCAAAAATATATATATATATATGCTTTTATTGACACAGTAATATCATACATGATACATTTGTCAAAAATAACAGATAAAAACGTGTACTAAGTCTATTTCTACTCACTATTTCTATATTCAATATATATATATATATATACATGGTATAAAAGTTAAAGGTATACATTATCAATGGATTATCTATACATCCATGGTCCCAGTATCACATGTATACAGTAACCCTAAATACATATATTACTGCAGTTAATACTGTTCATTATCACAATGTTAATTTAAGTAAAACATTTGAATTAGGAGTATATATAACAAGGCATCGTGCACAGTTATGTACATGCATAAAAGCACATAGATCACAATATATAAAAATGCTTGTAGTGCAGAAACTGCTAGTTTGGGGGGTGATGGTTAATGCTCGACAATGGATGATGACCTAACCATTCATTAGGCATCAATATTTACAAGAAATTTTCCAGGGGATTTTAACAACTCAGGCTCTTTTGATTTCATGGTGGTCCTAAATTTGTCTTCTTTGTTTAGTTGCTCAAAATTTTCTATGTGATCCTTATCTATTTTAAAGAGGTCCCCACGACTAAGTGTGTTATGTGGGCATACTATGAGACAATGTTTTTAATCTTCGATTACATGCATATTGCATTTTAGGCATAATCTCTCAACTGCTGGCAATATAGGGTTTTCATGTCTACCTATTTCAATTCGTAAATTATGTGAGCTTACTCTAAATCTGGCTATTTTATTATAAATTTTTCTGCTAAGGTTTAGTAGAAAGAAGATAGGGTTCTAGCCTGTAATCAGTCTTGATGAGTTTATAAGTTCTAAGTTTTGGCTGTAGTGTAGAGTCATTGATTTCAGTTAGCATAGTTTCCTGACGTTTCTCATAGATTTTAGATTTGAATGTTTTAGCAATGGATTCTAGCTCATATAGTACATTTATGGTTACTGACTTGAACATCAGAACATCAAAAGTGTGACTTTTGACCTAACTCCCCCCCCCCTAGATTCTTTCCCAGGCTACGGCCCTGGAAGATTACAATGGAGGCTAGGCGACTATTGGCCAGCATAACGGGTTGGACTTTCAGCATAACTGATAGCACAACAAATAGGTCAGTACTGGACAAACATTTGGCTGACAATGCTAACACTCACAGAAAAGTTTGAATAGGTAGAGGTAAGAGTAAGTAAACCCCACAAGTCTTATTTGGAGCAGAGCATTCCCTGTATATAAGTGTATATGGTCCAACCATTTGGAATAAGCTACCATTATGGTTTTATTTCCGTCCAACATTCAAGAAATTTCGGATACTATACTTTCAAAAGGACAATTAAAACTTTTTTTTTTCAACGCACTTTTAACTGCTAATTTTAGTCAATTAATTTATTTGTATTTTTTCTGTTTTAATGTAATTTTAATTCTTTAAAGATTTACAGTAATTATACTATATTTCCAATTTTTAATTGTATGATATACTTTAGCTTTAAAAATGTACTTTAGCGCTTTAAAAATGTACTACAAATAATTCTACACTTCACATTACATATCAGTACAAGTTTATCTGGTAAAATAGTTTGGCATCAATGATCCACCATTACTTTACCTCTTGACAAGTGTCCGTCTAACTGCCGCCACTTGTACACGTCACAGCGCGACAAAGTAGGTCTGCATTCCCCCCAACCGTTCAAGAGAAATCGACACCCCTGTGGAGTAACCTTCTGTCCTTATTAAGAGTGAAATTAATGTAGAGTTGGTCTTTTACAGAGTAGATCACCTATTGGAGAGTAATACTTCACTTTTACAGAGAGTAGATGTTACTCTCAAAAGGGAAGGAGCTTATACTCTCCTTTCTCGTGGAGTCATTTTTGACATCAGGTTCGACTCCGCTCTTTTTTTTGTTCTTTTTTTTTGTTCTGAGAGTTAACAACACCAAGCCAACATTAAACTGAGGTTTGACATTATAAGGTAAAAATATTAGTCACAGCATAGATGTCAACATAATATCTCATTAATAAAACTCCATATTCATAGTCAGGTCAGATAGCATGTTGCATTGGTTCAATCTTTTTGGCCCAAGGTTGGCCCAAGGTTGGCCCATTGTTGGCCCAGGATCAAAGCTATTATTTTCATATTTGACTCTTATGATTTAACTTATAATTGTTAAAAATTCTTGTTTTCACATACAAATGGAAACTTCTGAGTATCTGAACAACGATTTGGTTATTCATGTTTCTTAAGTAAATAATCGCCAATCTTTAAGTCCAATAGGACTTACCTAACAATAACAATTTCCCAATATACCTCAAAGGTTAGGTTTTAGTAACCTTTTTGCTATGATTTTATTCACAATTTTATTTATTATATCTTAGCTTATCTTGCTCAAGTTTATGTAAATATTGGGCCTCTCTGTATACAAAAAAAAATAGGATTTAAGTATACAAAAAATTACACAAAGTGGTGCTTGTGTTAAGCAAGTGTTTACAAAGAAATTATCCTATCTTATCTAAGACTAAGTTAGTCTTTGTCCACAGTTTGGTACAAAACATAGTACAGTTGTAAACTACATGGCAAAACACTTATACCTGAAAACATAGCCACATATACTCATTATCAGCTACACATGAACCCTGTCGTGATATGATAATAAATCAGCAAAATTGCTCAAAATTAGCAAGGTCATCAAAGCTAGCACCTGTCTTTCCTTCTAAATTTTTTTGAAAGGTCTTTATCTCATGTCTTTCAGTACTTTTTTCAACACTAATGGTTTCAGATTTACATGTGGATGGTAAAATACATTCAAATGTTTATGTGAATCAATCAATCAATCAATTTGATGCCGACCTTTCCCTCTTGCAACTCCCTGGATACACTTTAATCCCATCAGGTTAAGTCATGCAGTGCACATGGAGGTGTAGCAATCTACTTACATGAAGATTTTAGTTATAATATATTACCTTTTCATGGAAATAATCATATTTGGGATGGACAATTTATAGAAATATATTTTTGATAATCATGGGGCTAATAAACAAAAAGTTGTTTCAGGAAACAAACAAGCCTCCTCGATCCTTGGTTAAAAATATAGATACATTTAAGGACGAGATTAATAGGATTTAAGTAATATACTGACTGGAGACTTCAACCTTGATCTTTTAAAGTATCAAGAGAACATACATATCGATGCCTTCTTGGAAATGATGATTGCCAGTGGCTGTATACCTAAAATAACACTCCCAACAAGGCTTGGTAATTTTAGTAGTTGATTTATAATATGTTTGTCAAAATTTCAAATAATTTCTCATGTACAACTTCTGGTGTTTGACTACATTAAATTTCTGATCATTTGCCATACTTTGTAATGTTAGATTATTCATCACAAAACAGATAAGTTCATCAGCCTCATAGAATCTCACAACTACTTCTCAAGCTTATGAAAGCTTTAAGAAAGATCTTCAGACTAGCTGAATTTAACTAGAATAAACAATTCCGATAATGTAGTAAATAAAAGTTCTGAAAATTTCAATAGCATTTTTAAATTATCTTACTCGTTAACTTTTACCTATTAAATATAGAAATATTAATAAATATAAATATAAGGAGTCTTAGTGGATCACCACTGGAATCCTAAAGTCAATAGCATACCGTGATAAACAAATTATGCTTTAATATTATTACAAATATTAATTACGGTATTACAGTTTGGGGAAAGCAATCTAGCAAATAAGAGTTATTATGAAAACAGGATACAGAGAAAATATCGATATATTGTTTGAGGATTTAATCATTTTAAAGATAAGGGACCTCCGTGCACTGCATGAATATACCATCTGCTACAAATTTGTGAATCATTTACTGCCTGATTACTTTTTGACTTATTTATCAGATGACTATCAACATGAGTATTTCACTAGAGTAAGAGGGAATCGCCATCTACTGCTGTAAGTCATGAGTTGGCTAGACAGGCTATTAGTTACAAATTTCCTCATTCCTTCAATAGCATGCCTGACAATATCAAACACAAAATTTACACTCATTCTCTCAATTCCTTTAAAACTTTCATTAAAACTAAATTTGTTATAGTTATACATCAATATGCACCAGACTGCTACATATGTAATCTTGATTTTTTTTAATTTTATTTAATTTTATTTATTTTTTGTTTTATCACTTAATGCATTTCTTGACTTTGAGCTTTATTGAAACTGAGCTAATTCCATGTTTTACTGAGTATGTGGATTCATGGGGCACCATGATCTGTTAATATACAGTAGATATAATTATAATGTAAAGGGGGGCTCCTCAGCAGCGATGATGAGATCATCTTGGAGGAGTCCCCCAGCTCTACACTGTTTTAATGTTAACATGTATACAAATAAATAGAGAAAATAAATGTGATCTGAATCTGAATCTGATGTGCACATGTCAATGTTTTAATGACTGGCAGGTGATTTAGACAATTTAAATTTTGCGACATTGAGGGATAAAACTGTATCTGAGGTGCTATGGTTGTATATAACATACTAGACGACAAAAATCAGTACATCTTCTTTTGAACTTTTGAACTGTTGGCTATTCACAAATATCTAGTTGCTTTTTAAAGGTAAAACTTATACAGGATCTAATAACATTAAACCAGGAAGTTAGTTTGACAAATTCCCGCTCTAAAATATTTCCTGTAGTTTTTACGGTATCTTGCTGATGAATTTTTGCACAATATTTGGCTGCAAAAATTATGGTTACAAGTTGGTCTACTGTAATATAGAACAAACTGAAACCCCTCCCCCGAAGGGGGATAGGGGTTCTCTCTGTGAGTAAGACTCACACATCCTACACTGTGTAAAACAATGCGTTTTACATAGCCATATTCCTGTTTGCACTATTGGACTGAACTAATTTCTAAATAAACAGATTAGTCCCTCCCTCTATATAGACCTCCTCAATCCTACATAGTCACTTGTAACGAACTGATGCGGTCCTGTGAGTCTTACTCTATTTCGTAAGACGTACCAGGACCTATACTGTCTAAAACAGTGTGTTTTACATAGCCAGAATCCAAACATGGAGGTGGGGAGGACCCTATAATCAACCAGAGAACCCAAGGCCCTAACCGTCTGGAATCTGTCGGCCTGAGACCACTGGTGTCAGCCGGAAAAGACCATCAGGCTGTGGGTGGAGGTGAGCCAAGTAAAACCTGGTAAAGGTGCTGTCTTTGGCCCATTACCCAGCCATCAGTATCTCCTCAAAGGAGTGATGTCCAGCCTGGTATGCCCAAGATGCAACCATGTGGCGGACTTCATGAGCGTGACACCGACTGAGCAGAAGGAGGACTGTCACCCTGGATCTTCCGTCGGAGACGGTGACTTTCCTGAACACAACCGGAAGCTTGTAAGTACTGGCGTATGCAGGCAACCGGGCAGAGCCTCTCATCTCATTCCTGGGTCTCGGCAGATAGGACGGGAAAAAGCACAAAGAAAGGGGCAGAATCGTGACCCAGAAGAGCAACTTTTGGCAAACCTCCCCCCCCCCCCCATGGTGTGCAGCCAGCCATCCTGGGGAGTAAAGCGCAAGTCCCGAGGATCCCGAGAAAGGGCCTGCAGCTCGGATCTTCTCTTGCCTGTGGCGAGAGCCAGCAAGAAAGCCAGCTTGGTCGTGAGAAATGACCGGTCAGCCTGGGAGGCCAAGAGAGGAGGATCCGGCTGAGAGGCCAGGGAAAGGAGTACCCCTGACAAGTCCCAGTACGGGGCCTGGGGCCGGTGACAGCCAAACTCCGAAGCAGACCAGACAGAGTGGGGTTTTGTCCCAGTGAGACGCCCTCCACATCTCCCCGAAGGTGTGATAAGTGTGCATGTACTATATTTAGATCCATATTATCAATAATTCCTGAGGAAACAAGAAAATAAATTACTTTCGTGTGTATGACTGCAGCTGCATGTGATGATTATCACTTGAGATAACAGAAGAGGTAGCAGTAGCTGCTGGTGCAAGTTTTTATGCCGCACCCTGCAGAGTTGTTTTACGGTATAGTCACATAAAGTATGTGGTGACATGCTGTATGGTGGATTTGGTGTATTTCATAGCAATTTATTGGATAAATTACGGTACAATGCCATTTTATTTGCCTTAGCTGTTTTTTTTGTAGTATTATACCATAGGATAGATTCACAGCACCATGCCGTGAAAGATTTACAGTAGCAGGCTGAATACTAAATTAACAGTATGTTACCATAGTGCACTGAATAGGCCTGCAGTGTATTTGATGAGGATGGTGAGTCAGTTACAACAATCCCATATCTCATAGATAAAAACCATATCTCATGAACAACAACTTCCTGCTGCTTTACCACGGATTTTTCGGAAATACTGAATGATTATATGAAATACAGTGGAACTCAACCTTGAGACCACACTTCACTAGTATCATTTATGCATTAAATTATTCTTTTATTTTGCAGAATTAATAATTCATTCTTTAGTATCCCATTCAACAGAGCATACACCACATATTATACGCAAATGCGACTTTACAGTGTACATGTATATATATAACTCCTCAAAGGCAAGAAGGGCGAGGTTTCCCTATAGTCAGGATGGTGAATATAGTTAGCGGGACATAGCATAGTACTGATCCAACTTCGAATACAAATGTAAATCATATCAAGGGACTACCAAGGTACACGCATCAACTTAGAGACAAGAACTTGTAGATGCAATTTGGGCCCAGGATATATTTAAGTTGTATATTAATTGTGTGTCACTTTGTGTAAATAAATATCTTTGTCTGCTTGATCTCCTTCTTCGAGCATGAATTGTTAGAAGGAGATCAGACAAAGACATTTATTTACACAAAGAGACACACAATTCTTATACACTAATTGAAACACATGGGCAAATACACACACAAATACACAGACAATACACAAGTAAAAACATATTTAATAGGTATAATATTCTCTATGTGTGGGAGGCCTCTAAGGTCTTTAGTCCGATATCAAGAGGCCACGCAAGCGATAAAAATCAAATGCTACAGTAACAAGCATTTTATATATATATTGTATGACAATCAAATGAATGTACGAATAAATATTTCAATATCATGTTGCAGTTACTGAATGAAATTCACATGCTAATGTTATAAGCATTTTCTGTGCAGTGAATGTTTGTTGGTGCAGTGATCACTTATTTTGTGATGACATTCACACGCAATATCCAACTAAGTATTTTAATGTGACCATATTATTTTGATGACATTTACATGGTATATCCAACTGAGCATTTTTAAGTGGCCATTTATGCCATAACCAAGCTTGATGAATCAAAATTATCTTGTATCATTCAATTAAGCTGAGCATTTTCTAAGGTCTTCTATGAGTAGGAGTCATTACATTTTCAATAAGGATTATTCAATCAGAGAAAGAAAAGAAGAATCCTGGGGGAACAGACAGTCACAAAAGGCATACCATAAAGAGGTTGAAAGAAGAATCCCATTGGGAATACGATAGAGAACACAAAGGGGGTATTTGCAAAAGGCAGGACAAGAACAGGACAGTTTGGGTTGCAGGGATTTACTTTAACCTGTATGTTTAAAAATATAGCAATTTATAATTGAACAACTTGTGTCATATTTACTAATTTGGTCATTCTTAGCATACCTGGCAAATCCGGAGATACCATGTGTGTGGAACTTAGTACTGATATTTAATGGACAGTTGTTACAAACTGTAGGCAATCTATGTCTTATGCCATTTTTGACAATGAATGTTAGTCCAGATAATGTGTAGATATATCCAGGACAAATTGAAACAGTTTCTACATCTACATTTTCCTAATCTAGAAAGATGTAGAAAGAACATACAAAACAAAAGTTTGCCATGATATATTGAGTGGAACATACTGAAATTTACATTTGTTTAATGATTTTTTTTCCTATTGAAATATGTATTAAACTACCGGTTTATATGGGAGTGCCATACAATAGAAAACAGGTATGTGTAAACCTAGAGCAGGTGTATTTCATGTGTCAAACGTTTATTAAAAGGCTAGTTGTAACCCTGTCCTGTGGACAGGGGACTTGTAGCTAATTTGGACATAGACCTTTTATACAATATTTTAGACATCGTAAATGAACCCCTTGACCCCACAAACATAGAAATTAATTTATAGGTTGTGCTTGTATCTGTTTCTTGACCTCAGCGGTGTCTGTTTCAGAGAAAGAACAATAATTACATGTTATTGTCAGCTATCTTAGACTCCTTATTAGATGCCATATTTGGACATAGACCTTTTATACACTATTTTAGACATCTTTTTCATTACCTTAACTGTGTCTGTATCAGAAATAAAACAATAAAATTAAATGTTATTGGCAGCAATCTTAGACTGTATATTGGATGCCTTATTTGGACATGGACCTCTTGTACATTATTTTAGACATCAGAAATGACCTCCTTGACCCCACAAACATAGAAATTGATGTATAAGTCGTAGTTGAATTTGTTCCATGAACGCAACTGTGTCTGTTTTAGAAATAAAACCTTTGATTAAATGCTATTGGTAGCAATCTTAGACAGCATAGTGGATGCCATATTTGGACATAGACTCTCCATACAATATTTTAGACATCAGAACTGAATTCCTTGACCCACCCAAAACATAGAAATTGATGTAAAAGTTTTAGCTGTATCAGTTCCATGACCTCTGCTGTGTCAGCTTCAGAAATTAAAACATTAAATGTAATTGGCATTAATCTTAGACTGTTTATTGAGCGACAAACCAATTTCAGGCATAACTTTGTTATTATATCATATAACACAACAAGATGTACCTGCGCCCATGTTTTAAGGGCCAAGGAATTCATTAAAGGTATCAAAATAGAAGTTTCATGAACTATTCATTGTTAAATCCACTTGTGTGGAATATACTTGACTCCTTTGAATAATTGAAACCAATAATATATTGACTCAGTGAGCAATATGGGGCTTTATACTGTTCTGTAGTACATACGCATTACTTTGATATGAAATTGTGTTTGGTGGATTTTCATTTCAACAAAAATAAATTACACTGATTGTACTTTGAATGCCATTCAACAGTCATGCAAACCAGTGCAGACCCATTTGTGTAACAGGCCAATATTCAACGAATCTCCAATATCAAATGACTTTGATATTCATTTGATATTCGGTCAAGGGGGGGGGGGGGCAGGGGGATGATTGTTAGGCCATTGGGGGCCGCGGCGACCCTCTCCCCCAGGCAGCAATCCTTCTCCCTTGCCCCCCTGGCAAGTCTTCAACCGTTTGATATTCATATGATATTCGGTCAAGGGGGGGGGGGGGGGCAGGGGGATGATTGTTAGGCCATTGGGCAATATCAAATGAACTTTACTGTTCGTTGAATATTCAACGAATCTCCAACATCCAATGGCTTGTGTGTACCAGACTATTTTTCATTCCTGCAGAATCCACAAGAAAAATATACACTTGGAGTACTGGTCTTCCCGGCTGTCACCAGTCTATACCCGAATATCAGCCATTCTTTCCTGGTTATGGGTCATCCTTGAAAGCATGATGTTTTAAAATACACCAGAGCACCCTTCCTCCTGCCATTTTTCGATACTTACAACAGTCCAAGAATGGAAAGTTAATAAAATCCATGTGTCTTCTCAAAGGTACAGACCTCCACCCTGTCACCCCAGAATTTCGTAGTAGTTATTCAGTGCACCTGAAAACCTGGTTGCATTACCAGGCAGGTTTCTTGCAGAAAGTATGGTTTGATTGGTACCAGCCTGGCAATTTGAAACTTTTTATTTATCTCATGCATTTCAGACTTTATCTAAGGAATTACAACAAAATCTTATAATTGTAGGTATTTTTACACATCTTGTGATCTGTTTGACTTGTGAGTTACTATTGATTTATTGTAAGCTAGACATTAGTCAGTAACATGTTATATTACCCTCGTACACTATCTTCAACAAAAATATGAATATCATAAATCTAACTTACTGACTTTTCCTAGTTCTATAAGTGCATCCAATATAATGTATGCAAAGAGGACCTGCATGAGAGCTAGGGTTATCATGGTGAATTGATGCCCTCAAAGGTCCTGGGCCTCCACGCGGCGAGGGTGGAAACACTTGGGGTGAAGTCCTCTATCCCTAGTGGCTAAAACAGGACAGTGCGCATTGCACAAGCTGCTCCAGCTATCCAACGCATACAATTATTGATTTTTTACATGCTTCTGGTTTCTACTACCAACTATAGATAATCAATCTTACCCTAGAGAGCCTCTACATAGCCCACTCAGGTGCTGATGAGGCGTTAAACAATAACACTAACTAACTAACTAACTAACATGGTGAATTGATTAAGGTTTTTTTTATATATTTAAAAAAATTTTTTTTTTCAGATTAAGGTTATATGTGTTTCATATATTGTATTAATGGCAAGTATTTCATCATGATGTCAGTTACCTTGATTAGTTTATTCTACTACCAAATATAGATAATCAATCTTAACCTAGAGAGCCTCTACATAGCCCACTCAGGTGCTGATGAGGCGTTAAACAATAACTCACACACACACACACACCTTGATTAGTTTGATGGACAGAAGATCTGAGGAACATGAAGCTGCATTATTGAGACAAACCCATATTTGTGCTAATTTCATTTTTTCTTGCATTAATTGTAACATTTTTTCTATATATGGATTACTTTTTTGCAACATTAGCTGGCTTTCCAGCCAATCGCTATGGCGATGTCTTCAAACTGTTCCACTCAATATATTTTAGTAAACTTTTAATATGTCATCCAGTACATCTTGACCTAGCAAAAGCAATTTGTCAACTATGTCATTAACATAGATTGCCCAGACCTTGCCCAGACTATGTCTACTTTGGGGATCTTTGTCAGTGTACTTGAGTTTGTCGATAAAACATTGAGTATTGAAAGTGGACTGGGCGAATCTTGTTTTCTAATTGTAGAGTTCTTGCAATTTCAGGATTTCATCACAGTTAGTAGTTTGACATTTTGAAAAGAGGCCCAGTGTGAGCATTATATTCTTCTGCAGTCTAATTAATCTTATACCCCACCACGTGACCTTTTCTGTAACCAAGTACAAACAGTGGCACTACATTTATTATGTAATAAGAGTAATCAAACAAAAATAATATTAAGTGACAGTTTCAATCAGTTAAAGTATTAAGGCGGTCTTCGGAGACTACAAAACTTAAGAATTACTTATCAGCTTGTCTTGGAACCTGCCTTAAGAACACCTTTCTATTAAAACAACTTAACTATTAAAACCAACTCCTAATTCCTAATTCTTTAAAGGTTTTAACTGATGTCTGTGATTTTAAACGGAATGTCAAAACTTTTGTACTTACATTTTTAGCTATTTATGTATTTATTGTATAATTTGTTTTTAACTGTATTTTTATTTTTATGTATCACTTTTTTTATAACAGCACCATTTGAAAAACAGTTGTATTGCTGACAATGTGTTGCTGTCAAAATATATTAAAATAAAAAACAAAACAAAAAAAAACTCATTATTAAGAATGCATCACTACCAAAACAACCTCACTATTAACACCACCTCTCGATTATGATCACCCCAATATTAAGACGACCTCCCTATCATGACCATCTCACCAGTAAGACCTCACTAATAGTATTCTAAACACTGCATTTCACCTCTCTTTTAAGACTGCCTCCCATTAAATGTTAAAATTTACACCAAGTGTGTTCCTAATTATTGCGAGGTTCTACTGTACCTTCCTTATTTTTATGCACTGATTAATTTGTTATGCACAGGACCAGGGAAAATAGTCTGCTGAAAAGACACACACATATATATATATAAATCTACTTACTAATTCAAACTTACTAATAAATTGTCCCTTAATCCACTCTCCATGTTCACAGATTGAAGACCAAGAGTAAACTGACCACTTATTTCAAGGTTAATTAGGTGTAACGTCATTTCCTTAACATGCTTAAAACAATAACGTTCCAAGATGGTCATTCAACACTTCACTCACAGAAATAATCAGTTGCAAAGGGCTGCTCCAACAAACACTGATTTACTATGACAGACAGTGCTAGGCCAATTTAACACATTTCAAAATAAATGAAGTATATATATATATATATATATATTAAGTAAGTTATACAGTTTTTTTGGTTATGATTCAATAAGAAGCTTCTATTTCTAATTTAATTTCTTCTTTGAAAATTTCCTGAAAGCTGGCCATGCTTTTTTGAATTATTATTTTTTATTCTTACCAAGAAAAAACAACTATTTTTCACAATATAATCGATTATTCAATGGTATGAGAGACATACTTTTTCAATGTTAAATTAGCACTATATTTATACATAGGTAATTTATGTATACGTTATCATTGACCTACTATCTCATCTCTCATTTATTTTTTCCCAGTCCACTTAGACTGTTTATTGGTTATTGTTCTCTCATAGACGGGAGTTAACTAACATTTTGTTGGTTATATCCCTCCAAATTTGGCGTCGGGATATAACTAACAAAAACGTTAGTTAACCCCTCCTATTTGGATATAACTATGAAATTTTGTACTTTATTTCTTGCACAGTAACATTGCACATTCCTTGCATGAAAATACATTTCGAAGTCCCAGATCTGATTGAAGGGCAGGAAGCTAGGTTTTTTTCTTTACTACACTTGTTCCAGTGTAGTCAAGAATATACCTAGCTTAGGTATGACAAAGGGTATGATTACAATTTTATTGCATAATAAATTGAGATATTCAATATGGCGCCCAAGATGGCCGCCACAATACAAAATCGCTAATATCTCCTCACCTGATTGAGATAGAAACACAATGTTTGGGTCTAGACCTATGTTTTTGGGGTCATAGATTCCATTTTAGATGTTACTTTTGGTGTGACGTGCATTAATTTGCCATTTGTCACCCTTGGGGAATTTTTTTCAGGAGCCAAAAACCAAGATGGCGTCTGTGATATCCCTAAACTATTCCGAGACACTTTTTAATGGCCTGTTGGTAATACAAACATGTAAAACCACAGCAAAAAACATCTCATTACTATTTGTGGACAGAAGGGGTTAATTATGCATGTTCAAACAGTTTTATTTTTAATTTCTAAATGAGCTGACAGTTGAATAATATGAAGACTTTCATATCAATGTTATAATACAGCCACATTTGTATAATGTTTTTTTTTCTCATATCTGGTATAAAATATTTAAAATGGAAAATGGTATGCGTTTGTGACGTTGGTTTGAGACATGGTTCAGCAAGACTTTGGACCGATATTGTGTGTCAAAAGTGTGCAAAAACAGTATTAATTCCCCACTGAAGATCTGTAAGTTCCAGATTGATGGCAATGAAGCAATATACCACACTCTCTGGCCCAAGAACATGACATTGTTCAACTTCGTTGAAGGATTTGTAAATTCATTCGCCAGGCTATATGAAACTCTCGTTATTTTTTATTGTTACAACGAGAACTCAGTTAAGTCTCATGAACGTCAAAGAAGGGTAAAAGGCGTTGCTCCCCATGAACTCAAGAGGTGACACAATTTTACCTGCTAGAGGGGCCATTATGAAGTTTGACAAAAACAAGAAGTCCTTGATCAAATTCTTATGTGACATGGAACATCACCACAACTTACTCAGTCTGATAGGTGAAGGAAGTCCATACACTCATGAGGAAGCGGATGAGACCATTGTGAGCTATCTGATGAAGCTTCATCAAGGAAAAAGGCATATCCAGATTCTAGCTGAATACACAGACATCTTTGTTCTGTTGCTATTTTTCTACTAGATACTTAAGCCATCTGCTCATGTGACATTGAAAAAGTATGATGGAAAGATAATTGACATCAAGGCAACAGCTAAGAAGTTCAGAGAGAAGTGTTTGGACCTGTTGGCGTACATGCGCTTTCTGGATGTGAGTGTTTCATATCCCTTTGGCAAAGGAAAAGTGACCGCCATTAACTTGCTTTCGAACTCAAAAGTAACACTCCGAGCATTTACAGATCCACTGGCTCCAGAAGACGAATGGGTTAAAGAAGGCATTAACTTCCTATCAAACTTGTATGGAGGAATGGGGTCATTGTTTTCAGCAAGAAGAACCACCCAGGTTCTGATTTGTAGGGCAGCGGATCAGATAGCACCACCAGATATTGATGTAACCCAGTATGGACGGAAGATTGAGAAGAACATCTGACTCCAGTTGCTGGTACTTCAGCAATTGCCCCACCTCCAGTTCTACAAAGTGTCGAGCCAAAGGTGCAGTTGGCATTTAAGTTTCATGTCCTGTACTTCGTATTGCAAGTGTGGTACTGATGACAGATTTGCCATAAACACACAAAACCAATGATGTCTTGCAGTGTTGAGGGCCAAGATGATGAAGACAGTGATGATGATGATGAGGAATATGGTTATTGAAGCCTGATTAAAGGGCGATTGGCACATCAACTTCTTATATAATTTACAATTATCAATATATTTAGTTTTTATGATGTACCAATTTGGTTTTCACAAACGCTGTAGTCTCTGATGACTCTTATTTCGCAGTTTATTTTCATGCAATAAACACCTATATAGACGTCTACAGCTGTATTAAATTTTGTTAAATAAAAATTTTCCCCAAGGATGCAAAGGTGGCACTTACTGGATTCTTAAAATATAGGGTCTGAACAATCATTTTATGAAAAAAAATTGTACCCAATGTCACACCTAAGGTCCAAATTTGGGGTTTGTCTCTTTACTTTGACTAGCGCCTGTGTCAAGCAAAAGTCACCGGTACATTTCTATCATTCATGCTCCCCCTTTGGCTGGTTAAAATTAGATTTCTGGAAGACCCTTTGCTTCTAGCCCCAGCCTCCTGTGCACTGCAAGCGCTGAACCGAGAAAACAGCATGTGCGCAGGTATGATGTATTTTCCGGTACAGGTCAGGATTCCGACCTGTGTCAGCCTATTACTTCAGTTAAGCCGGAGCCCAGCCAAAATCTTATTCACAATTAAAACAAAAATTCGATGAACTATAATTGATTTGGCACTTATTTCTTATGACATCATAAGAGCAAAACAGCGCCCTGATTATTAATTTAGCACTCGAGTAATTATAGTTCACTGGTGTTCGGCAGCCAAAACCTAAATCAAACTATGACTGTAACATTAAACCAACACTGTAGATATTAATCATGAAAAAATCTAATAAAAGGAAGGCATATTTCGTATTCTGTTTAATAATAAAACTGACAAGTAATAAAAAAAGAAAACAACAGTTCATGAAGCAAATCTACATTAGATATTATGACAAATGCTCTTTTAGTCATAAATTTGTCAGTGAAATCAAGTGTATACTATCACTAGCTACCACTACGAAAACTTGTGGTCTGATAAAAGTCGGTTGCAACGCCTTCGCGCTGTTCAGCAGGTGCATCTTTTAATGAATCGCCATGTCTGATTGAAATAATTACATTTTTGATTCCGTGCCTCGACCACTTTTATAGTGTTGTACATTTATTATACAAAAAAGAAATAATTGCACATAATCTGGAAATGGTCGAACCACGGATGCGATATCAGGGAAAAGTTTTCTTAGTGACTACTGTACAACAAAACATATTAAATGTTAATACATTGTTCTGACTCTGTATAGCTTACAAAATATAGGGTAACATGCTATTTTCAAAACTTAAACAACAAAATATATTTACAAGACAATGTTAAATCACACAGGATCACAGCATAGACACTTCATGATATTGATGAACAGGAATATATATCTGTAATATAACCTTTCTATAATGCATATAGCCAAATTATATCACTGATAAATGTATTTTGTATCTAACTATATTCTCAATAACAATATATTTACTTATATTTGATATCAGACTTGGCAGTGATTTATAAAAATTACTGCAATATGACACTGAGTGATGTCAGCTTCATGCCAAAATAACTATTTTCTGAAACTTCTCAATTGATTATGTAGGCTAATGAATCTATCAGGCATTAATTACAAAAAAATAAATGATACATTGAAAGAAATCAAGACCAAAAAATTGGAAATACAATGGAAATGGCATCATCACCCATTGTTGAGTATTGTGATGTCATCACTTGGTAAATTTTACATATTGGATTTTTGATGGCATGAAATATTAACTAATAGATGAAGTTTATTTATTTTATAGAGAGATAGTGAACTATTAAGAAGACAAAGTGAATGTAATCGATTTTGGCCACTGTCATATTGAAGGACAATCCAGCTTTAAGTAATTTTTTAAAGGAAATATTATCCCAAATGTATTTAACAATTTACAGAAATGAATGTATATATTATTAGTTTAACATTTTTTTAACCTACATGATTTTGACCTACTATGTACTCAACACAAACAACTACTTGATCTGCAATTTCACAGTTACACATTTAATGCAATAAGACACCCTATTACAGGCTATTGGACAAATTTGTGGATTTATTCTTGAGTAAACCAGCAAAATGTAAACAAAAGAATTGCTTTATTACGTCACTTGGCTTGAAGCACACAGTGATGAGGTGCGCTCCAAAAATATGTCATTGTATAATTTATTTGTATGTTTAAAATATCACTTTCGTGATTATGAATGAAATGGCCAGAGGCGTCAGAAAAGGGCAGGGTTGTAACTCATAACAAAGTTAGGGCACTTCTTAGCACACTAGCCAAATTACAGAGTTTTTTTTTCGTATCAGCCTAATTCTCATTTATCACGGAAGGCTTCCTGATGGTTTGAAGGATTGATATCCAAAAATATACGAATAATCCGAACAATGCTACTAATATACAATATTATTGGCCATATAAAACTAAACAACAGCCGTTACTTCACCATGCAAACTTTTATAAGTTTGTACATCTTGGATATTTATATCATCAGTTATTTAAATATTTATACATTCGCTGCTTTGATGAAGTAAAAATTTTCAAACCAATTCTCCCATTAGGAATTGTGGACTATTTTCAAACGTAGCGTATTAATTTAATGGAGTTGTATTGACATAGTCCACTTTTTCAAATTAGTTCTTTTCACATTATCATCAATTTTTCAACTCACTCTCTATTAGCATAGCCCACCCATCAATCTAGTTTTGCAGATTAAAGTTTTAGAGCTACAGCAAAGATAGAAGTACTTCCACTATCTTTGGCTGCAGTTAGTTTCACAAAAAATGGCCTGTTAATTTGAATCTAGACAAAGCTAAACAACTTCTGCTATACGCTGCAACCTGCCACTAAACAGAACTGTCTGGCTATAGCGGCTTCTCAAAGCCGGATCTAAAAATACATGCTGCACCATATGGTGCATAAGTTGAGAGTTACGCATATTTGTAATTTCTTGTTGAAAAGATGCATGTCTATTCCAAATACATCACAAATATGACATATTCGAAAAATGTCTTGCATTTACCGAGGTTTATTTATTTTTCGGTGGTAGGTGTAATAAGCCGACTATGAGCTGGATTAGACAGAAGTGGCTGGCTTTAGCCAGTTATAGCTACAGCGGCCAGGAATGGGTCACTACCGCTGTCTAGAATCAACCATGTTTACGGAACTAACTTTATATCTATAAGTATCTTTATTTGCAGGCAATAATGTCAATCTCTGTGCCCCATTAAACATATTTTTTTTTGTTTTCTTACGCAGTTTCCTCCTCTCATAATCACAGTAACATTTTCTAACACTAATCACAACAACAACAGTATCATCATAATATTTACAATTAACATCACTTAATTGACAGCCATTATAACAATAATATTTACACTTCATTTGAACATTGAACCTCTGTGTAAATGCCACTTCAGCTTCTATATACGCTAAATGTACGGAGTTCAAAACATATCTTCACCCAAGATATTATACATACTTAACTATCAATTTGATTAGTAATTTTTAAGCCATATCACAACAATGAAAGTGCCAATTAATTTACATTTTAGGCAGAATATATAGATTTTGATAATTATTTAAATTTCCACAAATCAATATTGTTCAGTAATTACCATTATTCATATGGTAGGTTTTAGTCATATATATTAACAGATAAATGCTCAGTATATGTACAAGAATAACAATATTATTTGCACAGATGCTGGGTTCAAGTTACAATTAAAGAATCTTGGGTAAAGTAATGTTAGATAAATTAGGGCTGTTCCATTAAAAAGTGTGGGGTGGGGCAGGGCAGACAGGGTGGTTTTTTAAAAACAGCAGGGGGGGGGGGGGGTGTTTCCTAATATCTTAATTTAGAAAAAAGGAGGTGGGAGGATGGGAGGGGTTTTCAAAACAAACAGCTGTCCAGAGGTCCATCCCCCACCACACTTTGTAATGGACCAGCCCTAATATGGATTTCCATGATTTGGGCAAAAAATTTGCAAATTGTGTCTTAAATATCCTGTAGCCACAAACAGTAAATCTGGCATAGTGCGAATTTAATCAAGAGGTAGCTCACAGGCAAGTATCAGGTACATTAATTTCATTTCTGAATATATGAATAAAATTATGAATACTGCAAAATATGTCCAAATTAAGACATGGAGTCAAGAATCAGTGTTTATGCAATGAATACTATAATAAGACGGAAGGGCACTCCGCACAGACACAGACCCAGTGAACATTCTGCCGCCCAGGATGGCCTGACGCTGATCTACATAAAAAGCAAGTCTTTTCTAAAGTCTGTGCTTGTAGCCTTTCACATCAGCAACCATTTTTAGACATACAAAGGTCTTTTGCTAGGCAGCGGAACGTTCCCAAGTGCGCTCCCTTTCCTTATTATGATGTCATATATGTAGTTCATTGATTAAATCCTCCGGCAGATACCTGTGCCCTGCTATAGTAGTGGGTCGATGTGAACTGAGAATTTTGTTGAAATCTTTTGTAAAATCGACATCCGCAATTGTAACACCATAGGGGGTATTCATGATTTTCTGCTGATTCGTCAATTTGGAGGAAATCACCACCAGAGGTCACTACCATCAAAGCAGACAAATATTGTTTGATGACGTCATCAATTTTGCGATATCACTCATGTAACTATTATGTAGTGACGTCCACTTGTCTTTTACTCTTACGGTGGCAGTGCCTGCTGGTACTTTTTCACCCCATTAATTCATATTCACAATGTCATGTTCTGAATCAGACAACCATGATGCATTGCAGCAGTGTCTGAATCATAAGAAAGAATAATCCTCCATTATCATTTTTATCCAGTTCGTGTAAGCCGACACTCTGGCGTAAAAAGTCGGTGGAGCTTCACAAGGGGTGGCTGCCCATGAAACAATTCCTGTGATTGTCCAACGGTCATTTGCATCTCTACAAACCAGCGGCCCACCGGAATCTCCCTAAAACGAGACAAAGAAAATTGCCTTTAAAATTAGTCATTATTCTGACCAGTGGTGAAGAAATGTTCATTGTTGTCACCAGTGCATAAAATATATTTTCAGGGTTGCCAACTTCTAGAGTGGTAAATGCATGAGATTTGCCCAGTTTACATTGAAATATCAAAGATTTATTGCAGTTCTCTTTATGTGAGATAATTGGGGAGGATATATACATGGCCAAATGTGCCACGTGCGTTTTCCATGTATATATCCATTTTAATGAGGCAAAAACCATGCGTTTTCCATGCGTTTATCTTTCTCATGGAAAACGCACGTGGTACATTTGGCCATGTATAAGTACCACCAGATGTCACTGATGCCAAAGCAGATAAATATTGTTTGATGATGTCATCTATTTTGTGACATCATCCATGTTACAATTATGTAGCGGCATCATCCTATTGTTTTATATGCTATGGTGGCAGTGCCCTCTGCTGATTTATTACCTCACTAAAATGTTGAGATACAGTTTCTGTCACGAAAGTTGTCTCTGTCAATAGATTTGTCGGCGCTAATAACAACGACTAGGGGCAGATCCCAAACACTCTGAATGACCAGAACAATAGATATGTCCTTCATCTACAAGTTTCTATGTCAGAATGTATTAGGTCTGCCCCTGGCCATTGTTATTGGCGCCGACAACTCTCGTGATGGATACCATAATACCAAACACTGAAAGAGTGAGACAGAGGCCAAAAGAGTTGGTAGGCCTGTATTTTAGTATAAGTCCATGATCTCATGAAATTCACTTACAAAGCAAGCGCTGGCAAAATTCCTTGTTTTTCCAGCACAGAGCATGGTCGTCTTTCTGTAGCTTGAGTGGTTCGACTTGCACCGAAGATCGCTCCAAATGGTGAACCTTGCATCCCGAAGTCTCTCCGGGGTCACTCCTGTTTTAAAAATAATCAAATGTGGCAAAAATTTAACTATGAGACAGCAAGGGAACTTTAAAAAAGGGAATGAATAAAATTTATAGTAAAACTAGTGTGCAACATCATGTAGGTTTCGAAGAGATGTAGATCAAGTTATAGTTACGATTAGTTGTGTAGAACAACATTAAAAAGGATGATGTGACTTGTAACAGCTGTGCACTGAGGTCAGTTTTAAAGTAGTACTGATATCATTGCACAGCATTTATTACTGATGTGAGAATATGCAATTATGACAAAGACCATTGCAATTAGCAAGACCAATGCCCTAGGCTATCACAACTGACGTCCGGTGTTTTGCTAAACAAACGATAGGAAACAAGTATTTTCCTAGCTTGGTAGAGGTTTTATTTCTGTGAGTTCCTAATTCCATTAATTTGAAGACTATTTAGCATTTTTTTCATACACTGATGTGCAATGAACTACTGCTGCCACCTCTAGGAAATAGCACTAATATGACTTTTTTTGTCCTAACGCAGCAAATAGGGATGAAAAATATCACCAGAGGTCAGGGCCACTGAAGCAGATAACCATCGTTTGATGACGTCATCTATTAAGTGATGTCATTCTTGTGTACATTAAATGATGACGTCATCCATTTGTGCTTTATCTGCTTCGGTGGCAGTGTCCTTTGGTAGTTTTTCACCCCATTATGGCATTATGACCTATTGCATAAATGCAGTTATGACCCCTAACTCTAGAAGGTTATATTTTTCTGTAGTTTTTACATAACACAATCCCTTACCTCCGTCAGTTAATCGTCCCCATCCCGTCAACTGACATTCATCACGATATGCTGGTTCCTCGCCTTGCTGAGGTATACAAGCCGGTTGCACATAGTTCGTCAAGATTATGGGCAGACCGAGCTTTATAAGTGCGATATCATTGTCGAATGTGTCACTGTTATAGTTCGGATGTCTCACGATTGCTTCGACGTATCGTGTCTGCCTGTTGGGGTCTTCTTTTGTCCTGTATATACTCCCCACTGTGACCATGTAATCAGGTATATTATCACTTCTGTGGAAAAAAATATGAATACTATGACATTTATTGATACCTTTTTATATTATCAGATACATTTTAGTCAGTATTAAAAGTCATGCAAAGAGTTTGAGATAGAAGGGGTTAATATCAATGTGAATCCAGGAACCCAATTCTAAATTTATCATGCCAAAAAAATAACAAGATATCATGCGGTATTCTTGTTTAATTGCCAAATAAATTATTTTCAATTCAATTTCAATTCAAATCAATACATATCATGAACAAAATCAACATTGTGGTCAATAATACTCACTCTACACAATGTGCTGCAGTCACTACCCACTGGGCAGTCAGCAGAGTGCCTCCGCAGTTGTGTTGTCCATTGATCTTCAACTGAGCCTGCCATGGCCACATCCCAGGGTGGCTCATCTCCCCTCCTACTATCAAAGTGTTCGGTATGTTCAGGTGCTTTGCTCGCTGACCACATGCTGGAAAACACAATATCATACTGTTTTACCACATGCTGGAAAATAACACAAAACAATATCATACTGTTTTACCACATGCTGGAAAATAACACAAAACAATATCATACTGTTTTACCACATGCTGGAAAATAACACACAACAATATCATACTGTTTTACCACATGCTGGAAAACAACACAAAACAATATATTACTGTTTTACCACATGCTGGAAAACAACACAAAACAATATCATACTGTTTTACCACATGCTGGAAAATAACACAAAACAATATCATACTGTTTTACCACATGCTGGAAAACAACACAAAACAATATCATACTGTTTTACCACATGCTGGAAAATAACACAAAACAATATCATACTGTTTTACCACATGCTGGAAAATAACACAAAACAATATCATACTGTTTTACCACATGCTGGAAAATAACACAAAACAATATCATACTGTTTTACCACATGCTGGAAATTTACCACATGCTGGAAAACAACACAAAACAATATCATACTGTTTTAGCACATGCTGGAAAATAACACAAAACAATATCATACAGTTTTACCACATGCTGGAAAATAACACAAAACGATATCATACTGTTTTAGCACATGCTGGAAAATAACACAAAACAATATCATACTGTTTTACCACATGCTGGAAAATAACACAAAACAATATCATACTGTTTTACCACATGCTGGAAAATAACACAAAACAATATCATACTGTTTTACCACATGCTGGAAAATAACACAAAACAATATCATACTGTTTTACCACATTTTTTATCATACAATTTATCATACTGTTATACTGGGATTCATAATAAATGTCCACTTGTTTTTTTGGGCATATTTTTCCATAAATGGCATGGAGCAGCGCAAAATGAACAGAAATGTTCACAACAAGTCAAAGCCCAACTTTATAGCTGATAAAAACATTTCTGGGAACCAATTAACCAGCATTTGTCTATACCCTCCATTGTAGTTTCTGCTGCTTCTTGGAACTTTAGTAACATTTATATCTATTTTGTGCTTCTCCATGACATATATGCAAAAATAAGACCAAAAAACAAGTGGATATTTATGGATTATACCATAATAATTTTGATATATGTTTTGCTAGAAAATTATTGAAACTCAGTCAGAACTGATTTGTCCTATAAGGCATGTAAGTCACCGTGGTTTGGTGTATGGCTGTCTCCAAAAACTAGATGACACCGATTCTTTTTTTTTTTTTTTTACCCACAGAGTAATAATACCCAGAGAGGACAGTGCAATTCAACCAATGTCAGCCTGTTCAGGGTTAGTTTTTCACAATATATCAGTCCTGCAGAAATATGACGTCACAATAAAACAATCACAATGACGTCACTGGCGATTGTGGTGATTATGACGTCACTCTGACATGGGGAGCCCTTCACTAACCCTGACAATCCCACAATCCTTTACAGATGGCTTATGCAAATTATGAAGTGTCAAATCTTTGTATATTTATTCTTTGGATTTACCTTAGGAAATGTCATCTATGTTTGGAAATAGGCATGCACCAAACAATTTGCAACTATGCCCTATTGGATACCTCGGAAAAAGTGCAGTATAGCGGACCCAGATTTATGACCATATTAAACAAGCCTCATTGCCAGGCCTATGACGTAAAATGCTTGAAATGTAATTATGACGTCACAAACTAATGTAGTTATGATGGCGGTTTCATCTTCACGGTAAAGACAGCGTTTATTTTTGCTTTTTCTTGGGGGCTACCACCTTCAAACCCCTGCTTATCTACACCAAATGTTATTTTAATTGTGCTAGAACTTAAAACTTGTGAAATATTTGATAAAATTTAATTTTTAATGGCCGCCAAATATGGGCATAAAATTGGGTCCGCTATACTGCACTAAACCCGATACCTCTTTGTAATGGAAATATTCACCACAAAAGGGACTAAAAATTTCTTGTAGCATGAATAAATCTAGCAAAATTTACGTACCGTAATTGGAGGGTATTATCGACAGGGCGAGTATTTTCAGCACTCACATTAAAATGATAACAATAATTGATTTGTTTTCTAAACAAACTAATTTAAGTGTAGAAAATACCCGCCCTGTCGATAATACCCTCCTTTATGGTACGTATACATAAATTTGGTGAATTGAGCTAAATTCTGTCAAGGTTTCAGAACTTTGTTAGCCTACCCATTAGGTGGGTGAGAATTATCTATTTGCAATGCACATTAAACAATTATGATATCAGGATATCAATTATTACAATCAATGTATAATAATTATTAAGAACTATCATTACACAGTGTTGTGAAGAAATGACAATTGTATGATGCACAATAAACTGAATGATCAAAATAAAACACATGATCCAACTATATAGGTCTAGAAAGTACGTTATGTGAAACATGTGAAATGACAAAGAATTTAAACTGCTACCCCATGTACATGATATACGCCAGAAGTTATATCATATATTATACCCAAAGTAGTCCCTTTTCTATTGTTCTTTGCCGGGATATAACTGGCCAGTTTGGCATGTTATCTCCCGGCTTTGGAGCAGTAATATCATTCATGAAAAACTGCTAACATAGGGATTAGCAAAAACACACAAACACAAACAATGTGAATGCAGAATTAATCCCTTAAGGTCTGCTTAGTTTTAAAAGCACAACAGAGAGTAAATCCTCTTAAGGATTGTTTGCTTTAGCATTTGTTGTTTCTTGTTTGCTGTTGTTGTTGCATAGTTTCAACCATATCACAATCTTCGCAAAATCAAATCATCCATGAAAATAGTCCCACAATTACAGCTAAAATATGGCATTATAAATTGCGAAAAAGCCAATATTGAATGCGCATTGGGTATAAGTCAGTTATACACCTTATACTCAGGATATAACATTCCAACGTGGGCAGTTAAATCCCTCGGCTTCGCCTCGGGATATAACTGCCAACATTGGAATGTTATATCCCTCGTAACGGTGTATAACTATTACATAATTCATGCAATACTGGAACTGAAAACAAGACGATTGAAAGTTGGAAGATACGGATGCATGTATCATTACTCAGTGTGAGATCAATATATGAACAAGAACAAGGATAAAAGCCACATCTAACAGGATAAAGATTCTTGAATGGTGAGAAAAGGTAACAGAGCCTACAGGGGGCGCTACCACCATAGCAGATTAAAAAGACAATAACATAAAATCAACATCTAACAGGATAAAGATTCTTCAATAGGAAGAAAAGGTAACAGAGCCTACAGAGGGCGCTACCACCATAGCAGATTAAAAAGACAATAACATAACGTCACTACACATTGTTACATGCATGATGTCACAGAATAGATGACGTCATCAAACATTACTTATAAATCTGTTTCGGTGGCAGTGACCTCTTGTGGTACTTTTTCTCCCCATTAGTCTACTTGAGAAATAAATCACTATACAATGTTTTTTACATGCAGAGAAAGTTGAAACCACAGTTAGAATTCGGAAAACTAAATTATACCTTTAACATCGGTCCCTAGAGCAAAAGGACAATTTCATGAAATAATGTTAAATAGTGTCAAAAAAACAAACATAAAGTTCAAGTACTCAACCTGTTTTGTTAATTTTGTTCATCTGCTATTCTTAGTCACAGGGCGTTGCTAATAATGGCTTCTTTGAAGCCTCAGTATGTCCATCAACATTACACACGTTGTTTTTTTTCATCTGATTTCAATATCAACGTGTTTGACTCGATATGTAAATTACTAATGCCTATCTCTATGATTATGTTGCAATGTTCTGATAAATAATAAATTATAATTCTATATCTGTCATTGTCATAAGCTAATCTGAAAGTTTTCATTTCAGTCAGTTGACAGGCATATTTTCATGAGTATACAATACTACAAATTTCTGTAAAGTCTATTACAACTGTCAGAAAAGCACTTAGATCTATTTAAAACACAAACAATTTTCACTTACCTGTAGGATGGCAAATTACAGCTACGGCTTGACTAGAAGTACACTGAATATTATCCCTGAAAAGATTAAAATTTCAAATCATAATTGTATGCAGAACTACTATCAATATTTGCTGCGGGTTAAATAACACAGATGTCTTCATAAATAACTGTTAGTCATTACAGGATAATTAGATAAGAGTTAAATAATTCAATATAACTACACACATATTAGAATATTATTATATGACAAACTGATACAATATACGTCAACATTTCAGACAATGGAAAAACATGACAATTATTCTTAGTTGTTGTGGGTTGTAAACTCAACAATTTTGTAATGTTTCAGGTTACGTTGCTTGATTTAAAAAAAATTTCTTTACTAAGAAAAATTTCTTTACCAAATTTACATGACAGACTCAAGGATGTACCATTTGTGATAGTTTCTCACCTTGCAATAAGTGATTTTTGAAGATAATGTCCAACTGGGCCAGATACGAATAACACAGAATTTGGGGTTCCAACTTGGTTCAAAGAGACCCCTGACAAACTCTTAAATGGTCTGAAAAATACATTTTAAAGTGAACATAATTAATTGTGATATTTCATGGGGCAAAGGGAGATACCAAGCAGCTCCTCCGAAGCTTCAATCCTTGAGAGAAATTCTTTATTACAGCCAATTTCATAGCCTTGGAAAATAAACTTCAGAGGACGTCATGTGAATCCAGGACTTCCCTTGGTTTAAGCAATCCCTCAGCCAATGAGAGTCCAGAATTATATGATGTTCTCTGAAGTTTAGTTTCCAAGTTTATGAAATTGGCTGTAATGCAAATACATTGTACTTAATGTCAACTCTCACAGACTCACCTTGAGACTTCAACACTTGTCTCAGTTTGAGGTATTTTCTTAACATCTTAATTTATCTCACGCATAGAGTACTAAAATAAATCCTATAAAATTCCCATGTAAGCTGGACCAAATCTTACACATTCAATGAGATATTTTTAGCATTGAGTCTACACTCCACAGCATCCATTGGTGAAGAAAATTTGCAAATGAGGGACATATCTAAGCAAAAAATATTTTAGATTTGCAGCCCCAAGTTCCTCCATCAGCGGCATGGTCATCCAGGGCCAGGACTCTAGGGTCAACAGGGGGAGCTGTATGCTGGTCATCAAGACCTCTGTGATGTCACCATGATGTAACCAAAACACTCAATGACCTGATTGTATAATTACGTCCTTAAACAAAGGACCTGCAAGGCTCTGAAGTCCCCTATCACTTTACTAATAATTTCATTGACAAACCACAAATTGTCTTACCCTTGTCCAAGTTGCTGACAGATGGCTTGACTCCATTGCTCAGTCCAAATTTGGCTCTCATAACAGACCACATAATTTTGGCCATCTTTCTCTAGGTTAATAACGTATGTTATGCTGTTGTGTAGGTTCACCGCTTGTTGTTTAACTGTTGTAAGATAATAAAACGAAAATGCATTATTAGAAATATGACCATTATGTGGCTGTGTTATATGGCTGTTTTATTATATAATCAATATTTTCTTTGTTAATTTTTTCAATTTAGTTAAATTATATATAGTTATAATATAATTTATTTTATTAGTATTTTATTATTAATTTTCTTTTCATCAATTAAAAAAATGAATTAGTTACATGGCTACTTTTCATTTACAATAAGGATAAGATGGACATTAAACTAATATAACGAAAGCATAATTCGTCGACCATTGCTTTTACTGCTTACTACAAGTGCAAGTTTATTTACTGCTATTAATCAAGCAATCATAAAATTTAGTGAAATTCCAACTAAACTCAATAAAATATCAATGCAGTACTTTTTCATCCAATGCATTACGGAACTCACTACAAAAACAATTACATGATCTAATATTAATTTATCAGATCAATTATTACACATATCCGTAATAATTCTATCACTCACTGCACTTGGTTTCATCAGACCCAGCTGGAATTTCTGCACAATCAATTACACCATTACAACGATAAGACCTCGAGAGGCAGGTGAAGTTGCAAGGGAATTCATTTGGAGCACAAAATGCTGAAAAAGAGATACAAAGAACATATATATGTAGGGAGAAAGAAAGATAAAAAATCTATTTCTATCTGACTTATGGAAATGTATCACAGAACACATATAACAATATTTTTCATTCGGCCTTAGAACGTTCTGATGTTAAAGTAGAATTAACCTTGCCATATAAATTTCTGCTAAGTTTAATTCAAACAGACCAGCTGAATCATTTGAGTTGAACCAAAATTTACATAACATTTACATTGAAACTGTTTATTTATTCCATTTATAGTCTTTGCATATGTCGAAGCATATTGCTCAACTCAAATGATTCAGCTGGTCTGTTTGAATTAAACTTAGTCAACATTTTAATACCGCACATCATATTTTCACTTTTCACCTCCTTACAAGTAAGTAGTTCTGTTTGTGCTAGCTGTTTGTCTTTTTTTCCAAAGCAACCAAGTTTAAAATTGGTTGCCATAGGTTTTTCAAATTCAAATTTCTCAATTTTTTTACAATGGAAATAAAAAAATGTCTTTGAGTGAAGAACTTTGAGTCCTAAATTTGATATTTCTTCAAATTTGCAATGGAAATTGACAAATGTTTCTAAGTGCAGAATTCTAAGTCTTACCAGGTCCTCTAGGCGCACACCCCATCTCATCGTCTCCATTAGCGCAGTCTCTTACTCCATCACAATGATACTCCCTAGCGATGCACCGACCAGTCGAGTTACAGATGAACTCGTTCTTTTGACAAGCTGTGAGTAAATGTTTGAGAATTAATTACTAGATGAAGTTTTATTTACAAAATGCAAATTATTATTTTGCTCAATATACATTTGTTGTGGTTTGTCAGTTGCTTAATGTTATGTTTTAAGTCACTGTAACAATAAAATAATATTGAATTCCTTATATAGTCTGGTTGGAAGTTTACATATACTTTAGCAGAATACAGTTCACCTTCGTTTCTACATTTTTTCTCCCTCAATACTTTACATTCAATCTTTCTCCAAAAGGCCACGGTTTTTTGATTTTTCTCGACACCGCCGGACAAACTTTTGCAGTGCCGCTCAATTAATAAATCAACAATTGCACATTTATTTATGAAAAAAAAAAAAACTTTCTGGAGTGGTCATTTTAAAGTAAATTTTCTATTTTTTTAATTTTCCGACATACCGTCTCAAGAAAAACGGTCCGAGAAAGTTCCGAGAAACATAAGATCAAAAAACCGGGGCCTTAGGGTGTTTTATCAATATTTTATTTGTGACATCTTGGTAGAGTGTTTGTAAACTTTTGGGCTCAATAACTAATTAGTTGAAAAGAAGTATAACAATTCAGACTTACGACATCCAATTTCATCTGACTCATCCCCACAGTTATCAAACTGGTTGCATCTCCATGACGATTTTATGCAAAGACCATTGTTACAAGAAAACTGACCAGGAGCGCATTCTGAAAATGAGATGCAAAACAGGTTTTACTGCATCAAAATTAAAAAGGGAACAGTGGGAGCCCACAACTAAGACCAGCCACCTAGGGCAATCACTGTTGTGTAATATTGGCTCATATATATAGAAATGGTGTTAATTCTCATCTTTGTTACACTACAAGTTTTGGTTCCAAGGGAAGGTGTCAGAATAGGTCTAAAATAAAGGTGGTAAAGCATGTTATATAGAGTAATTATAATTGTGGGATTAAAGCACAGGCGCTTGCTGATACACTTATTGGGCTACTAGGAAGATAGCTGCTGCTAGGGATGAGAAGGCAATTACCAGCATGGAATTCCGTTAAAACAGCGATATTATTTATGGTATATTCTCATTCATTTACTTTATATAGACAGTTATGATGTTATGGGTTGTATTCAGTGCAAAATTGGGCACACAAATTGTTGGTTTTAGGCAGAATTCATTGCTATAACAAATTTATTGCTATAACATCAGCGATCTGACTGAGTCCAAAGCCTTCTCCTTTCTATGATACTGAGCGCTCCTTTCTATAATACAGACGGCGCTCCGTAGTTCGGCAAATGCCTGTTGTTAGAATAACAATATATATAATCATCTCTGAGCCAAATCAACAATACAATGTCCAAAGCCTTAGTTAAACATTATTTTCTAAACAAAACTAATGTAACTGATAATCAGTCATTTGAGGTATGCATAATATTAGATAAAATCGGCAAAATTTTTCTTCAAATAAAAATTAATTTATTATTTTTCAAAAACGTTTCTGGATACTTACTGCACTGAAATTCATCACTGGAGTCTTCGCAGTCGAAAACCCCATTGCAAAATTTGGACTCCTGCATACATACACCGTTACTGCATGGCTTTTCATTATGCGAACATGCTGAAAAATCATTTCAATCACGTAAATTGTCCAAATATGGTAACCTGTTGTAAATGGCCACTTCAAACTCCCCCAGAACAGAATTTTCATTGTATGTCTAATGTCTCAATGCTGCTGGGTCTGAAGCTTAGTCAGTTTATATGATCAGTTGTGAGGCAGATGTAATGATGAGATGATACTTAGAATCCACACCATGTTACACATTCTACCCATGGTACAGCATAGACACCCAGTACAAGGCCCCTCCAATTTAACGTATCTTGTGATCGACATCCAGCTGGGATTTAGTTAACTTATTTTGTATTGTCTATTGAACTGCCACCAATCTTCTACTGGAAACGGTCAAATTGATCAATTCTCAGACTATTTGAATTTTTTATTCAATTCCTCTGGGTGACCTCTTAACACAGATTTGACTGTAAACACTACATACCCAGGAATAAGCAATGAAAAACTTTTGAATGCTGGGTATCCACATTTTGCTAAAAAAAAGGGTAAGTCCTTATGGATATGAAATTAAATTAAATTAAACTACTCACTGAACTACCACCAATCTTTTACTGGAAACGGTTAAATTGATCAATTCTCAGACTATTGCATTTTTTATTCAATTCCCTCGGGTGACCTCTTAACACAGATTTGACTGTAAACACTACATACCCAGGAATAAGCAATGAAAAACTTTTGAATGCTGGGTATCCACATTTTGCTAAAAAAAAGGGTAAGTCCTTATGGATATGAAATTAAATTAAATTAAACTACTCACTGAACTGCCACCAATCTTTTACTGGAAACGGTCAAATTGATCAATTCTCAGACTATTGCATTTTTTATTTAATTCCCTCGGGTGACCTCTTAACACAGATTTGACTGTAAACACTACATACCCCGGAATAAGCAATGAAAAACTTTTGAATGCTGGGTATCCACATTTTGCTAAAAAAAAGGGTAAGTCCTTATGGATATGAAATTAAATTAAATTAAACTACTCACTGAACTACCACCAATCTTTTACTGGAAACGGTCAAATTGGTCAATTCTCAGACTTGCATTTTTTATTCAATTCCCTTGGGTGACCTCTTAACACAGATTTGACTGTAAACACTACATACCCAGGAATAAGCAATGAAAAACTTTTGAATGTTGGGTATCCACATTTTGCTAAAAAAAAGGGTAAGTCCTTATAGATATGAAATTAAATTAAATTAAACTACTCACTGAACTGCCACCAATCATTTACTGGAAACGGTCAAATTGATCAATTCTCAGACTCGCATTTTTTATTCAATTCCCTTGGGTGGCCTCTTAACACAGGTCTGACTGTAAACACTAAATACCCAGGAATAAGAAATAAAAAAACTTTTGAATGCTGGGTATCCACGTTTTGCTAAAAAAGGGTAAGTCCTTATGGATATTAAATTAAATTAAATTAAACTACTCACTGCATCCCACTTCATCCAGACTTGTACTGCAGTCGATCTTCTTGTCACAACGATTGCTCAGTGGAACGCATCGGTCACCGCAGGCAAACTGGTCTGCCTCACAAGCTGTTTTAAATAAATTAAATATCATTAAGTTATATCAATGTACATAATCTTGCGTTTTTATTCACTATCAACTCAGCATGAAATTAGGGGAGGGGGGAGACTCCACATATTTGCTACATTCCCAATAAAGACTGAATATGTTTGGTAATAATTAATAAGACGCCCCACCATCACAAATACCATACACAAAAATTTCACACAAAGGAGAACAGGCATTAAGAAATGAATGTAGCTTGACTTCATTATTAAGACCACCTTGTCTTTAACACCAAGAAGTTTCGAACCCAGTCCCAACCCTCTGGCGGTGTGACCTCCTTCCACCTGACCTTGTCAGGAAAGTTCACCTCGTTACACTATATGTCTTTAATTGAAGTTTTATATTACAAAGAAATAAAGATTCTCCTTTAACTGATCTTTTTCGAAAATTAAATGTGTTTATGTAATGAAAAGAAATCTAGAAAATAAAACCCACAGATATGTAACTAGATATATCAACAATTTGAAGCTACCCCCTCCCCTGTGAGATATGAATTTGTCAGATACTTAATATCTATAAATGCCCTAAAACATTAAATAATATGTAAAATATTTTCAAAGAAAAAAATAAACACACATATCTTCAATGGTTTTAAATTATGTGTGAAAAAGAAGACAGTTGAGGCTTATATTGAGGATGTGATATACTAAATTGTCACTCATGCAAATCTTACAGGCCTACAAATCAAAATTACTCGTCATAATCTTCTACATTTACACCAACTTCCTTTGATTACATTTTCTCCACATTACATTTAAAACATTTGTAACTGTACTCTTCCCTAAAGCGGCATGTCATTAAGCTTTTGGGAAGAGTCGTTTTATTCAATAAATTCAAAATTCAATTCCTTACTGCAATTGATTTTCTCATCACTGGAGTCAGGACAGTGATTGATTCCATCGCACCACTGTGATGTCATGATGCAGTAGTCAACATCACATTTGCGCCATCCCGCTTCACAATCTGTAGAGGAGACATTATAATTTACATCTTAATACATGGCATTATACTTATACTAGGATTCAAATTAAATTTCCACATGTTTTTTGGGTCATATTTTGCCATAAATGGCATGGAACATCACAGAATGGACAGAAATATTCCCGAGTTTCTAGCTGATAAAAACCCTTCTGGGAATCGAATGACCCAAAATTTGTTATATTCTCCATAGTAATTGCTGCTGCTTCTTTGCAACCACAACACAGGGTCATAATGATGAGAAGATGGCAAAAATAAATTATCAATGGAAAGATAGGAAACTCAAAGTTAATTGCTACTGAGAGGGATTTTTATGGTTTAAGTTAGAAATTTGAGATTTGACTTTTTAGTAACATTTCTGTCCGTTTTGCAGTACTCCAAGCTCCCCGATAAAGGATGACCAAAAATTGAGTGGACATTATATTTTGCCATTACTATAGCAGTATATAGTAATTTTACTTCAAACTATTACCAAAAATAATAGTAAATACATGTTCATCACCTGACAAATTTTCATTTACCAATTAACTACAAAACAGTTCAAACAATGCTGAATCTGGAAGAACAGGCCTAAGAATATATTCAAGAATGAGTCGAATCTAAATTGAAGTATATAATAACAAATTGACACCTTAAAGAAAAATAATGTGATAATGTAAGCATTTTTAAAACAATGTGATAAATTAGCATACCACCACATCCAATTTCATCCGAATAGTCAGCACAATCTCTGTTGGAGTCACATTTTTTGGACCACCCCACACATGTTCCATCGCCACACGTCATGTGAAAAAGAGGCTGGCATTCTAAATTAAAGGACGATAGCGATCAAATTAGGATAACAATATAAAAATGTGGATATGAAATCAATTGTAAAGCAGTGCTAAGCTGGCAAGTTGTTTATTTTTGGGTGGTGGCAACATTACTTGTACAACATTGTATATTGTCCTAGTCTTCCATCTGAAGTAGGTTCACCTATATACATAACAATCATACTCCACCAAGATAGTATTCCTACTTTGAGAGGGATATAACCAACAAAAATGTTAGTTCAACTCCCTCCTCCTTGGGATATAACTATTACTCAATCTTAGCTTAATGCTAGGTTACATTTGCAAAAGTAAAACAACACAATGAGAAGTTAATTAACATGTTACTTTTTTTATGAAAGTATAGCAGGTTGTAAAATGTTAGTTTAGATTCTGTGGATAAGGTGCACTAGGCTGTCACCAATAATTGTAGTTATACTCCACTTCGACTATTTTACTGTTGTTTGGAGTGGGATATAACCAACGAACTTGTCTTGCGTAATAAAGGCAGTTTACAAAATAAACAATAAAAATAAAATTTACTAATATTCCTAATGGAGCTATATCCCTCATGGTCAGGAGTTAAGCAATACAAATGCTAGTTAATATAACTCCCTCCTATTCCGGATATACCTATCACTTAATGGAACATTGCTGTAACATTGTGACAGCATCATCTTCATTCTGCAAGCTTAAGTTGCACTTATTACAAATATAGTTAAAAACATAAATGCAACTTACGGCATCCCTCAGGCTCATCTGTGCCATCTGTACAGTCTGGATTTCTATCGCAAAAATTCTCTCTGGAGATGCACTTGTTTCCGTCGCAAAGAAGCTGGTCACCTCGACACTCTGTGAACAATTATTTTCTATTTAGTAATGTGGTGCAAGTCTTTATTAACCAATATCAAAAGTTTCCTCTGAGAAACTACATTTACAGCCTGGTTCAGTGGAAATCTGGTTAACAATTAAACAAAATCAGCAATGCCATGGGTGTATTTGTTTAGGGCTGTTCCATTTAAAGAAGAGTGTGGGGGGGGGGGGGGTGTGGACCTGAAGATTTTCAGATACAGGGAGGGGGTGTTGGCCAGTACTTTCGTAATATCTTTGTATAGAAAAAGGGGGAGGCTGTCAAAAACCAGTTATTGGGGGTGGGGGGGGGGGGGGGTTTAAAAATGTTAAGGTCAACCCCCCCACAAAAAGTAGGCACAAAATGTGTTGAACATAGCGAAAAAAGAGTTGTGTTTTGACCATCATGGATCGTGTTTAACCATATACAAAGTTAGAAATTTAACTAGACCAAGCTGTGATATTGTAAATACTTGTGATATGATAAAAGAATTGATAGATGCCAGAGATGGTTTTAATACTTTAAACTATTTAAATTCAGATGAGATTTTAAGCCTCATCTAGTCAGATTGCACTTGTTAGTTTTATAAATTTTTACATTTTTTAACTTTCTATTGTTGTTTTATATATATGACCTGTTATAAACAGTGAATAAAGATTTTATATATATATATATATAGCTCGCATAAAGTAACCGTCTTACCACAACTGCCATTTTCATCACCGCCAGTTGAACAGTCGAGGAAGTCATTGCAGATTTGGTCAGGAGGAACGCAGAAATTGTCACAAGCAAGTGAGTACTGGGCACAGTCACCTGCATAACAGAGATTCAAATAGAACACATGAAATGGGCGATTTAGGGCTGGTCAGTGCATGACGTCACCAATGCACAATACTAGATGACATCATCAATAATTGGGATGTGGTGATGGTCACACGAGAACTAGAACCAAAAGGTGTGGACAGTTAAGACCAACAAATGAGCTGGTCAGTAGTCAACCAATGGTAAAATGGCTGACAAGGATGGGAAATGAGTGCATACACATGTTGGGAATACAATGCATCACAGGTCAACTTCAAAATTAATCACTTTTTTAAACACGCTTGCAAACATTATCATATTATACACCAGTATATATTTACATAACCCACATATGTACACAATGTAACATACATACTGTGTGAAAGTTTTAAGCCATCTTTACATTTTCTGTTTAAGATTTTTGCAAAATAACTATATATATATATATATATATATATATCTTTCTTACCGCATCTGGCTTCATCCGACGCATCAAAACAATGCGGAGTTCCATCGCAATGTTGAGACAAAGTTAGGACCTGTCCATATGAGCAATGGAAAAGAGCAGATGCTGAAAGAAAACACAGGCTTGTCAATGATTCGCAATTAATTTCCCCATGAAGAGGTCACCAACAGAAGTTACTAAGGCTTTCCGTGTACTGCCAAAGTGCCTTTTATTTATAGCTTTACAATCATAGGTGGGTCCAGGGGTGGGCCCAAGGGATGCACACCCCCTCCCTTTTAAGTTGTCAAAATTAATTGCATTGACCCTAAAAGGGCTTGGCACCTTAGGCAATTACTATAATTGTGCCGCCCCATTCAGAAACTCCTGGACCCATCCCTGACCATGACAACACATTTTGAAAGATTTCATGCATGACATATGAACTATAAATTTCATCACTCTTCCTGAAGGCTCAGGGGCGTTCATACGCCCACTACAAATTTATAATATGTATAATCGGCTCCATCCAGATAAGCAAATGCTCAACCTGGAGCCCCATATTCATTTTGAAATAATCATACATACATACATACATATGTTCCCACCCCTCCCAAGAACTCAAATGTCAATGTAGGATTTAAAGATGATTAGATCTGTGCTAGTGCCATATCACTCCCCTGTGACCTTCAGAAGATCCATGGAATTAAGGTCAAATGTCACTTTTTTAATATATAAAACTTAAATCTGTCAATTAATTGCACTTAAGGCTAATAAACTGAAATTAAAAGCACTCACATGATGAACAAATTTCATCCGACCCATCATTACAATGGTCTATTTCATCACAACTGTGGTGATAACCAATGCACGTGTTATCTCCACACTTAAAGCCATCGCAAACTGAAATTAACAAGGTAAATTGTTTATTATTTCTTTCATATCCTTGGACCTTAGATGTGCTGTACATGCATACAAAATTGAATGAAATGCTAGTGTCCTAATTGAGACAAAATGAGTGTCTGTTGACCCTCTATGTTTCTTTTTTTATGTCCAAACACCATCATTTCACTTTATTTTTGGGTCAAATGAATTCATGTTGTTGTCATTTCATTGTCAAAGACATTTAAAATGTTTAATAAATTATGAAGTATTGCATGTATACATGAATAATGTATAATGTTCAAATAAAGTATCTGAATAAATTAAATTGAAAAATCAAATAATATTTTTTTAAACTAAATACATACTAATTAAAATGTGTATCACTTTGAAATTGGGCAAACGAGTCCTCAGATTCTCTTATTTTTAGGTATATAAAAATAAAATATATGTGTGTGTGTGTGTTAATGCATTGAAAATATACAAATTCACTGTATATGTAATGAACTTTTATGCTTATTACCTGTAGGTTGAGGCAGGACGCGCGGGTTACCTGTGGGGAAAACAGAAAGATTACACATAGAAAAAAATCATTGGATGATTATTATGGCATTGAAGGAAAGTTCTGAAGTTCTAAAACTTCTAATAGAATCATTCTAGGAGTCTTTAAAATCCATAGAAGACCTAACATTATAAAGGTTCCTCAATCAAAAACTTGAAACACAAATATCGTTTGAAATGCAGCATCCTGACTTTTTTTGTGAACTGATACTTTAAAGATTAACTTTTAAAGAAAGACTTTAAAAATCAGGAAAAAGTACAGTAGCCTATAGCGGACCCAAATTTATGACCTAATTTAGCGAGCCTTTTCGTCATGCCTATGATGTCATATCCCTGAATTCAATGAATGACGTCACAAAAAAACGACCCCCTTATCATTTTCAAGACGGGGCATTGTTTTTGTTATTTTTATCGGGGGCTACGCAAATATTCTTCTGTGCTAGAACATATTTTGGCTAAAAAAAGCGATATTTTTTTTATATTTCGTAGACGCCAAATATGGGCATACATTTGGGTCTGCTGTACTGCACTATACCCAAAAATCAACCTCAGAAACATGAAGTCAAATTACTCTTCGCCGCTCATTGTGTCTTCCAGAAAGTATAATGTTTTGTTATAAATTGTATTGCAAATATGACCATAACTGACCACACGATGCTTCGTCACTTTCATCAGAACAGTCCACGATTCCATCACATCGAGCGGACTCGGGCAAACATCTGCGGTCTGCACACAAATTGTAGAACCCAGTTGGACACACGGCTGCAAAACACAGATAATTCATTGACATATTTAATTAATGAACAGACCTTTTTAAGATTTTCAAGGCTAAAGTTTTCTAAATATAAAACCATGTTATTGACATACTTAACGAGAATGAACAACATGCAACATAATTTTTGTATAACTTTTCTTCATTGAAAAACTGCAGTGCCAATACCAAACAGGCTGACATCACTTTTTACGGATTTAAATATGAATATTGGATTATACAAATTTTGCGACTTTTCGAGGATGCGAAGCCACCCGTTCAATGAAAGAAAACATACCAGTAAACGTAGAACCAAAAGGTGTGGACAGTTAGGACCAACAAATGAGTGATGACTCTCCTTTTATACCTGGGCCTAGGCCATTACCAAGTATAGAACCATACTATGTTCTATGACAGACCAGGTATATTTTTAAAAGCGAACGACAGCTCGGAGTTTTGACAATATATGGGTCAACGCAGCAGCAGCGTAGGCGGATGCCTATGCTTTGGCATAGGTATTCATATACTTTTAAAGGCTGCTGATCTTGTAATATTGGTCCGACTTTCGTCAAATAAAGACTGAATTGTTCAGAAAAATGTGTAGAATTTATATTTATACAATAGATAAATAAATTTGTAAAATTCTGAGTAATGAATCGAGTATACAAGGCACAAACACTGGTCTGAATGAGGCAGTAGCCATCATACTGTATTAAAGTGTGTTTACACTGTAGGCCTAGTGCTGCTGGCATTCTACACACAGCACCAGGTATCTATTATTTTTTTTGAAAAAGAATATTCTTGTTATTACAGTAGATCAGCAGCAAGAACGATAACTTGTTCAGTCAGCAACAAAGTTTTAGACCACACAGAAGGGGCTTTATGAGATATAAAGGTCTGAAATATTTTTGCCTTATACAATTTTTATGAGATAAACACTTCATTAAATATTCTGATATCAAAACATCGAAAAAGTAAATCATGACCATGTCCGCCTGACAGCATGGTCAGTGAAAAACGAATTCGCATGCCTTAAATTTGGGTATTGTGATGACCTGGAATCCGTTTTTCGAATGTTACCCGTTCCCATGACCCCAGTGACCTCAGTGAGGCCGTTGACCTAGAATGTGGGGCATTTCCTATGCCCCAGTAAGGGGAGCACGTGATAGGGGCATGGCTGGGTTCCTATTGGCCAGAGTGGGCTGCTGGGGGCTACAGGGATGCTGGCAGCATCAGTTTGATAGAGTTTGGTCCATAGAATGGTATAGGCAGGACGTTTGGCTAGGGCAGGGCCAATAAAGCTTCAAAATGTATTCTTTGAGTTTGTTTGAGTCAAGTCTGAAGGACCTTACAAATTGGCGCCCGATGTGGGACTTGACTCATTCTCAGGAATACTTTGGATCTGTGAGGACCTTTTCAAATAAGGTGCTTACAGGGATTTACTTGTGTTTTTAAGGATTTACCATTGTGTCACATTGGAGTACTCTTTTGTGTGTTTTCTACAACAGAATCTGAACAGCTAAGTAGTTTCACTTCACTTTGAAACTGGTCTTGTTGAGTGGCCCTGCCCTGGTTACTCTGTTTGTCTTGTTTGTCTTGTTTGCTGTTTGTATTGTGTTCTGTTAGAATGCCTGGAACTTCAGCATTGAGACCCAAGCCTGGTAGAAAGGTACCCCAAGACAGGGAGAGCCGATCATTGGCTCCCCAGTCAACAGGGGTCGACACATCAGGCCCCCCAGTCGCCAGCATGGCTTCTGGGGATGCCACCCCAGTTAGACCACGTGCTAGCTCCATGTCAGGAGTGAGGCAACCTGGGGAGATCAGCTCCAATTCCGGAGTGAGGCTCCCTAGGGAAGGATCTAGAGCTAGAGCAAGTAGTGGAAAGAGGTCCAGGGATATGGTGCAGAGAGAGTCGGATTCGAATGACTCCTGTGCGTCCACTCCCACCTCTTCTCCAGAATATAGGACCCGGGTAGGGACTGAGCCAACTGGGGCCGGTGGGGCCGCTGGAGCAGTAATGGCGGACCACGTGGCCCCTGGCAATCGTGCCTATCGTCCAAGGCACAGGCGTCGTAGGGAAGCCTTACCCCCTTTGTATGATGGTCAGGGAGTAGCTTTTGCTGATTATTTGATGGAGTTTAGGAGAGTGGCAGACTTTAATGGTTGGACAGAAGATGAGCGTTGCTTCCACATGTGGACTAGTATTTCTGGCCCAGCTAGGCTCAAGATTGTCTCTTTGCCCTATGAGAAATCGTGGGTTAAGATGATAGAGCAATTAAATGGTCTGTTTTGTTCCTCCCGTGCTCTAGATGCCTATCGTAGTAAATGGTTTAATGCAAAAAGGGGGCCCGAAATGGATCTGGAGTCATATGGCTTGTTCTTAATGGATCTTTCCAGGAAGGCGAACCCTGCATCCTCGACTGAGGAGCAGGAAAGGTTTGCCAAGGAAAGGTTCATGGAAACAGCCGGTTCTCCCAGCATGAGGTTCTGGTTAGGTGCCCTCAAGCCCTCTACTTTGCAGGATGCCATTGATTTGGCTGTCCAGTATGAATCCGCCTATGAAGCCACAAGGCCCCACAAACCCGACCTTGGGCCAATAGGGGCCGTGGCTTTGCCCGTTGTCCATCCTGAGACCTCAGAATTAGCTCCAACAAGTCAATCAGGGGTAGCTCCTTCAGCTAAAGGAGACCCCATGACTCAGGAGCAAGTTAAAGAGTTGTTTTATTCCCTGATGAATGATGTATTGGCAAATCGAGGTGGGCCCAGCGATAAGGGTCGCCGAGATGGGCCGAGGCCCCCTTCCGGTTCCAATAGGCGCTGTTTTAATTGCAATGATTACGGCCATATTCGTAGAGACTGCCCTAAGCAAAACAGGGGCAGAGATCAATCTGGCCGGGGCAATCAGGGAAACAGTCGTCCAAGGGACAAGAAAGATTGGGATAAGGGGTCAGGGGCCCGAAAAGGTGCCCCAAAAGGTGCAGGGAATGGTTCACAGTCAGATAAGGGAGCTAGTTCGCTAAAAGAGTGAGGGTGGAGGAAGATCTGGTCCCAGGTCCTCCACCCTTGAAGTTAGTGGCTCCCATGAATAGTAATGAGGAGTTCTTTAAGGGACAGGATAGGCCTCAATGTGCTGCTGCACAAGAAGCCGTAACAGCCTGGTATTTGTCCATCCGGATTGGTTCCACAGATCTGGAAATGCTGGTGGACACAGGTGCCCAAGTTTCAATGATGAGTAAGAAAGTGTATGATGAGATAGCTGGAGTGTATAGATCTCCACTTTTGTCTATGGAAAGGAAAGTAGCAGCTGCAAATGGTGGTCTTATCAAAGTATATGGAAGGCTAGAGACAGAGATCTGTGTGGACAGAGCTCTGTATCCGTGTGAGTTCCTAGTTGCTGAGATGGGACAACTGACTGGGTTGCTGGGGATGGATTTCTTGAAGAAGCATAAAGCCACTTTAATGTGTTCCTCTGGAGTATTGCGTTTAGGTGGGTCAGATGTTTTGTGTAGAGAAGGTCCAGAAGGTCTTGGAGGTCGAGCAGTGGTCAGAGAACCCATTTGCCTGCTAGCAAGGCATGTGTCATTGGTTGCAGTCAATCTGGTGACATGGGGCAAATGTCAGGGTCACGACCTTTTGTTCGAAGCCATTCCCCAGGTTAGTCAGAATTTGCATGTTATGGTACCTCGGGGCATAGTGGACGTGAATTGTCCTGATGCCAAGGTCTGGATAGCAAATCCAACTGAGAAAGATATTTGTCTGTCACAGGGTCAATTACTAGGGGAGTTGACTAGTGTCCTGTCTAACAAGGATTCTCTGGAAGAGGACACGCTGGTATCAGCTGTGGCTTCCAAGGAGGGCCCTAGACACAAGGACCTTCCAGATCACTTGAAACCCCTTATTGACCCGACAGAAGGCCTTAGTAGCGAACAAAGGGAAAAGTTGAAAATGGTTCTGTTAAAGTATGAGCATTGCTTTGAGGGAGGTCAATTTGGTTTAGGTCGAACAGACTTAGCAAAGCATGAAATCGATACTGGTGACCATAGGCCCTTTAAGCTACCTGCTCGTCGGTTGGGCTGGGCCCAAAAGCGAGCCCTAGGAGAGGAAGTTGATCGTATGTTAGATCTTGGAGTTATTGAGCCTAGTAGTAGTCCTTGGTCTAGTCCTCCAGTCCTTGTTCGTAAGAAGGATGGCAGTTTCCGGTTTTGTGTAGACTACAGGCATCTAAATGCTTGCACCAAGAAGGATGCTTATCCATTGCCTCGAATTGAGGACTGCCTGGATGCCCTTGCTGGTGCTAAGTGGTTTTGTACTCTTGACCTGTCCTCAGGTTATTGGCAGATCGCTATGGAAAGTGAGGACAAGGAAAAGACAGCTTTTACAGCTCCTAGAGGGCATTATCACTTCACAGTGATGCCCTTTGGAGTCACAAATGGCCCTGCCACATTAGAAAGGTTGATGGAGTTGGTGTTGGGTGGTTTAGATCTGACCACTTGTTTGTGTTATATGGATGACATTGTGGTCCAGGGTTCCACTTTTGACCAATGCCTAGCTAATCTAGTTACTGTCCTTAAACGCATGGACCAGGCTGGTCTGCGTTTGAAGCCCAGTAAGTGTGAATTGTTTAGGAAAGAAGTGCCCTTTCTTGGCCATGTGGTAGGAGAAGCAGGGGTTAGGCCAGACCCTCGGAAAATTGAGGTTGTCAGGAATTGGCCTGAACCCCAAACCCTCCATGAAATTCGTAGTTTTGTGGGATTTGCATCATACTATAGAAAGTATGTGCCGGATTTTGCTGCCCTAGCTGCCCCATTGCATGCCCTGATGACTCCCAAGGTCCCTTTCGAGTGGACCTCCGAATGTCAAAGGTCCTTTGAGGCCCTGATTAAGGCTTTAACCACTGCGCCAGTTTTGGCTTTGCCTCGAGAAGGCTGCCCTGTTATTCTTGATACAGATGCTTCTGATCTAGCAATAGGTGGTGTTTTGTCCCAGGTAATTGAGGGAAAATAACGTGTTATTGCTTATGCATCTCAAGCTCTGTCGACTAGCCAGAAAAATTACTGTACAACTTACAAGGAGCTTTTGGCTGTTGTCCGAATGGCTAAGATTTTTAGACCTTATCTGTATGGACAGGGATCAGTGCTTTTAAGAACTGACCACCGTGCCCTTGTTTGGTTACAGAATTTTAAAGATGCGGAGGGCATGCTGGCCCGTTGGTTGGCATCATTGGCTGAGTATGACTTCAGAATTGAATACAGGGAGGGTAAAAAGCATGGAAACGCAGATGGTTGTTCTAGAATTCCTGTACGAAGGTGTAAGAGAGATGATTGCCCTGATCCAGGGCATGGTGACCAGGAAATGATGGTGGCCCTTGTACAGTGGAATGCTGACAAGGCTCACTTGTTGATGAAGCCATGGGAGCAGGCGCCATTGTGGCGCCAGGGACAGGGGCCAGGGAGAGCTACAGTAGTAGGCAGCATTGGTGATGTGGCTGATGGATCAGCCAGGGCTGAGACAGTCTCTGTGAATCAGCCAGTGGTGGCAGTTTCTGAGACCAGCCCCGGAGTGAGCAGTGAGGCATCACCAGAAGTGGTGACTGCCCCACCGGAAGTGGGTGGCCCTGAACAATCTGAGGTCCTGGGTTCGAATTGGTTGAATGTGTGGACAAGGGGAGAGATTGTGGCTGCCCAAGCTCAGGATAGTGCGACAGCTTTGGCCGTGGATTGGCTAAAGGCAGGACAAAGGCCCTCCTATAGTGATATAGCAGATAGGCCAGGTAGTGTCAGAGATATTTGGGCTCAGTACAATTGGTTGCACTTAAAAGATGGAAAATTGCATACCTCACGGTTAGGGGGACATATGGGAATCCATAGCACAGTGGCCAAGGTCCGGAGACGGTTCTATTGGCCAGGGTACAAGGAGGACATCGTCCGATGGGTTGGATGGTGTGAGAGCTGTCAGAAGCGTAGACAGACAGGCAGGAATAGGGTCCCATTACAACAGGTTCCTGTTGGGATGCCAATGGAGAGAATGGCAGTAGACATTGTAGGTCCTTTTCCAGAGACTAAGAAGGGGAATAAGGTCATTGTGGTTATTGCTGATTATTTCACAAAATGGACAGAAGCTTTTGCCCTACCAAACCAGGAAGCCTACACTGTGGCTGACTGTTTGGTAACTCAGGTGGTTCTAAGGTTTGGAGCTCCTTATCAGCTTCATAGTGATCAGGGCACCAACTTTGAGTCTAAGTTGTTCCAGGAAATGTGTAAATTGCTTGGCATTGTTAAGACCAGGACGACTGCTTATCACCCCCAGAGCGATGGCTTAGTGGAAAGGTTCAATAGGTCTTTACAGGACATGCTCTCTAAGTTAGTGAATGACTACAGAGATGATTGGGATGATATTCTGCCTTATGTCATGTGTGCCTACAGGGCTACGCCCCAGCACTCAACTGGAGTTACTCCCAATAAGTTGATGCTTGGGAGGGAAGCCCTCCTGCCTGTTGACCTGTTGTATGGTCATGTCCTCCAGGATCAGCCATCTTGTACAATTGAATATGTTGAATGGATACGGTTGGCTATGGAAGATTCCTTTGAGCGCTGTCGCCTAAAGCTGCGGAAATCAGCTCTGAATCAGGCGAAGCACTACAACAGATTGTCCAGCAATCAGTCTCATGAACCTGGAGACTGGGTGTTGCTGTTTTATCCGCCCCTGGCTAGGCAGAAACTTAGTTTGAAGTTTTTAGGGCCTTACAGGGTGGTGAGAAGAGTGGGGGAGGTTAATTATGAAATTGTGGCTCCTGCAACTGGGAAATCTCGAATTGTGCACATTAATCAACTCAAGCCGTACTTGGCTGAAGTACGTGAGACTGATGTAGCTAGAATTCCTGATTTGCCCTTGACTGACCCGTACACAGACCCCTTTCTCTATGATGAACGTCAGAATGAGCCCCCCTCTGAAAAAGAGCAGGATCCGCCTCTGACGCGATCTGGGGAGACGCGAGATGGTGTACTTCGGAGTGCAGTGAGGCCGGCAGCAGCATCCTCTGAACACGTGATGCTGGGGGATGATGCGGCGTCCCCAAACGCTGATGAAGCGCCGTCTACCCACGTGGGTACAGGCCGCACGGAAGCGCCCAGGTTGATGCCTGCAAACCACATGGAATGTGGCGGGAAAGTGGCATCACCTTGGCTGGCAGAGGATTCCAGACTGAATCCTGAGGCTGAGCCCTTTGTTTCAAAGAGGCTGAGACAGCCACCTGACAGATATGGTCACAACATTGGATTTGATTAAGGTTCACTAGTTCAAATCCCGGTCTGTCGTCTATACAGCGACTATATGTATAGAGTGTAATTTGGTATTGGCAGATATTTTTGATTGAGTGGGATCCCCTTGCTAATTTTAGTAAGTTACTTTTTCATTAATACGGAGTAGGCTAGCGAAACTGTCCGGAAAGGAGTGAATCAGCTTAAGAATTCCGTAGGGCAATTTTAATTCTTTAAGTTGTACCATGTACCTGATGTGGTTTTCCAAAGAAAGTGTCAGTGTGACATGACCTTTCTCCGAAGGTTTTTATTCACTCGCCTAGTGAGTTATGTGTGACTTTAACTCTAGTAGGAATAACTTTCTTATTTTTAATAAGATTGCGGAAACATGGGGGTCTTGTCATGTTCATATTTATGAGCATGTTGCTGTGACATGTAAAAAGTCGGTTTAATACTTTTTCGGTGCCCTAGCAGTGGTTTTTGCTGTAGTATGTCAGCTGTCATTTCTAGAAATAGGAATAGCTGTCTTCATGTGGTAATTTGTCAGATAGTGTATTTCTTTCTCTGAGGCTTATCATGTGACGGTTTATTATGTGTTGATTCGTCAGATAGTGTATTTCTTTCTCTGAGTCTTAGCATGTAACGGTTTATTATGTGGTAATTTGTCAGATAGTGTATTTCTTTCTCTGCATTTTATCATGTAACGGTTTGGGACATGACAAATTTGTCCTGGTTAATGGATGACATCAGTATGGAGTTGCGAAACTTGTTAGTTTTGGTTCTGTTCCATTGGGTGGGTCCTGAAAGGTCCTAGATACTGATTCCATTAATTTTGTATTTGTTGGCAGGTTGGGGTTTCTTTGTCTGATGGAAACACGTGTTTCTTGTTGGTTAAAACCCGCCAAAAAGTGCCTGGACTTTTGACCTCTGCCATTTAAGGTCATTAATTCAGCAAGTTGGCACAATGGGGTGTCTGTAAGATGGTTCCAACACCCCCCTTGGTTGGCAAATTGACCGAGTTGACCCTTCAGTATGAGGGGGGGGGGGTGGGGTAAATGGTGCCAAAATTCCATATTTGGCGAGATGGGGCCCTGAGGGATGCGGAATCCGAGAAGAGGAGGCGCAGGGATGCAGAGCGACAGGCTGATCTCCTCCTGGAGGAGGTAACCAGGATGTCCGAGGAGCGGACCAGGATGTGGAAGGAGCACCGCCGGGTGTCCAAACCCTGAATCCTTCCATCAGCCTCCATCCAGCCTCTGGTGTGTGGCCCGATCGTTGGGCCCACAGCCCCTGGATAACATCCCCAGACACCAAACCCCAGATGCCAACCGGAAATGTCCCTGGACAACGAACTGGACCGCTCCCCCCGGAGGCCATGCGGTGACAAGGACGTGTGTCACTGGTCCTCCTGGGTGGCGGCCTCAGGCAGACTAATCAACGGAAAACGACCCAGAATACGCCCCTGGATAGCATATTGGACACTAATACATAGACACTACCACGGAATGACAATAGAATTGGGTTTAGGCTTACCTAAAGTGTGGACTTGACCTCGGATTAGGTCTGTGGACTAATTAGGTGGAATGCCTAACGGATACCCCACCTGGTTGGATTATTGTGTGTAGTGATTTCAATGCGCAGGAGTGTCCATCTTTGTAGTGATTTCAACGCGCCAGATTCTGACAGATGACCTGACAAGGTCACGGCTTGACAGCTGTCAGACGGTGTTTGGCTTTGAACTGTGACTAGTCCCAGGACTGTGTGAGTGGACTGTGCCTCTGGAGTGTGACTGACAGCTCCACTGGAGCTAGTGCCCAGTGACAGGGACCAGGAGGATTGACTCTTTATTGTTAAGAAAAAGTGTGAAATCATTGTGGACTCTTGTGGGCTTTGAACGGAAGCCATATTGTTGTGCCAGTAATGGCCTTGTTATGTGCTGAATATTGTGTGTTTGTGCCCAGCTATCATTGGGCTGGGGTGGGTTGTTGTTGTTGTCGTTGATGTAGTGTTGTTGCTTATGACATGTCTGCCCTGATCGCTAGTCAAATCGTCCTATTCATTGTTAACCAATAGTGGGTACTTTGCTAAAAGTCACTGTTGATGCTGCCTCCATCCCCCCCGGAAGACATTGGTGATTGGGTCTCCTCTGGGCCCTGTCGGAGGCATGAGGACATGCCTCATTTGTAGGAGGGGACAGTGTGATGACCTGGAATACGTTTTTCGAATGTTACCCGTTCCCATGACCCCAGTGACCTCAGTGAGGCCGTTGACCTAGAATGTGGGGCATTTCCTATGCCCCAGTAAGGGGAGCACGTGATAGGGGCATGGCTGGGTTCCTATTGGCCAGAGTGGGCTGCTGGGGGCTACAGGGATGCTGGCAGCATCAGTTTGATAGAGTTTGGTCCATAGAATGGTATAGGCAGGACGTTTGGCTAGGGCAGGGCCAATAAAGCTTCAAAATGTATTCTTTGAGTTTGTTTGAGTCAAGTCTGAAGGACCTTACAGTATTTAGTTTTGCAGCTAGTCAGCACATCGAGACAATAAAGCTCAGAATGCAGATCATGTTTATTTTACTTGCCCCAACATAGACAATAAGCACAAAACTGCCAATTCAACGTCTCATGTAAACACCTTCCAGCTGAGATTGAGCTTGTAAAGAGTGCTCTCTGCTGGCAGTCCAATGTGGATCTTTCAGAGATTTTTGCTATATATATTGCCTTAACCACTAGACAACTCAGCTTCTAAGACACAATCAGAAACCCAACACTTAAAAGTGTTTTGCACCCTAGAGGTTGCAGGGAAACAATGACCAGTGACGTCACAATAGGGAGAAAAAGTAACAGAACCTACAGGGGGCACTACGATAGTAGAAAATAAGAGGACAAGAAGATGACGTCACTACTTAATTGTTACATTGATGAAATCACAGAATAGATGACGTCATCAAACAATATTTTTCTGCTATGGTATCAGTGACCTCTGGTGGTACTTTCTCTCCCCATTCATGTTGTTGTTTTATTGGTGATTGCTGTCATATGTTAAGACATCATTGACTTGTATATTAGTTGCTGTCCACAACCACAAGGGGGCAGATAAGTGACTCAGCTCATTATTTATTCGCTCTGACACAATACTGATAAATGGACTTACTTTCTGGACAGCCAGTCTCATCTTCGTTCAGACTGCAGTGTCTCGTCCCATCGCAGATGAATCTTTCTGGGATGCAGTTCCCATCGCCACATCGGAAGAAACTTGTTGGGCAGGCTGTTAAAATAGTAATTAGTTACTTGTAATATATACATTAAATTGATATTTATACTGTGAATAGGTCATAAAGTCCAAATGAATACATTAAAATACTTTTTCAGATTATCACACAGGGTATTATCTTTCATTTCAAATGACTGTCACTTAAAGGCTCCCAGTTTGTGAAAATGATCCAGATGATATAAGATTCAGAAGGGTAAATTATTATTTGGCAGTATTAAAATATTTGAGAAAGCTTAAGTATTGTTGATATTGATTTAGATTCATCATCGCGTCATGGTAGCACTTGAACAAATGGCACATCAAAGATAAATGTAAATGTTTAAATAAGAGGCAATAATATCAAAACTTACACAAATCAGAATAAGGATGCATGTAAGCAAATGCAACATTATCAAGTGCAATGTCCCCTAACGGCCCGTTGCCTTTAACAGCCGTGAAGTCGACCTTCGATGCTCCGGACGGTAATGCCACCTGTGCGAAATTCCATCTACTGGGGTACCCCACTTCCTCCGAAGTTCGAAGGTCATAGCTTTGATCCCCTTTCACCATCCATATGACTTTGTCGTCAACGGCAACAGAGAGACGGCCAACCTATGAAAAATTGGAATTTTCATCATCACTGGACGAGCATTTTTCTCGTTAACTTTATGTGTATTGCAGGAACTATATAAATGAATGTAATAGGCACATTTTTAAAGAAGAGGATGGTATAAGTGCATAGAGATTCTATTGTAATACTTTGTCTTGGTGCTCTAGATTTAAGAAATAGCAGACATTATGATGAGATGATGTAAAGCTACGTTTACAATGATGCGTCTCCGTACGCGTATACGTGTACGACAAATTCAGAAACAGTGCAATTTTAATTTACCATTCACATTAGTCCGCATCAGTATGCGTGTGCGAATGCGGCGACACATACGTCACTTTAATCATCGGATCAGTGAGCGATAGAAATGTTTGACGGATTGCTGGCGGATCGGAATCCCCCTTTGCAACGTTGCAGATGTGTTTAAGGGGGTAATAAATGATTATTAATAATCAGTGTTTTACCTGACATACATTAAAAATTACATAACAATAAAGATATTAGCATGCTGTGGGCATAAAATGTTTGCATATGCCTTCACTCTGAGTTTTTGGCATTGTGCCAGCGTAATAATACAGTTGGATCTCTAGCTTAAAGACCACACTACATCTAACACTTGGTTTATAATAGGCATATTATGTAATTTTTTATGTTGGGATTGACAGGCTTTGTAACACTATTTTATTTTACTGAATCTACATAGTAACAAAATTGAGTGTTACTACACAAAGTAGCAAAGAAATTATAGCCTAGACATAAACAATGTCTGGAAATTTTTGCAGGCCTTTGCATTTGACTTTCAAGATTCTCATATAAATTTACATTGGCGGATCCAGGGGGGGGGGGGGGCCTTTTTGTGAAAAAAAAGGGAGTAAAGGTAAAAAAAAAAAAGGCGCTAGCAAATCAATTATCCTCGCCCACCTTTCACCAATTTCTGCATCCGCCCCTGATTTATTAATAATAATCACACATTGAAGGATATCAGTTCAGTCATATAGTGGAAAATATCTAGCAGAATTTCATTTAGAAATGATAGCAACCACAAAAAAACGTTATTCCAAAACAGCATGGATGATAATTACCAAAATATACATGTTTTGATATAATATATAGGGCCTATTATCAGAAAAAAAAAGAAAAAAAAGTGATCTGTATATTCTGTGCAGTGCAATATACCTAAACAATAATTACAGGGGGGAATGTCATATACAGGGCAGCAATGTGTCTTTAAGCAAAGTACTATACACTTAAGTTAAGATTGTTTGAAAGTTAATGCTTAATTTTCACAGTTTTCATATGGTTTACATAGACTCCTGATTATAATTAATATCAAAATATTTTCATGCTTATGAATGACATGATGTATTTTACCAACATTTGGCATGCCCTACCATGTTGTGTATTTATTGTCTACATTGATAGAGTAATTGTTTTTTTGTCTTTTTTTTATTGGGGGGGGGGGCATTGGAGCTTACTATTTCACGAAATGATCAAATTTGATTGACAGGTGAAGGCTGTAAAACCGTGTGCAAAAATAATCCAACAAATGAATATGAAGACTGCTGCATGGCCCTCAATAGTCAGGCAGTGTCAGACAAAATCCTTTCATGTTTTATAATATTATTCGCACTCAGGTTATTATACTTGACATCAAGGCAAGTGTAAAAAAAAAAAAACTCGCCTATGATGTGAATGTGTTAAATGTTTGGGAATCCAAGCCATATCATTTCATCATTATGCCTAACTCTGGCAGATGGTCATATAGGCCGAGTAAACTTCAGGGTTCAGTGGAAAGATTAGAATAGTTATGCAGGAAACATTTCAAAGGGTAAGCGGAAAACTTAAAATTATTTATAAAATATAATGGATTTCAATCAGACTATTTTCCTTGGTGAATACATAAGAAATGCAAACCTCACAATTAAGACCTTGGTTAGAATAGACATACTAATAGTGAGGTCTTAATAGTGTGGTTTTTAAGGCTAGGCCACTGAATAGCCTTTGAATACTGTGAATGAATATTTTGGCAGTGTATATGCCATAGGTATTCATTCACAGTATAAAGGCTATTTATGTTCATTAGACTACAATGACAGTTAAAGATAGGGAAATTGTAAATATAAAACAAATACATAAAGAAGGTGCAGAGGAATATGCTGTATTTCTATTATTAACACTATTTAACAATAATTTAATGTCTTCCTTCTAGACACCTGGAATTCATCATTATTTTACTGTTTAGCAATAACATGACATTTAGTTTGCACTTCAGTGAGAAACACTTTTTGCCTTGGCCTAAATCTTTGGCCTTGGCCTATATTCAGAAACTGCTCAATTTTTGCCTTGGCCTTATCACCTGACTTTCTTTAACTAAAGACATTCATCTTTAACTCACCTGAAGATGTTGGAGGAGTGCATAACTTCAACTGGCAATTACTTGGTTTTTATACATGATAGAACAATGCAGTTTTTTTCTAAATAGTTCAATTGTAACTATCTTATCAATTACCAATTTAAAACAACTCAATGAAAAAAATACACTAATACTTAATTTATTGAGAAAGAAATACTGATGACAACCCTAAGGTTTATGTCACTGAATCTACAATTTGCAAATTATATTTAAGGTACAGGAATAAAACCACTGTCTGGTTGCCTAAATGACTGACTAGTTGTCAGCTGGTAAGTTATGTTGTGCTGACTGACTGACTGACAGACAGACTGACATGACTGAACTGACTGACTGAACGGATGAGCTTAACTAACAGACAGACAGAATTGACTGAGTTCAACTGACTGATTTAACTGACTGAACTGACTGAATTAACCTGACTTGGCTGTACTGACTGATTTGGCTGAACTGACTGACTTTGCTGAACTGACAGACTACTGTAGAAGTAGTTATATGTAATAAAGAAAAGAAAAAAAAGAAGGAAATAAAAGAAAGAAAACAAAACAAAGGAGTCATTGACATTATGGACCTTGACTTAGCAAGTGGTTTACATATCAATATGTATAATTTTTTTATTAAGTTATACTGTATTATGCTGAGGTAGGTTATGGACCATGAAACTGACCATACTTGTAAGAAATTTCACACCAAGTTAATAAAAAAAGATATCTATACCATGAATCCCCACAAAATAAGACAGAATCAAATATAATCAAACCCCAACATGTTAGGTGATGAAAATAGGCTATTATTGCAATTTTAGTAAGTTGGCTTCTTTGTATATTGGTATCCAAAGTACTAAATAATATACAAATCAACAACTGTCAAAAGTTCATTGAACCCAACAAAATTGATCTGCTTATTTTTGACTGTGCTGCTCACATTGCGTAATCATTTCAATGTCGGTATGTCACTGCAGGGGGCGGAGCTTAAGTTTGATTGCCTAGATGGTGTTTATCAGCCGATTTTCTTTGACATGTCAACAAAACAATGACTATTTTGAGGTTTTTATGCACTCACCTGAAAAACATTTCGGCATCCAGCTCTAACTCTTTTACCTGTTCACATAGATCACACAAGATGGACTTGTGACTTCTATGTATTAATATATAGTAAATATGTAAAAAAATTAAGGAAAACAATAAAAGATAATCTGTATTTAAAAATAATGTAAAATATGACAAGATGAGCAAAGAAATCGATAAAAGATAATCTGTATTTGAAGTTTTTGATAACAGATAGCATGTAGTGAATCAGATGAAACAACTCTGCAATAGCAATTAGGACTTTATCCAGGCTGATTACAAGTGTTTTATAATTACAGATAGCATGTAGTAAATCACTAATTTCTAATTGCTAATAGCGCATTTGCGCCGAATTACAATAATGCAACTACCAGTGCTGTATCTTTATCATCGTCCTGCAGGCCTTGCAGTAAGTAGGGTCCCAGACATCTTGGAATCTAACAAATAAACGGGTACGTTACACGGACGAATGTAAACGCCACACAGTGGGTTTGACGTCCGTTGGTTTTGTCGTACACGATCGTCGTACACGTATACGCGTACGGAGACGCATCATTGTGAACGTGGCTTTATAAGTCTTAGGAGTCCACACCATGTTACAAATTTACCCCAGACTATGATTTTGCTTTAAGGATCTACTGGTCCTACTAGTAGGTCAATTACTGTGCCCTTTAATTTCAATGTTGTGGCAAGCAAAAGGGTTTTTTGAATACTACCGAATCTGATGGGAAATCATCGCAATGTATTCTGGTGGTTAATATAAAATCAATTATAGCAAATGCTGTATTCTTTGTTCCTGCACTTCACAGATTAGATAAGTGACTGATGCAGTAAGCATTTACCCCATGAGTGGGTGCCTTTTACTTACTCCAGACTATACACACATATATAATCTGAGAGCAATACCCTGCCCTTATTAGACTATCATCCACATAAAATTTAGCTCAATAAGAGCAGGCCAGATGCGAATTCAAACCCTGTAACTTCAGAAGAGCTAACCAGTGTTTTAACCACCAGACCACCCAGATGTTAATATTTTGATATTTCCAATCTGATTCTGCATATGATATTTTATCCTCTGTCAATGCTGAATCCAGAACGCTGATTGGTCAACAGTCAAAAAATATTTCTCTGCATTTGCAAAATGGTCAGTTTAGCCTTGCCCTCTTAATAGATATTTTCAAAATCTTCAAAATGATGTCATTCACATGTGCGGTCAAGCAATGAAAGGAATTCAGCTAACACTTGGTATTATATTTATGTTCCAAATTAAACAAGGATTCAATTGCCATGGTAAATTATATCGAAGGAAATTTAGTAGCAGAGACAATAAAGTATGTTTGCATCGCTTTTGACCCGCAATTTTAGCTGTGGATCTAGCGCAGCAAGCGATTGTGTCTAAAAAGATAATATTTTTAAGGTATGGAGGAGACAGAGGATAAAATCGTCATCACATATAATTTTGAGAATACAAAAATTTTTTTCACTCATTTGTCATATTTCGGCTTCGTGAAATATGACATCTTCGTGGAATAAATTCTTATATTGTCATAATAAACATGTGATAACTTATCATATTTAATGACATCTGAATGTATTACCTGCTTTCCGGACATGTGGTAATGAAACCGCAGATAAAGCGCCCCAGATGGTGGGGTGAAAGTCACCGTGCCAGAATCACCAGGTTCACCTGATGATACTTCTGCATAGATGTATCTGCCAAGATTGGATGCTAGAAAGACAAATGCAATAGATTAAGGAGAGTGATTAGGAATCAGTACACAAAGTGAAGTTGTACATCAGCATTTTATATATATACAAAAGATCTAAAGCAATACGCAGCTGCTCTGACAAGTGCATGAAGTCACTACAAAAATAAAACACAAACATTATCTGAGTAACAAAACTTGGTTAAATAAAATTTTTAACATCACCTGTGTTACTAACATCACCTACGTTACTTACGTTATTAACATCACCTACGTTACTAACATCACCTACGTGACTTACGTGATGCACACCAAAGATGAGCAATAGTTATCGCAGACGATCTTAGGTAACTCAAGTCTGACTAGACTAACTTTTCGAACTGTTAATATTCATTTTATACCTAATCCATTTGTTTAGATAACACTTTTATTAGTGTGCATCACATAAGTTGTGTTGCCACAAGGGGGATGTTGGTGATTGTATATGTATTATATTTCAAATTATGAAATGATTATTTCCATAGCTCCCTAGTTTTAGAACTGTTGCTGGTCACCCGAGTGAGGCCGTGGCTCCGCAGGTGGTGGGCCGCCAGAGACCTCAGGATGCGTTGGCATCTAAGGTGCTATGTGGGGCATTCTTGGCATATTAGAGCTACTAATAGCTCAGTTTTATTGAACTTAAATTGTATTGTTTAATTTTGCTACTCACAATTGCACAATAGACCACTTTTATTACCTTAAACGCAAACCATATCCATGTAAAACTGGGCATGGTGCCAAAGTTTTGGCTACTGTTTGCTGGTCAGAGGGTTTGACATTAAATGCTGTCAGACCATCCAAGGGTCACTTTGGAGCTATGTTATTTCGTAACATCACAGTCCTAATATGCTTGAAAAAAATCTGACACTTTCCTGCAGACGGTTATCCTAACATCACCATGTAATATCACCATAACTTATCTTGTAATATTGCCATAACTTTCCTGTAATATTACCTTGTCTGTTAAGAACATTGTGGAAAAAAATGCTCCAATTAAATATATAACCAAAATGTTACACTCACTTGGAACTATGAGATCAATTCCTTTTGAAAACTGTTGGAAGGCCATGTTTAGTTTTGCATATGTAAATGAGGTCATTGGCAAGTAGTCACGTGACAAGCTAGGGCCTGTCCCATTGGTCGGTGTGTTTCCAAATTTATTTTTCCATCTGATGACGTCGCCATTTTTCTGAACAGCGCCATCTAGGGAGCCATCGTTGAACGAGTGAATAGCAGCTAAAATAGATGGAAAACATTTTACTGATAAAATAGTAATAAAGACTGAAAAATGTTGCAACAATATTATTCATTCATAATCCTAAGAATGAATAAACATAGAACAACTTAAAAATCATAAAACTTCAAACTTTTTTGAGTATTTATTATCTATTTGCTATATATATATACATTTACATCTATCCATCTGTTGCATACAAATGCTTGGGAAAACCTGTGCAAATAGGCCTAATAGAAATGTTTTACAGAATTATGGCCCACCAATTTATGACACTTACCAGAACATACTGGAGCAATGCTTTGTCTTGGAGCTTGATCACCTGAAAACAGTTATAAATATCAGTATGAGACGTTGGACACAAAGCATGATGTTTCGTAAACTTAGACCATGCAAAAAACATATGAAATAAAATATTTTTGAGTGAACTTCGGCCATATTTCAGTTAGACTACTCTTAACATATGAGGAAATAAGTATTTAGATGAATGAATGAATGAATTTTATCGACATGTAGAGGTCACAAAAGATATAAATGTTGAGAACCCACATTATTTAGATATTAGATATATGAGAATCACAAATATATTGATTTATGAGAATCACACAAGGTTTAATGCATTTGGCTCACCAAGTTGCTTTAATTGTCAAAACATATGAAAATCAAACATTTTGACTTTTTCCGAAATGGCTTATATCACAGCAAAACAGAATCTTTGAGATCCTAAATTAGTTTACCTTCCTCATCTGGCCCCCTAAGCCTTGACGGGTTTGGTCCATCCCCTTCACTCTCCAATTCAGACTTCTCATCTTTAACTGGACAACCTGTAACAAGATGAACTTCTAGTTAGTACAGATAGGCCATAGGCATTAGTGGGCAAGCCGAAAGAGAAAATACTCATTAACTAGATTTTAAAATGGTGTCATACAGCAAACACAATACAAAATAGTAGAGTGGTTCACTGGCATCTTTAATGTTGACATTCCACTGCTTAATATAAATTTGAAGCATGACTACAGTAATACTCGAATCAAAACATAACTATTTCATGGGTGGATCAAGGAATTTGTGAAAAGGGGGGAGGGGTCAATGATGGCTAGCACTGAAGGTGAAGCCCTTCTATATGGTCATAGTTGCAATTAATTTTGGCGACCAAATTGTTATTATGCAACACCCCTCCCAATAGATCCACACCCCCCCCCCCCTCAACCTTCCATGAGCGGCAAAGCACCATGATCATAGCAAAGTCAAATTGTGCACTTTTCAGAGCGATCATGACCAAAATTAGATTGGTGTATTGATGATACCATGATTACCGATATATATGCAAGTACCCTAGAACTTAGCCATACCTATGAAATTAAACCAGAACTATGAAATTTTACCTAAGCAATTATACAAGATTTACATTTGACCATTTTTTTATGCAATAACCAAGATACTATGACAGCTCACTAGTTTACCTATGCAATTACCCCAGAACTATGACAGCTTACCTATGCAATTACCCTAGAACTATGACAGTTTACCTATGCAATTACCCCAGACCTATGAGTTTACCTATGCAATTACCCAATAACTATGACAGCCATACCTCTACACTTACCCCAGAAACATGACAGTTTACCTATGCAATAACCCAAGAACTAAGACAGCCTTACCTCTGCAATTACCCCAGAACTACAGCTGTATGAAAGCCATACCATTGCAATTACCCTAGGGTTGTTATTGATATGCTGTATATTTCGATGAATCGAGAAAATGTTGATATCGATATCGAAAACATTTATGTTTCGATACTTTGTTTCGGCCATAATTGTACATGTGTGCCATCATGAGCACTTGACTACACAGCTCCCACCCCAAATTGCAAACTAGTTGCCTGAGAAATTGGCTTAGTAGTTGTCACATTAAAGATTAATGGTTTCACAATGACTTGGGAGTTATATTCCTGTGACCAGTGGTCTTATTTCTAACTAGGGATGCTGATAACACAAAATTTGCGCGATTTTGCAATATTGCAATATTGAAAGTTGAATACTGATATCAATATCGATGAAAAATGTATTCAATGACAATCCTAAATTACCCCAGAACTATGATATCCTTACCTATGCAATTACCCCAGAACCTGTCTCTGTCATAATTGAAGGTCACAGAGCACCAAGGTCGATGATGGTCCATGTTTGTACAAGCGCGGTAAATGACTCCTTGGTAAAGAAATGGGAAGATGCATTGGGCCCCTCTAGCATTCCCTCCTGTGGTCAACTCTTTATAAATAAAAGAAAATATGCATTGAATGTTTACTGTTACATTTCACAATCATGCATGTAATTTCAAAGGGCATTTGGCTTCTCAAAGGCATATTGCTGCTGCAGAGAAGCTGGGAATATAAAAGTCTGTCCAAACACTTGACATACTAACAGAACTACTAGATTTATCTGTCAGGTGGTGCAAATACAAAGAATTTGTGTTGAAGTACTAGTATAGGTTCTCATGCATGCACACAGAATCAGAGTATTAAATTACAACTGCGCAGTGACTTAAATTAGAACTTAAGAGGAAAATATCAAGCAGTGCAGAGCAAACATCGAGGGAAAAAAATCCAATTAGTGCATGGATATACTTTAATACAACAAGTGTACTTTTGTTACTTCGACCACAAACATAATGCATGCTTAACTAACATAACTGATGATTGAAACGTACAACAATAACTATGATACATACCATTTACTTCTCCCATTAGACCAGCTATGCATGTTTAGATGAATTATTGTAAGATATAAGTCACTATGTTATTTGAATAGATTGAAATGGACATGGGCAGGGAAAAGATTGTCACTCAGATCTGTTATATTATAGTAGCTGAACAGATTTGAGCAGCTGAGGGGCAGTTATTTTTTTCTTAACAATGTGAGCTCATAGTTGTCTTACAACAGATTAGTATCACACCATGAGAAAGACTTGAGGTCACTGTGATAATTTTTGCATTATCTCACGTATTGACTGGGCAGCTCGATTATATTTGAGCAATGAGCAGATTGCAGTTCAATTCCATTCCAAATATGTTCTCTTAAATTCATAATCTTCATTCTTTACATACCGATAACAAATCTAAAAATTATCCAGTATTTCTTTTTCTATCAAAGGTTTCAGCACATTTTTTAAATTGGATGATTATATATTCACAATTTCATTCACGACATCTTCCTCAAGTGTACGTAAACATTTGGGCCCGGTTAAATCAGCAAAAATTCGCCACTCCCTGAAACTCCTTCAACGCTTATTATATTGTTGGATTTTATTACAGATAAATACATTGCTAATGATGCACACAATTAGTTACAAAACAAATATTCTTCTTACAAACTATAAAATGCTTAATTGAGGGGATTTTAAGGGTGGCAAATTCAGCTGATTGTGTGAAATTTTGCTGATTCCGAGAGTAGGTAAGTTCATTTATCATTCTCAAAAAGATATAGACAAAGTTACTCACCTCTACATGAGACTGCGGAAATAACAAAACCATTAGGGTTAACTCTACCATCATTGTCGTCATCATCATCATTCCCTCCATCCTCCTCCTCTTCTTCTTTTGGCTGTTCATCATCGCATCCTGAATTAGAGAAATTAGTAACTCAAGGATATACTGATTAATTCAAGTCAGTAGTAAGTTCATGTCAGTTTTACCTACCGGAATTTATGGTAGAGGGCGCCACTGATACAATTAAACACATTACCAAATAAGGTATAATGAGAACAGAATGATAATAACTTTACTCATGTATTAGTCATTTGTTATCGGTTGGGATTCCATCAATCTATCTGAGGGGGATCTTTTATCCGCCCCAGCAGACGCCAAGTACAATTAATGCACTAATTCAACATGTCATGCGGAAAATTTCAGGTGAGATGTTGCTCCCCAAGCTGGGATCCAAAGCCAGGACTCTCAGTGGGGTTGACAAACCCCTAAACCATTAGACCACTCCCTAAACCATTAGGCCACTCCCTAAACCATTAGGCCACTCCCTAAACCATTAGACTACTCCCTAAACCATTAGGCCACTCCCTAAACCATTAGACCACTCCCTAAACCATTAGGCCACTCCCTAAACCATTAGACCACTCCCTAAACCATTAGGCCACTCCCTAAACCATTAGGCCACTCCCTAAACCATTAGGCCACTCCCTAAACCATTAGACCACTCCCTAAACCATTAGGCCACTCCCTAAACCATTAGACCACTCCCTAAACCATTAGGCCACTCCCTAAACCATTAGGCCACTCCCTAAACCATTAGGCCACTCCCTAAACCATTAGACTACTCCCTAAACCATTAGGCCACTCCCTAAACCATTAGACCACTCCCTAAACCATTAGGCCACTCCCTAAACCATTAGGCCACTCAAGTTAATATTTTAGACTTAATCGAATGATTGAAAATCACCTTTTTGGTCAAGGCACACTAAATATGTGTAAGCTAATGAATCGATCAGGCAATAGTTACAAAAAATGAATGATACATTGAAGGAAATATAGGCCAAAACATTGGAAATACAATGGAAATGGCATCATCACCCATTGTTGAGTATCGTGACGTCATCACTAGCTTTGTTTACATATTTCATTTTTGATGGCATTAAAAATTTTAATAATAGGTGAAGATCATTTATTTTATAGAGTGATAGTGAACCATTAAGAAGACAATGAAGTGAATGTAATCGATTTTGGCCACTGTCTTATTGAATGACAATTTAGCTTTAACATACATTTATAACACATTTATATAATTTAGAAGGAATATTCAAGTTTAAAGACGGTTTACTTACACTTCGAGATATACTAAAATCATCTGGATCATGAAACGAAACAAGAGTTATTTGGCACTTTACCTCCATTGCAAACTCCCCACTTCTCGTCCAGGTCATAATTAGAAGTTGTTGAACACCAAAATGAATGGTAATTCTTCTGGGTGCAGCTGTGGTAGACAACTCCTTCGAAAATGAACGGAATGGAGCAGGGCTTTCCTCCATCATTACCAAGGATTGTATTCTCTGCAATTTACATAATAACTTACAGTTGGATCCATAATATGTATCCATTTGTGTTTCCATCCTATTTGATCCAAGTCTTAAGTATTCAAGACATATTTACTTATTTAATGATTAATGAACAATTGACAACCAATAGATTTTCATTTAGATTTTTAGTGACAAATAAGCCCAATTGGGCGGGGTCCATGTGTTGCGATATTTATTTTGTGATTTATGTATTGTCATTGGACTTGTCACTAAATTTTTTCGTATCGTATTGTATCATATTGTATCATTGATCATAAAAAGTTTGGTGCACCAATGAGTTTTGCCATCTAGTCATGATTATGGCTATTCGTGATTGTCAGAGAGAAGCAGCAGTATTACAATGAGGAATATAGCAAATTTGCTTATAAGGACTGTTCCATTTAAAAGTGTGGGGTGGGGGCGGACAGAAAGGTTTTTAAAAAAGTGGCAGTTCTCCATTAGAGAAGGGGGGGGGGGGGTGGTGGATGGTGGATGACCAGCATTTTCTTAATATTTTAATTTAGAAAAAGAGGGTTTTTTTTTTGGGGGGGGGGGGTGTCTGAAAATCTTCGGTTCCACCCCCCCCCCCCCACCACACTTTTAAATGGAACAGCCCAAAGTGATTTTACCAGCTACAAAGTTGGGGTATGACTAGTTAACATTTCTGTCCATATACATTGTAGTGCCACCCCATGCCATTTATGGAAGACTATGACCAAAAGTATAGGTGGAAATTTATTTATTTTAAATCCTCTTCTGTAACGAATATCACATCTGCATTTATTTAAAAAAAAATTTTTTAGTAAGTTAATTTACGTACCTTTGCATCTGGTGCAACCTGAAACAAGAAATTAAATGAAAAATCATCAAATCATATGAAAATATAGGCCGAGTTCTCGGGTCAATACAAAACAAACCATGCAATAATATATAAATCTTCATCTGCATGGCATGATCACTAATCATTTCACAGAGGGTCTCACCTGCGCACAATCCCCACTTCTGGTCAACATCATAGTTAGGCGTGGTTGCACACCAGGGGGAGTTGTGGTTATTCGTCGTACATGAGAAATACTGACTTCCTTTGTAGATGAAGGGAAACCTGCATTGGGCACCATCTGAGTTGCCTCTTCTGGTGTAGGCTGTAGGTAATAGACATAGACAATACATTTTATATGAGAAATTTGATTACAACAAAAATGTTTCACAATATCATGCAGGACCATTGTAATAGCAGTGAGCACAGTGACCTTTGCCAGCTCCACAGTGACCTTTGCCAGTGGGGAAATGGGTCTGCTCCTTCTTGGGTCCACTCATCTAAATACATGTATACCCATCAAGCATCATCATCAGTATATCATGTACTTATCATGTATCATCATTAGTGTATCATGTTTATGGAGCTTGCATGGGTCTCTCTGTAACTCCTGGGGTGGCATCATGCCAGCGACAAAATTTGTCTTTATGATGCCACCCCACTTACTATAACTATTTTTGTTATAATAGGTGAACAAAATTTCTTGAGTTCTGATGGTAGCCTTGAGGGAGTCAACACTTGGGTGGGCGGTCTTGACAGTAGTCTGTTTTAAAATGCCCTGCTGGGAACACACAGCATAGTCCAGCAGGCTCAGGACCGGGCCAGAAATGTGCAATGTTGACTTTGCAAAACTGCTGCACCATTTTGGCAGTGTGGCAGAGGGTCCCATCCTGGATCCACACAGTTGCCCTCAGGGTAGTTGGCCTTCAGCCATGGCAAGATGTGGTACCTCAGGACCTTGTAGTAAGCATCTGCATCCACTCTTCCTCCAGGCTTGAAGAAGAAGGGGGGATAGTATCTTCTCGGCGTGGGAGGTCACTACACTTAAGACCATGGCATGGGCTGGATGCTTGGTCCTGAAGGTGCCCTTGACATCAACTGTCAACTGCGCAAGGAATCGGTCATTTCGGTGGTTCAAATCAGCATCTACTGTTATTGGAGATGCTTTTAGGATTAACTTTGGCACAGAGCAAGTCTGCCACCTTTTGTCTTCTGCCCTTCTGAGTAGTCATTCTAAGATTTAGTTCCAGAACATTGACTCATTTCTCAGCTGCCTGTCTACTGTTTGTTCTTATATTAGTTTCACAACATTCGGTCAAGTGGTTGTTGGTTTACTTGTACTTAAAAGTTCATTCCAAGTTTTGCCTCCCCACCCTGTACTACAATACATGTTTGACTACAAGTGCACTCATTAAACGGTTCTAAAAATACGCTGAATTCAATATAATCAAACAAACTACTTACGAACACAAGGTGTGTCTTTCTCCGATTCAGTTGTGTTTGTTTCGATAACATTTTCTGCACAACCTAACAACAAAAATACAAAGTTATATATTTAATGTAGCATTTGCAGGTATACCATGGACAATTTTAAAGTACTTCATCATTGCTATCGCCAATTAACAATAACTAGAACAGGTACGGATTTATTTTGGCAAAAGCAATATATCCTTTCACAAATAGCAAATATGGATATATATTGGGTTCTCTTCATAAGATGTGGGGTCTTATATGTTGGGCAGTATGAATTGTGGGGTCTTAAATATATTGGGTGGTATGAATTTTGGGATCTTATATATTGGGCTGTATGAATTGTGGGGTCTTACATGTTGGGTGGTATGAATTATGCGGTCTTATATGGGTTCTCTTCATGGGATGTGGGGTCTTATATGTTGGGTAGTATGAATTGTGGGGTCTTATATATTGGGCTGTATGAATTGTGGGGTCTTATATATTGGGTGGTATGAATTGTGGGATCTTATATGTTGGGTAGTATGAATTGTGGGGTCTTATATGTTGGGTAGTATGAATTGTGGGGTCTTATATATTGGGCTGTATAAATTGTGGGGTCTTATATATTGGGTGGTACGAATTGGGGGATCTTATATGTTGGGTAGTATGAATTGTGGGGTCTTATATGTTGGGTAGTATGAATTGTGGGGTCTTATATATTGGGCTGTATGAATTGTGGGGTCTTATATATTGGGTGGTATGAATTGTGGGATCTTAATATTGGTTGTCTTTATTGTGGGGTCTTATATATTTATGGTCTTAATAGCAGGGTTTTAACATTGGGTGGTCTTTTATATTGGTTCATCTTATTTGTGGGGTTCTGCCATATTTATATTCACCTTGGCAAAGGCCCCATCTGTTGCTATACACCCTGCTAAGTGAACACCAGCGTTGACCTAATTCCACTGTCGTACAAGTGTGGAACACTTGACTTTTGTAAGTGAATGGAAACACACAGTTTTCTCCTTTGTCTGTCTTTTCTGGAAATTAATAAACGAAGTATCAATTATCAATCAAATTGTTAGCATCTAGAGTAGTTTTCAATATCATGACTGGTTGACATGGCACTCAAACCGCACTGTAATAGCAAGTAGTTTTATTGAGTTTACTACTAAATGATCAGACCCCTTTAAAAACTATGTATTTTCTAAAATGTGAACACACATATTTTGAATATTTAAGAGTAAATTGTAAAAGGATGGATGGATAATACAAATGGAAAACACTTCACTCACCAATGCAGACGCATCCTGAAAACGAAAAAAAACAAAAACCATGAAGCAACATTTGAAACATTCCATTAGAAGGTACAGTTGTTGTTAGTATTGTAATATATAATGCTGGAATCGTTTGATAATCAAATGCAGCAAATATAACGATGAGATGATAGAGATCTTAACGTAGTGAACTCCTATAAACTCACCATCACAATTTCCCCACTTCTTATCACGGTCAAAGTTGTCAGTCGTTGCACACCACGAGTGATGGTGCTTGTCATTCGTGCAGTTGTCGTATAATTTTCCCTCATAAATAAAAGGGAAATAACAAACTGCGCCTCTTCCGGTGCCTAGGCTGGTTTTCTCTGAAATAAGCAATGGAAGGGATCAGAATTTAGGACTTTTGTGTTCACACAAACAACTTTTTTGTTGAATGTCTTAATTTGATAATTGGTCTCATGTGTGGACACTGATGTTTTTTTCCACCTTTTATTTTTACTTCTACAAACAACTAAGCCAAAACAGGATCAATATTTGTTCAAAAGTATATGAAATGACATTATACAGTGAGATTAGCTCAATATCTGTTTTATTCTCAGAGTTAAAGCACATTTCTTTCCATGAATAATTGACAGACTACCTAAAATGCAAAAACTTATGCTCCGCTATTATAAGTTATTAGTTACCAAGACAACGCTCTGGACGAGGTTTGCTGGTAGGGGGAGCCAGGGTAGGAGGTTCATTATCTGGAGAAGTAGGTAGGTTACAATCTGAAAATTGTAGAATATTAGGATTTAATTAGCAATCTCAAATTATGATCTAAAGACTAAGGTGTACTATGTCTCAATTCAATTTCAGATATATAAATATGGCAACAGCGATTTTAAAATTTCATATGCAATCTATAAATTTTGGAGTAAGAAGGTCCAGAAAAAAATTGAAAAATTCAATTGTCGACTTGCAATTTTCAATCCACAGATCATTACACAAAATGTTTGCAAAAAAATTTTGAACTCAAAATCAAACAACACACTGTTACAACTACATGACTTATGGTTTTTCATAGCAATGTCTCTTCAAAATAAAATTGTGAAAAACCAAGTTTTCATTGAATGGCACCTATCAGTTGACCTTACCAATGGCTAGATTTCAAGAATAACACATAACATTAATGGTGACTTCAACACACAATGTTTATAAAGAAATTGTATTTTAAGTACACTACATTTACTCATAACAAATCACACAGGCTTACCATAGTGCGGAGGTTGGCAATAATTTTCATCACTTGAATCTAAACAGTCATAAATTCCATCACAGCGCGCCTCTTCTGCATAACATTGCTTCACCAAATTACACCTTCTCATACCACTTGGGCATCCTGAAAATAAACAAGTTGTATAATCACTTATACATCAAAAATTTAATTTAAACTTTCCCCAATCCTGTTTTATTTATTACTTTTCATTAATAGTCTGCTTTTACTCGAAACCCAGATCATATCAACATGGTTTATGCCTAATCAGTATCCCTTCAATCAGTTTATAATGTATGTTGTGCATCAATTAGCTTTAATCTCTATTCGCCTCATTTGGGTGTAAACAGTCACATTGGTCAACGATTGAAAATTTAAGTGGTCACAAGCATTTTTGTGTGAAATAATAGAATGTTTGGACTTTTAACTTATAAATGCATTGAACAATTAATTAAAATGAATTTAGCACAATTTAGCACCTTCAAGCAGTTATCAGTACAACAGGAACTATTAATTTCTTTGGTTGGTTAAATACACTTTTTATATCAGATATCATATATATAATTAGGTTTTAACTTTACTTTCTCAGTTTTCATTCACACTCACCAAAAGGTCGAGGACAAGACAAGTGGGAGACGGAGATGTTGGTCACATGGATTTGGCTTCCATTGGTTGCCATGGCGATAAAGAAGACGTGGCGGACATTGGGAGAGATCGACACCTCAGCTGAAATATCCAAACCAAAATAAATTTAGGACTGTTTAGAATGCTGTCATATACATATATATGTAATTTTATTGACAGTATTATGTCAAACATGACATATTTGTCACAAACATTAATACATTCAAATTCAAGAGAAAATTTCGCAAAACATGAATATTCTGTACATTAAAAAAATTCATTAAAAGAAGGGACTTCACATGAAAGTGAGAATGCCCCTTATGGAGCCCCATTTCTAAACCAATCAAGACAATAATTTCTTGAACATGTTAGACATTACAATTGTGCTTGTAATCTTTATTTAATTCACTAATCCTACTACTAATTCTTGTATTTTATTTTATTTTAAGTATCGATAATTTTGGGAAAAAAGAACCATATAGAGTAAGTAAACAAACAATTCATATTTTGATGGACATATCTGGGCCGTCACTGCAAATTATACTCCACTTAGACTGTTTTCCATTTGTTTCTGAGTCCGCAACCAACAAAAAATGTTAGTTACCACTCTTCTGAGTGCAAACTGAACTTGTTTTGCATAATAAAGGCATTGAAACAAAATAAACAATCAAACAAATTAGCAAATATGCCTAATGGAGTATAAGTTCGCTATTTCCCTCATAGTCGGGAGTTAATTAACATTTTTGTTGGTTATATTGCTCCTCCTTCGGCGTCGGGAAATAACCAAAAAATGTTAGTTAACTCCCGATTATGAGGGATATAAGTAATATGTAACTTGAAGCACTTGCAGGTTTTCAGGGTATTAGGCCTTCATGGAATTATGGGAGACGGAGACATTAACTCTATCACCCTTACCATCTTTCCACCCAATTCCTGATGTTCTTTCAGTAATTACGAGTCCTCCAGCTTTGACAGGATTAAATGTAAAAGGGGTGAAGGCTGTGGATTCTGCACCCGCAACATAAATGTACAGTCCTTTGGGCATCCTGTACTTGAAGCTCACGCATTTTGATGATTTTACTTTCATGAGTAGTGTGCTAACTGGCGATGTCATATCTGTCCCGAGGTAAGTCACATCAAAAGTGGGGGATGCTGCAACAAAGATTGTACACGATTGCAATTGAAAGACGCACAAACCTCAAACAGTATCTAAATGGAGTGAAGAGATAAATAGAGAGGTAAATATATACATATCAGAATTTAAAAAACCAGCTGCAACACTTTACAACTTTCTGAAAATGCAATCGGAGATCGCTACAATTACAATTACATCATATTTGGAATGTTCTTTCTATTAGCTCCCCAAAAAAGATAATCTGGCAATCTTAGATGACACTGATGTTTTTAAAAAGGTTATTTAACATCCCATGGTAATGTAGTCTGAATTTTGCCCATGTGATATAATTTAAAGAAACTTGCAACAAATTACTAAACTGACTTTTACAAGGTTCTATAACATTCTACCATCAATGCATTGCAATGTATGGCAAACTAAACAATGATTTCACTTCTAAATTAACCTAACTTACGATTTTCTCCTGTACAAACGACACCAGCATCTTCTCTGTTTATACAACTTGACACATTTCCCCACCCAGGACTAGAACAAGCCCACAGGGACTGGGCGTTTCGATTGCAATTGACCTGGTCCAGCCAGACGCGGCCTGGGCCCTGCCCGAACCGATTGCAACATGCTGCAGTCCCTGATCTGAAGAGAATAGAAACATATAATTCACTTAATTAAAATAGCCTTAATTTTTGAGCAATACTTTATTAATGGGTGGCTTGTGTCTGCGACAAAACTTGCCAATACATGTAATTAGGTCGTCTGACTTTATTTTTAGTCAAATAAATTTATTATCTGTCTGTCATTTATGAGTGAGCATCAACTGCCACAGCATCTGCATAATCTTGTAAATCCCTAATTAAATTGACCTCAGCTTTTGATATTACGCACTTCAGTCTTCATTAGAGTGGGGGTGGACAGGAAGGTTTTTGAAAAAGCGAGAAGAGGGGGTTCGGGGTGGTTGACCAGTATTTTCTTAATATCCTAATGTACTAAAGAGAGGGGGTCGGTCAAAAAACAAAAAGTGGGGTCTGTCAAAAAACAAAAGTGGGGGTGTCTGAAATTTACCCCCCACACACACACACACAATTTTAAATGGACCAGCCCTTATTGACATCCTAAAATTGATTTAAATACATACATATTTCATTGCATAAAATATTTCACTTGCAAAGTTAAGTTAGATATTTGCAAAGTTAATACTTGTAAACTTAAGCATCACAAAAAAAACAAAAAAGGAATTCATATTGCCCAAGTTTCAACAAATGATACTTATTCTACTTACTGATATCCAAACATTTTGCAAACAGCCTTGGCATCATCATCATCCCACAAATTGTGACAAATACTTCCCCACTGGCCTGCATTGAGTACCTGGAAAATGAAGCATTAATTACATCCGGGGTCATCGAAATTGGCCAGGTCATTGAAATTGGCTACCCCTGACAATCAAAATAACACACCTTGACATTTCATAATTTGTTACTTAACTAACTGTTCACAGCATTGACAATGTTCTGACACTTCAACAAGCATCTATAATGCTAATGGATAATTGTGTTGACTAGGTATTTGTTCGATAAATAATTACAATGACAGTTGTTAACAGAGCTCTGAAAAATATCCTAAGATAAATTCGGTAAATGTCTTGTTATCTTGAAGGGCCATTAAGTATTTGATATCCTCTCAGTAAAAATTTCCTAAAGTCTGTCAAAGGATGACTTTGTCGGGGAAGTGTGGGAAATGCACTCACCTCTACACGACCTTCTTTCTCGTTGCTTCCTCTCACCAGTCTGATGCGAGAATCAACTGAAAGGACCATTTATAATAACAGTCTAAAAGTAACATTCAATTTATATCAAATACCTTTTCTGAATAACTCTTTAATATCCTCTGTATTTTAGACTTTGTAACAACAATGCTAATGCCAAATAAAGCCACAAAAATTTGACCAACATAGTGAACATGAGATGAAGATAATTTTTATCATACCTTTAAAATTAGAATACTGTGTCCATCCCGTAGCTTCCATATCACACAAATCGTCATCAAAGTAACACGTTTGGTCAGCTTGAGTGATGGCTGCTGGTTGAATTAGATCTGAAATTTCCAACAAGCAAAAACAAAATCATCCATGTTAATATATTGAAATCATAATCTTATCTCAGTTTGCTGCATATTGAGAACTGAAGAAGTAAATATTATTATGACCTTTTTTTAAACTACATACCTTCTCCGATGGGTTTCATGGAGGTGTGAGGTACTTGAGTGTTGTTGCTAAGTGTGGTTGGGCTCCGATCTGCAAAACAATATAAATATGATGAAAGGTTCTAATTGGTGGGCTTTAAGTCCTGTACTTCTGCAACTGGTGGGCTAATTAGGACAGGCAGTAACCATGGCAATGAGAGGAAGGATGAAACAGCCATCCAACTTAGGCTCGACCTGGAATTGAACCCGGGACCCAGTGGTTGGAAGCCTAGCGAGCTACCACTAAGTTAGGCCCCCCACCCAAAGGTTCTAATTAACACCCTTTATGAACGATACAATATGTACAAAAATAAATTATAAAGTGAAATCCTTTTTTTTTTAAATGAATGACATTGTCACCCCATTGCACTATATCTGTTTGGTTCACAGCTAGTTCTCTGTTATTCTTGTTCCTCAATAGAAGTGCCGAGTTATCTCGGCGTAATTTAATTCAATTTGTTAATTGAAGAAATAGAGAGTTACACCAAGATAAACGTTGCTAATTGGGTGACATCATTAAATAATGCTTATGTTAAATGACCTCTGGTGGTGTTCTAGGTAATATAAATTTTTGGTGGTTTTAATTTTAGGTGGATTTATTTGACAGATGACCTTTCAAAAACAATATAGGTGGCGACAGTTGCAACCCTCCACAAATCTAGCTCAAGGAGTCAAATATTTGATTTAAAGCACATTGGCAGTAGCTAACAGAGCTCTGAAAAATATCCTAAGCTAAATTCGATAAATGTCTTGTTATCTTGCATGGCCAGAAATTAGAATCAACTAATCATTGCTGTGATCATAGCATTCCAGACCGATGTCCTCCGAATGTGTGCAGTCATGTCTGCCCCACCCGTCATGTTTGCAGTCAAAGACAGAGCGGTCATCATGGTCACAATAGGGCTGGCCAAATTAATATTTTAATAATTATTATTAAAATATCAATAACGAGACACATTTTACTTACAAAAGCATATAACGCCTACGTCCTCAGAGTGTGTGCAGTTGTGATCTCCCCAATTATTATGTTCACAAAAAAATATTTCTCGCTCATGTCCTTCGCATTCAACATCATCCAACCAGATTCTGCCTCGGCCCACTGGAAATTTCTTCACTTCTCCGTAGACGCTAAAAATAACAATGTAAAAATGTTTCATACTGCTATTTGATATTTGTAAATATTTCTTCAATATGTCCCACTCAGCTGCCGTGAGCCTATCAGAATGCTTCATTGTCGGTGCATGCACGTTGTGCAGCAGCATATATTGGACAGTTGCTAAGTATGTTGGATAGCCACAGTATATGTTGTACGATGTATATGCTTCACTCAGCTGCTGTGAGCCTATCAGAATGCTTCATTGTCGGTGCATGTATGTTGTGCAGCAGCATATATTGGACAGTTGCTAAGTATGTTGGATGGCCACAGTGTATGTTGTACAATTTATAATGCTCCACTCAGCTGTTGTAAGCCTATCAGAATGTTTCATTGTCGGTGCATGCACGTTGTGCAGCAGCATATATTGGACAGTTGCTAAGTATGTTGGATGGCCACAGTATATGTTGTACAATGTATATGCTCCACTCAGTTGTTGTGAGCCTATCAGAATGCTTCATTGTCGGTGCATGTACGTTGTGCAGCAGCATATATTGGACAGTTGCTAAGTATGTTGGATGGCCACAGTGTATGTTGTACAATGTATATGCTCCACTCAGCTGTTGTAAGCCTATCAGAATGTTTCATTGTCGGTGCATGTATGTTGTGCAGCAGCATATATTGGACAGTTGCTAAGTATGTTGGATGGCCACAGTATATGTTGTACAATGTATATGCTCCACTCAGCTGTTGTGAGCCTATCATAATGTTTCATTGTCGGTGCATGTACGTTGTGCAGCAGCATATATTGGACAGTTGCTAAGTATGCTGGATTGCCACAATGTATGTTGTACAATGTATATGCTCCACTCAGCTGTTGTGAGCCTATCATAATGTTTCATTGTCGGTGCATGTATGTTGTGCAGCAGCATATATTGGACAGTTGCTAAGTATGTTGGATGGCCACAGTGTATGTTGTACAATGTATATGCTCCACTCAGCTGTTGTGAGCCTATCATAATGTTTCATTGTCGGTGCATGCACATTGGGCAGCAGCATATATTGGACAGTTGCTAAGTATGCTGGATGGCCACAATGTATGTTGTACAATGTATATGCTCCACTCAGCTGTTGTGAGCCTATCATAATGTTTCATTGTCGGTGCATGTATGTTGTGCAGCAGCATATATTGGACAGTTGCTAAGTATGTTGGATGGCCACAGTGTATGTTGTACAATGTTTATGCTCCACTCAGCTGTTGTGAGCCTATCATAATGTTTCATTGTCGGTGCATGTATGTTGTGCAGCAGCATATATTGGACAGTTGCTAAGTATGTTGGATGGCCACAGTGTATGTTGTACAATGTATATGCTCCACTCAGCTGTTGTGAGCCTATCATAATGTTTCATTGTCGGTGCATGTACATTGGGCAGCAGCATATATTGGACAGTTGCTAAGTATGCTGGATGGCCACAATGTATGTTGTACAATGTATGCTGGTATGTTGGACTCCTGACACCATCCACTTAGCATTTGAGTGTCCAGGAGGTCACCATAGGTCATCATATTTCAAATAATAATTAAAACTCGTGCTGAAGAGCAAAAACTAACACCAGCACATCATCTACACTCTAGTGTTTATTGTAAATATCCTGTTGAAAAATATCTTCAACCTTTTTTGCGCAGCTGTGACTTTGAAATAGTGAAGAAAATTAATAAATGATCATTCGATGCAAACGGAGTGTGCCAGCAAAAGCAAGACGACCAAGCCATCGTTATTGTAAGATTCAAAATAAATGTCCACCTGTTTTTAAGTCATATTGTGTCATAAATGGCATGGAGCAGCACAAAATGGATAGAAATGTTACAAGTCAAACGCCAACTTTTCAGCTATATTCTCCATTGTTATTTCTGCTGCTTCTCTCTGACCATAACAAATGGCCATGTGACAAGATGGCGAAATATTCTCACTGGAAAGACAGAAAATTTGAGTAAATTGGACCAAAAATGGGGTTTAATTGGTTTGAAAGTCAGGGTTTGACTTATTAGTAACATTTCTGTCCATTTTGTTCTGCTCCAAGCTTTTTGAAAAAAAAAAGAAAAAGACACAAAAAAAATTGACATTTATTATGGATCCTACTATAACATAAACAAACAATAAGGTCATTGAGTGCAGATGATGATGTTACATTTAGATCACATCTCTGGGTTAATTGTGAGATGTACTATGTTCTGACAGACTCTACAAGGTCACTTTTAGAGGGTGGAGAGAATATGTATAAAACTAGTGAGCGTTAAAGTAGGCTAAATGCAAAATACAGTAATTCAGTAGTGGTGGCAGTCTGTTTCATGCTCCAAACCGATCATCGGTTGTGGGAAACTGATAATCAGTTCATAATCGGTTTGAACATCCTGTAACGATATCCATCACGAAATCCAACTTAAGACGGATGTAAGTCAATATTGTAAGATAAATTATAAATTCATGGATCATATATATCTAATGAATTAGTTCCCCACTGGTTGATGCATTCCGACTAAAATCGATTGCACATTTTTGCTTCCAAGTGCTTGATCAATGGCGTCAAATGGCCGACTTTCGACTCTAGTCGATCCTCGTCCCACCGCTATAATTCAGTATTTCATTAGCTACATATGTACATAAATTCAATTCTCTTTCTAAATCTGCAAATTTTGTCTTCTGAACTACACTGTTGAAACCCCAATCAATAACACGATATGTCTTAAAATTTAGACCAACATTCTGGACTTTCCAGACGAATATTTGACTTGGAACAATCCAATTAACTGCGGCCAACACAATGATTATTTAATAATTCATCCAAGTTTCTCACAAATTTCTCTCTTTTATGGCCATGATCGCATGATAACTTCAGTGCCATGGTCAGTCAGCCTAAAAAATTGAATGCTTGCCAATTTCTGCAAGGAATCCTGCGATTCAATTTGAGTAGCTGTACTTTATTATTAATGCAGTCTTAATTTGCTCTCATAAAAGTAGAAGAAAGTGCAGTCTCTGAGGTGATTATAAACTTTTTTGTTCCATTTTAGGCAGCTGAATGGTCTAGCGGTTAAGGTAGTGGTTAGCTCAGCTCATCAGGTCCTGGGTTTAAATCCCAGCCCAGGTACTTGTGAAGACACAAGTTACATCTCAGCTGGATGTTGATCGCATGAGACATTAAATCGAGGGCAACTTGTACTCAGTATCTGTGCCACGGACCAGGAATCAAACCCAGGACCTTCAGCAGAGCTGGTCAAAGCGAATTGATGGACGCCTTAACCATTAGGCCATCTGGCTGGTCACAAGAATACTTTTCAACAGGTGTGTCACGCTAATCAATACGAAATATCTAACTCGTCAAGCAAAGAAAGTGTCAGAGACATTCCATTTGCTCAGTCTTGATCACACCTTTCCCGAGGAGAGCGTCTTGTGGAATTTAGAACAGCAATCCCAGTGGGGGAGCAAGGAATTTGACAGCGTATTTCAGGATATTTTAACCATAAGAATACAAAGCTACGAGTCCCTCAAAAAGATGATGCCAAGTCATATCTGAGTGATTATATAGAACTTTTTTGTTTGCCGCTTAGTTAAATTTAACTTGGGTAATGATTGACCTACTTCCAAGGCCTATCTTGCCATGCTTTGATATCTACTAGACCCTCGTCTACGACACGGCCTGAGGATCTAGGCCTAGACTGCCATTTGCTTTTAGTGCTGTGATACTCGAAGAAATGTTAAAAACAGAATACATACTATCCAAGCATCCTGCAGATAACAAGGGCATCGTCATTGCCAAACGAATCGTCACAAACTGTGCCCCACTGTCCTTGATGCTTGACCTCCACACGACCTTCTTGGGGTGTCCAGCCGTCCACCAAGCGAATTTGTAGATCTACAAGAAAACCAAAATATTCCATAAAGAAAATTGCAAGTAACAGTCTGCTTTTAGCATTAAAAGTCTAGATAAACCATTTGGTTATATAGTATGTCGAATGTGTTTGAATTTTAACTACTACTAAGAAAGATGAAAAATTCATTATGTTTTTAATTTACCATTTACATTATACTGGAAATGATGTATAACTAAGCAAATCAGAAAGTTGTCTTTATGTTACTGGGGCTCAGTATATAGGGCTGGTCAGTTCTCGTGTGACCTTGGATTGGAAATACACTTGGGGTCACTGAAATTGGCCACTCCTGACAAACACAATTACAAACCTTGCAATTTCATAATTTCTTACAAAACCAACTGTTCATGTCATTTAGAATGTTCTAACACTTCACAAGCATCTTAAAAGTGTTTTTAATATTTTCTTTAGAGTGGACAATTTCAATGATCCTGGCCAAATTTGTTGTCCCCGAGTTTACAAAAGCGATGGCTAACATTACCAGCAGGGGCAGATCTAGGATTTTTGGAAGGTGGGGGTCAGGCATAGGACTTGTGCGAGCAGCGAAGGTGCGATGACATGCTAGGGGGGTACGGGGCCTTTTTGCCGGAGAAAAGGGGGGGGGGGGTCAGGACCCCCTTGACCCCCTCGAAATCCGCTCCAGACCAGAGCTTAAAGCTCCACTGCCTGTCAAAATTAATATTTTCTAAAACTTCATCAAATGATTGAAAATCATCTTATTTGATTAAAGCACACTAAATATTGTAAGGTAATGAATATCAGGCACTAATTACAAAAAAAAAATAATACATTGAAAGAAATCAAAGATCAGTGAAGTTGGCTACCCGAACCTAGCTACCTGACAGCTACCCGGCAGCTACCTGAAGATGTAAAGTTAGCTACCCGAACCCAGCTACCTGACAGCTACCTGGCAGCTACCTGAACTTTCCGTGTATATAACTCAAAAACAGTTGAGTGTAATTTTTCTGTTTTTGCGCCAAAAGATACTTAGGGCAAAGGTTTACGTTCTAGAAGTTTTTCGGAATTTTCCGAGCACGTCGAAGATGTGATAAATCAAAATAATTGAAAAAATGACGTTTTTTACCGTAACGCAAACGGTACCTTTTTGGAGTGTCCGGTTGAGAAAGCGCCGGTAGAAAACAAAAATTAACTTTTGTGTCTAACTTTTAGCATAGACAAAACTAGTCTTTGCAACCCTTAAAGGGGTCAAATTCATTAGTACTTTCGGGTAGCTGCCAGGTAGCTGGAATTTGGCTCGCCTCTTTTTTGCCACCCTCTCGTAAACGGTTTCACGGATCTTTACCGTTTTTGACACAAAGATACATTTGGCATAGGCCTACATTTTAGAATTTTTCCAGAATTTTCAGAAGGGTTACGGCTCTGAATTATCAAAAAAACTCAAAAACGACTTCTTTTGCCGTAGCTGCGATTGTAAATTTACCGGTTGACCGGTTGGAACAGTACCGGTAAAAAACAAAAATTAACTTTTGTATCTAACTTTTGCAATATGTAAAACTGACCTGTGCACCCGTTAAGTGGGTGTAATTAGGCCTTAGATTCGGGTAGCTGCCAGGTAGCTAGCTTCGCTATCGCATATTCCTCGAAAACGGTCAAACGTGATTTTTCCGTTTTTGCGCCAAAAGATACTTAGGGCAAAGGTTTACTTTCTAGAATTTTTTCGGAATTTTCCGAGCATGTCGAAGATGTGATAAATCAAAATAATTGAAAAAATGACGTTTTTTACCGTAACGCAAACGGTAGCTTTTTGGAGTGTCCGGTTGAGAAAGCGCCGTAATGAAACAGAACAAACTTTTGTGTGTAACATTTAGCGTACACGGAACTGGTCCACTCTCTTTGATATTCATACTCTGGTTAATATTTTTTTTCCTACATCTTGATGCATTGTGTAGTTCTGCAGTCACTGTAAGTAAAGAGGTTTTTTTATGACAGTTTTTTTCACAGACAATTAGAAAATCCATAATGAAAATTTATTTATTTTCTGGATTTTCTTTTGTGAGAAAAGTAAGAAAAGCTAAATTCGATCTGATGCATAAGACTTTAGCTCCCCTGGTGGATGCATTTGGTAACTGCTACCTTTGGTACCTTAAAAATTCTAAATTATTTTCATCATCTTAATTATAGAATGCAAATGCAAGTATGAACTTTTAGAAACACATTTAAATGCAAATGTATTTGCTTTTTTCAAATGTAATACACCTAAAAAAAGTATCAAGATAAATAACAATTATTTTTAAATTAAAGATTTAAAAATGGAAGTGGCCAACTATAGTGATGATTAGGAATTTCCACTGTATTATATTATTATATTATCCCTCTATAATCAAATCATTGTGGTAAAGACGCTTATGTAATATTCTCACTCATTCATTAATAAATGCCAATGTTGCAGTGAACAAAATGTTATGTTTAGGTAATGTTTAACAATATTTATTTATTGTGTAGTATTCAAGTATTGCACCTGATATTTTACTCAGTTTCACTGGGTGATTAAACAAAGACCACATGTTTGGCAAAATAGAGGTCTAAATCTAGGACATTTTCTAGGTCAACAATAGTCAATTAAATGTACTGTTTTGCTGAGCCCCTATTGTTTGGAATTACATAAGAAAGGGTGACAGTCAGTAGAAGGGAAATTCCTCTTCTCTATTGTGTTCAGATTTAGCATGACTAAATTGACCTTTGAAAAAATAGCTTAAGAATTATAATTTTAATAGTAGTTATTTAACCTCTTTGTACAGAGAGAAATTGCATCAAAACATACCATAAAATAGTTAAAATCTACGATGGCTGGGTTAAGACATGCACTCTTTATTTTTCATTTTGTGGGAATTAAATAGTATTTCGTACTCACGGAAAATACGTTAAACTGTTGCTGATATATGGCCAGAAGAATTACTCAGTCTAAGTAAGTTGACCTGCATTCAATAGTCAATGATAGAATAACATATATAACACATTGTACAAGTGGTGTCAGTTGTTGCCCCTAATCTGAGTCTAATACCAAGGCAGATAGACAGACAGACAGACAGACAGATAGATAGATAGATAGATGGATAGATGGATAGATAGACAAATAGGTAGATTGATTGATTGATTGATTGATAAAGATATATATATATATATATATATATATATATATATATATAGATAGATAGATAGCAGAAAGTGAACTTAGTGCAGCCCTTTTAGGCAAGTTCTTTCCCACTCACAAGGGTTGATTATCAACTGAAAGAGAGGGACACAGGCACTTACGTTACACATGTATGGAGAATTTTATTTGCTTAAGCATAGACACCAAGTACAAGGGAACATCTCCAAATGCCATTCAGCTGAGAAGTTGCACATGAAGATTGCCTGGAATGGGGGAAAAAGCATCTTATCCTATCCTATCCTATCCTATCCTATCAAGCACACTATATGATATCTTTATCTGCATACATATATACACCACAACAAGTAGAAAAAGATGACAAACAGAATACCAGGTTATTAAATCGAAAAAATAAAATTGGCTGCAGCTATAAGACAAGAGGGGACTGCATGCTTATAGGCCTACATAATGTAAGTCATGAAATCAAAGTCATTTGACCAGTGGTGGAACTCCTTTGGGAGGGTCGCAACCAGAGCTAACATTTTGAAGAGGTTGAGCTCTTTAAAAATTTTGAAAAGAAAAAGAAACTTATAACACTATTTAAGTTCACACTAACTAAATAATAACATTAAATAGTATATAATTTTGGCTTAACATGCCGCAGAGGTGAAATTCTCAAATTTTTCATTCCAACTTCTAAAGGGCCTTGGGGTGGGGGTGTGGGGGATCTGACCCCATATCGCCCCCCCCCCCCCTATGTGGCTACACCCTTTCTCTTCAGTAGGGGATAACCTAATTTATCTACAACCCAGATAGATAGATAGACAGACAGATAGGCATCAGTATCACAACAGAAGAGCATGACCAGAAATAGGTTTTCAATCAAATGCACTTAAGGAAACTGCAGGGGTGGGGTTGGAAATGTTTGGAGGGGGTTGGGAGGAGGGGGGGGGGGTGCCTAATTCTACCTTTGATGTACCCCAGTGTCCTCTCCTGGTCTAATTTCTCCAAGCCATTTCTAAATTAACAGTGTGCATTTTTCTTGTGTCAAAAAGAAGGTAACTTTGATGGGTTCACTGGAAAACCAGTGTCAGCACTTCTTGGATCTTGTAAGGATCTTGTAGGGACTAATATTTCGTCCAAACAAAATAAGTATTTCGTTTGAACAAATTAGTAATTCATTATAACGAAATACTATGTCGTTATAACGAAATCCTGCATGAATACTATTTCGTGAGAACGAAATAAAAAATAAAAAGTGCATGTCCTATCCCAGCCACCGTAAAAATCTGATAAAATGCATCATTTAAAATGAGATAAGATAAATGATATTAGAAAAGAGATCATCAATACATTGGACAGCTTATCAAATAGGTAACACAAGACACCATGGGGTAAATATGATGTGTACTAAAAATACCTCAAAGTGTTTCAATGCACACTTTAATAGCAGATAATAATATAAGAAACATGATGTATATACAACTCTTATTGATTGAGTAATTGACAATTTGAGCAACATTAACCTATACAATAAATGCCACTTTTTCATTCATTTGTGAAGACTTTTTAGCTAATAATTGTTTATCAATTTGTAATGAACTATCTACTGTGTGAAGTTTTAAATCTGTGTAAGTTATATTACAAGTAATTAATTATAACTTACAATATTAGTATGTGCTTATTTTCAAGTCTTACCTAAACTAGCATTTAGAAAGACATTTGAAAAAATGCAAATGTTTTAAAATCAAATGCAAATGTAAATATTCAGTTTAAAAAATGCAAATGTAAGTGCAAATGTTCGCAAGTGCATATGCATTTAAAATGCAATGCAAATGCAGCATTTGTAACTGTCTCTGCTCGGGATCCTTGAATCTTCATACCCACCTATGTAGATTGCTTCACAAAAAGCATAAAAATATCCTAATTGTTTGGATTTGTTTTCCTCTGTGTTGTAATTCTAATGACTTTCACAAAATGGACAAATACTCTTAAAGATTAAATGAGTCTATGGGTATAAATTGAGTATGAATTATTGTATGAAAGGGGGAAAGAACTTTTGTTCTCAGTTTGTGATGTCCATGATGTCTTTGTCAACATTTTGGTTTCCAGATGAAAGCAAAAGTTACCGGGGGAGTATCGCATTGTGGCTTAGTACATAGGCGAACATAGCTGTGCGACAGCTTCTTAATGTTTTTGGGCTGTAATTTTATCCTACGCTGGCATTATTTGCCGATCACATTGACTTGAATCATCAGAAGAGGTTCTAGCCACAAGATGCAGCCCTCCGAAAATGGCGGGAAATGCTATCTATCTATTACTTTTTACTTTCATCAATCAGACTATGCTTAAAATGATAAAAATTGTTTAGATTTAGATCTGTGAAAATAGCTGTCATAAAACCTTTACTTACAGTGACTGCAGAACTACACAATGCATCAAGATGTAGGAAAAAATATATTAACCAGAGTATGAATATGAAAGAGAGTAGTGCAGTTCTGTGTACGCTACAAGTTAGACACAAAAGTTAATTTTTGTTTTCTACCGGCGCTTTCTCAACCGGACACTCCAAAAACCTACCGTTTGTGTTACGGTAAAAAACGTCATTTTTTCAATTATTTTGATTTATCACATCTTCGACATGCTCGGAAAATTCCGAAAAAATTCTAGAAAGTAAACCTTTGCCCTAAGTACCTTTTGGCGCAAAAACGGAAAAATCACGTTTGACCGTTTTCAAGGAATATGCGATAGCGAAGCTAGCTACCTGGCAGCTACCCGAATCTAAGGCCTAATTACACCCACTTAACGGGTGCACAGGTCAGTTTTACATATTGCAAAAGTTAGATACAAAAGTTAATTTTTGTTTTTTACCGGTACTGTCCCAACCGGTCAACCGGTAAATTTACAATCGCAGCTACGGCAAAAGAGGTTGTTTTTGAGTTTTTTTGATATTTCAGAGCCGTAACCCTTTGGAAAATTCTGGAAAAATTCTAAAATGTAGACCTTTGCAAAATGTATCTTTGTGTCAAAAACGGTAAGGATCCGTGAAACCGTTTACGAGAGGGTGGCAAAAAAGAGGCGAGCCAAATTCCAGCTACCTGGCAGCTACCCGAAAGTACTAATGAATTTGACCCCTTTAAGGGTTGCAAAGACTAGTTTTGTCTATGCTAAAAGTTAGACACAAAAGTTAATTTTTGTTTTCTATCGGCGCTTTCTCAACCGGGCACTCCAAAAGCTACCGTTTGCGTTACGGTAAAAAACGTCATTTTTTCAATTATTTTGATATATCACATCTTTGACGTGCTCGGAAAATTCCGAAAAAATTCTAGAACGTAAACCTTTGCCCTAAGTATCTTTTGGCGCAAAAACGGAAAAATCACTTTAGACCGTTTTCGAGGAATATGCGATAGCGAAGCTAGCTACCTGGCAGCTACCCGAATCTAAGGCCTAATTACACCCACTTAACGGGTGCACAGGTCAGTTTTACATATTGCAAAAGTTAGATACAAAAGTTAATTTTTGTTTTTTACCGGTACTGTCCCAACCGGTCAACCGGTAAATTTACAATCGCAGCTACGGCAAAAGAGGTTGTTTTTGAGTTTTTTTGATATTTCAGAGCCGTTACCCTTTGGAAAATTCTGGAAAAATTCTAAAATGTAGACCTATGCCGAATGTATCTTTGTGTCAAAAACGGTAAGGATCCGTGAAACCGTTTACGAGAGGGTGGCAAAAAAGAGGCGAGCCAAATTCCAGCTACCTGGCAGCTACCCGAAAGTACTAATGAATTTGACCCCTTTAAGGGTTGCAAAGACTAGTTTTGTCTATGCTAAAAGTTAGACACAAAAGTTAATTTTTGTTTTCTACTGGCGCTTTCTCAACCGGACACTCCAAAAAGCTACCGTTTGCGTTACGGTAAAAAACGTCATTTTTTCAATTATTTTGATTTATCACATCTTCGACGTGCTCGGAAAATTCCGAAAAAATTCTAGAACGTAAACCTTTGCCCTAAGTATCTTTTGGAGCAAAAACGGAAAAATCACTTTAGACCGTTTTCGAGGAATATGCGATAGCGAAGCTAGCTACCTGGCAGCTACCCGAATCTAAGGCCTAATTACACCCACTTAACGGGTGCACAGATCAGTTTTACATATTGCAAAAGTTAGATACAAAAGTTAATTTTTGTTTTTTACCGGTACTGTCCTAACCGGTCAACCGGTAAATTTACAATCGCAGCTACGGCAAAAGAGGTTGTTTTTGAGTTTTTTTGATATTTCAGAGCCGTAACCCTTTGGAAAATTCTGGAAAAATTCTAAAATGTAGACCTTTGCCAAATGTATCTTTGTGTCAAAAACGGTAAAGATCCCTGAAACCGTTTACGAGAGGGTGGCAAAAAAGAGGCGAGCCAAATTCCAGCTACCTGGCAGCTACCCGAAAGTACTAATGAATTTGACCCCTTTAAGGGTTGCAAAGACTAGTTTTGTCTATGCTAAAAGTTAGACACAAAAGTTAATTTTTGTTTTCTATCGGCGCTTTCTCAACCGGACACTCCAAAAAGCTACCGTTTGCGTTATGGTAAAAAACGTCATTTTTTCAATTATTTTGATATATCACATCTTTGACGTGCTCGGAAAATTCCGAAAAAATTCTAGAAAGTAAACCTTTGCCCTAAGTATCTATTGGCGCAAAAACGGAAAAATCACATTTGACCGTTTTCGAGGAATATGCGATAGCGAAGCTAGCTACCTGGCAGCTACCCGAATCTAAGGCCTAATTACACCCACTTAACGGGTGCACAAGTCAGTTTTACATATTGCAAAAGTCAGATACAAAAGTTAATTTTTGTTTTTTACCGGTACTGTCCCAACCGGTCAACCGGTAAATTTACAATCGCAGCTACGGCAAAAGAGGTTGTTTTTGAGTTTTTTGATATTTCAGAGCCGTTACCCTTTGGAAAATTCTGGAAAAATTCTAAAATGTAGACCTATGCCGAATGTATCTTTGTGTCAAAAACGGTAAGGATCCGTGAAACCGTTTATGAGAGGGTGGCAAAAAAGAGGCGAGCCAAATTCCAGCTACCTGGCAGCTACCCGAAAGTACTAATGAATTTGACCCCTTTAAGGGTTGCAAAGACTAGTTTTGTCTATGCTAAAAGTTAGACACAAAAGTTAATTTTTGTTTTCTACTGGCGCTTTCTCAACCGGACACTCCAAAAAGCTACCGTTTGCGTTACGGTAAAAAACGTCATTTTTTCAATTATTTTGATTTATCACATCTTCGACGTGCTCGGAAAATTCCGAAAAAATTCTAGAACGTAAACCTTTGCCCTAAGTATCTTTTGGAGCAAAAACGGAAAAATCACTTTAGACCGTTTTCGAGGAATATGCGATAGCGAAGCTAGCTACCTGGCAGCTACCCGAATCTAAGGCCTAATTACACCCACTTAACGGGTGCACAGGTCAGTTTTACATATTGCAAAAGTTAGATACAAAAGTTAATTTTTGTTTTTTACCGGTACTGTCCTAACCGGTCAACCGGTAAATTTACAATCGCAGCTACGGCAAAAGAGGTTGTTTTTGAGTTTTTTTGATATTTCAGAGCCGTAACCCTTTGGAAAATTCTGGAAAAATTCTAAAATGTAGACCTTTGCCAAATGTATCTTTGTGTCAAAAACGGTAAAGATCCCTGAAACCGTTTACGAGAGGGTGGCAAAAAAGAGGCGAGCCAAATTCCAGCTACCTGGCAGCTACCCGAAAGTACTAATGAATTTGACCCCTTTAAGGGTTGCAAAGACTAGTTTTGTCTATGCTAAAAGTTAGACACAAAAGTTAATTTTTGTTTTCTATCGGCGCTTTCTCAACCGGACACTCCAAAAAGCTACCGTTTGCGTTATGGTAAAAAACGTCATTTTTTCAATTATTTTGATATATCACATCTTTGACGTGCTCGGAAAATTCCGAAAAAATTCTAGAACGTAAACCTTTGCCCTAAGTATCTATTGGCGCAAAAACGGAAAAATCACGTTTGACCGTTTTCGAGGAATATGCGATAGCGAAGCTAGCTACCTGGCAGCTACCCGAATCTAAGGCCTAATTACACCCACTTAACGGGTGCACAAGTCAGTTTTACATATTGCAAAAGTCAGATACAAAAGTTAATTTTTGTTTTTTACCGGTACTGTCCCAACCGGTCAACCGGTAAATTTACAATCGCAGCTACGGCAAAAGAGGTTGTTTTTGAGTTTTTTGATATTTCAGAGCCGTTACCCATTGGAAAATTCTGGAAAAATTCTAAAATGTAGACCTATGCCGAATGTATCTTTGTGTCAAAAACGGTAAGGATCCGTGAAACCGTTTACGAGAGGGTGGCAAAAAAGAGGCGAGCCAAATTCCAGCTACCTGGCAGCTACCCGAAAGTACTAATGAATTTGACCCCTTTAAGGGTTGCAAAGACTAGTTTTGTCTATGCTAAAAGTTAGACACAAAAGTTAATTTTTGTTTTCTACTGGCGCTTTCTCAACCGGACACTCCAAAAAGCTACCGTTTGCGTTACGGTAAAAAACGTCATTTTTTCAATTATTTTGATTTATCACATCTTCGACGTGCTCGGAAAATTCCGAAAAAATTCTAGAACGTAAACCTTTGCCCTAAGTATCTTTTGGAGCAAAAACGGAAAAATCACGTTAGACCGTTTTCGAGGAATATGCGATAGCGAAGCTAGCTACCTGGCAGCTACCCGAATCTAAGGCCTAATTACACCCACTTAACGGGTGCACAGGTCAGTTTTACATATTGCAAAAGTTAGATACAAAAGTTAATTTTTGTTTTTTACCGGTACTGTCCTAACCGGTCAACCGGTAAATTTACAATCGCAGCTACGGCAAAAGAGGTTGTTTTTGAGTTTTTTTGATATTTCAGAGCCGTAACCCTTTGGAAAATTCTGGAAAAATTCTAAAATGTAGACCTTTGCCAAATGTATCTTTGTGTCAAAAACGGTAAAGATCCCTGAAACCGTTTACGAGAGGGTGGCAAAAAAGAGGCGAGCCAAATTCCAGCTACCTGGCAGCTACCCGAAAGTACTAATGAATTTGACCCCTTTAAGGGTTGCAAAGACTAGTTTTGTCTATGCTAAAAGTTAGACACAAAAGTTAATTTTTGTTTTCTACTGGCACTTTCTCAACCGGACACTCCAAAAAGCTACCGTTTGCGTTACGGTAAAAAACGTCATTTTTTCAATTATTTTGATTTATCACATCTTCGACGTGCTCGGAAAATTCCGAAAAAATTCTAGAACGTAAACCTTTGCCCTAAGTATCTTTTGGAGCAAAAACGGAAAAATTACACTCAACTGTTTTTGAGTTATATACATGGAAAGTTCGGGTAGCTGCCAGGTAGCTGTCAGGTAGCTGGGTTCGGGTAGCTAACTTTACACCTTCAGGTAGCTGCCGGGTAGCTGTCAGGTAGCTAGGTTCGGGTAGCCAACTTCACTGATCTAGAAATCAAGACCAAAACATTGGAAATACAATGGAAATGGCATCATCACCCATTTTTGAGTATTGTGATGTCATCACTTGGGTTTGTTTACAACTAGGATTTTTGATGGCATGAAAAATTGAATACTAGGTGAAGTTTATTTATTTTATAGAGAGATAGTGAACCCAGCAAAGCTCTGGATGGTAGGTAATCAGTATTAAGAAGACTATGAAGTAAATGCAGTATATTTTGGCCGCTGTAATATTGAGTGACAATCCAGCTTTAGTAAGCTATTATTTATCAACAGAGGGGGGCTATCAGTAACTGCGCCCAAACCATTGTTGACGACGTAGGCGTACAATGAGGTCATTGAGTGCAGTTAATTATGTCATATTCAGATGACGTCATTAAACAATGGATAGTCGTAGTTACTGATAGCTCCCTATAGGCAATAGAGGGAGCTATCAGTAATTAAACTACATCATCAGTAATTAAGCTATGGTGACGTTATCCATTGTTTTGGTATTTCTGAATCCTAGTTCATGCATGATTCGGCCAGCCCTATTGCCTATGGGTTGTGATAATGCCAACATTCATACAACTCGTAAATTCTCAAAATTACTCAACAAACCATCATAGCATTCCAGACCGATGTCCTCAGCAGGCGTGCAGTCATGTCTGCCCCACCCGTCATGTTTGCAGTCAAAGACAGAGCGGTCATCTTGGTCACATTCCACACTGTCCAGCCAGATTTTTCCACTTCCTTGAGGAAACCTGCTGCAGCAGGACATGGCTTGGCCATATTTGCTATAAAAAAAGAAAATAGGAAAATGTATTGTCATTATATAGTTCTAATCGCATGCTTCTTATTATGCAAATCAAGAATCACAATCTGCCAATTCCACATTGTCCAGCTCTGCTGAAGGTCCCAGGTTTGATCCCTGGATGTCGTTCGGATAAGACATTAAATTAGTGGTCTCTGGTACTCTGAAGCACTTCCAATCGACCTTGCATGTTTATGCTGAGCCAATCTATCTATCTATTGATCTATCAATCTATCTATCCATCTATCTAGATATGCTACAAAGAAATCTATTCCTGTGATATGCTACAAAGAAATCTTATCTCATCTTATCTTCTTTTGTGGTCTATATTTTAGATATATATGGAAGTAGAGAAAGTACAAGATGAACACAAAAATCAAAGGATCACTGAGGAACATAAATGAACAGCAGAGCATGAGATAATATAGCTGATAGAGAATAACCTGATGGACAATATGCAAAGCCTATCAAAGTAGGCGAAAAATCAAAGATGACTGACAAAGCATGAAAAAAATTGAAAAAAAAAAAGCTTTAATTTTTTTAAACTCTCGAAAAGAGTAAACATGTTATCATGATGAAATAACATTATGACCATTATACTCACAATCCAAGTTCTCTACATATGATGGATGCATCAACATTGTCGAACGAGTCATCACATACAGTTCCCCACTCAGCATTGTAAAACACTTCCAATCGACCTTGCATGGGGCTGGCTCCTTGGGCGAGACGTACGTTGGTGGATGGTCTGTCCTTGCTGTGGTCTGGAAAATATTCACATATTTAAACATTACTACATGGCCAATTGTGCTACGTGTGCGTTTTCCATGCGTTTGGATAAACGCATGGAAAACGCATGGTTTTTTCCTTATTATAATTAGCTAAAAACCATGCGTTTTCCATGCGTTTATCCTTCTCATGGAAAACGCACGTGGCACATTTGGCCATGTATAATCCCATTTTGGACAGATAATAGGGCTGATCACAGCAGCGGTCAGTTCTCGTGTGATCTTGCACCTAGAAAAACTAACACAATACATGTATGACGTCACCAATGCACAATACCTGATGACATCATCTATAATTGGGCTGTGGTGATGTCACTGGTGACGTCATGTATTCTACTATTACTTCCAGGTGCTAGGTCACGCGTGAACTGACCAGCCCTGTATTGCTACATAGGCTCACATAGTGAAGTACATTGACACTGTTATGAGAAGGTCCTGTAATTCATAGAGCATGAGTATAGTCAATCTATGAACAATATCACAATGCTTTAAAATGACTAATAGGCTAAGCCACTGTTGGCTGGGTGTTGACACTGGTCAGTCACATAAAGGTTTATTGAATTATTGGTGACCGTTTATTTTATTTCATCGTTGTTTTGCTAAATTTTAGCCCTGAAAATGAATGCAATTCATATCTCTGCGAATGTAGTTTCATAAATTAATTAAATTCATTTCTAGGATCTACAGGGTTCACAGATGACAAAACTATGGAAACTTTATGGAAACCTCAATCTGATCCATAATTTTCAGTTTGCCATAATTATCTGTAGTTCCTTATTTTTCATTACCTAGCTTCAGTCTATGGTCTTACTAATTGATATCTGTAACACAAGTTGATACACATTTGTGAAACAATAGGCCTAACTACTGTAACTTTACTAATACCAAACAACTACTTCCTGTACAAATTCACAAATTAGATATCTACAAGACACACAAACCACAACATTACAGTTTAAATTAATCTAATTGAAATTAAATGTGACAAGAGGAAGCCAGAGAGTGGAAAACATCTGACATGGCTGTAGCCAAGTAGCTTGTAACTCTAAAATGTTATGCTGCACTTTCGACGTAAAAACCAACAATATCCAACATGCCCAGATACTTGCCACACTTACAATTGCTGTCATACAAAAACCTTGAATCTGCTATGTTTAATAATAACAAATATACTCCATCACATGACCTTTTCTATTGTTTCTATAGGAGGGAAGAATAACGTAACAAAAACGGGAAAAAGTGCAGTTTAGCGGACCAATATTTATGACCATATTTAGCTAGCCTAATTGACAGGCCTATGACGTAGAAAAACTGAATCCATAGATAACGTCATAAATAAACGACGGCGGTGATAATTTTAAAGGCAAGAACGTTGTTTATTTATCTATTTTTATCGAGGGCTACAGCCCCAAACACCCGCACGGGTACAAAAATTTGGTAAAAAATTTTGATTTATGCTCATATTTAATGGACGCCAAATATGGGCATAAATTTGGGTCCGCTATACTGCACTAAACCTCAAAAACGTAGAACTTTATCTCTCTCGTAAATACAAACAACGAGAACAATCTAACAAATTTCTGTAAATGCAGACCTAATGTAGTACAATGTATCAGATTGTTACATTATTTATTTATAGGCCTTAAGTCAGGAGTTTACTAACATTTTGTGGTGCAGCAAATCTCTCTGTCTATAAACTACAACTATTACTTAGAGGCTTGGCATGACAGCAACATTATGTCTTTTTGTTTTGGCTACATTTTGAAAGCCAAATATGTGTCGCAAAACTTCTCTCCAGCAAAAAAATATTTAATGAAAACAAAAGCATTCTTAATGTCAGCAATTAAAAATGGAAGCATCATCCATGCAGCGTAGACAGCATCAGCATATCAAAGCATCACAATATAGGGCGGATATGTTCACGTGTGATCTAGGACCCCAAAATAGTAGTATACTGATGTCCCAGCTGAATTATTTATGACGTCATCTGGTATTATGCATTGGTGACGTCATGCTGTTATTTCCTGTGAGCACTATTATTTCCAGGTCCTAGGCTAGGTCACACGGACTTGTTCCCGTCTCAAGAATAGAGAGACAGGTTGGGTCTGTGAATCGGCAAGTGACGTCACAATCTGTGTATGCTAGATATCAACCAATCAGATCATAGAATTCGCCAGACCCAACCCGAGTGTTATTCACTCAAGGAACCAGAGAGAGAGAGGTCACACGTGAACTGACCAGCCCTAATGTGGCTCATGCCTTACATATTAATTTTTTTGCCCCGGTGTATACATACGCACCTCCCAAGCAACAGTTCCTTGCTACTGGCCTTGAAGAAGGCCCAGTGGCTAGAGAGGAAAATATAAAGACAGTTCTGCTCATAACTTAGCAATCAAAAATTGTGATATAAACCAGGCACAAATCTCAAACGCTCGATCCACACTTGTAGGGTCTTATACAATAATATCGGCTCTATTTACCCCACGGCCAGTTCAGTGCAATTGACCAATAGTCAGTTTTGTGACATTACTGACATGTAAATTTCACTGAAACAGTAGTCATATGCGAGTTTTATATGTGCACCATTGTTACTACTATACAATAGTATAGTATTAATGAATGCTTGCAACCACATATCATCACATACAAACTTAGTCCCCTTGTACTACCCCTGAAAATTGAAGCATTGCACAAGTAAAGCCCATCCATCATACCATCCCAGCCAACAGGCAATCTGATGGTTTCTGCAGAAACTAATCCTTAAAATGGCTTATGATATAACTAAAACTATATGTATATATTCTCATAAACTAGTGATATAATTTGCACATAAAGCCTACTTTTAAATGGCACCAATAAATGACACATTAAATTTTGCTTAACATTGCCAAAAATTATGAGCAGAACTCAAAAGAGAGATAGACAGACAAACAGACAGACATATAAATATGCAAAGACAAAAAGAGAAAATATTAAATAGCAAATGAACAAAATTTCAAATGAAGTGCAACTCACAAAAGCACTGTACTCCAGCAATTTCATGTCTTCTGCAGTCATGGGTGTTGATCCTTCTGTGGGAACACTGACGTAATGACGTCATTCCTGCGTCACAACGGACGTCATCGAGAAGGAAGTTTGCTTCCGTTTGGCCGAAGTTGGAATTTGTAAAGGCATAGGAGTAATTCCTGTAAATAAATTTTTAAGAATGAGGACTAGATAATCGATGACAAGGTGTTTCTTGCATCACCACCACCTCCTGGTCAATATAAATCATATCCAGTGTATTAATATGGGATTATTGAGAAAGTTGTCCATAGGGTTAGGTGTCTAGTGCCATCATATGCAAACTACCTGGCTCAATGTATATTTTCAATGGCCTTTGAGCTTCGATCAAATATTGGATACTTGAAATATTTTACTGTGGCAACTTATGACACTTCTACCAGTTGAGCTTAAGAGCAACTGCCCCCTCGCCAAGTGCTAGGGGCTGGGTAGTTTTACCAGAATGATAGGCCCTATCACTTACCCAAGTGACCACCTGAGGTTTTGACCACCCCTAGTCAACAACCTCACCCCCATAAACAGGAATCGAAACCACCTACCCTTCTAATATGGCCCCATTTTCCCACTTGCAAAAATCACTGTGGAGCTGGCACGGTGACCCTTTGCCTCCTGTATCCTTTCTGATTGGTTGCGATGGGAAGTTTTTGCACAATCAGGGAAGTCCTTGCCAAAGACTACCTTATTTGGAAGATGGTGTCATAGCGTCATACTGTAAGCTGGTGTCTGATTGGCCCATTAATTTGTTTTTCCACCAGAGGACGCCACCTGCAAGGCATTCCATTGGCCAAGCAATGACTATTGCCAACTTATATTATAGATGGTGGCAGTTGCAATCCTCATAAATATGCCTATAAAAAGTCAAGGTGTCGCTCTTCACACCACTTGAGTGACAATGGTGATATTCGACTGGGAGTTTTCCGTGAAGTACATTTAGGCCATGCCCACTTGTGCAGTGGCAGTTCCGTGCTCTACGTAGATTTCCCAGTCAAATAAAATTCTTGGAATTTGCCCCTTGACACACTGACAAAAAATCAAATACATTGCATTGTCCAATCATTGAGTCTCTAACTCCATGGTCCAATGACATAAAAACGAGGCACAAATGAACGTCATTAGCGTCCTCGCTTCGTGATACATTTTATAAGCTGCTCCTTCAATATTCGTCTGATTTTCAAAATTCCAAGTTCCTTCTGTACAAACATTTATTTGTAGTTCGCTTATGGTGTGAATAGAATCAACACCGATATCTTTTTTTGTAAAATGACCCTGAAGATGAGAATCAGCGACGCTCTCCATTACAGTTTTGCCCACAAATGATCACGTGACTAGGTTTTACAGAGGTTTACGCACTTTTTACTTCGTGAATATTTGTGCTTCACGAAAATTTATACCTTTGTGCTTTACGAAACGCAAGTGCTCCACGAAAAAGCCCAGTCAAATACTACCAATGAGACACCCATCACATTGTGAAGATGAATGAGCCCACAGGGGACTGGATTGCACCAACTCGTGTGACAACTTTACGACGCCTCTGCCAACTGAGCTAAAGAGCAGCTGTCCGGCAAGGCAGGTGTATACCCGGAAAGTATTTTATGGATATATGTTTTCCATCATGGCTTACATTGTAATCAAACTTACCCTAGACCTAGCTGTTTACAGATGACATCGCTATTGACGTAATCCCAGTAGTCATCACAGACGTAATACCAGGGGGAGCTGCTGTTGAGTCGCACTTGCACATGGCCTTCCTGCGCTGAACGCCCTCCATTTAAACGCACTTCCCAGTCCAGGGAGGTCTGGGCTGAAATGCCATTGCAACATACGAAGTCAGAGTCAGAAGGTAATTCATTTCCCAAACAGAAAAAGTTATATTGCATATATAAAGTTACAGAAATAGTAATTATTGTAATTGGGCGGAGATATCCCAAAGACATATTTGTCCCTATAGGGATGCCACCTTGATGAGGTTAGGAGGCACCGAAGGATCCACCCTGCAGACCACATCATCAGCTACAAGTCACCGGAATTACAAGGCAAATAACAAATAATAAATTTTATAATAATGAAGCACAGTTGTATATGTAATATATGAAAAAAAGAAGAAGATATAATGTTGTCATATATTGTTGTACCAATATGAAAGTCATAGTATGAAGTGAGAAAAAATACTATACAATGAATAGTTGAATACATAATAATCAAACATCATTTGTGGTAATAACAGGATATTCTAACAGACTAGTAACAGTGAGATGGCCCTTCAGTGTTGTTCCACTATTCATGTAATACAACTAAATACAGTTTTCACCACTATACCCCAATAACTTCACTCATTAGACCATCTTGGCATTCGTGCCATAAACACTATTTGAATTTTTGCCCATATGGGATTATCATAATATATATATATATATAATTTTATACCTATGTGATTACAGCAATTTCTTGACTATTAGCAATTTCATTAAAAAATGTTTGCATTTGAAAAATTCAGACTGCACAAAAAAATTTAAGGGAATCTTTCAGCTGAGTTTGGGGGGGGGGGGGGGGGTCATCACCGACTTATGTGAAAATCCTCCCATCCCATCTTTACCATTCATAGACAAGTTGTGTGGAATTTCACCTAGCTTCACTTACTTGTTAATTAGTTATTCAATTAAAAATGTAGAAATTTTTGCTTGTTCGGCTTGAATTTAAGCTGAAATTTTATTGCCTTGGAGGTAATTCAAGAGTCATAAAGTTGTTACAGTATTAGCAATAGAGCAACATTTCCCTCCCTCAACACACTTTCTCATATATGTATTCTGCCTCTAATCACTAATGGCCTCAATAGAGGGGTTTTTATGACTTCAGCTTGGGTATTTCAGCCATTAATCCCCAGATGTTGAACACAATTCTGATAACATCAGCAAACAACAAGTAAAAATAAATAATTGGCCATTATGACCTTGAAAATACTGAAAATTAAATCTATGAATTTCTCATAAACTATTCAGGATTCCTATTTTATTTTTTCACGGCCAAATGCAGTAGACCAAGTATGACAATTTGGCAAATTTACATTGGATTCCAAAATGGGCAGTTTGAAGGGAAGATTCCCTTTAAGTATAAATGTTTTCTCATCAGCCACAGTCAAGATCTGAACTTAGTATTAGGTGTGATTATGTATCAAAGGCCAACTTGGCCGGGCACCCAGAGGCTCTCATAACAAACTGTATAATTCAGATCTATAGCATACACCGCATGGTATCACCAGAACTTTCATTCACTAAGAAAACCATGGATTATTTCGATTAGATGAATAACATACCTCCACAAGCAACTCCCACGTCTTCATGATGTCTGCAATTGTGAATACCCCATCCCTTGCTGGTGCAGTTCCTCAGGTTTTCACTAGAGGCACTGCAGTGCAAGTCATCGAGCCATATTGGAGTATCTTCAGAAGCTTTCCCATAGAAGGCGCCACCGACCGCTCTGGCGGGAAAACTGAAAACCAGTGCTAATTTTGTCATAATATCTATACTGATAAGTATATATATATGAAATAAGATAAGTATATATATAAGAAATAAGATTATTTTATATTATATTTGATTATGGGGGGGGGGGGTTAATTGGCGAGGGGGGGGGGGGTAGCTTAGTTTTTACTTGGAAAGGGGTCTTGACCCCCCAAAAGAAGTGGCCTCCTATAAACCTTGGAACGTTATTTTTAATTAAACAACATGAATTTTTTTCTATCAGATTTTTTGTTGGCCCATACAAATATTAGATTAAATTTCTGTAATAATTACATTTTACTTGGCTTCTACGAAGCAAAAAAAATTACATCAGTAACTCAGAGTAGAGAAAATAATTTTACAATCGCAAAAGCTGATCACATTCTTTATAAGCTATGATGTATCTTAAAAAGTTTTCTAAGTTGTGATAAACAAGCACATTTGTGATAAACAAGCCAAAAGTGTGATAAACTAACCCTAATCCAAGTTGCTTGCAGATGACAGCAGCTTCAACATCAGTAAAATGATCATCACACACGGTACCCCATTTTCCTTTGTGCTGAATCTCCAGTCTTCCCTCTGCATTCGTTGGACCATCTACCAAACGCACTGGAAATTGGCCGTTCCGGTTATTTACTGGAATATAAATGCAAATTTGTGATTAATTTAAATAGGAAATAAGAGTTGCATATGATATCGGCCCTATATAAGGATAGTTTCATCAAATTTAGCAAAAAGTTTTCGTTATCAGTGATGTCAAGTATTTATTGTTTTTTTATATCTGGCGTCTAGACCTATGACACAATAGATCTATAACTGATATTACGAACACTTGGTTTGGTGGTTTTATATAAGCACATTGTATCACTACTTATATTTTACAGCATTATTACTAGCATTAGATGTATAATTGACTTCCTTTGTTGTTCAACCATGTGTGCATATTCAGTGTTACATTGTAACTTCTTATACATATATATGATCATAAACATTTATGTCGTATTACATTCAATCATGTTCTGCCCACCAGTAACGAGGTGTTACATCTTTTATATTTTATATCATATGTACTTAATTTGTTTATATCTCATATTTACATTACTTTCATTTCACCCCGGACCATTCAACACTAACTTATCTGCTTAGTGCCATCATGGAGCCTTCTGATGGCTCCATGGTCCCAATATCATGTACAAATGACAGCTGTCTACTGCTAAATTGCTAATATTGTACACGTTGCCAGATATCTATTCTTTTTTTGAAAAATTATTTTCTTTTTACCTAAAGATACTAAATTCACTACATAATATATGACAACTTTATCTGTGAACTGTGGACTACCATGCCTTAATGACTTGTTTTTCTGTTCTTTATGTAGTTCCTTTTTGGTTGAAATAATTCTAGTGTTCTAAGTTTTACTACTAAATGAGCTAAAGATTATTGTCCTCTATAGTTAGGTGGTTGTAGTAAAGTAGCTGCTTACTGCGATCGCATTACTATAATATGATCATGTTACCCTTTTCTTATTTCAAGTTTTAAACGAATCCTTTAGTGTTATAAATTTGTTTTTTCTAAAGTAACACTGGTGTATTAACACTGTACCACTGGATAGTTAGACAGACTTTCAAAGGTATCTAAGCTAATAAGTACTGATAGATAATTAGATATGGAAAGTGCAGCCCTCTAAGGCAAAGTTCTTGCCACTCACGAGAGTTGATTTATGAGGTGAGAGAGAAAAGGAGTCCAACCGTGTTACACATTCACCCTATGGGTGGGGTCATTTACTTGGCTCAGCATTAACACTGAGTACAAGGGACTGCTGAACTATACCGAAAGAATTTTATACTTACACGTGCAAAAGGGTTTATTATAAAACGTGGACCATGGGCTGTCCGTGATGACAGTGATGACATTCAGAAATATCCTACAAGAGTTATCGTTGAATCTGAAACTGAAAGCTTGGCACAAAACTTGAGCATCACAGATCCGCCGACAAGTGGGCAAGTCCCTTGCTTCACTGTGGAAGTCACCTAAGTTGTCGATGACGTTAATGCTTGGGTTGACACTGTACCCACTGCCGCAGTCTGTGAAGAAATTAAGAATAATAATTATCTACCGCTGTGGTAAATTGCTGTAAAAACTGTAAGTAACTGCTGCCATTGTATAACTAAATTTTACAGTGAAACAATGGCAGGGTTGACAGAAGTTCACTGTAGTTTTCACAGCAAACATCTGTCAGATTCAAAGGTACAGTACCAAACTAATACGTCAATATCACCCATTGCTGTTATTCATTCTATTACTTTGAGTTGACAACAAGCTGGTGTTTCATAAATAGGACTCTATTCTTGAATATGAAAGACAAGTCACTAGGGATATTGTTTTGTAAAAATATTCTAGAGCAGAATTTTAGTACATTGACAGTAAAACAGTTTTAAAGTGGCAAATACAGAAAAATTCATTGTGTATTCACCTGGATTGCATCCAATTCTGCCATACTGGACAATATCCCCTGAAGTGGACACAGGACTAATGACGTTGAAATGTAAGTAACATTTGCTTGTCTCTCGCGAGAAGTCGAAACCCCAACACATTAGAATACTTGAACATTTGCTGAAGCACTTCTCTTCAGTGTTGATGTTGCTCGCTTGCTCCTGACCACCATAGCCGTGAGTTCTTTCTCTTTTCTCAAAAAGGAGGCAATCTGTAATGCGTAAAATGCTTCCATTAGAGACAATCTGTGATGCGCAAAATGCTTCTATTAGAGACAATCTGTAATGCGCAAAATGCTTCCATTAGAGACCATCTGTAATGCACAAAATGCTTCCATTAGGAGAATGCTAAGATTATGTGTAGCACTGCACACAGAGAAAAAAAACGACAAAGAAATTTGGCTCCTACTCTAGCTAAGCCTCAGTCCAGTAGCATTGAGACATTTAACGATTTCTGACAAAAACTTCTAATACATTTTTTTTTGCTACAAATAGATTAAACATAACTATATGTATTTGATAAATCATAATTCCAAATTAATTGCAAGAACACATGTTGCAGAGATCAATTTAATTGAAATTGTCGCTCTATTACTACTGAAAATATTTTGGTAAACAATTACAAAATTATAAACCTAAATGTCAAACCAAAACATTCAACAACAAGACTTCGCAAAGAAAAACACTGAAACAGTCATGAATGAGCCAATTGTTTGTAAGCAAGTAATATCATAAACAATTCATGAAATCGACTGAGAATGCCAGCTTGTTGCAACTACAATCACACGAAATCCGAATGTCTACCTTTGGACGAAGAAAACATCCACAACAATGAGGCTTACTTCTATATGTATGAGTCGTGTTGAGTTGTAAACCAAATTTGGTCAAACCAAATTTTGATTACAGCTCAATGGCAGTTTATAAAGAAACAAACAACATGACAATAAAGGGTTGTCCCTAACTGGACTAGCCCTATGATTCTCACACAAAATTGACCAAAAAAACCCCCAAAAAACAGTAAAGTTACACGGAAATTAGGGGATGTATTGTTTTGATGCATACTCCTTTTAGTTGGATAGTGCGGATACTCTTGACTTACTCCTGTGATAAAATAGATTGAAAAAGACCCTACTTACAATGGCATCCATGCCGAATGTAGAAAGTGACACCTGGTGTATTAATAAGCGAAGTAGGTTGTGACGTCACAATGTGGCATTTTCCATTGTTCCGATTGAAGCTGAATGCTGTGCAGTCGAGATTCTTATCACAGATTTCTTTACACGCTTCCACGTTGTTTATTGCGGAGTCCTGGAGTTTTCCTTCAGCTGCAGAAGTTCCTTCATGGAAGGAGTAAAAGTCCAGACAACTTGTAACTGGAAATGAACGATAAATATATAGAAAAATAAATAATATCACTAAATAAAAATTGGTTATATTTCAAACATTTATCTTAGAATGGCTCATCTTCAAGTTTTTTGTTGTTTTAGATGAAAACCGCTTGGAAGGGAATAAATACATGATCATCACCCACTTCAGACATCAAAATTAGACCTTACATAATCAGAAAATTCCTTGGTGTCCATTTTAACTTCGAAATGTGAAAGCATCAGACTTACACTCCTAAACCGATCTTGGGTTTGCAATATTTAGTACTTTTTAGTTCCCAAGACCATTTACTAAACAACACATTCACTTCACTTTAAGTTTCCTCTAAACAACTAACAACAGGCCAACCTCATCACGAGTGAAGTTCAAGCTCTGAACCGCACAGTTATTAGGTTTTATTCATATCCCGCAATAACCCCTTTATTTCAAATTTTTTTGGGAACTATTTTGCTGCATTGAGTAGGGATCTTTTGTTTGTCTATCTGTTCTGCCTCACTCTGAATAGTTGCCATGGTGATGATGTCACCATTTCAAAACATTTCAGCAAGCAGACAACAAACTGAAGCATTGTCGCCCTCAAAAGACTTTCTGAAGCTGCTCCCTTACCAAAATCGTATTCAGATTGAAGGAATATTAAATGTGCCAGGCAAAGCTTATTTGTTTAATTTATGGGATTTGTGAACCTCATAGTGTGAACTTTACACTCTGTTGCGGGATATTATAATAATAAGACCCAATGGTTATGTGGTGTATTTTGATATTCCCCCATGAGTGGACAGATTGGCCAGGATTCACGAGTGGCGTTAGCCACGAGTGAATTCTGAAGCCAATTTGTCCACGAGTAGCTAGTATCTGTGGACTGAACAGATGCATTGACTTTATATCATGCTTTCCCCTCCAGAATTGTTATTTCTAGTCCGATTTTAAAAATATAAATAAAACTTAATAACTGTGTGGTTTATAAATTAAACCTAATAACTGTGTGGTTCAGAGCCTTGAACTTCATGAGTGATGAGGTTGGGCTGGTGAACCCACGAGTCCCATAGGGAAAATGAACAATATATTATGTAGATCAGTTGTGGTTTTTAGTTAGTTTATTCAATATATGTGGCGCGCCACGGGAAAAGGGGGCTTACGGGTGGTGACGTCGTAACTGCGAAATTGGCGGGAAAATGCAAGCAAGCCACGCGTGCGGTGCGTGTGTAATTATAAAAAAAATTTGGGCCAGTCTTAAGCCTGAAGACTGTTCTGGCCTAGAAAGCACCTGCTGACCTGGATACAATCAGGCTTTTTTTATTTCAATGATCTCAATGATTGACAAAATATTATTTTGTGACATTTTTTGTTGTAAATAGTCTACCATGTAACAAAAAATAGCAACAATACAAAATGTATCAAGAAATAATGGCCCAGACATAAACAATGTCTCAAAATTTTGCCGGGATTGCACTTGAATTGACCTATCACATGTGTTTCTTAAATATATTTATTCATAATAATCATAAATTGACCTCAAAGATATCAGTTCAGTCAGAAATTGGAAAATGATGATTTATTTTCATAATTATTCTAATCTTTTCATTCACTCATTATAACAGGCATGCATTATCCTTTTTTTGTTAAATGCCTCAATGCTACTGAAGCTTAGTCAGCTTACATGACCAACTGGCAGGGGTAGATGTAATGATGAGATGATATAGGCTAGGTGTCCACACTATGGTACACATTTTCCCTAAGGGTGGGGTATTTTACCTCAGCATATACAGGACACCACACCTTTCTTGTTATCTTTTTTTTTTTTACAATATTAGATTTTTTTATTTCAAGTATATTACCCAGGGAGTAAAATAATGGCTAAAGTTTAGTCAGACCGTGCACTCAAATGGCAGGCATGACCTGATTTTGTGTGATTTTTTTGCATATTAGCTGTTTTTTTTTTGCTTTAAATATACCAACTAAACAAATACGAGACAAGGTTTTTTTTTTCTGATGAATCACGATATACTACTTTTAATTATAGCTGTCTTCTTAAAATTATTCAACCCCTACATGCAATCACTCATAAAAGAGCAGATTAGCAAATCTGGGGTTGTTCAAACAGTTCAAATAGTGAATAACAAAAACTGAAAACAAGCAGCTTTAATTGGGTTATTGAGTGCTGGTGTTCCAGTTTTAATCACTGCCTTAAATCATTAGATTCATGTCATTGTCAACTGGAGACATGGCTCAAACAAGAGAATACTCACAAAAACATCAGAGAAGAGATTTTGGCATTGCACAAGCAAGGAAAATGATACAAAAATAGCTAAGATACTGAATATTGCAAAAGACACAGTTGGATGCATTATTTCGCAAATTCAAAGCTAAAGGTACAGTGGCTAATCAACCTGGGTGGGGCCGAAAGAAGAAGTTATCAACAGCTGCTATCAGATTCCTGCATTCACCTGATAAGTGCCGAAAATATCAAATGAAAGTTCCCCAGTATAACCACTATATGACTAGTAGGGTATGTCTGAACAAAAAAAAAAAGAATTCTGGGTTCAACAATAGCATCTTATCAAATTGCCTGATTAAAGGGATTTAGCATGCATGTGATTGCATAATGTTACAGCTGTATATAATAGTTGATTTTCTGCATCTTTTTATTGATATCATTAAATATTCATCTGAAAAAACTTGTGTGATTAATGCATGTGTCTTTTATGTCATGAGAAGAATTATAATGGGGGGCATATTTGCTAGCATGCATGGTCCAGGATACCTCTGTAAGGCACTGTACGCTTAATTCTCCAAAGGTTTGTGATATCAGTGTATCATAGAGTACCAGGGGTTATGAAATGTAGCAAACAACACAAGTTCAGCAATTTTTGCATAATTTCCACAATTATAAAAAAGAAAGGGCAATATATGTCAAAATGAAGCTTCGAAATTTAAAGTATTACGATATAGACATTTTAGAAGACAAATAACATGTGTTTAGGTACACTAGTAGGTGAGACCCCGTTGATACAGGCTTTAGAAAACATGAATTTTTCACAATATTCTATAGTATTTATGGCCATAAGGACACCAAAAGGCACAAATAAAATATTTTAGACATATAATAACAAAGCATGTAGGTGCAGTAGTATTCGAGTACTGCTTTGGAAAAGCAAAATAATCTGTAAAAATGTTTTCCCAAATCCTTCAAACAAAGTTGAGACATGTCAATGAGACTATCAAAAGTCACAACTTGGCCATACAGACTAATAAGATACCAAATTATATCAATGTATATACAATAGCGTTGGAGTTCTGCTTCAGAAATTAAGTGTGACAAATCCACCTGCACACACACTACATATATAACTTGTTAATGGAGTATATATACAGAAAGTCAACAGTGTCAGCATGCTAATTTTCAAATTATTGGATGTTTTCTATTCTTGTGCTTTTCCCCACTCATTCCGACTCATATCCAGCCTAATAATTAATAATTTAATTGCAATGCTATAACTATAAAAGCAGGTGATGTTATTGCATGCAGTGGACTTTCAGGAACATTTTGAGACCATTTTCATTAGAAACTCAAAAGAGAACAATAATTTCAGGGGATCCAAAGAAAATGCAAGCCAATTCAAAAAGTCTAATTTTTTAAGGGAATTTTTTTTTACAAATCTTGCAATTAAAAAATGTCCAGCCATATGAATTTAATATAACATTGTACCCGACTGTAACTTATTATAATAATCTATATGAGACAATAAAAAGAGGGGTCACCATGCGTGTTTTCTAGAAAAACTGACCTTTTTATGATGTCCCCCAATTTGTCCAAAATAATACTCAGAGCATCATTAGCTATATACCTAAATTAGAGCCTTTGAGCTATCATTTGGTATATTTGTCATAATTTTAGCATTAGATCAAAATTAGTGCTGTCCCCTTTTAGTTCTATATGTTCTAACTCTCATATATGGAAGCCTTTTAGTGCCTCATACAACTTTTTTTTTCGTTTTCACTCAAATGGTTCAAGAAGGAGTTAAATAATATTGCATTTATTCGCAAATATTTGCGTTTATTCGCAAATATTAAAGTTTTTTGCCACATAATTTTTTTTCCGAATTTGTTTTTTTTTGTTACATAATTTTTTTATTCTGCTCAATTGGTTCTAGAAGGAGTTGAATAGTTTCGCGTTTATTCGCAAATGTTTGCGAATAATAGCAAAAAAGATTCAAATGTAATGTAAAAAATATATATATAATTTAGAATAATTTATGTAATGAAAAACACAAACTCAAACAAATTGTGTATAAAAAAATGCACATGCTGAAAAAAATTATGTTGGATAAAACAAAGTGAAAAAATGTTACGTAGCAAAAATCAAAAAAGATGAACAATCATGTAGCAAAGAACACATAATAACGAATTATTTAGCAAAAGTCACAAATGATAAAAACTGCAAAATAAAATTTTATTTTTGCATAAATGCACCCTGGAAAAAAAAATTATGTAGCCAAAAACACAGATGAAAAAATATCATGTAGCAAAGAATGCATACTGAAAAACAATATGTGGGAAAGAATACCAAAAAAAATTATGATGTACCAAAAAATGGCCAAAAAAATTATGTAGAAAAAAACGCATATGAAAAAAATTATGTATCAAACAACACAAATCCAAAGAAATATGTATCAAAAAACGCAAGTTAAAAAAAATTTGATTTCTATGCAGCAAAAAACGCAAATCTAAAAAAAATTGTATCAAAAAACACAAATCTAAAAACATTCAGATGCTATGTAGAAAAAAAACTTAAAAAAAAAAAAGGAGTTGTGTGTGGCACTAGTAGGCTTCTATAGTAAGAATATTAACCTCAGCTGGTAGCCCATGTTTGATGCTCAATTGTGTTAAAAATGTTGCACATATAATGATGAAATTCCAGAAAAAATTTAGAAAATGTCATGACAAACACAATGCTAGATTTTGGTAATTGTTGGTGAATGAGCAACCGAGATAAAAAACCAAATACAGAGGTTGTTTTTACGTCGGAAACCGGATTTTTAAGACGCCAATTTTAATGTTAAATTTTACAAAAAGTTATTATTGTAGCAGCTCACAATTTTAGTTGAGTATAGAAAAGTTACCTCATTATCACATATCCAAATCACGTAAGTTTTGAACGACAGATAACGAAAATATGGCATAAAACGTAATGCATAGTTTAACAAGTGCCTGTGTCGCTGCTCATTACGTCTCAGTGGTTATGTGCGCGAAAACATCAAATTTTCAAATACCCCAAATGACCACTAAATATTGAGATATCTGGAAATTTTTTACATTTCCATAAACTACACATGTTAGACAATTACTTGCCATCAAAAACTAATTTTTGAAAAATCCACCCATTAGCCCCCTTTTTACATGGTGCGTCACATATGTTACTTTCATGTTTGTATTATGCATGGTATTGTGCATTCTATGTACCTTGTTTATGACAAATGGGTCAAAACTAACTCTGTATAGTCAATAAAATTTATCTATCTATCCACTTCTTCTTCCTGGGTTTATTCGATTTTCCTTCTCGGTAGAAACTCAAATCATATTAAGGAAGTAGCACAATTACTAAGTTTGAAATTTCTAGTTAAGTAACTATGAACTTATGTGAGTTATTTCACCGGCAACTAAAAGATTCAGACTCAAAATATCTATAAAAAGAATTTAGGATATATCCAACAAGTAAAGATATATTGCAAATTATGGTAAATATTTTTATACTGAGGCGACTCCTTTTAACACATTCAATGCATTGTTATTGCGCCGTCGAGTATGTTATTTTTATGTCGCAAATTAAAATCTGGCATATATATGCTCTTGACACAGACCAATTAATATGGTGTTATGTAAAAAACACAGTTCTACAAAGGTTATAATTTGTACTATTTGTGCATTTTTGCACATATAATTAACAAGACTCAAGAATGCTTTGTGTTTCCAACATTAAAAAAAAAAGAAACAGATTATGACATATAGACTAAATATTGGTCTTTCGTGATCTCTTCATGTCAATAAAATTCGTTCATTTATTTATTATTCATTGCATAAAACCTTATGCTGAACTCCCCCATGACATGTTAAATTAACGCCATTTTTTTATTGCATTCGGGCAATCCATTTTGTTTGATTAGGCATGCTTGGATACGTCCGGGCAACCATTTTGAAATAAGGAACTGTGGTTAAATTTTGGAATTTCCTTTTTTGCTGGTGTTGTGGTACCGCCCACCACAAACGTTGTTGTTGTTTGCAATGCATTAATTAAAAGGAAAATAACAATTGCAGTTAACCCTGATAATGGACTTTAAGAGTCCGGTTATTGGGATCTAACGTTTTCCAATGTTTTCCCGCCGATCAACAAGTTGTTCAGAGTGATTTTCTGTTCACTATTGGAGTTATTGCAACTGTTTATTTCACGAATGTCAATCAGTTATGCACACAAACCATTTTTTTGTGCCTGCTAGTACACTACTTTTGGTTTAATTAGCTTGCCGTTGCTACATTTCTGCTATTTTAGCAAAACTAAATATTTCATGTTTGCACCTGCTGTTGCTCCATTTCTGCAGTAGGACTATCATTCCCACTGCTTAGCCTGCTTTGATTTACTAGACCAATCCTCCCCTTGAGGGGAATTACTTGTTTTATTTTTGGTTAGTCGTTGTGGGTGCTAGCACTGGTACTGCATCTCATACAATGTAGTGAGACTGGTCGCTAGCAATTCTTACATGGATTATGAATGGCTGAGTCTAAGCCATGCTATGATTGCTCATTGCGTCGTGCTCTCTGGTAGGTTGGTTTGGACACGCCCCAAAAGAATTAGCCAATCAAACACCACAAAAGAATCAGCCAATCAACAAAATGTCAGGATCCTGACACAAAGTCACGTGATAATGGCGGCCATGACCGACTCTCCTTTGCACTCGTGCGGAGGAGGGGACCAACTTATTGTGGGTGCCAGCTCACAGTCAGGTGACATTGCATAGGCCAAGTTGGAGCCCATGAAATAACATGTCGCACGGGTTTTGGGGAAATTTAAAGACCTGCTAACTTCAAAATGTGTGTCGCGTGATGAAAATACTACTGTATACTAAATTTTATATACATGTATTAACGACGTTATAGGTTATTTTTGCCCACTCAGAATGTTATGTGTTGTACCATCTCAGTCCATGCAATGTCCTCTGACTGTGAACTAGCACGCACAACAAATAACCAATTTTTAAACTGAACAGCAGATCTTGGGCAAATGCTGACAGAAAGTAAATAATCACAAAAGGACTCATGCCAAAATAACCTACTGATAAGTAATGCCGTTAATTAATTATAGATGATCTATCACTAAATTACTTACCTGTCAATGGAACTGAAGCAGATTCATCATGAAGTAAGAAAGTTTGTCCTCCATTAGACACGTCGACTGAAAGCGTTTTGCTGAGAGCGCTTATGAAAGATGGCAGGTTGTTGCTGTTATTTGAGGGAACTGGAAGTGAAAAATGGGATTAATAATAAATATATAAATATGAAAAAAATAAAAAATTCATATAAAGACACATGTTAGTAGTGAGGCAATATTTATATTCAGATTAATTTTTTAGCCCACTATTATTAAAAAAACATGATACAAATACAGTGATTTTTTTTTTAAACAAAACATGGAGCAGGGTGACTGACTCCTCTAAGGTGATCATGCCATTGCAGCCGAGGGGCCACCCACAAACCAACACTAACTGTAGAAAATAACAACAATGAATGTCAGCGCCTGGAGTCCATGCGCACAATGAAGTGTATGGAGTGCTATTACAGAAAATTATAGCTAATTTCAGATAACTAAAAAGTATAATTGTTCAAATGTGGCATTGCAAGTTATGACACACAAAACAGTCTGAAATGTTACATTGGCTTTAAATAATTATTAATAATCTTTTTTAAATTTTGAAACTACATATTGAGAGAGTATAAAGCAGCACAACAGTGTAACTGAAGTTTTAGTGTTTCCAAAGTTCCCCCTATAAGCTTACCAGCAACAGTTATTAGAAAAAAAGAAGAAAGAAATATGATTTTTTACCAAAAAAGTTAAAATACCATCTATCCATGTGTATTCAATATACAACATATTGACCACAAAACAAATGATGGATAAAAAAACTAGTGGTGAATTTAAGGCCCTGGGCCATCTCTCTGAATTTCCTGGGTTTGATCTTACACAAACTTAGTTCAGCTCCTTTGCTGGAGTGGGTTAACACAAACCATGCTAGTTTGAACACTTTGTAACAATTTGCACAAATGTGGCATGTTATTTCGGTAATATTTGTGGGGGTGAAGATGTCCATACATTCAAGTTGATACAAGTGCAAATTAAAGACAAATTATTTTACCTTGGAAACCCTTGGCGACAGTGGTCAATTGCAAAGTTCTTGTCGACTGGGACCATTTTGGAGAAGCGGTGGCACTTGTCGTCTGGCTCCCCTTGGTCACTCCCTCGCTCAGGGTGATCCAGTCATCGAAGATTGACCGGTTGGTGTAATTGGAAGGATTCTTTTGGTTCTGACTAGATTTTGGTAATACAGCACCTGAAGATACACGATACAATTTACTTAACCTTGCTGAGCGGTACTAACAAATTATTATAAAGTTAAATAGCTATAGACATCAACTATGCATCAGATAGGGTGAAGCTCCACTGTCTGTCAAAATTAATATTTTCTAAACTTCATCAAATGATTAAAAATCACCTTATTTGATCAAGGCACCCTAAATATGTGTAAGCTAATGAATCTATCTGGCATTAATTACAAAAAATAAATGATGCATTAAAAGAAATCAAGACCAAAACATTGGAAATACAATAGAAATGGCATCATCACCAATTGTTGAGTATTGTGACGTCATCAATAGGTTTGTTTACATATTGGATTTTTGATGGCTAGGTTAAGTTTACTTATTTTATACAGAGATAGTGAACCCAGCAAGGCTCTGGATGGTAGGTAATCAGTATTAAGAAGACAATGAAATAAATGCAAGATTTTGGCCACTGTCACATTGAGTGACAATCAAGCTTTAATCATTATTAGACATGATTATGTAAAGATTCTAATTTGCATGCCACTGTACATCTGACTTGCAAATTACAGCCCTACTCTGAAAACAGAAAAAGCGCAATTTTAACGCAGCAATTTTGAACAAGAGACCAAACCTTCCAAAAATCATCAAACCATGAGGAGTTGGATTAATATCTCAGTAAATATCCACACAATCTCCATAATTAATTATTAAGATGAGAGCGATTTCCAGGCATTGATCTCCCTAATTAGGCGTTTTAAATATTGTGGGCCTCCTCGTGGTTAGGATGGTAACACTTTTGGCGAAGACCTCAAACGCCAGTGGCCAACACAGGGCTCTGGTAAATTTCAGTGTAGCGTTGTTTACCTGTTTATGCACTCTTAAATTTGAAAGCAATACATTTAGCAGTTGTCTTATTAAATTTCTCAGCAACTAGATTGGTTACAGAACAAATATTAAATTACCTCTTATAATTATTGTGCTCTTACCAATTCACTTGTATGCAACAACGGCTTCAGCTTTTTTTTATTTTATATATATATATATTTTGGCTTGGTAACACATCCACAACAGGTTTTTCATGTGGCCCAGAATGAAAATTACTATAAAAACAAAGGTATAAAATCTAGAACACCGGTTGTAACAGTTCGCATATTTACATAATTTTTAATATTTTTTGACTCTATGAGCTAAATAACAATTTTTGCCTGAAGTTTAAATTGATCAAGACTCCAGTATTCTTGAAATTCACTTGGTACTTTATCCAAGTTAAAAACAACAAAAAACATTTGGAAATATGATGCAAGTAAATTGTTTCGCTGAATGCTAAAAAAACAGTCTGGTCACTCTATAGTGGTGTAGGGGGAATACCTCTGAGGAAAAAAAAACCACAAAAAAACCTGCCACTCGCATGCTTGGTGGAATGAAGTGCTTATTTATTTTACTGGCTCCTCCTTTGGACCACATTATATATTTTTTTATTTCATGTTTTTGTGTGTGATAGTTTAATTCAGCAAAGGAAGAGCTGAATCAGGAACTGGTGAAGCATTTGTGATGCGTATTTCCTTTATGCCTAAAACAACATCGGTTTTCGTTCATGCGTGCTGAAATATTTGCTGCCATATTTATTTAAAGTGATAAAGTATTGGAACATGCACATTGGTCCATTATATAATAATTATTATATAAATTGCTTTTAGTGCAAAAGCTCAACTTCAAAGTTATAAAAAAAAGTTTCCATCTCCCTGTTACTTTTTTTTGTATAAAAACAACTTGTATAAATATTGACGTCATCAACTAAAAAAAAAAAAAACATTTTTTTTTTTTTTTTTCCGAAAATTTAGGCAAAAGCAAGGCTTTCTTTTCACTCAGAGAGAAAGTCAACAACATTTGACGAAACTAGAGAAAATTGTCTCCTTTAACCAGACTGGGTGGCCTAATGGTTAAGACATCTGCAAATTTCACATTGGCCAGCTCTCCTGAAGGTCCCGGGTTCAATCCCAGGACCAGGCACTCTTCATGAGCTACATCCCAGCTGGATGTCGTTCGGATAAGACATCAAATTAGTGGTCTCTTGTACTCCGTGTTTATGCTTAGCCAAGTTAAAGACCCCACCCATGGGGTAAAGGTTAACATGGGTGGACTCCTCTCTCTTATGTCATCAATCAACCCTCTCTAGCGGCAAGAACTTACATTAGAGGGTGGCACTTCCCACCTCCATCTAAAATGTGGAGCATACATGAAAAACTGTCATGGGCTGAACCTCTCCAACAGAAGTCTTACTGCCATAAAACAAATACTGAGATGTATTCAATACACCTGTGACACAGACTCATCTATGATGATTGATGACTGTTGGTCACGGCAGTTCCCCCTGCAGAAGGACTAGCATGACCCTGTAGGTACTGCAGGACATACTGCATGACATACTGCAGGACATACTGCCTTTGTTGGGTAAGAGTGATCCCATTTGTTGTTTCCAGCCTCATATGGTCATTCATAGCCATTGTATTCTTTAAAGAAGAAGTCTTCATAGAGTCTAAACACAGCATTTGACCAAAGTTACTTTCAACAAATCGTAAGATGTCGAAAAATCTGCCATTGCTGTCACTGGTCATAGATAGACAGCTGCCACTGCATACAACTGGGTGAAGTGGAGAGCAGAGGATCACGGTATATTTTACCAATTTAACCATTTTTAAGAAGCCAAGAGACAGCTCCATGATTAACTGTCTTGTAGATATAGCAATTACAGAAGAAAAGAAAATTTGCATAATAAAAATAGCGTTTTGCAAATCTATCCACACAATAACAATTTGGTTTGTCGTGCCGTAGTTACTATTGTTTATAGGGCAAATAAAACACTTAAATGTGACATTTTTTGGTTATTTATTGCAACAAAGCAGCCATGTGTACAATGTACATAACTATGCTCCATGGAGATGGTAGATAATTTGACAGCCATCTCCATAATGACTTTTTGGTAACATTCTATGAACTTAGCTAACTTCAAGTAAACTGACTCAACTTGTTGAACGTACGTAGAACGTACGTAGAACGTACTACGTAGAACGAGTTAGATGTACGTAGAACGAGTTAAGTAACTAATATAAACAATTTACTCGTAGAACGTCCGCCAAAGTGTGAAACATGTTTAAACTTTTTTGCCCTCTCCACCTGGAGCGTTCTGCGAATTAGCGCGAGTATACGTAAAACGCTCGGTGAGTGAATCAAGTATCGCCAAGGATGACCAAGAGTAGGTCTTATTCGTGACAGTATGAATGCCCCTTTAGTGGCTGAGTATTTTATCTTAGGAATAAGTGGCGAGTTTCTCAACGAATTTGTCAACAACAAAACAGTGCCTATAGTTAACTCGCTTTTGTTTAAATCTGCAAGCTAAGAGTATTTTTTCCTTCTCCTAATGTGACTTTTATGAACATCATATGGAAATCATTTATAGTTTTGATAACAAAAAGCTATTATTTGCTATTGTGTTTTATTACTTGATAATATATATAGACTACTCATACCTTAGACATTTACACATATGACTTATGTTTTAGCACAATTGACCTGTAGTCAATTAATGACGTCACAAAGCTGACCATTGGTCAATTGCATTCACATGCATAAATGGCTGTGGCATACACTGTGAACTTCGGTTGGTTCCGTTTGTGGCGTTGCAACCCTTGTCCGAAGTTTTGCGTATCCTTATTTCGAAGATTCAAGATGTATAATTGGCAGAGAGGCTGTAAAATTCATTATTTTTTTTATTGGCGATGACGGTCGACGATCGTTTTTACTGTCTTAATTGAGGTCAAATAAAAAAAGATAATTTTCGGAAATAGTGTTAACCGAGACCTATTGCCACCTTAAATTCAGATTAACTTATAATAGTGGCATAAAGGGAGTGGCTATTCAGACTTCTTCCGTAATTTTAATCATATTAAATGGTTAATCCAGCATACTATAGGCTTACACAGATAGCATTCCAAATCGGCCCAGCATCATTTCCATATAGGCCAACGGCGTTACAACATCGTATTAACATCCCCGACATCGCGCCAACATTGAAAAAATTTGGAATGCTATCTGGGTAGTGTCAAAATCTTCAAGTTTCTGAGTAAGAATTCTGCTAATTTTACTTTTAAGATAATTTTTCATACTTTTGTGGCCGCAGTAAAGTGTACTAGTATGTAAACTGAGTCAGTCACTAGAATTGAAGAGAGTCAACTCAATTTCTGAATCTATTGGTTTTTATATGGGTTATTTGTATCTTACATCACGCAGTACTCCTTCAGAAGCAACTTATTACTAATTATAATATTAGCTTGACTGAGATGTTTGTCTCATGTAGGGACTGATGAACAGGTCTAGCTCCAAAGTACAGCAGTCAGATCTTCCTAGCACCAGAGCGATAAACTTAAATCAACAAGTTGCTGAAATCATCTAATCGATTATTAATGATGTATTGATCAGGTTCAAATCAGAAGCCAAGATGCACTCAGTACATCGCTAATCAATAGTTTCATCTTCAACGTCATGAACTTAACCTTGGATGTTAGATTCAAGAGCAAACGTGACAAGACTTCGTCAAGTTGGTGGCCAAGAGATATACAATAGTGACATTACAGTTAATTTCATTAAAAACGGCCTGTCAAATACAACCTAAACAAAGCTAGTTAACTTAGCTATCTGATGCTGTCTGCCGCTAAACGGAACTGTCGGTCTATAGATGGCTACTCAAAGCCGGATCTGAAAGTTCATGCTGCACCATTTGTTGCATAAATTGCGAGTTATGCATATTTGTCGTTGAAAGATGCACATAGTCATACATATTTATGGTATATTAGATCAATTTCTTACATTTACCAAGGTTGATATTTTTTCATTGGTGGTACACTCGGCGACAGTGAAATTCGCCACGACAACGAGATTCGCCACCCCCCCCTAATACTCAATTATACACCTTGCAAGTTCATGATTTGTTACAAAACTTATTGTTTATATAATTGACAATACTCTGTCACCCCAACAGCCATCTAATAAATGTTTATTGCACTTTATTACGAGTGGCGAATCTCGTTGTTGTGGCGAAATTTCACTGTCGCCGAGTGTAGGAGTAAGCAGACTATTAGCTAGAGGTAGACAGCTTCAAATGATTACATAAACCAATACTCCTTTCTTGTCTCATGATACTTTTTACCGTTACATGCCTAAATGTGCACAACAATTTAATTTTAGGCTACAAAAAACAATACACATTTGCATTAATATAATTTTTCATGACATCAAAATTCAACACGTAAACAAAGCTAGTGATGACATCACAATTCTGAACAATGAATAATGATGACACTTCCATTGTTTCCAATGCATTGGCAAAGAAGAAGGATATCCTTCTTCCTTCTTCTTTGGTATTGGTCTGGATTTTCTCTCAAGGTATGATTTATTTTAATTGATGCCTGATAGAATCATAAACTTAAACAAATTGATTAATTAAGGTGATTTTCAGCAACTTTACCAATGGACAGGACTCACCTGAGGCAAACAATGAAACAATGATGACAATCACTAAGAAGAGAAGGAGGCCCGCAGCCATGAGTTCCCTCCTCCATTTGTGAATGAAGCTGGGCTTGGTCTGTGAGGCTGCGGAGGCTGCTGCTGCTGCTGCTGCTGCTTCAGTCTGTGCATCGCTGCCGATGATACCTGCTGCCCACCTCGCGTTGCTATAAACAAAAAACAAGAACAAAGGCTTAGAGCACTCGTATAGGTCCATAGACAGGCGAAGACAGCTATAGCGAAATTGACTTCTGCTTCAATCTATTGGACTAAGGTCAAAGAAAACAATAATGGGTGTAAGGGTTGTTACATTAAAAAGTGTGGGGCGGGGGAGGACAGGAAACATTTTTGACACCCTCCCCCACAACCTTTTGTTTTTTCAAGACCCCCCATCTCCTTTCTAAATCAAGATATTAAGAAGATACTGGTCAACAACCCCCCTGGCGCCCTCCCCCTCTTTTTCTTCTTTGGAGAACCCCCCCCCCCCCCTTTCCTTAAAAAAAAACAACCTTCTATCTGCCCCCATCCCACACTTTTACATGAAACAGCCCTAATTTAAAATAAAAAAATTTTAATTCCTTTTTTTTTTTTAATTAAATTTCAAATGAAGAACGCAAGAAACTAACATCATGTGCAGGAAGTATGCTGGATAGGCTGAACGTTGGTCCGATTTACATTAGGCCGATGTGAAATTTTACCACTAACTTTATGACCCAGAGCTCTAATGTGACATTGCATCTGAAACTCAGTGGTCCTTAAAAAATCCTTATTGGATTAGCACTGGGACAAATATCAGGTTTTCTGCTAAAATTTTCCAATGAAATTCGAACATTCAAATGTGTTATCGAAAAAGCAATGGCATCCCTGACATAAATATGGCCCTCTAAGGCAAGTTCTTAATGCTCTCGATAGTTGATTGATGAGGTGAGAGAGAGGAGTCCACCCATGTTACATTTACCCCATGGGTGGTGTCTTTTACTTGCTTCAGCATAGAAACTGAGTAGTAAGTACAACGGACTGCCAATTTAACGCCTTATTATCCGACAATTTATCACAAGGAAAATATTAGTGTTCACGTACATTAGGGTGGCCCAACAGAACATACAAAAAATTTAAAGTTGGAAATTCATTGATTAGAACCCTGCAATGAATAACCACATATATAAGTACAACAAGAGTGAAATTTGAAGCAATTCTCAGGATATTTAGAGGTTGCATAAGGTGCTAGGATTTTAGTCTTGTTCCGGTATGGAATCTATACCTTGGCAGTGTAGCAGTGGCTTGTAATGGTTTGTAGGTCTGTTAACCTACTTAATATTATATATATATATAATTTTATTGACATGATATTATCATAATTGATACATGGGTCAAACATACAAATAACATACAATAATACAGTACTTTTACAGTAATAAGAAAATAATACTAAAAGTTTTAAGCTAACAGTCTATATTAAATGTTGTAACTATGTATTTTACAGCAAGTTGGTTCCGGTTGTGACTAGTAAAAATACTAATAATACAAATAAAAAAAACAGACAAATATATACTGCTTGTATATTAGTCATCAGTATTTGTAAATAGACTTTACTGACATTTCTTTAATATTCTATGAACCTGGTTAGTTGTCTATTTTAAAATATTCAATAGTATACTAAGTCTTAGTATTTGCATCCTGCATGATGCAGAACAAGTGTCTCGTTCAGATGTAGTTGAACAATGCACAGTGCCTAAGATTCAGTCAAGAGGATGGATCAGATACAAAATATGGAAAGATTTCTAAGCAGCACCAAAAGTGAGATATATTTCCTAAGAATTTATTGGGCAGAAGAAACAAAACTGACACCATGTTGAGTTCAAACCATCTACACTTTGTGTCATCACCTCACAGCCCAGCGATCTAGCTATGTACCTGTTTTGCTCATTTACTCATCTAAACTAAATTAGACAATTTCTCTTATAGTCTATTGGCTGGCTTATGGCATTAAAGGTCTTACAATGAAATTACAAAATAATTAGATGCTCACGTGGTGAGTTTACATAATTGTTCTGACAAGCAGGCAATTCAGAAAAATTGCCTAACCTAAAAAATATTAATCCATTTCTCTTATATTTTTAAGAGAATATTTCTCTTGTATAATAACTAATCATTTTGTTTTACTAGGTAAACTGGCAAAGAATGTCCATAATTAGGTCACCGTTTTTAGGTGACATCACAGTGTCTACTTATTGAAATGAAACTGGACACACATATGCTATTTAAGCAGCACTAGATAGGTCAACAGTCACAGACTGGTAGGTTTGCACTGGTTATATCAAGGGGGTTTCACACATAGCCGGATCAGACGCAGGAGCGTCCCGGAGGACAACTCCGGAATACTCCCGCATACTCCGGGGAAAGGCGTATAGACATCTTGTTCATGTCCGGGATTGTCCGGGATTGTCCGGCATTGTCCGGTAACACCGTGGGACTCCGGCAAAAAAATTAAACATGTTTAATTTTTCATGCCGGAGATCCCGGAATAGTTAAATCCGTGTTGGTCCGTGTAGATCCGTGTAGATCCGTATAGACTCCCAATATACTCCGCCGATCTCCGGGAATCTCCGTATTGACTACGGCATATCTCCGGCTACATCCGGCGTCAACCGGGCATGAATATTTCGCCGCCATTAACGCCGGAGAGTACAAGGAGCAACACGGTTCCACACGAATGAACACGGTGTAAAGACCGGTGATATCCGCGAAGGCACCGTGAAAATCCGGTTCACTCCGCATTCTAAACGGGACAGTCGTGTTAGCTCCGTGTTGCTTCTTGTTGAGACCGTATTGACATCGTGTACACATCGTCAAACATTTATTTTTTGTTGACATTTAACAGCTCTTTGATCCCGGAACCCACCGGAGGTAATAAAATGTTACTCCGGGATGCTCCGGCGTCTGATCCGGCTATGTGTGAAACCCCCTTCAGCAATAATGATGATATTGCACAATCCGGCAAAGGAAAAATAGCAGCTGATACAAAAATGTCTTTTAATCCCCAAGCCTGTCCGAATGACTGGAATCTTTCCTAAATGGAACTTATTATCCTTGGTGTAACTCCAGCTGGAATGTGTAAAATTTGGATTCAAGTTCATTGTTAGTGCCTTAGGCATTTTTGTACATTATGGTGCATATTAAACTATTCATTGTGTATATATATTATAACTTCATATTGAGCTACAGTAGAGCCTAGCTATATCCAGGCTTTCTTTACGTTTCTTTACCCTTTTCTATTGTACATACTCGATGATGTTTTTATTTTAACTAAATTGACACATGTATCTTTTTGATATGGATTTATAAAGAAAAGTTTATATTTATGTTAGCACTGCAAAAGATCCAGATTCTGGAGAGACTGGTACAATACATATCAATCCAGTTGTCAAGCAAAAAACGGTGACTGTTTTCAGCCAACACTAAGCCTCGCTGTACCCGAGTGAGGTTGTGGAGGGGGGGAGGGCTGCCCTGCTTTCTTCATCATGAGATGCTGGTAAAAATGTGACAAAGGATCAGAAAACTACACTAACTGAATGGCACTGGTCATTATAAAGACAAGGAGCTCAGCTCTTTGTTACAATAGACAATTGATGAAAAAAAAAAAAGTTCTCCATTCTTGGTCTGCCACAATCTTTTCTGTCATGCCTCATGCAATGTGGAATGATAGTGACAAATTTCGTGAAACTGGGAGCACAGAGAAGGTATATCAATCTGTGACTGGGAGGGTAATTTGGTCATTAAACATAAGGAATGACCTAGCAGTAAGGAGCCAAAACATATGTTCAATTATTGTTCACAATCTTATGCATTTATTGAAAATTTGACAGCTGTTGTTGTGCATCATTCAAGTTGTCACTTACAGGTATTTCTAACCTACTGCAGGACTCCATCCACTTAGAGATATCAGTTTATGGTCAACATTTTTATCCTTGATAGAGGGCATTTACAGGTGGTGCGTGTGACTGACATTTGAATTTATACATTTTTCTTGAAAGAATATGTTACAGTTTGTTGTCGGCATTTGGCATTAAACGTGCAGAGGTTGTATGCCGCGGCATGACGTTAATTGAACGATAATGAGTAATCTTTGGGTCCATTGTGCAACCTCTAAATATTGTTTGATTCCATTGAAATTATGTAAAGATTACATGTATAGGTAGATGCAAATGCTGGGTTATAATTTAGAGAAAAGAGAAAAATCAATTTTTGGGCCACCCTAACGTACATGTTTGGTGGTTATTGGACAGTATTCAAAATCCTACCACACACTGCATTGATTTAATGTGTTCCCACCCCATGCACATGACCAAAATAGTCCTTGGTCCTTAATTGCATCTTGCCATGAAATTTGATGTGTTATCTACAATTCTAGTGTCCAAAAAATAAACAAAAACTTTATGGGAAAACATTAATATTGATGTTTTCTAGAGTACATATTTGGAAACGCATGGTATAAAAATTCCCTCATAATTATCACAAGTCAAGAAGTTTGCCAATCTTCACAGTTAGAGGAACAGTCAGTCTTGACGCAATACCCTCGATCACGCCTTTCCGCGGCCTGAGGGTCTGGACCTAGACTGAGGAACAGTTCTTTCACGAAGTGTGATTTGATTTTTCAGACTTTTATTGCATTTATTTCTTTATTTCAAGTCTCGTTTGACCAACAGAGAGATTACCTTAAAACTCTGTTTTACAAATGTTGTTCAGTCAGGGTCGGCTGGTGATATTCAAAGAAAAGACTGGAAATTGTTCATTGTTTGCCAGTGTATCCACCTTTCTACTAGGCACTATAAAGTATTCTTCTAGAAAGATATTGAACCTACCTGAAGGGTCTGCCCCAGGTGGGGTCCTTGTACATGCCATTGTAAAGAAAACTGAACCAGCCAGGGTGCCATTGGTGGGCTTGAGTGAAACCTGTGTCATCCTTAAAAAAAAAAGGAAAATTAAATAAAAGGAAGGAAGGATGGAAGGATGGAAGGAAGGAAGGAAGGAAGGAAGGAAGGAAGGAAGGAAGGAAGGAAGGAAGGAAGGAAGGAAGGAAGGAAGGAAGGAAGGAATTCTGTTAAAAAATATTTTAAGGGAACCAACAATTGGCAAAAGTACTGAAAAAAAATTAAATTACATTCAGAAAACTAAAAACACCTTTAATTCATGCAAGTTGAAGCAGAAATATAATAAAAACAATACATAGGTGCAGACTGCAACGAAAAGAGAAAAACTAATTCTGCAATAAAAAAAATTGAAGCACGAGAGTGATGTTATAACAAATAGTGTTGGACTAAATTTAAGATACTAAGAAACCTGCAATATATCTTGAACTGCATATTATATCATCTTCTGCCAGGGAGTTGAGCAAGGCTCAAGCTTGAACAGGCCTGCCAAGGGTGAAATTGTAAAGTCGGTTGAGACTGCTTGGACGATAACGTGGACTATAAACCACACATATGTACATTTTACATTACACTACATATGAGATAATGAAATTATAAAAATATAAAACACTGTGATAAAAACTTCAATTATACGGAGCTCAACATTGAAAAATAGCTGCAAATAAAAATACACAAAATTGATGTAGTTTCGTGTGAGTTTTGCTGGGAATTTATTAATGTTTATATAAAAAGATTTGAAAATAGTCCTGTATACGGAAATTTTCCTGCCATATTTGTTTTACCTTTCAGTAGACCAACTTACACTCTAACACACACTTTAGGGAAAAAGTGCAGTATAGTGGACCCAGATTTATGACCATATTTAACAAGTCTCATTGCCAGGCCTATGACGTAAAAATGCTTGAAATCTTTGTATGACGTCACAAACAAATGTAGTTATGACGGCGGTTTCATCTTCACGGTACAGACAGCATTTATTTTTGCTTTTTCAAACCCCTGCTTATCTACACCAAATGTTATTTTAATTGTGCTAGAACTTCAAACTTGTGAAGTATTTGATAAAATTTAATTTTTAATGGGCGCTAAATATGGGCATAAATTTGGGTCCGCTATACTGCACTAAACCCCACTTTAGTGTCACTAATGCACTTAGCCTATAATTAAATGTCATACAGAAACACTCAGGGTGGAGGGCCTAGCTCAGTGGTAGCGCGCTGGGCTTCCAACCACTGGGTCCTGGGTTCAATTCCCAGTCGAGCCTATGTTGGATGGCTGTTTCATCCTTCGTCTCATTGCCATGGTCCCTACCTGTCCTAATTAGCCCATCAGGTGCAGAAATACAGGACGTAAAGCCCTAATCACAAACACACACATAGCCCAACAGGTGCTGATGAGGCATTAAACAATAACACACACACACTGACAGGGTGGGGGCCTAGCTCAGAGGTAGCACTCTGGGCTTCCAACCACTGGGTCCCAGGTTCAATTCCCGGTCGAGCCTATGTTGGATGGCTGTTTCATCCTTCGTCTCATTGCCATGGTCCCTACCTGTTCTAATTAGCCCATCAGGTGCAGAAATACAGGACAGAAAGCCCTAATCCACCCACCACCCACCCACCATAGAGTAACACTCTAAATGGCCTAGTGGAGCATTGGATAGTCACACTAACATGTCACAGCTGTTTTACAAAATTTGGAAAATTATTTACTGAGGGTTTATATAGTGTGTGGTATGAACCGAAACGATTGCCACTTGGACTACATAGCCTGTTATGCAATGCTAATTAGAGTGCAATATGTCCTATTTTTTTAACTCTTGAATTTGTCCATGCTTCTCCATTTGTTCATTATATTCTGACAAGTGTGGAAATATCAATAGCAATCCATTCTGTTCAGAGTTAAGCCAAGTGCATTAAAAGCATTGTCTGTGCTTTTCCTGTCATTTAATTTTGTGTTTCAAAGTTTTTATGCACAATAAGGAGTATTCAGTTCGCTAGAATTATCAATACCACAGCAGCGACAGCATGTTCCCTTAACTAATCTACACCTAAGATTATCCTTTGTCCAAAATATTCCTATATATGGGCTATGACAATGATTCCTAATAATATAAGGTTATGCCACATAGAGATGTTGGGTATAATTTCATACAAAATAAACCTTTAAGGTGTATTTAAATAAATCATTTGTAAATACAAATAAATACAAATCTTAATAAAGGTTTATTTTGTATGGAACGATACTCAACACACCAATTTCCATACCTTCATAAGTCAAAATAATTTTCGCACACTGATTACTTTTAGTTAGCAACTGAAGGAACTATACACTATCAATTGCCAAGAAAATAATAATAAGCATTAGAGTGCAGTCAAAGTCTAAGTAATAGAGATTATTATGCAACTAATGATTATAAAATTGCCAATTATAAACAAAAAATGGTAACTGGGTTGCTTGATCATTGTCGATGGTTGCTGAGATTGAAATTAAAAGACTTAGTGAGAGAGATCCGTCCTGCAGCAAAATCTTGAAAGCAATTGCAGAAGGAACTTACCAAAGTTACCATAATGCCACACAATGTTGCGGAGTATTCAAGTGCATACAATTATAATTAAATATTCATAGTATTGCCATATTCTTTGTATAAAAGACATTCAAGATTTTGCTTAATAATGCAGTCAACCGTTTTTGTTTGTGATGAGCAATTGTATAAGGTGCATAATAATCTATATTACTTAGACTTTGACTCTAATACTTGTTATAATTCTTAATATTATGTAATTTTATATATACACCTGTAAAGTGTTTGGTAATGAATATATGTATGATTTAAATGCCATAGATTTTTGAAGCATGAAAAATGGATATGTTGAGTATACTTCCAAAATAAACCTTTTAAGATTTGTATTTAAACTTTATTTATTCAAATACAAATATTAAAATTTTATTTTGTATGAAACTATACCCAACACCTTTATGTGACATAATGGCTTATGCAGTTGCTGAATAGCTCTGAATTTCATATATATTCCTTAGAAAGCATTGTCATGACCCATATATGACTATTTCGGACATAGCAATAACAATCTTTGGTGTAGAATACAATTAACAAAGGGATAAAGTCAAGAATTAAAAAATTAGGACATCTTGGATTACCATTGCATAACAGGCTATGTAGGCCTTTTTGCGGTTGTTCCAATTCACTGCACATACTATGTAAACACTTAGTAAATAAACTGGTCTCTGGTGGACTACCTGCATTGTACAATTGGTCATCCATAGCCGTAAATGAACATTTTTAATGATGCCTGTGTGCAATGTGGGATTCGCTGAGGGTTTTGCTGCAGCGCAGCCAATGTTAACCTTAATGTTTTCGTAATTGTATATTTTTCATTGCGCATTGTGGCTAATAAATTGAATTGAATTGAATTGAATGCTTTAAAAACCGCAAATATTGGAAAAGACTTGTACAAGGGAGAAAATGCACATCGGCATGGATTATTTTCAAACGTCATGCATAATTTGTCCTCCGGTCTCATTTTACACTGGCATCTTCGGTGTACATTTCTTCATGTCTCACATGTAACCATTGTATAATTGTATAGTATATGCATGTAAAGCTAGGATAGTGATGAGAAGAAAACTAAAACGGGTTTAGTGCAGTATAGCGGACCCAAATTGATGCCCATATTTGGCGCCCAGTAAAAATTTAATTTTTATCAAATATTTCATAGTGTTTGAAGTTCTAGCACAATTAAAATAACATTAGCGGGGGTTTAGAAAAAGCAAAATCAACGCTGTCTTTACCATGAAGATGGAACCGCCATCATAACTACATTTGTTTGTGACGTCATACATAGATTTCAAGCATTTTTACACGTCATAGGCCTGGCAATGAGGCTCGTTAAATATAGTCATAAATCTGGGTCCGTTATATACTGCACTTTTTCCGCTTAAACTAAAATCTATGTATAGAAGGTTTCCACCAGTTCAGAATTAAAGTCTATGGGATAGGATAGGGTAGGATAGATGGAACTTGACATTATCAATAAACATCAAAATAAGCGCACTTTCACAACTTATTTGCAGGAGTGGCCTCATAAATGGAGCATGAAGATGGCTCGGCTCAGTCATGTCTCAACTTAAAAACATTTATGTAGCAAAAATTGTGTGCGACATGCAAAAATAATGTCAAGTACAAAACTTTCACCTTTATTAGCCTCATTATTTTAGTTTTACGTACCTCCTTAAACCGATTTTTACAGTGTGCGCTCTTTGACATTCCGCAATAATCCTCAACTGACTCCAAGTTCTCTCATAGTCAACATGATCCGATTGAGTACGCTGATGATAGAAGTATATCTATGCCAATTTCCTGGTAATGTGTCATGTGTTTCTCGTATATCGTAATGTCATTTAGTAGACTATAAGGTATCATATCCAGTACTAAGAATATTTTTGTGGGATACGGTCTACAGTCCAGTCAACTGGGGTAAAAGTCATGCTTTATGGTCAACCTGATCGAAAGCCTTCTAGAGATCTATAGAAGTGTGGATCCCATGCAGATAGGCCCACAAGTCATACTTGGGTGATTATATTTGAGAATAAATGAATGCTTCAGTGATTTTATCCGCACCCTCCTTGATATTCACAGCATGCATGGGCAAACATGTGGGGACAGTGAACTTCCAACTCACTTAACTGTTACATGAGAATAAAATAAGGCAAAAATTATTTTATTATATAATTTAAAAAAATATCTATTCCATACAGGAGTACACCACAAATAAGACCAGCCTTTGGAAAGAAAAAAAAAAAACAGATCTTTTATAAGTTCTGGTTTAATTAAGTGGTCTTAAACCTGAGGCTTTAAATAGGTATCTCGATTTGGGAGCTAAAAACATTCTTATTAAAGTGGTCATCATTGGTGGTTTCACTTCTGTTGTGTGTGTTCTTTTTTTTTCCTTATCATTAAATGAGAAATACATTAATCATACTTTTCACTGGAGGGAGAAAATGTAGGCGACCTAGGCATGGAATTTATAAATCTCAAATTTTATGTTATGCATAGTAATTACACTTAAACCAATCTGGGCAGGCATAATGATGAGATGAAAAGGCTTGGAATCATCATATTTCAGTATGCCCAATTTCATTCGGACTGGCCCAAACCCAGGACCTTCTGGGCTTCAGTGGCTAGTATCTATCTATCTATCTATCTAGCTATCCCTTTATCTATCTATCTATCTAGCTATATCCATATCTATCTATCTATAGATCTATCCATCTATCTATCTATGTGTAGATATGTAGGCCTATTTATAGCCTCTAGATTGTCGATCATGTGTCTATAAATAGCCCCATTGTCTAATGACGTCACATACAGCCACTGTCGTGGTCACGAACAATCCTATTGTTTCGATTGTGACGTCATCACTCCTATTGTGTTTTTGGCGCGAATTTTAGCATTTCAAAATGTCTGCAACTGCCACGTGCCTGTTGTGTGCATTGTGTATAGCAGAAATTGAAGCCAGCTGGTGGCTAGATAACAACCACAAAAGCCAGCCCTGGGTTCAAACCTCATGGAAGTACACCAGAGATGTCGTGGTCAGGATGGATGTACAAAGAGTGGAGTCCTACAAGAGGAACATGGAGGTCAGCCCTAGAGGTCATTTAATATGTAGCTGTCAATGCCAGGAGTGGTGGAAGCTATACAATTATACAATATACATTTATATATCTATATGACAATTAATGTTACAGTCTCTGTTCTTTTAATCAGACCGCATGTAGGTTTGTACGGATGTCTGGCGAGCGATCTACGATTGCCCAAAGTACGCTCAAGATTAGAAAGAAGTTATACGTGGTCATGCGTAGGTCTTATATAGGTGAAAGTGTGAACGCCCCTTTAAAAGCATTGTTAAGAGTAATATTCAGATTTAGTGCAGTAGAGCGGACCCAAACTTATTTGGCATCCACAGAATATGAAATAATGTCACTTATTTTGATAAGTTTGAAGTTCTGGCACAATTAGAATAACATAAATGTAGCTCTAGTAGCAGGAGTTAGGGGAAAAATATCAATAAAATGAAGATGGACTGCGTTCTGACCGTGAATATGAAAACTCCCATCCTTTGTGACTTCAATGCATGTAGGAATTTAAAAACATTAAAATGTTTCTGAAAGGCCTCTATAGGGGTGCAATTGCCTATTTACATTGAAGAGTCCACACAAAAGTTAAAATAACTTAATTAAGTTGCTAAAAAAAAGGGCTGGTTAGTTGTGTGACATATAGGCTATGCCGATATACAAAAAATTTGTTTATTGTCAGTTTTGCACATAATTTCATGCACAAGTAAACATAACAAAATTTGGGTAAACTTTTCACCATAAAGTTACATCCTTATATATCCCACACTTGGCTGTGTTCCTCATAGAAAACCTATTAGGAACAACCCATGTGGTAATTTTTGTGATCCACCATCCCTAATTATAATAAATTGTGTTCCACCATCCCTGATTTACATATTGGACGGACTACTTTAGGTTGATCAGTTTCACTTTCATTTTCACTTTCACACTAATATCACAGCTTTGTCTATTATATAGACTACTATTCATGAACACAAACTAGGTTTGAAGTAAATTTGCTATTTAAAAGTAATTTTGAAAACTAAAAGTTGTCCGAAGCAGTCATTGGTCATGTCTGGACGAGACGTCAGTTCAAAGCACTTTCACTTTCACTTTGCCTATTAAATCTGGAAAATGGCCACAGCTTCGTGAATTCTTGACCAATTTTGACCAAATAAAGACTGGCATGAAGCTGAATCTCTCCTCATTTTAAATCTACTAACAATACATATGTATACTTCGTTGTTTATCCGTACTGGTGATTTGTTTTTACCGACGAAACTGTCTGTTAAACTCAAACAGATAGGCATTCAGCGTTGTTGCCATGGAGACCAAATGCACAGTGGCGTCACTGACGAAATTAGTTGCACTCAACCATGATTCTGACTAAAATACTCATATTTTTCTCATAAAATGATGAAGTACATATTTCTACATGAACAAAACACAGGTTTCTATAACAAACACAATCTATCAAAAGCCTATTTTTCTGCTAAAAGCCTTCAAACTTTTGAATGGGATGACGTTGTGACGTCTGTCTGTGTGCTTGGATCTCTTCTGTGATTGGCTGCTGAGATGTTTATGAATATTAATTAGATTTGTGATCCTCACTGTTTGTGTAGGAATATCAATATGAAAATTACAAGAATTTGGTCAAAACATTTCTAAATTTATTAGTTTTCTCAGCTAAAAATGCTGAAAATATCTGTAAAAGTGTGGGATATAAATAAAACCACCACTGTGGTTGGGTTTTATTATACTATCACACAGAACTTAAAGTTATCTTTTTGCTTTGTCATCGATCATGGCTGACTATTTTTGTCACATGATCACATTCATAGAGGGCACTGGCAAACCCCTGCAGAGCAGAGCAGATCTCTAGTGATATCATGTATATTCACTGATATATCCACAGAATAATCTTTTTGTATTTTTGTGTAATACAGATATAACTGGGTCTTAGTGCTGTGATATGGACATAGCCTGGTTTCACAACATAGGGAAATCCTGCCAAAACTGTTTTAACTTGCGCTTTCGTACAGTTTTGGAAGTACAGCTATAAATGAACCATTAGAACCGCAATACAAACGCGCAACTTACAAACCAAATTTGATGAAGCATCTGACCAGTAGAAGCCGAGAGAAGTTTGATTATAGTAAAAAATTCAGGCCGCTCAAAATATAGGGGTTTTTGACGTCGTACAAATTGTCCATAAGTCAATGCGTCGAAAGTGCATTAAGAGAAAACAAACTTGAACTATGCTTTTAAGGAAGAATTGGGACTGGTTTTCATTTCAGTTCGATATTTACCTCTCTAAATTAGATGAAGATGCTATATTAGTGCTGTTTAATATATTTAACAGCTTAAAAAAGTATTTTTAGGCAAAATTTAGGGTATTAAATACTTGCGTGTTGGTGCACCTGTCACGTCACTGCAGCGCCCTCTGGGAATATATAATCTCTGCCGATTTAGCAAAAAAAAATTATTTGCCATGTACAAACATAATATGAATATGCAATGTGCATGAGAGACCGCAGGAGTTGTAGAATTAGTACTAAAATGATACTTTGAAGTTTGATGCCATTTTCAAGTAATAACAACCATAATCGCGATCGTTCCGGTTGAGCGAACACATAGTTTTTTGTTCACCAGTGGTGCGGCGCCAAAGCCATTTTCTGTGACGTCATCAATAAAAGTTTTAATTGTGACGTTTCTAAAGGCCTTTTTTGTCAGCGCGCATCATGACGGCGCATTGATTTTAAAACCTAAGCGCCACGGCAAATCACAGAGTTCGTTAAAGCTTGTTTCCTAGCAAATGGCCTAGTAATTAAATAAGCTCTGCTCTGATTGGTCGTACGTTCATTTAGTTGGCTAGCTTTGTGGAAAATCACGGCAGTGGACATCCCTACCATAGAACATTCAAAACCATACTTCTACTGCTTGTCCAGTCTTGAAACATAGAAATGATCATTAACAGTGTTTTAATGTGAGTTAATTCAATTTGTCTGCTAGATCTTAAGTTAAGAGCTGTTAAGAACGATTTTTGTGTAAGTAGGTCATTATTATTTTGTGCGCATCATGGCCGCGCAGATAAATTAGGACAACATAGTGCGATCCGGTCATCTGAGAATAGCATGACAGTAGATTTTGTTTTTGGCCAATCTCTAGTCATATCACAGCCCTTATGGGCTTTGGAATCAGTCTAATATGGACAGAATAAAATATTTTGATCAACAACAAAAGTGATGAACTGAGTTGACCTCTGAGTGGATTGCTTTGTGATGTCATCAAAACAATGGCCATTGTGACGTCACAATTGCATGGTTTGGTTCAGCATGGTTTGATTCAGAATGAGGCTTGAGATGCTGCTTGAGAAACATGAATTACTATTGAAAACTATATATTATGGAGCGGAAAGCGAATTCATGAGCTTACACTCCTTCCGGTATTGTGTGTGTAAATCTGTTTTTGAATCATTGAGGTTGAATGTTGGTTAGTCTATGAGAAATTTCGGAGCGTCACAAACTCTTTCAGTCACGTGATTTCTATGGAGCTGCCGCAAATCTTTCTCTGCTGTAAAATCTTTGTTTGCTGTAAAACAATCGGCTTTCACTAAATCTTTAATTTTAAAAATATATACAAGTTCTAATGCATTAAAATAGTTGTACTTGCCAATTCAGCACTAACTGTCAAGGATTTCAAATCGTTAAACAACACCGACATGCTATACGCAAAACGCGCTATGCTACGGTTTCTTTGCACCAGAGGACGCCACTGTACAGCAATACAGCCACGACCGCCCCTAGCGGAATTTGAACAAAGCGTCATCAGACAATTCAACGGTGTTGACAGCATATAATCCAAGCTTTCCGCTCCTTCTGTCTCTGGCAGATAACGTATTATATTAATGGGACGTGTTATGAGTTATAAAATGAAAAAAAATATGACCAAAAACTGAGTAGACATCTTCAATGCAGATTACTATAGGATCCGGAAGTTATATAATCCCACTATGCATTTTGTCACCGATACAATGCAACATGATGTTAATCAATAATTTAGCTACACACTATGATCTTCCAATGGTTCCGTTCCGAGCGTTTCAACTCATGTCTGATGTTTTGCGCGTCATTATTTCGAACATTCCAGACGTCTTATTGGTCAAGAGGCCGTTAAATTAATTATTTTTTGTTGGCGATGATAATATTTGCGGTAATTAACTTCATATATAAAAAGATTATTTTTGGGAATAGTGTGAATCGTGACCCATCGCGACCTAAAATTCGGGTACACTAATCATAGTGCTACAGGTAGTGACATCACGCATTGTGCTGTTACTTCCGGGTCCTAGGTCACACGTGAATTGACCAGTCCTAACTAAAGCTGCTCACCTGGTCGAATGTTGCCCTTTTGCAGGTGCTGTACCTGATCCGTAAGAAGTGCAAACCCAGGGAAGCGACTCTGGTCCCACCAGAAGTGTGTCCGCCAGAGAAGATTTACCGCTGGTACGTGCTGAAACATGACAAGAACAAACAATACAAACACGAAGTTTCGGAGCTTGAGGAAAAGTGCAAAGCAATTGATGAAATAATTGCGAAAATCAAGAAGCTGGATGAGTGCAAGGATAAGTTTTTTCAAGGAAAAATGAAAGCGACCATGACGGTTGTATTCACGACTCGACCGACAGAAGTGGTGGTCATCGTGCACGACCTGCCCAAGACATGGGAAGACATGCCCGAGATGGTCAAGCTTCTCAGCGTCATGGGGATGACCATTCCAATAGCCATTTTTATGATTGTGACCTGCAAGGTCTTAAAGAGGCTGGGTAAGGACTTTCAAAAGTGATTTTAGGAAAAGTATAGTAGACTTGTGTAGTAGTACCCCCACTATTCTCCTTTGGGAATCACTATAAATAGCAGCTGGGTGGTCTGCTAGCCTGCTCCTCTGGAAGACCTGTTACCTGGGTTCACACATTAAATTGGGGGTGCCTTGCACTCTGTTTCTATACTGAGACAAGTAAAAAATCTACCAATGGGGTAAATGTGAAACATGGGTGGGCTCCTCCTCCCTGTCTCACCTCATCAATCAGCCTAACCCCTGTGTGATCAAGGAGAATTCATTAAAATGTGACATCATTAAATGGATGCATGCATATATATTAAACTGATTACAATATAATGTCATTAGGTGCAATTAGTACCAATTTTTACAATTCGCTCTGTTGTTTAGTATATCCTAATGTGGGGGTTCCACTGCACACAAAATTGAGTTCTGAGCAATTCCACTTTGTAACAAGACTTCCATAAAAGTTACACACATGCATTTACTATCCAGGTGTATCGAAACAAAACGTTTTTGAAGAAAAAGAAGCTGTCGTTTTAACAAGAGGTGGAGGAAAAACAGAAAAAGCCAAGTCAAAAAAACTTGATGTCGAAAAAGCAGAAATAGGAGAAATGGAGAACGGCGGTGTCGATCGTGTTTGAGACGAAACTGTCAAAGTGGATGAAATCAAGAGTTTTGTTTTCTTTTTTATCATTGCAAAAATTACAACCACGGAATTTAAAAGTATTTTTTTTTTTTTTTTTTTTTTTATAATGATTATATAACTTAATTACAGTTTTCCGAGTAATTTTGAATAATGTGATCCAATTGCATCATTGCTCACGAGGTCTAATATTATATAAGGTCCACATGTGTCTTAATTCTTCTCAAAATATACTGCATAGATTCTATAGTATAGGCGGCCTACAGAATCTTGTAGAACAGCGTGTAAATGATTGTGTGTGTTATTTATTACCTTCATCGTCCAATAATTTAGCACTGTCTCCAGATCCAGTGTCCTTTCACGCGAAAAAGTGATTAGCCTGTTAGCACTGCCACCTTGGTATCTTATTCGCAGCTTTGCTAGACTAGACTCTGGCGCCCCCTGGCGTTACGTTCCGATAATCCAGGTGAGCATATTGACTAGGAAATGGAACTCAGGGTCCTCATGAAATATACTTAAGAAGAAGACTGGGTATAGCTGATCAGTTTGCCATATTCTAGAATTACTTTCACCTTGTTTTGGAAACTGGAGCCTTGTTCTAGAAAATGACACACATATTTATAACTGGGAAATGGGTCTGGGAGCTGGGTTCACCATGTTATACAACACCTAGTACATAATGCAGTAAATGGCTGAGAAATGGACCTGGTAGTGGTACAGCTGTGCTCACCATGTTCTAGGAAATGACTGCAGTATCTGTCATGTTTCTAGAAATGATTAGTAAATGGCTGAGAAATGGAACTGGAGACTGATTTCACCATGTTCAACAAATAAGCCTATTCTCGGAAATGGAAGTGGGAGCTGTGTTCACCATGTACTACTACTTGTGACTGATCTAGTTCTGCCTTTAACCAGCCGTGGCGCCACAGGCGGACCTCATTGTAGGCCACGTGCGTGATTCTGGGACTGCTTATAAATTAGGATGTTTGTCAATTTGGCTGTCAATTTCCTGAGACATAGACACGGTTACAAGCTCTTCTCCACTATGTCTGACAAATTGAAGGTTGTGGTTTTCATGGGCTCTGTCAGAGAGGGCAGACTTTGTGATAGAGTGACCACATTTGTGAAGAATGGCTTGGAGCAGAGAGGTTGTTTTGAGGTGGAAACTTTTGGTAAGTGTGCAGTTTATCATCTTTTATAAGTACAACCAGTTTATTAGATGTAGGTTACTACTTACTTGATGTATATATGGTAATAAATGGTTATGATAATTGTAGTATTATATAAAGTTTGTTGAAAGTCTCTCTAATATTATCAGATAAATATATCATAGTAAATACCATTCTAAAATCGTGATGAGCATGGGTATGCATGGGTATAGAGAGTCTCTCTGCTGAAAGCCATTCTAAAATAGTGGTGAGAGAGAGAGACTATTAAAATCACAACTTAAGATTATAATATGACACTTTAAATTGAGAATTACAGGCCTACTAGCATCTATAGAAAGTGTAGACCTAACTATAATACCATATACCCTGTGAGTGTCTATGCTTATGAGCTCTTACACTGCTGTATAAATGGTATTCGACTCTCTGTGTATAGATAGATTTGTCATGATTACCACTGACAGTTAACACACCTCTAGGCATTATTTGAGATTAAAATATGAATATCAAAAGTTAATATTATATATATGCCTAGAATCTTGTCCACCACTGAGAACTAGCCGGTGGGTCAATATATATATATATCGATTGCTGTGCAAGCAGCCGTCTTGATGCAAGGGCATGATATTTTCTAGGATGCCGACCTAGTTATTTGCTACCGCACCTGTGTAATCAAATCCAGTGCTATTGTGAGGGAGGAGAATTCTTAAACCAACAAAAAAAATATCATGACTCATGATATACATTTTACCTTTACTGCCATGGACCACATGAAAAACTGTTTAACAGATTGTATACTTCAGATAAAATGTTTTTAAATAGATAAATATTTATGCTGTCTAGCCAAAACTTGATAAAAAAATTAGCTATAAACTATATAATGATTTAACCATATAATGGCAGTGCTAAAAAGATCACTGGAAATTACTAAATATCAGTTACTTAAATATTTTTGTTTCCTGGACTATAACAACTTTTAACTGAAGTTGATTATACATTTTGTTACTTTTTAACCTGAAAGTTTTATCAAGTAGAATAAAAAAAATGTTTTTTGCAAAAAATGGGTAAACAAATTTGTTTTAGAGTGCCTTTCTCAGAAACGTGCAGCCTGACTAAGTACACATTGGTGCATGTGTATTGTGTAATACGAATTGTACTACACTTGCTCTTACAAATGTAATTCAAAAACTTTCACAACTGATTAACCATATATAGGGCTGGGTTTTTTGTAAAAGTATTTTATATATATATATGTTATATACACAGATATTGTCTGTTATATTTCACAGAGGTTTACTGTACCGATAGTTGTCAAACATTTATGTCAAGTATCGTGTATTTTCACTGTATTAGAATGCTTCAAATGCATTATTTTCAATGTGCATTAATTCAATGTATGCTCGATCTTTTCATGTTACAAAGAATTTACCTAAAATGGAAATAAAATGGGTTTTTGTTGCTTTGTAGCTGTGAAGATATATTGAAAGCTATGGATTAATATTTTTACTATTTATTTATAAGTTAACATGCTTAGCATTTTTAAATCTAATATCTCATATGCAAACTGCATTGTAATAGTAACTTAAAATAGAAATTGTTTATGTTAAGAGTCAGTATTTATGAATGAATGTATTTATAAATAATATGAATTAAACTATATTTGTATTCTATAGAATAGAATTTGTTTATGTATTTACCTTGAACAATTAATCTGTGCGCTAATCAGATTTGGTGATTTAGTTAATATTTACTAAAGGTATTATCGATGCCTTAAGAGTTAGGTGGTTAGATAAAATTAAGGTGGTTAAACATTTGTTCCCAAATATTGCTAGGCACACATGATGCATTTAACTTAATTTCATATATAAACATTTTATACAATAGGTATGGCTCAAGCTAAGAATTAATAATAATAATTCGGACTTAAAAGTTTGTCCTATTTAATTATAAATAACCCTCTATGATGTAAACCTTAATTAACTACAGGGTTCAAATTGCTATTGATGTGCATCGGAATGCAATACAATGAAATTGATGTTCTTTGATTATGATTCGATTTCTTACTTAGGAAGTTTAAATTTTGATTGTACGTTTCAACAAAATATTTTTTGCGAACATCAATTTTCAATTTTTACTTAAAATTTACAGTTCAAAATATTACTTATAACTTCATGTCAATTTGCATCGTAACAAGGTAAAATTTTTAAGGCTCTGTACGTCTCATAAATTCTTTATTTATTTAACAGATCCCGCAGCCATGCCATTCGAAGTTGTGCGAAAACCACTTCATTTTTACGCCGACCCATCCCAAGCTCCTGATTGGCTAAAAGAGGCAAACGAAAAGATAAAGAACACTGATGGGTTTATTGTCGTCAGTCCGGAATACAATGCCACCATTCCCCCGACATTATCAAACATGATGGACCACTTTCCTCCTGCATCTTACAAGTACAAACCCACTGGAATTGTCACCTATTCAGTCTGTGAGTAAATTTGTTAGTGATAATAATCATTGTTATTAATTACAAGGTACAGATCTAAATATATGTAGTGATGGATATAGGTTTCCGCATGCCAGATACACCTTGTATCTCCTAATTGTATTAGACAGACAGACAGACAGGCAGACAGACATACAATTAATTTATTTGAAATTAATTTAGTACATCAATTGTCATAAAAATATATAGTCGGGAGACCCTGTTTTGGCAATTAATGCCACTGCCATATGTTTATACGAGAATCTGAGACAGTAATAAGTATCAGTCTCAAGTTTATGGAACCGGCAAATTTCCTTTGACCTTAACAAATGCACTGACAAAATAGTTCATGCATACTATAATTATACTATAAGCTTTGATATTGAAAATACTTGTAATATTATAAAAGAATTGATAGATGCCAGAGATGGTTTTAATACTTTTAGAAACTATTTTAATTTAGATGAGATTTTAAGTCTCATTGAGTCAATTTGTACTTGTTGATTTTATACATTTTTCTATTTTTACATTTTTAACCTACCATCGTTGTTGTTTGATATATGTACTGTTATAAACAGTGAACGAAGATTATATATATATGCATTGCAACAGATATAATGTATTTAGTTACAGTTGAGTTAATATTTTACTTATGAACGTAATTTGTATTTTCAGCCAACTTAGGAGGCGCCAGAGCAGGAGTCGCGTTACGTCCACTTTTGAGCGAATTGGGAACCCCATCAGTTCCAGCATCTGTCATCATAGGCAGCGCCAACAAATCGTTATCGGAAGATGGAAAAACAGATAACGAAACCCTCCAGGGTCGCTTGAATTCCTTCTTGGACGACTTCCAGTTTTATGCAACGGCGATAAAAAACCAACGCGAGGCTAGTGGATCGGTCAAGTCATAAATAATTTTGCTGTTCAGTCTGATTTTATAGTCATTGTGTGATAGTATATAATATAGACCTTAATATATTATATTCAGGTCATTAAGTATACAGTGGAACCCCAAAATTAAGACAACCCTAAGAATTACTATAGAGTCTAAATATTGATCTGAAGATTGTATTGTTTTAGATAAACATTGATCTTATATTTCAGGTAAAAATCAAATGATTCCACTCTAAAATGTGTATTTATATGCAAAATGGAGGGTTTTCTGTATGTAGGCTCATATTTAAATGTTATTTGAATATTGCATTCTGTTAAAATATATTTAAACCTGTCCTATGTTGACATAAATAAGTAGATTTTTTGTTTAGGAATTATGAGTAATTAAATAAATAGATAAAAAGGGTAAAAGTAGCTTGCTCCTTTTTCTAAATATGAGTTGGTTAGTTGCAAGTTTGTCACATCTGGTCATATTTATTAATCTGATGTATGAAATATTTTTATTTTGGTGAATTTCATTGAAATTTGATCTTACTGTATCAATTTGTCATTGAAATAAGATGGCGAAAAAAAAATATATTAGTCAGGTGATATTCAGTCAGGGCATACTGAGTAATACTTAACCAATTTGTATGTTTGAAGTACTTACTGGATAGTATACTGGAGATTGTTGGATTTGTAAACTTGCTATTACTATCATTCAACTTGTATAGCTTTGTAATTTATATCAGATTTTTCAGTTGTAGGTCAAGTATGTGTGGAGCTGGCATTAAAGCCTCTTATCCTAAAGTAAACAAAAACATCAGAAAGTTTTTGCTTCAATAGGTCGATCATTGCTGATAATATTGATAATTATATTCTCTTGAGCTTGCAGATATAGTAGTGTGCTTACATAATCATAAATGATAGTATGTAGATATTTAGACCGAAACCTGACGGTTGTTGGCTTCTCAGGTATGATGTCTCGATAGACTGTATGTCTTTTCGGATGTGCCTGCTGGGAAGATAAGTAAATTATGCAGTGTTAAAAAACACCAAAGTAGTGATCCTGAACATGCCAGGACTGCGAATAGGGCAATATACAGATGACATAAATATGTATAATTCATAAAGTACATACAGATTTACACATGTAATTTTTAGCTTATAGAGCATAGGTGGCACTAGCTAATCGATAACCCGTTTTGAAAATATGAGACTGCCCATTAGTAATTTCATTAACCCATATTTTTCAACGTACGTTCATAAAGTGTCAGTGATTGAAGCAAAATAGATTGCCTTGTAATTTAATTTGCTGTTGGACAGTTTCATATTATGGCAATTTGAATAGGTTTGAGTACTACCTGTGAATGTCTTTACTAATAAAAACGCCTTAGAATTAAATGAGCAAGATTGCAAAATAGAGTAAAGGCAAAAATTGCCAAAAAACTTGCAATTATAGGAGTGATGCAGCTTTGAAATGTAAATTTATTGCAACATAATATCAAGTATGTACAAAAAAGTTATGCCAAAATACTTATTTTGGATGTACACTAATGGACTTTAAAAACACATTATCTCGGTTTTGTACAACATGTTTTATCTATGCGTTTTTAAAGTCCATTAGTGTATAATCATGCTACCTATAAAAGAAATTATATGTATTTCTGTAAAATTGGTCTATTAACAACTCTGAGCATCATTGTTATGGTTATATAATCAAATGATTCCACTCTAAAATGTGTATTTATATGCAAAATGGAGGGTTTTCTGTATGTAGGCTCATATTTAAATGTTATTTGAATATTGCATTCTGTTAAAATATATTTAAACCTGTCCTATGTTGACATAAATAAGTAGATTTTTTGTTTAGGAATTATGAGTAATTAAATAAATAGATAAAAAGGGTAAAAGTAGCTTGCTCCTTTTTCTAAATATGAGTTGGTTAGTTGCAAGTTTGTCACATCTGGTCATATTTATTAATCTGATGTATGAAATATTTTTATTTTGGTGAATTTCATTGAAATTTGATCTTACTGTATCAATTTGTCATTGAAATAAGATGGCGAAAAAAAAAAATATTAGTCAGGTGATATTCAGTCAGGGCATACTGAGTAATACTTAACCAATTTGTATGTTTGAAGTACTTACTGGATAGTATACTGGAGATTGTTGGATTTGTAAACTTGCTATTACTATCATTCAACTTGTATAGCTTTGTAATTTATATCAGATTTTTCAGTTGTAGGTCAAGTATGTGTGGAGCTGGCATTAAAGCCTCTTATCCTAAAGTAAACAAAAACATCAGAAAGTTTTTGCTTCAATAGGTCGATCATTGCTGATAATATTGATAATTATATTCTCTTGAGCTTGCAGATATAGTAGTGTGCTTACATAATCATTAATGATAGTGTGTAGATGTTTAGACCGAAACCTGACGGTTGTTGGCCTCTCAGGTATGATGTCTCGATAGACTGTATGTCTTTTCGGATGCGCCTGCTGGGAAGATAAGTAAATTATGCAGTGTTAAAAAACAACCAAAGTAGTGATCCTGAACATGCCAGGACTGCGAATAGGGCAATATACAGATGACATAAATATGTATAATTCATAAAGTACATACAGATTTACACATGTAATTTTTAGCTTATAGAGCATAGGTGGCACTAGCAAATCGATAACCCGTTTTGAAAATATGAGACTGCCCATTAGTAATTTCATTAACCCATATTTTTCAACGTACGTTCATAAAGTGTCAGTGATTGAAGCAAAATAGATTGCCTTGTAATTTAATTTGCTGTTGGACAGTTTCATATTATGGCAATTTGAATAGGTTTGAGTACTACCTGTGAATGTCTTTACTAATAAAAACGCCTTAGAATTAAATGAGCAAGATTGCAAAATAGAGTAAAGGCAAAAATTGCCAAAAAACTTGCAATTATAGGAGTGATGCAGCTTTGAAATGTAAATTTATTGCAACATAATATCAAGTATGTACAAAAAAGTTATGCCAAAATACTTATTTTGGATGTACACTAATGGACTTTAAAAACACATTATCTCGGTTTTGTACAACATGTTTTATCTATGCCTTTTTAAAGTCCATTAGTGTATAATCATGCTACCTATAAAAGAAATTATATGTATTTCTGTAAAATTGGTCTATTAACAACTCTGAGCATCATTGTTATGGTTATAAATTTCAATTACCCAATAAATTTGATCATTATCGCCTTTTTGCATCTTCAATATGTTTTTGTGTTATTTATGATAACATGCATGGATTCTATGTAATATAATTTATTTAGAATAACTAAAAATACATATCCGGTGAAATCTCTATTGTTTCTCTGGTATTGTTTACTTTTATTGACATTTTCTTTTCCCAAGAACAAAAGAAAAGAATGAATACATTATGATAATTTGATAGGGTATGGTCCAGACCTAGTGTACAATAATTTTTATTTTCCCATAAGCTTGACAATTAAATTTCTTTTTTTCAATATTTATTAGATTTACTAGTAATAACATTAACATTGAGTAAAGCTTGTTTGACTTCGTATTTATGTATTATGTGCAATGGATTGCAGTGGCTACTCAGTGAAGGGAGTACCATAATTTTCTATCCTGAGTGTTCATATATTATTTGTTTGTATACCCCCTCCCTCCTAATTCTTTCTATGCCGTGGTCCTAGAAAATATAGACAGTAATAACACCTGCTGTTGCGTTAAAAAAAAATGCTGTGTCATGTTGAAGAGCTTTGAAGTCTCCCAGGACACTGTTCCAGCTTATACATTCCAATGACCAATGACCAGCCAAAACTATCGAGGAGCGAGATAACATTTGTTGAGTGTGGTCATGCATGGAGTGACGTATACTGATAGATTATGTTTGAAATTAATTACTTAATTCTGCTTCAAAATATTAATAAATTAGGAGCTTCCTCTTGTGTGAATGACATGAACAAAAACTCTGGGTAATGGCATCATTCACTGATAAGCTGGACTGAGTTTGTTTCCTCAATGACCAGAAATACAGACCTACACGCAACAAACCCTCAGCTAGTAAAACATTAAAAATTAAAAAAAAAATCTAAAAAAAAATCCAAGTTTTCTTATCTACATATTTAGTTATGGGTGTAACCCGCTTTTTGTAAGCATTTAATGATGGAACTAGTATACAAAAGAAAATAATTTTAATTTTAAATAATTAAATATTAAACTTATTTAATTAATTCCGAAGGATCACTTGTTATGCATAATAAATCATTGGGTAGAAGACTGAGGGGATATACCTTGTCTGATAAAAGAGTTAAAAAAAAAGGCTTGATCTTATCAGAATTGTCAGAATTGATGGGAATATCTGGCATAGTGTCCTGCAAAAGGTGTGCGTTCTAACTTTTCTATTTTATTTACCACCTGCGATACAATTGGAACTACTTTTCTGACACATCAATAAATGATACGACTAATACAAGATAAGTTATATTATATTGAATTGATTGCAATCGCTGCGACTGATAATTTTGTGCCATGCATGATTGTCATAATTAAACAAATTACTAGGACATTGATGGATTTTCCAGATATCAGATAACTAAATGCCAAGAAACTATGTCTCCTAAAAGACTATTTGGCATAAATGCACATTGGACTGGAGCAGATATGAATAACAAAAAAATACTGCATAAGACAAGATGTATTTAAACAATTTATTGTGTATAAATAGGACATATTACACATCAGCACGGCAACATTTCAGGACAAATCATTGATGTCACGCAAGGTTACCAAATAACAAACAAAATCCACAACAAAAGTCAAACAAAATATGTACAATTGTGACTAATTAAGTAAATATAAAAAAATACATTTACAGAATATCAAATCTTACAAATTTCTAAATTCTGCAAACTCAAAAATAACATGAAATTCAATAAATTAAAAAAATTATTGGTAATTGAACGCTGTCTTGTAATAAAGATTACTTTCAAGTTTCATAACATGTTGAAGCGTTTACAAAAATACAATTCATCATTTCAATTAGGCATAGCCCATTCAACAGCATGATTTATTTTAATCAGTCACATGAGATTCTTAATTCCTTCATTAGGAAACTTTCCATGCAGAGTAATCCTATTACAAGTTTTAAAATACTGTTAAACAAAGACTGTACCATATTCACGCACCAGCATCTGGAGGTTCCTGGACACTATAGACAGTGAAAATGTTTTTTTTTACTCTTGTCTCCTTATAACAATATTTAGGCTATTATAGTATAACGCTAGGTATAATCTATGATGGATAATAATCATAATACGCATAATTTGTAAAGATAGTATAACTTTCAACTATTTATTACGATAATTTATGGACCTAGTATTTCCTTGAATAAACCATGTATTTTTGAGGAGGAATTAACTAATGTCAGAGTCTGAGCTGTATAATAAATTGTTTATGGAAACGAGATACCAAAAAAAGTCACTTTCATTCTTGGTATTTTACTAATGTTAATTTTTCTCCTTATGCAACCAAAATTTCAAAAACATGATATCCAGAATTTTATACACATTTAGCACATTCATTTTCTCAATAAAAATCGAATGAAAAAACAGGAAGAGATTTTGTGAACACAAACACACAGCTTAGCTGATACGGACGGATATGAAAACAAAAGCTAGTGAATTAACTGTACACGATTTGATAGAAATATACATGATAATAATGAAGATCTTTATATTTTGCATGACTGTAAAGATTAATCACGTGCATAATTAAGGTGATTCAATTTCACCGGTCATTTATATCAATAACATTGTGTATATTTTCCCCTCCATTTATGTTTGAATACTTAGCAGTTTCTCTTAATCCATGAGAACTTACAAAAATTCAAATGACATCAGTTTAATTTCAATGTTAGATTTACATTCCGTAAGACACATTGCTTCAATAGTGTAGCTGTTATTAGTAGAAACTTATTTCATACTTAATAGAAAATTATTTCTTGTTTAAAAGAAACTTATTTCATATTTAATAGAAACTTATTTTGTGTTTAATAGAAACTTATTTCTTGTTTAAAAGAAACTTATTTCGTGTTTAAATGAAACTTATTTATTTCATGTTTATTTCATTGCACAGCAGAATGCTCCCATTAAGACCACCATGGGTTCAAAATCAAAATCTTTAAAATTGAGCTCGATTTTATTTTAACCCAAACTTAACATCACAAAGATTCTTATATTATTGGCAAATTAAGGTTTCAACCCAATGTAGTTTCCAACGTTACAGAAGCAGTCTTTAACCTATTCTTTAGTCGCCTAGTTTTACTTATTATCTTTATTTTCCTTAATTAGTTTCCACTCTTTTGCGGCTTCTAGTGCTTTCAAAGCACACTCCCTCGCTCCTTTCCTCTCTTCATCATCAATTTTGGTGACAGCCATAAGAATTTCCAGCATGGTGCTCTCAATCAACCGCGAGGCAATATCTTTGTCGGCGGACATCATGTTCATTAATATGTGAATCCCACGATGTTGGAATTCCGGAACGGGGTGAGCGGCAAGGGTCTGCAGGACTTCGAACCATTGTTCTGTGCTCTGTAAGATGAGAAATTCATTGTCAATGAGCTAAACGATGTGTGCCACTTGTGTAAGAATTATTTTCATTCAGCAGCTGCAGGCTATTTAGTTGTTACCACAAAAATAAAATCACCAAAAGCGTTAAAATCATCCTTTAAAAAAAATTCAAATTGAACTTTTTAATAGATTAAATACTGATAATACCTGAATATATCATTTGGTAGCATTATGTGTTTACATTGTCAGAAGAATTTGATGCTTTCACTAAAGCTAATCATTATTAATGTTAAAATTATTTTTGGTGGCCCCCTAGTAGCAATAGTAAACTATTTTACGGGTGTCGCCACCTGTATATTCTTTTCGTTTTGTACATGTTTATTACAGGGAACACTCACAGTGATAATCTTTTGGCAAATGGCCGGATCATAAGACATGATTGCCAAGGCACCGGCACACGCTCGTACAACCCCTGGGTCCTCATCAAGACAAAGAAGGACATAGTACTTGATGCGATCACCTTCTTGCTTGAAATTTTCTATCGTCTGCAAGGAAACAAATGATACATTATAAATAGTATTGTCTTTTTTTTTGGTAGTTTAGAAGCGATTATTACATGCTAGTATGCAGTGCTAAAAATTCACACATTTAGCTATAAGAACTTGAAAAAAAAAATTCTATTAATTTTGGTGTAGAGTTACAATGTTACATTGTAACTTTTCACTAAAATTAAATTACGTATATTATTTCATTCATCATTCTTTAAAACCATGTTTGTTTAATGCTTTGAATTTGCAACTTTCTGATAACCGATTTGCCGCTTCCCCAGAATCGGGGAGGGAAATGCTTCCGCGCATCGTCTGCACACAAAGTAGTGCGATTACTACACCTTATTTCTTTCTTCCAAGAAGCCACTCGCTGTAAAACTGGTTCAGACAATTTTTTTTACTTTTACTCTACTAACGTCATGAAATTAAAAAACTTTACCGTGGAATTCCACCAACTGCAGAAGGGTACTATTTTCTTAAAGGGCACTGAACAAGCGTTGTAACGGCTTTGCGACGCCTTTTCAACGATCTATTTTTTACCGTATCCCTTGAGCTTTGCATCAGTTCTCAGAAAGACCAGTGCTATGCTCCGGACTAGCACCGTCTTTTGGCAGAAATTGGACTAAAGCTTCAAATTTTCAAAAAGCGAGTAATTATTTGCGAAAAATTAAAATGAATAATTAAGGGAGTATTGATAAATAAAGTAACTTACATCATCACAGAGACACAAGTTGCAGACGCACTCCAAGGCAGCTTTCTTCAGTTGTTCATGCTCTTCAAATGTGTAATGCTCTATCTTGGCGAAGCCTTTGTCTTTTAGGATCCTCCGTCTGCAATTTCATGAAAGAAACAATTCAATAAACTTCTATACACCAAGTAACTATGATTCCATATAAATGCCAGGGATAATGATCTAACAGTATTTCATTTTATTGACCTAAACAAAATTAAACAGATGCTATGTACATGTGAGGCCAGAGCTAATTGTAATGCAACATTAGTTAGATTGCTTACAGCAGTCTTTAACATCACTTTCATACCATTCAGGACTATGCTTTCTTACCTAACTGAATCACTGCATGATGCAAGGTTTGTGAGAGCCATAAGAGCTTCGAAGTTTTCAAGCGCTGTGCTTTCTATGTCTAGAAGTTGGATAATGGGACGGATCACTTCCAAAACCTTTAATCAAATGTAAATTCAGAATATATTATCAAAGGAATATTTCATATGCATGTACAACATGTACTGCAATACACAGTGGACAACATAATTATGACTACCCGGTATAAAGGCAATCTGCATTTTATCGGGTTCCCATGGTTTCAGGGTGAAACATTTCCCTACTTTTTCCAGACTAAAATCTCATTTTCAAGACCAAAATTCCATCAGTTATAACAGTCAACCGAGTAACCTGTGTAAATTTTATATTTTTATTACAACTTAAAAATTTCAAAAATAGAAATGTATAAAAATAATAAAGTATACAAAATAAAAATGTAATTAATGACTGTTTAACAAAATAGCCGCCCAGCGGAAAGAGCTGTGTAACAGTCTACCGACGTAAATTCTGGGATTTTATTTATTTATTATATTTATCTTTCCCGACTTTCAAGACCGGGAAAACGGGGTCAATGATATTCCCGACTTTTTCCCGGTTTCTCAATACCGCGGGAACCCTGATTTTAAGGATACTTGGCTGGGTCAAAAATTAGTGATGTCATGTATATAACCTTTTTTAAATCAAGACCACCTCAACATGGAGACTACATGTGTACTGACTTGACAAAAAACCTCACAAAAAGAAAATATCTTTCTCGCACTTACCCTTTGACCTGGGAAGGCTATTTCAGGGTTGCAGGAGATTGCAAGTTTTGCTAATGCTTGTGACGACTTGTATTTGCCAGTTTTTGTTCCCTCCAGAGCTAAAGGAATGAGTGACTGAAAGCAAGAAGATATCCATCAGCTATTAACACTCAGTATGTGAAGTTTCATCAATATCTTACCTTTAGCAACACTTAACAATATTATTATCATTCAAAATACTGAATTGCTTGTAGGCAAATGCATCCACGTGCACTCTAGAAAAGATGGGGAAGATTTTGAATTAAAATAGAAATAATGGCCAAAATATGGAAAAGTCTTTAATTTTGAAATATCTGAATTTAAATATTTCTTTTGACAACTCGTTAAAAAAAATGAGGGCCATAGACGCTGAAGGGTCTGTTGGCAATGTAAATTCTGGAGCATTGTCAGCAACTAGAATGCACGTGGGATGTACGGAGCTCTGTCCATAGCAGCAGAGACACTTTGATCCCTAGTGGGATCCAAATTGCGACGTTTCCCGCCACTTTTGGCGGGCTGCATATAAGGAAAAGAACCGCATTTTCCAAGTTAACACACGAGGTTGGCGGAAAAAGTGGTAGTGTACGTCTGTACGATGAGGAAGCGGTGAATCAAGCTCAAAAACAATAAGAGGCTGTATTACAGTAATGTCCCAACTACATACTAAACCACGAAGCGATACATGGCTGCTAACTTGTTTTCATCTGGCAAACAATCACAGATTTTGGCGGGAAAGGCGACATCACCCAGGAGGTGTCATCACTCGTGAAATCGAAGTGATAACAAAAGCTCTCCCCTCTCTGGGGGCAGAGCTAAATTTATGACTGCCAATTTGAGTCAATGTAATTACATGTGACGATCTATATTATGCTTCAAAGAAAGTTTTTACCTTTCCTCCTCCCTGCTGGACGATCAATCCACGATGTTCTTGGTCATCAGCCACAGATAAAAATAGTCTGAAAAAAAACAAAAAACATATATCAGTTATACAGTTGAAGACAAAATTATTTTGCAAATATTTCTGAAGTCCTCTTTAACAGAGCAAGGAATTTTTAACACAGACTTTCTAAACATAATAGTTTTATTTAGAAAGCTGACAGTGTTTACCTTGCGCACAGGAAGAAAATTATTTCCCAAAATGGAAAAAATACCAAAGTCAAAATCACGACATTTCCCACCATTTATGCGGTTGCATACTGGGCCAAGAACCATTTTTGCGATGATCAACTGAGGAGTTTCATGAGTGCTTGAATAATATTTGGCACAACTGTATAGTTTATTACGTAACCCTTAATAGCCAACCTTGCAAGAAGCTCTCTGCTATTTTCTGACTCTGTTTTGGAAAGTGCGACCAGTGCGTTAACGATTCCCAGCTTGATCAATCTCTTGATTCTGTTTGAAACAAACGGTTCCTTGTCCTTTTCGTGTTTTTCAGGAACGTGATGTTTTGCAAATTTTGCAAGTTCCACCATTTCTGGATCTGGATCCTTCTGGTCGTAACTGTTCGTCAGGTTGACGAAAACCGTTGCTACCGGATACAGAACATTCTTGTCTGGTACCTAGAAAATGCATTTAAAACATTTGTATATTTGCTAATAACAACTGAAAGTCATATTGTGGATTGAAAATCAGATGGCATCAACGACTCAATGGGTAGGAATTAACTACAAAATCCAAAATATTTTTATCAAATTTTTCTTTAACTTAAATTAGATATAAAGCCTGATGCTTCAAGTGCAAATTCAACTCGCATAAATAATGTGCAACTTAAGCAATTCACAACCATCATGAGCAGAGAAATAAGACATGGCAACGTTAAGAGATAATATATAGTAAGGGCTGATCCAGGAATTTCTGAAAAGGGGGGAACAATGAAGGGTCAATCATGCAATGAATTTGGTGATCAAAATTTGGGTGCAACCCGTGTAGGCCTGTAACCACCCCAGGATCCACCTATCAGCTGCTTGGTGGCCTAATGGTTAAAGCAGCCGCCAATTCCATATTTGCCAGCTCTGCTGAAGGGCACAAATTCGATCCCCGGCCCCGGGCACTCTACATGAGCTTCATCCCAGCTGGATGTTGTTCGGATGAGACTTTAAATTGGAGGTGCCTTGTATGCTGAGGCAAGTAAAAGACCCCACCCATGGTGTAAACATGTTACATGGTGTGGACTTTCAACCTTATCATCTCATCATCATGTCTGCCTCTGGCAGCTGGTTATAAAAGGCTGACTAAGCTTCAGACCCAATAGCATAGAGAAATAGAAACAAAATTAGTATGATGATAAGTTCCCGTATAATACCTTAGCAAGTTCTATCAATGACGAAATGGCCTCTGTGTCCTCTATCAGCTCCTCCTTGACATCAGCATCGAGACTGAGGTACGCCAATCCCTCGGCTGCCCATTTCCTGAGATCAACATCCTTAGCCGGATTCTTCAAGAACCTAATGAAGTCAAAAATTAACAACAAGCTTATTTCTATGTTTTTATGCAGGTTCAGTGTGGTATTTTTATGTTATGCAATAATTTAGAAGCTATTTTAAAATCTGAAGAATTTTGATTGGTTTGCACAATAAGACATACAATGCAATTGATATGTAATTTCACTTACGCATGTAGCTACTGTGAATCTGTACTATTCACATGTATACATGTACATGTACATGTCTAGGCGTCCACTAAAGGTTCGCCACGGTCCTCTTGGCAAAATTTATGTAACTGTGGCAAAATGAAATGCTTGTGTGGCGAAATCTGTCAAACTTAGTGGCGAAAATGCCTCTCAAGTGTACACAAGAGAAACTGGCGCTCCTATGTTTTTGACTGGGAATTAGAAACTTATGAAAGCTGCTTCAAAAAATAGTGGCTAAACTGTCTCTGTTGTGGCTAAAAAAATGTGGACTGCTTTAGCCACAGTGGCTAAGGCTGGAATTAATTTAGAGGAAACACCTAGTATGTATTTGTGTTTCAAGCACAATTCCATTCAGTCGAGTGCACCTTCAGTATACCGCGATCAAAATTATTCCGTGACCTCCTACTGTGACTGCTTGTTAATGTCCCTCATTTCATATGTCACTATTGTAAGAGAGAGGGGGTTGTTGGTGTTCTAAAACAACAGGTGGCTGCTGGTAGCAGCACCATACAGATCTGTGGCAAGACTAAATCACGGTAATGACTCTTAATTTACCAATCATAATAATATAAGCTTACTGTTTGGCCATTATTACTTCTTAGAAATCTCTGGCACAATCAATTATAGTTCAGACACACCACACACTGTCAATGCCAAATGTACTTGCGAATAGAATGTCATAATGAAAATGTAATGAGGGGGTTGTTGGTGTTCTAAAACAACAGGTGGCAGCACCATACAGATCTGCTTATCAGTGGCAAGACTAAATCATGGTAACGAGTGGATCATGGTACACTGATGATGCACTCTTAATTTACCAAACATATCAATGTAAGTTCACTGTTTGGCAATTATACTTCTTAGAAATGTCTGGCACAATGAATTTTATGTTCAGACACACCAAGCACTATGAAAATGTAATGCTTACTTTCTGCAGGCTTTGGCCAAAGTCAGCGTTGATCCCTCGGCAAGAGATTTAGCACTAGCGTCACTTCCTCCAAATGAACCCAACTTGCAAAGACCCTGGAAATGACAAATGCCAGCAGTTTTAATAAGGGTAATTCTGATAAAATATTTAGGTTATATCTGAGAAAATTTCTTATTGGTAATTCTAAGAAAATTTACTCACCACAAGGGCTCTGACTTTGACGTAATCATTCTTGGATTGGTAGAGTTGTTTCAAAATAGGAGTGGCTTGCTTCAGAACGCCACTACACCTGTCCTTCTTGGATGTAGAGTAGACCAATGCTTCTACAGCATATTTCTGGAAGAAATTTAATTTCAAAGTCTTATTAGCAATGCACATGTGACAGTGATCACTTCCAACACTTCAAAAGACACAAACAAAATCTACTTTACTGATGAGAGTGGATTAAATAACAAATTTAAGAGAAGTTACACAAATGAACAGCAAACTGTTATTCATATGTTTAACGAGAGATTAGATCGTTACTTCCGGGACTTACTTTCTATCTGCTACTGTAGAAAACTAAAACATAGCACCAGATCACCTCATTTTATCAAGTTACTTATTATCTGAGTGTTTAATATGAAGAAGTATGGTTATATTAAAGCCCACATGAAATACAGAGCAAAGATGCCTGATGAATACATTAGAAAAACCTTACCACATGCATGGCGTTATCGGAGTCTGCCATGGCTAAGATCATTTCCAAAACACCTGTTCGTCCCAATATATAGTTTCCCATGTCAAAAGGACCCTGAAACAAATACAATTTAAGTAGAAACATCTAATATCTAACACCATATTTAAGTGGATACAAGAACTTTCATTAATGGACTATTTTCAGGTAATGTAATCAGGGGCATCATTATTTGAATAAAAAAATTTACATGATGTCAAATAAAAATTATTTTAAGATGCCCTAATTTACTGCTCACTGTTAAACGAAGTTTTTCAAATATAGCTCAAGAAAGTGAGGATGATAAATTCAATGTAAACTTTTTTTTCATAATGCTAATTAGGCAAAGATTTTTTTCTCACAAAAAATTGAGATTCCTACAGTTTGAAGTGCGTCATCAATTTATCGTGATCCACAGATTAGTGTGAATTTAGTTTCACATAATCAGCATGCCTGTACCACCTTGGCTGGGACCTGCCTAAGCGTAAACGCGATAGGTAGGTCGGCTCTACCTATCCTGGTTGGCCGAGCACTAAATTTTCTGATTAGCTGTGCTATTTTTAGACTGGGGAACATGTTCCGGTGCATGACTTCACAATGAGAAAGTAAGAAGTGCGCACGCACACTACCAGGAGGAATCCCTCCTGGTAAATGGCAGCCCCTACCTGCATACTGCGTCAGCTAGTCGCAGCGGGCCAGCGAATGTACCACCCAGCAATGCACAGTGTATGATGCTGCCATCTGTCATTTATAACTGACTGATCACAACAACTCCCTCTCTCTGCTGCTGCGGCCATTCTAATGGCTGATATTATCATGCTAACGCAGCAGGAGAACTGGATCATGGCAAACTGACGACGCATTTTACAGAAGAGAAATGACATCTTACTATCGATGCACATGCAAACTCTGTTTCACTGCAAGTACAGTAATCATTCTAGCCAGAACATTCGGAAAAAGTGCAGTATAGCGGACCCAAATGTATGACCATATTTTACCTCGTTGCTATGCATATGATGTCAAATGCTTGAAATTAATGTATGACGTCACAAATAAATGATTGCAGATTTCAATTTCAAGGCAAGACATTGTTTTTTACTGCTGCCCCCAAACCTGCTATGCTACAGAAATATTATTTTGTGCTAGCACAATATTTGGCAAAAAATTGTGATTTTAGATATTTCATGGACGCCAAATATGGGCATAAATTTGGGTCCGCTATACTGCACTAAACCCGAACATTCAAATTAACTTAAAATCACACAATGACAATTTAATCAACAATGCACTCATTAAAGATACCTGCAGCAAACAAGCCAGGGCCATCACAGCCTCAACCTTCGACTCGAATATCTCATCTCCGAACAGATCGCTGAAGAAAGCGTCAACTCCTGCACGGTACTTGTCCCTCTGAGTGTCTTGGATCAGATCGTCGTACATTTTTGCCAAACAGAGAGAAGCATGGGTGCGAGCATTTGGAGTCACAGGAAGTACTTCATGTTCCGGAATGCTTCCACCAACTTCCAAGACGGCTTGAACGCCTGTAAAAGGAACATGAGGAAGTGAATTAGCTTTATGTAATAAGTATATACTCCTTTAAATATTTTTTCTAAAAATTAAGTAATGACGGGCACCAAACTTCAATCAAACACAAAAAGCTGCTGTCTCATCTTGCCAGACCTAATTTCACATGCCTGGCTCCTCCAAAAACTCAACTAAATTCAAAACTAACAAGGAAAGTCTATCTTCTACGGAGCCCCTAAGAGGACGTCAGGAAAAATAAATAATTAACGCGTTCTCTCGTGATTATCGAATTCAATCGCAATTATTTCACATTCCCTCACGACCATATTGCAAATCCCCTCGCGATAACTTGCATTCTATCACAATGATTGCATTCCCTCATGATCATCACATTAGCTCACGAAGGTATTGCATTCCCTCGCAAAGATATATTGCGAAGGAACGTGATTTTTTATGAGGGATCGAAATATCTGATATTTTTAATTCTTCAGGTCCGCTGAGGGGCTGCGTAATCTTCTAACCTAAGCGCAAACAATTTTGTGATCTATCCAAGAAATTCGCGCGATTTAGCAATTCCTTTCACCTTAAACTTTTGTGCCAACCACAATATTTTGTGAACGCAACAAATTCAAACAAAATATCAGGACTTTTACATTATTTTTTTTTCTCTAATTCAAATGGACTCACCTCCATTTTCTATAGCTTGCAAATTCCAACCCAGACCTTCCCGTATTGTGATATACTTGATCCAGATCTCCATAATGTTATCACGACCATATGCCGAGACTTTCTTGTTGGTAAGCATTGGAAGAGTAGAGTTGAAAATCTGATTGATCACAGGCTTTGCGGATTCATCTGAAATTAAATGTCGAATGTAATTCATTCAGAGTCACATCAGCCAATCGTGCGCAGGGAATATCGCGCAATGGCTGCCAATGAGATCACAAAACACAACAATGTATCAATACTGAACAATGGTGATGATGTCACAAAATAAATGGTATACTTTTGAGCCAACAGGGGGAGCTGCATACCAGTCCTTACAATCTTTGTTTGATGATGTAATCATACAATCAGGTTATCGATGCAATAATGATGTCATAGAGGTTGCATGGGAGGACCGGCATGCAGCTCCCCCTATTCAGTATTGACCCAAGAGTTTCCTATTCTGTGGCCAGTTCACTCAGAACAGCCAGATGACATGATATTTTTATTTTTTTTTGCTCCAAAAACCCACCAATTTTCTCGGACAGGAACGGAAATGGCCTCAATTTATTTCCTACAGTTGTTCTTCTCATTTCTTCAAATTTATCCCTCTCAGCCTGTGGATAAAATAAGACAAAAGACATAAGATTGTTTCTATGACATCATTGTATTAATTATACTTCTATTTTCCTACTTTTCTCTCATGAATGATCACTACTTCTTTAAATTCCAATAACAATTTCCCTTTAATTCTATCAAAGTTTTGGAGCTAAAACCTTGTTTTGCTTTGGTGATTTATATCACAATTTAATTTAAGACACCTTGCTTAAGTGTTACAAAACTTTCGGGCCCGACTGTAGATTCTGTACACTTACCCTGATAGCCTCGATGTCCGACACTGAAGCCAAAACATTCTGCAGCAGATTAGCAGCAGCTGTGGAGATACTGTCATCGTTTACACCAACATAAATCAGGATTTTCTTAAGAGTGACTTGTTCCAAGATTCCTAGCGCCTGCAAAAGAATGGAAAATTAAAAACAACAGCAAATAGCATCAGTGGCGATTACGTTCTATTGTGTCATACAAAGTTCATAGCTCCACCTGGTGGATAACTTTAGGGATGCTACCAATCCTGTGTGCATAGTTAATAAAAGGCACTAGTCAAATAGATATATAGATAGATAGATAGATAGATATGGAAAGTGCAGCCCTCTAAGGCAAATAGTTTGATGTCTTTGGTGTGTTCATCTCAACTTTGCTTGGGAAGCGAAAGTACCACCAGAGGTCACTGAAACCAAAGCAGATAAGCAGTCTGATGACGTCATCTATTCAGTACGTCATTTTTGTTATAAATGATGATGTCATCTAATTGTGCTTTATCTGCTTCCATTGCAGCGCCCTCTGGTAGTTCTACTTCCTACTGTTAACAGTTACACTTTTTTTTTAAGTATATAGTATGACTATTCTTGAGAATCATATGTGCAGATGTATAATTTAGACGAGTTGCAAGCTTTTCCTGACGGCAGATTAAGTGGGTGGGAGGAGACCCACCTGGATTCATTTACTAGTTCATCAGATCATAATTTGGAGACAGATCAAATGTCAGATACAGAGCAGGTGAAACCACTGGCCTAATTTTTCTCTGCCGACTCAAATTCACTTTTTGTCTAAAAGTCACCGGAATGAAAGGTTTTAGCCTTATCTACATTTCGATCAGTCTCTAAATATAACTCTGAAGCTCCAGTGCATAAAGCTCCTCACAAATAGCTGTAACACTCACCCTTTTCTTGGAATTGTGTGCAAGACACGCCAGCACTCTTATCCCAGTCACTTGTAATTCTTTATCTTTACCATCCATTAACTGAACTAGATTCAACACTCCCCCAGAGTTGTACATATTCTCCGCTCCAGCCTCTTCTCTGGCTAGGACGATCAGGTTATTAGCGGCTTGGACTCGCTTCTCTCTGTCACCCTCTTGCGATTTGAATGTCAATTCGAACATCTGGGCGACCTTGTTGTCTGTTAATGTTTGCTGATTGACCTATAAAAGAAAAACATCAGTGGTAAAGTAGGATTCAAAACAAACGTCCACTGTGTTTTTAGCATATTTTTCAGACATGTCAAGGAGCAGCTCAAACTGAGCTGCAGTCATATTACCAATAAATCAAACCTCAACCCCAGAACCTATAACAACACATCCCTTCACCAACAAACTTTTCTATCTTTCCAGTGATTATTCTTTTAGCTTATGGCTACAATTGGCCATTAAGTATTCAGAGAATCTGCAGAAATTAAAATGTAGAATACAGCAAAATAAGTTTAAGTTTATTGTCACAAAGAAGTGTTTAATTATTAAAGCCTTGAAGTTGGGGTTTGACTAATTCCTAGAAAATCGCTAACATTTCGGCCCATTTCTATTATAAAGTTCAGAGTGTTACAAACAATAACAATTCACAATGCAGAGTGAATAGATTAGAAGATAGTTTGAGTTTCAAACTAATTACCTTTTCCTGAATGATTGGGTTAAGTCTTGCCAGCAAAGGTTGAACGGCTGCATTCTTTGGATCAACTCGGAGCAATTGTGTTGCATCTTTGTAAGCATCTTCATAACGTTCCATTGCTTCAAAGGCTTGGCATCTTCGGAATAATGCTTTCGGGTCATGTGGCGTGATGTCCAGAGCTGAAATATGACAAATTATTTGGATCAAGAAATTTGCAGCAACTTTATAGCAAAAATTAACAACTGAGCACAAATTGATCCTCTATCTATTTAAACTTTTTTTTCCAAAAATATTCACAAATTTACAAGAACTAAATTTACCAAAACCTATGTGCATGTAAACTATGCACCAAATATCCACAGATTCAACATCAACTTGACCTTGAACTGGATCAATTTTAACAACAAAAAAAGTTTATCTCACCCTTCGAGCACTGCGTAGCTGCCTCAAGATTCTGCTCCAGTTTCAGATAAACAGCAGCGAGGTTTTTGTGGTACACAGCAGTCTCAGCCCCGGCTGATGGGTTGACTGATAGAGCCTGAAAATTGGAAATAAAGACAGCAAATTAACAGTTATCTTATCAAATTAACAGTTATCTTATCAAATTAACAGTTATCTTATCAGGGCTGTTGTATTAAATAGTGTGAGGTGGGGGCGGACATCATTTTTGAAAAAAGTGATAAAGAGGGAGGAAGTGGTCGTTATAATATCATGCGTTATGGCAAGCACAGCTCTACATCAATAACAATTTAATTAAGAGTAGCAAACCTCCATGTAACTTGACAAAGCATTTTCATATCTGCAAGCTTTGAAGTGCGAATTCCCCTCCTCTTTCAATTTCTCTGCACGCTGACTTTCCTGTAACAATTATCAATGAATTACATATATTATATAATAACCAGGCTCGTCCTATGTATTTCATTTTTTCAAAGGTTTGCTCGCACATAGAGCGACATAGTTTGCATGGTTTTTTAAAGGAGTTCCTGATCTTTGGACATTTTTGGCAAATTAAACCAGTTTGAGACTGAGTCTATTAACAAAAATATTAATGCAACAAATCACCAGTAACTCATGGCCATGCATGTACTATGATGTTACATATGTACACACAGTATCAATACAATGAACTATTGCAATCTCAATTTGGTTGATATGCATTGCATGTTGATCTGATCATGGCTTAATATTGTCATCACATAGCCAATTTTTTTAAAATAATAAAAGACTCGTGAACATATATATATATATATATATATAGATCTACTAGTAGGCCTACTAGAGCTAGTTAGCACAATGCCCTGATTTTCACGATTTAGATTAGCCCAAAGTTATGACTAAAGTCCGTTTGAATAATTGAATTATCAATTTGGCAAGATTATCATGATGATGATTTATGTATATATATACATGGATAATTAACACCCAATTTACTTAATCAGCAAAATTGTAACACAGAACTCACCTCACTCTTGGTCTTCATGGTTGCAACTGATGCAATCCCGACCGTTTCTAGATGCTATAGAAGATAAGGTAAGTCCAGAAACTTCTAGGGGGTTCTAGGAACACGTTGTTTCTCTCAGGGGGTTCAACCGGGGGTCAGGTGTAGCTAAAAATAGCCAAGCAAGCTTGATCTTCTTGAAGATGTTAGGGGTTATACCTTGATAATAAAGTGTGTTCTGGATAAACAAATGGGATATCAAGTACTCAGTTACTTTCTCTGAATACTGCGGAAGTAATCCATCAAGTTTCACGGAAACAAATTATCTTACTAACCTAAATATCTCGAATTTGAGAGTGAAAGATGTCCAAGAACCTGTTCCCGGAAGTTCCCGACATGCGTATGCCGTTCTGTACCTCCTGAGTTGAAGAGCTCCACTACCCATGAGCTATTTTTAGATCCTGGGCATAATCTATTTTTAGCTACAAAGGCATACTAAAACATATTTTAATGTACGAAATACAGCTGGGAAAAAAAGAAAATAGTTCTTAACGAATCTTAGAGCTAGCACGCTGATTTGCTATTTAATTGGGTAATATTTGAAATGTGGGATAATTTAGCACAAACCTATAGGCTGGTTCTGGCCTCGAGACAAGCTAAGCTAGGCCTTGAAATTTGGTGTGCTGTCAATCATGGCTTTCCCAAAGCTTTTACTGACTTAGTGCAACATTTAGTTATTGATGAAAATATATTCACAGGCTTATACAATTGTTTTATAACACTTGTTAAGCTAGATGCAGTGATATATAGTAAAAAAGAAAAATTGAAATATAAACATCAATAAAATGGATGACAAATCATTAAATTGTATGGAAGGCTCTTTTGTATGACTGAAAAGGGTATATCAGAAAACTCTTCTATGATGAATGAATAATTTTGACATTAGGGAAAACGAGAGCACAATGAACCTCACCCACAATTCATGCTAAATTGGTTTTATTACCTGTCCTCATTTAGTAGCTTTTAGTCTAGGTCCTAAATTAGCAAAGTACAAGTAATTCCCCTAAAGAGGAGGATTGGTCTAGTAAATAAAGGCAGAATATTAGCAGTGTGAATGATAGTTCTACGAAAATGTAGCAACAGCAGGACTGGTGCAAAATTGAAAAATATAATTTAGCTAAAATAGCAGAAAAAATTTTCAACAGCAGGTTAATTTTAAAAAAAAACCAAATATATGTAGCAATAGGCAATAGTTGATAGAGAACACAAGGGCACAATTGCAAAAAACTGACATTTATTCTATTTATACTACTGAGCACTGCCCAGGGTTGTTATACATTTGCACTATATATACTCCAATATTGATTGTGGAAATTTGTACGAAATTTTTCATTAATATATTTGATTAAATGGGTAAAATCAATTAAAAGGGCCCCAAACTGAAAAATTCTGTCTGCTGATTTCAAAAGGGCATATCTCTGTAAATAATGGTGCGATCTTCAATCTGTTTTCACAAAAATTGTGTACTTTTAAATTATGATATGAAAGCAATGTTGTTATATCTTATGTGTCTTGAAGTCCATACAAATTTGAATGTTCGCACCCCCTATACCTTTGTATTTTTGAAATTTTCATTTTGTGATCTTATTTGAGACCAAAAATAGGCGTGTCCTCAATTTAAAAAAAGATAAAAAATTTCCACTCCGTTTACCGCTGATTTTGAATTACCCTAGTAGAGATTTACAAATTATTCAGGAAAAAATTCATATCATATTTTTTCATGAAATGATAAAGTGTTATAGATTGGAATGTGTACATGTATAATAGATTGGAATAGTTTCTTCATGAAGAAATAATTACATCACAATCAAGACTTTCAAATTGTTTATGTCCCATTACTTGCCTGAATTGTATGACAATTGTGAAGAAAAAAATTAATATAATTAAAGTTTGTTACATATTTATGATTTTTGTTATTGGTTGGCTATAAATCGGACATAAGCCTATATATCTATGGCGCCGAATTTACCGTTCGCCGAATTCACTTAGCCGAGTTCACTATTTTTTGCGCCGAATTCACCCGAATTCGTTGGCCGTTATGAATTTGGCCGTTTTGACCAGACCCCCCTCTCGCGGGCACCTCGGCCGTTGGAGATTCTGCTGCCCTAGTCACGCCAATCCCCTCGAGACACACTTAATACAGTTTCCACAGCGGTATACTTGCTAAGAATATACTAAAAAATTGGATTCCTGTACTCCAAGTATTTAAGATAATACATAAAACCGCGATAGAAGGCGGCAAGGGGAGATCGACGGCCGGGAAACACCTTGTCAGCAGAACCAACTTGTCGAAATGTCAATGAGTTGCCAAGATTTTCTGTCAAGGAGATGAATAGTTGGGTCTACAGTCATGTCGTCAAAAGGTCCCGTCGTCAATTGGTCCCGTCGTCCTAAAAATAGTTAAGCCGTCCAAAGGCCTAGTAAAGTCGTTAAAAGGCTGGTAAAGTCGTCAATATGTAGTGAAGTCGTCAAAAATAAAAATCCCTTACACTGTGCAATGTTATTAATTGTACTTGACACTTGAAACCTATGCCTAGAACACCTCAACAAGGCATATTTTATTTATATAAATATGCATATATAAATTTTATATAATAATTACCACTTTCCACAATAAAGAAAATTTGATCGTACAGTGTCAGACACCGAAACTTGTGGATTTTGCGCCGACGTCATCGCTGTTCAATAAAAACTCAATGAAACCAGGCATGCTGCCTATCATTAGATTCCATTTGTTCTAACCTATAAGTTTCTCTATATGGCGATCTCCGATACTGCGTCGTATACTGGTCACGAAGGGAATTCCGTGCCAAGTTTGGGGAAGCCCTGTTACACCGAATTCGTTTTTTGTGACGAGTCCCACAGATGGCGCCGCTGTTCATTGTTTGCAGTACTTTTAAGCCAGGTGGCGTTACAGACCGCACGTTTTGATGACGTCACATCAGTCAGGCCACAGAGAAGCGTTGCTGCAATGCCATGTGCTTACTGACAAGAGGTGAAAAATTCAGAAATTCTGAAACTTGGCAGCATGGCTGGCCAGTGTAAATCATGTGCTCAACCCAGATATCCAAGGGCCAGAACAGCAACATTTTTACAGGTAAGAAGTGCCATAATAAATAAGATTTTCTGAGAAATGTCTGCCAGCTGATTAATAGTGATTATGGTAATTAACATGATACAAGCACTTCTGACTTGGCAATGTTTACATGCACCACAGCACAGGTTGTCAAGTTGTATCTTTATTTAAATATATGACACAATGTAGATACTTAATGTGCTGAGCCAATTGCAGGCACCGTGGTGTCGGCAGAAGTAAGTGTCAGAATGTCCTGGAGTTTGTCACAATTCACTCGGTTTGCTATTAACACAATAGATAGCAGTCTTTTAATTGTCGACTTTTTTTTATCTTAGCCACCTAATGAAGTTGTTGAATATTATTGAGCTGATTACTGCAAATGCCACACTGTCAATGATGGAGACAGTGTCAGTGGGTTTATTTTGGCATAGAGGACCTGGCCCTCCACTCCTACTGCCTAATTACAAAAACGAATGCAAATACATCGTAAGTATTACAACATTTATTGTCATTTTAACTCATATAATATACATTGTCTCCTGTCAACTTGTGTATCAATTTACATTAATGTACAAATTCCTGGTAAATATTTACAGTAAATAATTTCTGTATTGTTTTAGGTAATCATGAACAATAATTTTAATCAATATTTAGACAACAGTAACAAATAAGTTCTTAATTTTCAGACTGAATACAAGTGTTACAAAAGAACTGAGGATTGCCAAAGAAACGAAAATTATGATACTGGACCTGCAAGGCTTCGGGAAGACAACTTAGATGCATTACATGCATGCAACGTAAATTTCCACACTTGGCCGTATCAGTAATTGGATAAACAGAAAAATCATCAAGGGACATCATCAAAGTGCAAACATCGCAATGCAAGTCAAATGAGGACTGATTAATTACCGGACAATCAGGACATTGCCATTTAATGTCTGGATTTTCTAGACTTAGCAAGACTCGCAACTGTTCAATGACCTCAAGGCAGTGCAAATGGACCCAATATTCATCACAACTATCACAGCCTACCCAGATTGGTTCGTTTATGTCAGTACCCTCAGGCTTATTACATTTTTTATCATTTGATGTCATTGTTTGTCAGAGTCGGTCTATCAGTCCTTGTGGTGGCTTTAGACTTTAATTTTCCCGTGCCCCCCTTACCTTTCCCCTTACCTTTCCCCTTCCATGTAGCCTTCTTTTTGTGTGTTATTGTCGGTAGGTCATGTTCAGTTGGTGTGACAGTCACAGTGTCATCAGTGTCTGCTGTCTGCATAGTTATCACAGGGTTGTCAGTAAGTGTGTCTGTCACTTCAGTCAAATGTCTTGCCTGTCCAGTACGTCTGGAGTTTTTTTTACTGCAGTCGGTGTCCCATTTTTTTGGATCCTTGGGTGCCCAATTCTTATTTTCAAGTGACAATATTTCCTGGGCAAATTGTGCAATTGTCCTTGTATCTATGAAGAAACCTCTCTCTGACATGTACTTAACATAGTTTGCGAGATCACGTTCTTGTTGGCGGGTGAGAATTGATGAGCTTGATGAAAATGTTGATGGTCTTTCAGTCTGTACTGTTGCTGCATACCTGCATGAAAGTAAATAACAATATGATACAGAGCCTCAGGTGATGATACCAGGGAGATACAGCCTCTTGCCATGTGATAACCTATAAGTATATGCTCTAAAGCATATCCAATTTGGATGTCATGAGTTCAATAGTTCAGATATAATAATTTTGCACACTTCTTACATACTAATGTAGCTTTGCCTAATAGTTAAGACGAATCTGACATGGTCAGGTGGGAAAATTTTCAGAATTTTTTTGAATTGACATGGAATGACTCTATTCACATTTTCCGCACTTTATCCACTGCTGATGATTCGTGGATTTAATTATTTAATTAATACCTGAGGGTTGACTCTGGAATGCAGAATGTTCGGCTGGCTGTCGCAATATTCAAGATCCCTTCTTTCACAAGAGAGGCTGCTGTTTTAAGGTCCTCCTTATGGTATAATGGAGCGGTTTCACCGACCCAACCATAAATTCCCAACAAAGCCAGAAAAGACAGACATAGTTGAATAGACATCTTGATATTTCACCTGGAAAGGAAAGTAAATATGGTGTCATTTATTTCGTTTTGTTCTTTGTTTCTGAATGGGGTTTCTTTTGTGGAATTTATAGCCGGTGTTGCATAGTAATATAGTAATAAGTAAAAAAAAAATTAATTACTGTTAGATATTTTTGTATTTAATATGTTTTGATAAATAAACTCTGGAAACTATGTTTGGTAATTTAATTTTTACATGTTACAATGTGGACTGATCCTTGAAAATGCCTTTTAAAAATAATTATAAGGGCACATTTTGAGGTGGTTGTGTAACTTGTAGAGGTGGGTTGGGTTGCCATGGGTTAAATAAAAAAAAGGGGGTTTCTGGGTTTTCCCTGCCTCATCCCACACATCATACAACATCATACAACACATCATACATGGAGCAGCCCTGTAGTGAAATAGATACATGGCTTTTCTTATAAACTCAATTTTAGGTAAATTTTATGATATTTCAATGAGCTTCCTGTTGAGGAATTAGCCAGTGTTTTTGCATATATATGTATGGGGCTTTTTTACTGCCGACTTTCATGATAGAACCATTTTATAAATTATAGTAAAAGGGTAACTAATACTTATTATAATAAATCTTGTTTGTGAGGTTTTAGTATTGAAATTAATTAAAATACTTACTTAGCAACCGTAGCAGACGAAAGGATACTTCAGTGCAAAAACGCCAGGTGGCATCGGCGGCAGTAGCTTAATGTTTAAATGACAAATGACAAAATGACAAATGACAAATGTTTATTTTCTAGACCCAGTCTGGGTATGAGAAATAACAACAATATACATATATATAATTAATATTAACAATATAATAAATATAAACATAAAGGATTCACACAACTTCAGAATATTGCCGCTAGGTGTCGTCCCAACGACACTAGCACCACCTATGTTACTTTCAAAGAATTATGCAAAATAACATGGCTTCTATATCGCCAACTAAGTGAATTTACCTAAACAATATTTGGCAAATAAAGCTAGGTTAACTAGTTTATTGCCAGAGCAATTGATGATGTCATGCAATCGCAATACAGATATATTACCATGACTACACAAAGAAGCTGGCAAGTATTTACGTCTATACGATTGTAATTCCTTACATACAAAAATAATGTGAAATTCATCACACAAAACATTTTCATTGCAAATAGTACAGTATCTTAAATGCCTAGGGATATTCCTATATCTTCCAGTTTCGACTGGAAGATTATGATTAACTGTTCTAAATTTACACAAGTTTATTCTTAAACTGGATGGTAAAGTTACTAAATAGTCTTCTAGTTTAATATCATTCTTATAAATTCTGTATAGATAGCATTTGCTTGACAAATCAACAGATTGTCTCCACTCAGAGAGGTAGATATCCTTTAGTTTCAACTTTACAGTTTTAGACAGCCATTGTGGATTAACTGGAATATTATAATCCCAGATTGCATATAAACCGCAAGAATATAAAATTTCTTTAATCTTCGACAACCAAGGCAAATACTCATCTAGCAATCTACACACATTATACATCTTGTAAGAAAGTTTTTTGTCACTACCAATAATCATCTTCATCCAAAATTTAACCATTCTAGAATAAACATCTATAAACAGTGGATATCTACCCAACTCACCATACACCATAACATTAGGTGTGCTACTCTTCACATGTAAGATAAATTTACAGAATTTCAAATGAAGTTTCTCAATTATATCAATTTTTTCCAACCCCCAAACTTCACAACCGTATGTAAGAATTGGCAAAACCATTTTATCAAATAGATCTAATTGTAGATCAATTGGTAAATCATATTTTCGACAATTTTTTAACACGCTAAACAATGCTTTTTTACCTTGTGTATAAAGCCTCTTTTTACAAAGGTCAAATTTACCATTAAACTTGAAAACAACACCCAGATACTGAAAGTTGTCTACAATTTCTAATTGCGACCCATTGTAAATAAAACGCAAGTCATTTGACTTAAACTTCCTCTTTGAAAATACACAAATCTTTGTTTTCTTTTCATTAACTGATAATTTCCATAATGTGCAAAACTCTGACAACTTGTCAAGTGCTAATTGCAGATTGATACTAGAGTCAGCAAGAATAACTGTGTCATCAGCGTAAAGCAATATAAATAGATTCAAGTACATGTTTAACTCAGGACTGGAAAAACTCAGGCATTTACAATTTTTAGTTAATAAAAATTCTTCTAAATCATTGACATATAGGGAAAAAAGAAAAGGGGATAAGTTTTCTCCCTGTCTAACTCCAATATTACTGATAAAATAATCAGATCTATTATTGTCAATAGACACACAGGATTTAATATTCTTGTACATACATTGAATAACTTTCAATATCTTACCAGAAATATTACTCTTTAGGAGCTTTAACCATAAACCCGAATGCCATACAGAATCAAAGGCCTTGCGATAATCAATGAAAGCACAATACAGTTTTTTCTTGTTAGAAATATATAAATCTATAATACTTTTGAGCAGATAAATGTGATCTACTGTGCTATAACCTTGACGAAAACCAGCCTGATTTTCATTTATCAAATCAACAGCCTCTGAAAATTTAACTAATCTAACATTAAGTATACCAGTAAAAAGCTTACTTAGACAACTTAAGAGAGTAATACCCCGATAATTATCAGGATCTTCAGGATCACCTTTATTCTTGTATAATGGCAATATTATGCCTATCAACCAATCCTCAGGAATAACACCAATATCAAGTATTCTGTTAAAGATTTTGAGATATACTGGCATCATAGAGTTAAGGGTATATTTAATGTATTCATTCTTTATCAGATCGATACCCTTAGCTTTTGACAGCTTCAACTTTTTCACCATGTTCAATATTTCTTCTGCAGTTATACTAGAATTCAGAATGTTTCTGCATTCCTCACTCTCCATTAGAGTGTCATTAAAATCACAGACATCAGAAACATCAGAATCTTGATAAGAAATATCACTGTTCATTAGATCTTTCATATAAAGGAACATAGTATTAAAGTCTACCTTACAATCAGATCTTTTCTTACTGTTCAGTAACCTAAAGTAATCTTTAGGCTTCTTTGATTTCATTTGTCTTAACTCAGTTTCTAGATTCTTTTTGAATGTACTCTGTGCTTTATGCAGCACCTTCTTATACTCTTTACTCTTTTTGATCAAAAATTCGTGACTCTCAGAAGTTTTTCTAATATTATTTACATGCTTTGCTGAATGATATGCTTTCCTAGCCAATTTACACTCAGAATCAAACCACTCTTTAGTATTACAATTTTTCTTTGACTTATTTTTCCTCTTATTCTTATTAACCACAGAAAAACACTCTGTTGCAGCATAAATGAAAACTTGTTTTAACATATTTGTTGCTACATTAACATCAAAATCTATTCCTTGACTATAGTCTACCAAATGTTGAATAGAATTTGAGTTCACCTTTTGAACAAAATTTAACTTTTTATCCTCAACCCATTCCACAGGCATAAACTCATCCACACTGTTATTAGATGAAATAGGCTGCACTAAAGATGAAGCATGAGGGTGAGTACAATCACCAATCATGAAACTACATGCTAATTTAGAATGAGCATCTGAAAAAATGGGATCAAAATCTTCTATTTCAAATGATTTTACTAATGGAAACAATGTACTAGATGTCATAAAATAGTCTATTACTGTTTCAAACTTAGTTGTTGGTTTCCCAAGGTAACGGTCTCTACCAACTCTACCATTTAAAATGAGTAATGAAGAGGCTTTGCATAATTCAACTAATTGATTTCCATAACCACATGGAGGCAACCTATCTGAATTTAACATTGTTAATTCAAAACCACATTTCATTAATGTTGAGATGTCACTAAAATCATCCCTAAGAAACTCGTCAATGTTACACTCATTAAAAATGATGTCATCTAATTCACAATAGTCAATAAGACCCCTAGAATGAGCATTAAAGTCTCCACACAAGCTAATATAAAAGTCATTAGATGCATAATTCAATAACTCTTGTAAGAGATCATCAAACTCATCCTGACGGGCATATTTTGAATTCTCAGGAGGTATATAAATATTACCCAAGACCAAGTCATACTTGTATTTTGTTAAACCTTTACTCACTGTTAACCATTGTGCATTTCTATAATTTCCATCAACATACTTGACATGCTCCTTTAAAGATTTCTTTACTAAAAAGGCCAAACCTCCACATCTATGGTTAGACAAATGTAATCTATTTTTGAGTAAGATACAAAAATTAATTTTTTCAAAAGTATTTTTAAGAAATTCTAAATCTGCATCATCAGTTTTGGTTTCTTGAACACAAATAATGTCATATTTACAAATGGTTTCTATAAAGTCGGGGTTAACAAGTCTGGATCGTAATCCACAAACATTTATAGATAATAAGTTTAATGTATCTAACCTTAGCTGAGAATAAATGTGATCAGCTTGATCTATAAATGTACTTAAAGGATCAGTAATACTGCTATCTACTTTTGTATCAATGAGTCCATGGGGCTGACAGGCAGATCTGTCAGAGAGCTCATCACATTCTGACCCCATGGACTGAGTTATGTAAAAGACTGGTTCTTTACTGAGTCTTGATAATAAGCTGTACCTAATAAGGTATTATTGATGTTTTGAGCTACTAAACGTAATCCTGATAAACGCAGATGCAGGCCATCTGTTGTAACAATTCTATGCAGATTACGAATAGTGCTGTTGTGATTAATAAAAAATACTTTATCATTTTCTAATTTCAGAATGAAATTGTTTACAGCATCAACCCGGGAGTTCAAGTACGATTTATCCAGACGATGAACAATACCAGACAACAAAATTATTGTGTTGGGGGAACTCCATCTAATCAAGTTGATAGCTGAACGAAACTTCCATTGTACAGTGGAGAAGTCTTCACTTTCAATGTTGTTTGTACCGGCATGTAATACAAGATAGTCAACTTTACGCTGCTGGCACAACTGTGCAGCCTTGTCAGCAATAGTTTGTATATCTGCCCCAGGAAAGCATGCAACATAGTTATTGGTTCTATCTACAAGATAACGATGTACATTTCTTAACATTGAATCAGAAACAACAACAAGAGTTGGTTTTCCTTGACTTCTGATTGATGTCGACTTAGTGCCTGAAACAGGACTTTCATTTGAAAATACATTTTCTTCTATCTGTAACTCAGATGACTCATCTTTTGATTTGCGACTACTAACAACCACATGCTCCTGATTTGCCAGTTCAACAGCCTCAACTCTTAACCTTTCCAACAGTAAACCTAACTTGTTGAAACCAAGACCATTCTCTCCGCAACCCCAAAAGGCATCTGCCTCAACATTATGAATGAGAATGGCTTCATTTGTGTTGACAAGTGTTTCAGCAAATTTACGGCAATGGTAAAGTTTACATTTTAGTATTTCATACATTTTGTCAACTTTGACAGTTTGCCATTGCGTTGAAGTGACAATGTTTTTTGCTGCAATTTTGGCTTGAGCACCATATTTACATTTCAAAATGTTATTAGCAATTTGAGGAACCTTGTGAAATAATGCCTTTTGATGCTGATAGGCATGCTCTGCAGTCACATAGCGAAATCCGTGAAGCATGAAGGGTGACTTGGCAAAGTTTGATAATAAATGTAGTTTACCACCTGCTCGGAACAGTTGTAAATTACTATTAAAATTATCGTTGTTAGTAATAGTGTCTGTGGTAATTGAAGTATCAGACTCAGATACAATAAATTCACTCAGCAATTCTTTGCTTAAAAGGTCTCTTTTAACCTCTGCTAAAGATAGCTTCAGGGCAGAAATTTCTTGGTTGGCAAGAATCAAAAGTCTGGTTTTTTCTTGTAATTCTGATTTAAGAGACGGACGGACATGCAGCATACTGGGGGTGATCAAAGTGTGAATAATTGAAGAACTTGGACTTGGGGTAAGAGAGAGGGGTATGGTAGAACCGATGATGATTGAGCCATAAGTGTCATTTTGCACATATTCAGGACTCAATGGAGGTGGAGGGGTAACTTGATGACACTCAAAAGGTGAAGGGGATGGGGTATTTTGATGACTGCTTGAGGGTGAAGGGGTAAATAAAACTGTAGGAAAGTCATCCAAAGGGATTAAAAGCGAACTGTCAGCCTTTACTGAAGATAATTTGATGACTTTATGTGATTTGTTATGTTTGTGTGAATAAATAAAATTTGGGTCTTGATTTGGCTTGATTTTTCTCATTGGTCTCTCAGCCATGCTTGAAATCAAGGATGACGTGCACGTGGCAATGTTTATAAACAAAGGGCCGTCATTGGCTGTGATTGGCTAAGGTGTGCCGTTACCAAGGCGAAAACGACAGGTGGCGTCATGATCCAACGGCTGGTTTGAGCTGCTGAGCAGCCTGACTCACTGGCCGTCAGTCCGAAATAAATGGGTGAAACTTTTCCAAAACGATATTTTTAGTAGTATCCACAACTCAAAATCTGTCAATTTTGATCATTTTAACTTCCATATAGCCGATTTAGCACCTAAAAGAAATGTTTATCGAGGCGAGCTCCAACGCACCACTTCCTCCAATTCCGCTGCGCCCCCTGCAATCAGCAGACGACAAAAAACGCTTAACTAATGCCATAGAGGGCGCCGCTTTTAATTCTTACTTTCAGTGCCCTCTTCAGGTTGTAAAAAAATGATGGTGAACATGCAATAATAAATGATATTTCAAATCATGTTTATTCTTAATTATTAGAGTTATAGGCCGCAAGAGCGGCCCCTATGGGGCCGCCCGTAGGGCTTTTATGTTTAGAGATTGGCCAGAAACTAAATCTACTGACATACTATTCTCAAATGACCGGATCGGAACTATGTTGTCCTAATTAATGAACGTTAGAAATCATTGCGCAGTCATTCGGCATGAGAAAAATAGGCTAAAACGTCACAACAAACTTGTATTGATGACGTCACAATGCCTCTGGTCACAATGCCTCTGGCGGTGCCACAGCGAGGCAAACGGGGATTTTTTCCTGTGTATTGAGATGGTCCCAAGGCAAGCTGGCTCACAAACGATGTTGTGTCACAGCGTCATGCCTTACAATAGGAGGGGCCATCTCAAAAGTACAAGTCAGGGCATTTGGCCACATTTGTTGAAAATTTGTGTCTGATGTCTGCCTATTTAATAAGTTCATTGGCCAAGCTGTTGAGTGGGAAGGGCCTTGCAGATTTAATTTAATTTGATTGGCTAAAATGTCAATGACTGACTGATTGTGTAACTTTATTTTGTCACAAGTCTACAATGTAACCAAAAAAGTAGAAACAATACACATTGTAACAAAAAATAATGGGCCAGACATAAACAATGTCTGCACATAACTTTTGCAGGAAATGCACTTGACTTGACCTATCACCTTCATTTCTTATAATTATTAATAATAATCAGAGATTTACCTGAAATATATCAGTTCAGTCAAAAAGTGAGAACTTGCAGAACTCTACTTCTAAAAATGATAGAAAGATGCAGTTTTCAGCGAAAACTGTCGCTTCGAATTTACGTTTTGTGTATTTATAACTGTGCATCTTCTTTTTTCAATGTCCCAATGCTACTGAGTCTGAAGCTTACTCGGTTTATATGGCCAGCTGTTAGAGGCAGACATAATGATGAGATGATAAGACTTGGGCGTCCACTAAATTTTATGCATTTAAACCATTGTATAATTGTGTATTATACCAAGAGCTAATAGCCCATATGTAAACAATGTCTTAAAAGTTTACATTAATCCACAATTCAGCAACACATTTAATATAATGTAAGCAACAAGAGCAATGAGCTTGAGTAGTTCCAAACCACATTTTGCGTTTACAATTTTCAGTATATCAGATATTGATAACACAATATTGTGTTAAGAACAAATTGGCCCATAAATTGCAGTAATTCTTGAAATTTGGTGTGCTAAATCAAGCCTTTCCCTTACTAAAAGGTGTTTTTTTTTTTTTCACAACCAAATGGCTGAATAATGCATGTAAAATATAAAGGATAAAACTCTATACATTAAAAATTATACATAATTTCAAGAGGAATTGCAACTAATTTATTGTAGTTCAATGCCTTGAATTTGTCAGTATCGATATCCTAGGTGTCAATTCAAGTGAATTGCAACTATTTAGCAATCAAAGCCTCCAGAACAACCTTTCCAAGAAAGATTTATTTTTCAATTAAGTAGATCTACGTGATATTACCCATATATGCATGAAAATGGCAAAGTACAATTTAAATCACACCTGCGGCCTCTCATGCACATTGCATTATCATATTATGGCAAATGAGCATAAATACACCAAAGAACAGAACACATGCTGTGTTAAAAAGTTTAAGTGGCAGGTTGTCACGTGACACCATGACGTCAGCAAGATGGCAACAGTGGAGATGACTGACACTTCCTTACTCTTACTTATTACAGGGGTTATCAAGCAGGAATAGATGTCAGATTTAGGTTAAAGACCTTTTAAACACTCGACACTAACAGGTAAGGGCAAATTGTTGATTGTTGGGCAGTGACAACGTCATCAATGATGACCGCGAATTCGGCGTACCCTCCAACTCGGTGTATGTAATATGATTATGCAATGTGCATGAGAGGCCGCAGGAGTTGTAGAATAGTACTAAAATGATACTTTGAAGTTTGATGCCATTTTGGCGCCAAAGGCATTTTCTGTGACATCATCAATAAAAGTTTTGGCTTATTTTTTGTCAGCGCGGATCATGACCAGCTGATGACGGCGCATTGATTTCTCACCTAAGCTCCACGGCCAATCACGGAGTTTGCTAGAGTTCGTTGCCTAGCAAATGACCTAGTAATTAAATAAGCTCTGCTCTGATTGGTCAAACGTTCATTTAGTTGGCTAGCTTTATGGAAAATCACGGCAATGGACGTAGCTCCCATGGAACATTCAAAACCATAGTTCTGCTGCTTGTCTTGTCTTGAATCTCATAGAACTGATGATTAACAGTGTTATAACGTGAGTTTCTTCAAATTTGTTGGGTAGATCTGTATCATCTTAAGTTAAGAACGATTTTTGTGTAAGTAGGTCATTATTATTTTGTGCGCATCATGGCCGCGCAGATTAATTAGGACAACATAGTTCGATCCGGTCATCTGAGAATAGCATGACAGTAGATTTTGTTTTTGGCCAATCTCTAGTCATAAAAGCCCTACGGGCGGCCCCTACGGGGCCGCTCCTGCGGCCTATTATATAGCTACGATTTTTTTGGTCATGCATACACTATCACGACGACTCGACCAATTGATGACATTCACCTTAGACGACAGGACCAACAATCCAACTAGTTGTCATCGAATTGGCTGTCGACGATTTTTCTTGTCGACGAATTGACTCGATACCAAGCATCAAGTCCGTTTGGTCTGCATTTTATAGATGAAATGACTGCTGCTGCCCTCTGCTTGATTGTTGACACTCGCGCCATTTGTTGAACATTGGATGTGATCTGGTAATGCCGAGAGACCTTCTTGTGATTTAATGAAGTGTGGCAACGTGACAACTACTGACATGGATTCTGAAGACAATGTCACTGATTCACCAAACCAAAGAAGTCTAGGGCACTCAAGAGGACATCTTTCGAAAGCGTATAAAGTCCGCACATGTCTGTTTAATATTGATACGATATTTTGGCCAGACAGTGCAGATGGAATTAACTTAAATAACTGGTTTGGAACCCATATTAACCATCGCAAAATGAACAGGCTTAGTTTTGCTTTTGGTATGTGCTCTAGCACTTCTGGTGCAGTGTACGAGGAATACTTTAAATTCCTCAGTCATGTGTTGCACTCTCTGGACATTGACATTTCCACATGGAACCTGCAGTCAAATAAAGATTTAGAAGATAGGTTTTTTGGAATTCGATGTAAGGTTTTGAAATACAAAATGGACGGTCTGCCACAAGCTGTGTGTGAATTGTAAGTTTAAGTTAACACTGTCATCAAAATTGGCCACCACGGCATATGCCTGATATTGTTATCAAAACAGCTGTCACCGAGTGGGATGTGATATACAAATATTTTTCCAGTTGATTTTAGTGATGTGGACTGGACTGCTTAGGGGTGGTCTGGTATTTTCAAAAGTGGTCTGGTCTAGTCCCCGAAGCAGCCGCCAGGAGCCGCCACGCGCGCCATTTGCAAGTTTTGGCTGAGCCAGTCATGAAGTTTTAGAGCCGTTTTAAGCCATGAGCCGCCATTAAAAGTATAAGCTGAATTTTTCTGAATTAAATTTTTTAACTAATTGCTTGAATGCTAAACAGTATTGTATTGTCAAACCCTGATGCCAATTTCCACGATAACGCTGGAGTGTTTTATTCAATAATGAGAAGTGTTTTATTCAATAATGACTTAAGACTTTTTAGGTGCGGAGAATGTCCTCAGTTTCATTCTAAATAAACAATTTCAGATCCATTTTGTCTTTAATTATTATTTAATACTTGCTGAAGTACACATGATTCTATGCAGCTAAGTGGTTAAGCTAATTTGTCAATGGAATGTGGTATATTCAGCTTGCTATAATGTGTCAGCCATTTGAAGCCAAAATGTGTCAGAGCCTCCAGCAGCCAAACTTTTTCATGGCTGAGCCAGCTTAGCCAGCCATTTACCTGTTGAGCCAGCCATTAAGACAAATCCAAATGGCTTCGGGGTCTAGTCTGGTCCTTGTCCGGTCCAGGGGTGAGTGGTCCAGTGCTAGAGATCACCAAATAAAAATAAAAACTGGTTCTGGACCTTGTTTAACATAATTTGATGTTTGGAATTATTTACTGACAGGCAGGACAGACTATAATAATTTCATTACTGCAATATTTATTTATGTAAAACAAAGAAACCGTCAATCAATCAGGAATGATTAATAACTGATACAAACAATAATAAATTCAACATGCAATCTTGGACTGCCAGTCCTAGGTCATTGGACCGGTCCGGTTCCGGTATTTTTGTAGTGGTCTGGTTTTTTAGCGCTCCAGGGTCAGACTGCGGTCCGGTCCACATCACTACTTGGTTTATCACCGGGTTGACAACACCATTGCAACTGAGCGAGCTGTGTAGCATGCCATGGTTTGGATTGCAAAATAATTATTACATATATATATTTATTTATATATAATTTTATTGGCATCATTACAAAGATGCCAATTTTAAATATCAGTTATAATATTTATACACAATACGATGCTAAGTAACTTAATTTCCTTCTTGATGAAAATACAAGGTCCACGGTGTTTGTTTTTTAATATGGTAGTAGCTCAGTTAATTATTTTACACTATTTTCCAGTCTTACTGAGGCCCAGGCAAAGGTATTGCATTGGCTTGACACACTGCAGAAGATACTGGAAAATAAACAGAGTTCATGGTGTGAAGAAGCTTTCATGGAGTGCTTTAAGGACTTTGCTGAATTAGGCTGCCTTCGATGCCAGTAAGTACAGATTGAAATGAAAGTATGTGCACTAATATGTAGGGCATTGATATATATATATATATAGACGATGCAGTGGATACGCTTTTGGCTAGATTCATCCAACACTGAGACACTGCATATAAAGTGCCATGGGCATCGTGGATGAAGAGGGCACAATCATTTGGCAGGCCTCTTGCCGGGTTGGCCTCTGTACCTTCAAGTTTGTCCAAGACAGGGCGGCTGGCCCCTTCGAGTGCCAGTCACCCTTGTGACATTATCACATGCCAACTTAGTGACATAAAAAACCTACGTCAGCTTGTCAAATTGGTCTCGGACTACCAAGATATCACTGATGCTGAAACAGACTGTTCATTGCTGTAAATTCATTGATTGTCATATTGTAATTTTCAGAAGTCCCAATATGTTTTCCAAGTTAAAGTTAAGTTGCAAGTTTATAAAGAAAGGGACGTCGAAGACCTGTCAAGTGAGCAGTGAACCAGATTATATTTTGTGCAGTGTGGATGAATTCCGACGAACTGTTCCTGTAGCTGTAGTTAAGGTAATTGAATTTAATAAAAGCTTGTAAGATTGTGTGATAACATTCATTGTGAGATCTGAATTTCAGGATGTAATAGTCTGAATGTAAAGAGTATATTTATAAATGATTAAAAAAAAAGTAATACTGCATCACCAAGTTCATCTTTAATATTGAAAATCACCTCTGTCCTCAACATTGTCAAATTCTTCTGTGACTTATTGCCATCAGTTTTCATTTAGCCGATGCCTCAGTTCCGGCCCAGGCACTGCAGTATTTTTTAATGCTCCATTTTTTAGGATCACATGATCTCTCATGACGTCACAAATGCATGCCCAAAGAAAATTATATTTTAAAAGGTTGCATCTGATTGGATGGCCTGAGAATGTCTAAATGGCATTATTCATCATTGTGACATCGTGAAAAAATGGCGCATAGTTGATCCTGTGTATTTTATACACCCTCAACAAAATAATAGGAGGTAGCAACAGAATTCTGTTAACTTAACATGGATGCAATGCACAATTCAGTTTTAGTGTGCCTCTACCATTTACATACACTGTATATATATGCGGCCAGTTCCTTCTGAGTGGAGCCCTAGTTATACTTAATGCACTTAATTAATTTTTTCAGGTGAAGTCAGAAGAACGTGCTGTTGATGCTCCCACTGCAGTTAAAGAAAATGTAAGCTATCATTTATTGCTGAATTTTAAAGACAATATGCAGGATGAAGCCAGCAAGCTCTCGTGGCAATAACACAAAGCATGGTTAAATGTAAACCAAGGTAAACTGACAGCTCACTGTGTATATGAATTGCACACAATGAGCAGTTTTATTACTGCGACTAATACAAATGGCACACTATGACAATATTTACAATAATAGGTGCTGCTCGAGTTATAGTTTAACTTACCTCACTGTCACAAAGCGCTCTACATATAACTGTTTCAGGGGAAGTCAAACAAGAATGCCCCAGACGCTGCACCGGTGTCAGTACATGATGTTGCACCTTCTGATCGCAGTAACTTGTCGGAAGAGGACGATAACCCTTTGGACGTGATAAATAATTGGTCAGCACAAAAACCTGATAGTAATTTTGACCAGGACAAGTCTTCAAAAGAAGGCGATTCAAATGCACCAGCGATGTTTGAATGTAGAGCTTCGACTTCTGGTGGGGATAAATCATTGGAGCAGGACATGGGAGAGTGTATTTTGCTAAGAGCGCAGTATATCAATGGGTTTCCCAGAAGATTAACAAAAAAGGAGGAGAAGGAATGTGGTACGTTCCTGGAACAGTTGCTTGGAGGAGTCACGGCAGCTACAAACAATCCAGTATTAGGTTTGAAAGTGAAAGAACTCTCGGGAACTGCTGTTCAACACAGATCAGTGATTGGTGTAGGAGTCGTTGGTTTCAAAGTTGGTTTAATTTTTGTATTTTTACTGGGTTATTTTTTTGGGGGGGGGGGGGAGAAATATGATCTGTGGATAAATTGAATTTTATTGACAGAGAGAAGTCACTTCTGACCTATTTGTCATAATATAATATATGATTTTGATGAGCAAAAATAACTGAGGGGTCATTAGGTGTTCCTTTTACTCTATGCATTTTCATTATATTTATAAATCTTATTTGTACATCCAATCAGGCTGTGCAATAAAATGAAAATGTCCAAATTTCATGTCCCCTTATTTTTAAACTCTTTTTACTTGTTTCAGGTGTACTTTGCAAACTTCATATCTGTGGTTAGGCCAAAGGACATAATTAATCGTAAACGAAAGTGGTCAAATCATGAGATTCCTATCGCAAGCAGTGTTAACATGGACATCCTCACATCCAAGCCACTTGACATGCTTAAACAAGAAGACCGGATGGTGCTAGTAAAAGCTTTTTGTGCTATGGCAACCCTGAATTATTGCTAAACGGATAATACCAGTGCGACTCGATCTGGGACTCAATCTTGGTGCTATGGCACTATTGAACAATCCTTGTGCTACATATATGGGATTATTGCTAAGCAGTGACTATTTCTCATTTGAATGAGTAGCTAGCTTTGAAAATGAAATTGACAGAAAATACCGTATTATCTTGATAAAAAGCCAGGTCTGAACTATCAAATTATGGTCTCATTTAAAAGCAGTGTTCTAGAACGACCTTGAAAATACAATAAACCTAATGTTAAATCAAATAAACACCATTATGATTTACATGATTTAGGACCGGTGAAAGGACTCTCCAAAATAACAGACCCATGGCTTGTAGTCATGAAAATATAGTATATTAATATTGCAATTAATCTGCATGGTGGTGCCTGTTGTACAAAGACAAGACTATTTAAGGCAAGCCCGTATAAAGCAATTGAATAGTGAGGTTCTTTCAGTTTGTTGGAACAAATGGCTATAATTATAGTTGCAATAATGGCAGTTGGCAGAAAAATCATGAGATTCCTATCACTATAGTTTGAAAATTACCCTCACAGATTTGTACTCTAGTTACTTGGTCTTTTAAAATGAAAACCTTGGCTTTTGAAATTGCTGAATCATGACGACAGCATGTGAATTGAAATTAGTGTCAGTCTCAGGATTCAGAGACTGAAGTCCATCTGGAAGTAGCGGTCCGGATGGTCGAGCGGTCTAAGGCCACCTAAAAATGCTCCATCTTAGTACAGCATGTGAATGTCATCAAAATGATATGGCTCAGTTGGATAAATAGCATGTGAATGTCATCAAAAAGATAACATGGGCTCAGTGATCTCCTTACAACCATGCTTGATTTCAATTAACAATCTTGGGGACATCCTTCCAAACATCCTCATTTATGTAATGTAAAATAAATCTGCCATTGTCATTCACTTACAATGATTTGCTTGGATCTCTCAGAAAACCAGGAAGGCACTTCATAGCGATACTATTAATGTGGTTTCGAGTGTTCCTCCTGGCCTCTCATATCATACACTGTAAATTGATTATATTGATTGTTTCAACTTTATTATATGGTTGAAACCACACTGTCATGCAATGCCTGTTACATCTTCAACAGCACATTTTTGCAAAATAAAGTTCATTGTAGCCTGATATATATATATATATATATATATATATTAAATATAAGTGAGGCATCATATGCTGCAACACACCTGAAAAGTAATTCTATGCAATTATGATTACTTAAGCTAAAAATGGGGATTTTTTTTTAAATATGAAGATGTAACAATGACATTTTTTGTGAAGTTTTCTTTCTTTTTCACTTATTTCAAACATGATTTTAAGAGCCATTGTTGCACATTTTTTTGGAAAACCTTTTCTAGAAGTAGTGGCAACAGTCACTGCCACCCACAGAATAGCATGCAATGAAATAAAATGGATTATGTCTTGCAGATGTAACAAGACACCAATTACCCATTTTGATTGTTTACAGTGTCACATGAATGCATTACAGTGGCAAGACGTGGTGTTAATAAATTGGCTTTGAGGTTCATTTAGTTTTTTTTTAATTGAAATTGATGAATTCACGGTGCACAATTGCAAGAAAAAGACATTTTAATATTTCGGTGTCTTGTTACATCTTCAAGGTATCCAATTTTGTCTTGGGTCATATTTAGACTTAAATAATTTGGGTTCATGTGGGTATTGCTAGCCACTGTGCCATTACCTGGGACTTACCATTTCAACAATACCACCACATGATATCATGAGGGTATAAATTAACCTTATACAGTACTAGTACTCAAGCCCCCAATAATGTAAGGGTTTTGTCTTCAACTCCCTCAGAACAGCTCTTCGGTAGGCAATTATGGCCATGGATACACACGTTTAGGCTGGAAATGTTAGCTCACCATTTATTTTGGATATTAGATGCACTAAGTCCTGTTGAAAAGTACTTTTGTGCATTTTCGGTGAAAATATAAGATGACCAGCTTGATGCAGATTTCATGAGAATCTCAGGGTTGGATTTTATTTCCATGGAGAGATATTAGAGGCACAAGACATCTCACTGACCACTGGGATAGAGGAGTTCACCCAAGTTTCACCACCCTGGCCATCTGGAGGATCAAGAACTGAGGGTTATCCTGCTGAGGACCTCCTGTCCCATTTATGAAGGGGATAATGCACCACAGCCTTCCTTCATAAAGAGTGGGTCTTGTGCTTGTGACATCCAGGATACAAAGAAGCTGCATGTGAACATTAGGCCTATGTGATCATATCTGGTAGAGCTGTTCAGAGCACAGGGACTGAATGAAACAATACATTCAGTTAAGTTTCCCAGTACTAAATGTTGAGTTCAGCCATCATAATTATTTTCACGTCCTGTATACATGTAGATAAGATAAACAAAGTAATTGGCAAGAAAAGAACTTTATTTGTGGTTCGATCTCCAATTCGATTAAAGGTCGTACTAAATGTTCAGCAATTACAAACAATAAAATTTAAGCACACAAGAAATAAATTCAAAGTATGAAATTTCAATGGAAAATAAAATCCCATCATCAGTGTAAAGTTCCAGAGTCCAGTTTACCATCTGAAAAAAAAAAAAAAAGAACAAAAGTCCCTGACAACTGAATGAAGTTATACCTGATTAATCACCATACAAGTGACATCTTTGGTTCATTTTACTTAACCTGTAGTATGTCCTTCTTCCAATATGCTCTGGAGTTTGTGGTTGCACTGGCTGCCAATTAGTGAAATCATCCTTACACATCAAATAGAGTAGGTCCTGTTTAGCCCATCTGCCTCTCCTAAATGAGTAATATTTTACCCATATATCCTGATTTTCCACCTTTTCCTGTAAAAGTATGTAATTAGGGTAAAATGAAACTCAGATATCCCTCGTTTCAGTTGAATTTCAGAAGGAATTAAAATCATACACAGTGGGTTCATGGTTTGCGAACAAAAACTAGTTTTCTCAAGGAGTGGAAATCACACCTTGTATTGGATAAAGGAATTGGGCAGATTTAAAAAAAATGAAGATAATTAGAAACAATATTAACTCTTCAACTGCGTGAAAACAAAGTACAGTGAAACCCCACCTAACGACCACCTCAATATTAAGACCACCTCAATTTTGAGACCACTTTCTCTGGGCCCAAAATTCCTCCCATAAACAACTGAACAAGATCTTGAACAGATATAAATTTGGAACTGTAACTTAACCCAATGGTTGTACTCACAACAACAATTCGATAGTTTCATTTGCAAAATGCAAACCAGCTGAAATCCTGTGTTGAATATCAAAATGATAAAATGAATGCAGGAGATTTACTCATGGAAATTGTAAACTGTATTATTTATTTGTAAATTCTACAACAAGTATTGCAGATTACTTTTAATGCAACAAATTAGCATCCCCACACATATTTCGTTTTCAATATATATATATATATATATATATATATATAAATTAGTCTGTTATCACTGCTCATTGCAGTCTCAACCAACTTTACAATTACACCCTTGGCAGGCCTCATCAAGCTTGAGTCCCTTGGGAGCATACATCCAGCATGCCGCCAATAGGTCAATCACTCTATAATTGCCATCAGTGCCCAAGGTTAGGTTAGGTAGAAGATGTTTAACATGGCTGTGTTAATCTGGAAGGTCTTATAACCACATACTCAAGACATATTCGGAACACTAGTCAATGTGCTATGTGCACTGTCCTGATTTGGCCACTGGGGATAGAGGTCTCACCCAGTGTTTCCACCCCCGCCAAGTACCCATTTGTAAAAAACTTGGGTGGAGAGGCGCAAAGAGTTATGGAGGATCTGCTCAACTCTATGCCATGGTGGGGGCTCGAACCCACAACCTTCAGGATGAAAGGCGAACACCTTAACCACTGGACAACAGCACGAAGAAGAACAAGAAAGAGAAGAACATCCCAAGTGGCTTCATTTCCTGGAACTGAAGATTCATCAGTTTGTGTCTCAGGTTCTTCTGGTGTCTTCATCCCAGGCTCGACAACAGCATGTGGGACCTCAGGTTCTTGAACAGCATGTGGGACCTCAGGTTCTTGAACAGCATGTGGGACCCACTGACCTATATATATATGGACAGCTCATCACCCCATATGGCTGAAGCTGCATGGCTGCCATCTTGGTACTCTGTACCCCTTCTCACCCCTGATATAAAAATTAACAACTTTTACACCTTATAGGCATTTATTATGAGTGGGATCACTCGTCTGAACAGACTGAACTTCATAAAGGGACGGAATAGTAGTGTTAACATGGAATACTCTTTTTATTTAAATCTTTTTTTTTTTATTCAACTTTATTCAATCAAATGCAATGCATTTTAAATCAATATATGTTTAGCAGCTTAGTTAAATAAAACCATCACACTTAATAGGTGCATATACTACATGTGAACAGTTTATTCAACAAATCAAAACCGAGGACTGCATTTAAACACCACGAAAAGGAAACAATTATCTACCATGTAACAAACCAAATGATTAAAAAAAAAATAAAATCTACATTCGTAATGGTTAAAATATTGCATAAATATGTATCAATTATTTCAATGATTACTCGCAAAGTAAATCATGGCACACAAGAAATGCTTTTAAAAAAACACCTTAGTATCTCAGTAACAGAAAGTATGAACTGTAAAGTGAATAATTTGAAATAAAAACAAGTTATTGCTTCTTCAAGGGTGATTGACAGACGTGTACAGACACAAGAATCATTTATTGGTGCTTGAACAAAATTAATTTCCCCAAGGTTTTTCGCACTTTCTGGCCAGTAATTTTCTCATTATATTTGGTAGCAAGATGATGCAGTCTCACTTTACAGTAACATGCTGATATGCATTTATTTAATGCAAAAACATGGTTGTTCTGGGGTTCGGAATCAAACATGTGATTGCTCAGGGTGTCGAATGTATTGGATGCCACTCGGGAAAGGACATCATGGGTGATGCTAGGCACCACATTTCTGCCTTGGGGAACTCCCTCTGTCTGGTACAAAAGGCGCTGTACACGTCTCTCAGTTTCCTGGCATACTTTAACAACGCTCTTTGAAGGCTTAATTAAACCACCCCTGTCTTTAAGATTGATCAAGCTGTGTGCTAAAGATCCTTCCTCACAAACCTCGACTGTCAAAACAGCACAACATTCTAGGCAGTGAATCCTGGCCTTCACCATTGACACAACATGGCCTGAAATGTAGCCAACAACTGCCTCTTTGAATGATGACAAAGAAAACAGGTCTTCGACTTGGTAGTCATCATGAGATGGCATCTCTAGCATTGTGTCATGACGTCGTGCCACAAGCATATCACCTGTTGCATCTGGTATAGTAGGTTGTGCCGAGACAGAATATTTACAGCCAAGAATGGTGGTTTGATCTTGTGGCAAACAATTACCTGTTGAACATTTAATTTCATGACAAACAATCATACGTTTATATGATGCAACAAATTGTCGCACAGTTGGGTTGTTGTTGAACCCACCCGATGACCTGACGGCAGCAAAAAAAAGCTCCAAATGATCCTGACTTAATTTGTAGGTGAGGATGTATGACATGGGAGAGCCACTGGGTTTGACATATTGCATGTAAATATGCTTGACGCTGTTCAAGCACAGCAGGAATCCAACAAATGCGTTTTTTTTTTGGTGTTGACGTGATTGGTCTACCAGTTGGATCACTCAGAGACCTTATATATTTGTCAACTTTCTCAATAAAAGGCATGAAGTTTCCCTCATTCTCTATTCTCATGGGTGCCTTAAAATTTCTGCCTAGTGGGTTTCTTGAATTCAGGAGATCAAAAAGGCTGTCAAAGTACTCAATAAACCTGCAAGTGGGGCCACTACCTGCAAATTCTGGCAGTTGCAGCTCATCTCGGCAGAAATGCAGAGCATCTGCAACACTCGAGCTAAGGGTCTGAGCAGCCAAGTTCACCTTCATCTTTTGGGTTTCCAAGGCAATGTGAGCTGCACGCAACTTGTTCCCAAGTCGTAGTCCTTCATCCTGTTGCAACTTGTGCAAGCTTTCCACATATTGCCAGCCCTCGAAGGTCCTGGGCCTCCACGCGGCGAGGGTGGAAACACTTGGGGTGAAGTCCTGTATCCCCAGTGGCTAAAACAGGACAGTGCGCATTGCACCAGCTGCTCCAGCTATCCAACGCATACACTTAATGATTTTTTGCATGCTTCTGGTTTCTACTACCAACTATGGATGATCAATCTTCCCTGGAGAGCCTCTACATAGCCCACTCAGGTGCTGATGAGGCGTTAAACAATAGCACTACTACTACTACTACTCCACATATTGCCACTCAACCTTCTGCCCATCTTCATCGAGAATTATGCCACAAGAAGCCAGAGTATTTCTTACCAACTTCAACATGTGGCATGCATCTAGAAGGACATATACCTTCTTTTCTGGATCGGAAGGATTAGGGAAACTTGGATCAAGATTATCTGGATTTGCTGAAACACCAAGAGCTTTCAACATAGCAAAGTGACATGATGGGCCATCACATGTCAGTGAGACTACTGTCACTCCAACATCACCTAACTTCTCAAGACACTGTTTCACAAGATTAGCCCTCTCAACACCTGAAAGACCATTAATAAAAAAGTATCCGACAGATACTTTCCAACCAGCATTTACACACACAATCATGAAAACAAGCACTTCCGTGGCAATTGGTGTAGAGTCATCATCAATGCCTGTGCCCAAGTCAACAAATCCCACCATCCGTTTGCCATCCCACTCAACATGCTTCCTGATGGCCATCTCATCTAACATCAAGGAGCAAACTACTTCCTTGCCATTCTCCTTGGCTGCACACACTCTGTCTTTCAGCATTGTGAATACATCTTGGGTGAATCCTGGGCTGCCATTTACACCTGTGTACCAGCGCCGTATTGTTGAAGGATGAGGTAGACTAAGATCAAAAGTTTCACGGACATAGTTATAGGCCTTTGCTGAATAAAAACTCAGGGTCAGAGCAAAAGACTTTAACAGTGGATCATATGCATGCTTTGTGGCACCTGCCTCAGTTTTTTCCAATAGGCGTTTCATCAGTTCCAAAGGGATGCCAGAGAATGTCTTCTCAAGTAAATCTGCACATGAAGGTGAAATCATACATTTCCTTCGAATGTCATCCACCACTGCCGTTAAACTCTCCACTCTCCTCTTTAATCGCCAGACCTTTCGCTGACCTGTCTTCAGCTTCTTTTTGCAGTCATCAATGGTGTCAAGAGCAGTGTTCAATTTGTGCTTTAACTTGCTAGGGCTTGAGATAGAGTAGGGGTGATCTGCCTCAGCTGCAGCATGTGAGACCATGGCAATCTCTGGATTTGGATCATCCACCTGCATTTCTGTTACATCACTCCTGCTGTCATCTTCATCCATGAGGTGTCTTTGTGCTGGTGCTTTTCTTTGTTTCTCTCTCTGAAACACAATTACAGAAAGGTGAAGATATTCTTTTACTTGGACTTGAGTCATGTTGAGCCCAGGTACATAACACCGGCCAAAGATATACTGAAGATTATTTATTTCGCCTGCTTACCTTCTGCAAATGCTCTGGAAAGTTGAATTTTGTTGGCACAACACCAGGTTTTAACCGAACAGTTTGACCAGTTCTATCGAAACACGATTCTTCAAAATGGTCGGAACACGGAACACTCTTTCTGCTTGGCTGATAATTCATTCTTTTCAGTCTGTTGATCCAGTCTTGTCGCCTCTCTGGATCTTTTGGAAACCTTATAAGAGGGAAAAATAAGCATTTTAACACAATTTCAAGGTCAAGTTAATTTATTTTGCAGATCTGACAACTCATTTATTAGTCATCTGATGACAGTGAATCATTAAATGATTAGTAGTAAATAAAGGTTCACTGGGGGCAATTAACGTACAACAATCTTATAATTTTTTATGACAGGTCATTATCACAAGCTATACTGCTTGTTTATGGTCAATGCATATACTGTCAGTGTAACAATTATAGTGGTAAATAGGAGGATAATAAATTTATTGCCATAGTTGATAATGATAATGCAGACTTTATGTTAAAATAATGACCTGAGCCAGTTCATACTTATCAACTAATGACAAGAGATAGGCGCAACATATATATAGAATTGCTTAAGGCTACTTACAAATGGAAGGACTTTCCAGTGGTTTTCCCTTGTTCATTGTTGCACCCAAAAGCTGCACAATAAGGCATGATGCCAAAATATTAATGGTAAATTAAATAAAAATTACGCAAAACGTAGATAAGCTGTGAAAAACATGTGTGCAGAATGGGACAAACAAGCATGTAACAGAGTAGTAAGATGGCCGATTTACTAGTTCCGGTAGCTTCATAAAAAACAGATGAGAAAGGGGTGCATGAGCTGTCCATATATATAGGTCAGTGGTGGGACCTCAGGTTCTTGAACAGCATGTGGGACCTCAGCTACAGGTGTGTTTGCCTCTGTTCCAAGAGTGTGAGCCTCCACTTTAACCTCAGTATGACTGAAAATTAATATTTAAAACAAATAAGCATCTGCACAGATATTTCTTGATCAAAATGTTATAATATATCACCAATTTAATTTATTTACACAAACATACCAAGTGGCTTCATTTCCTGGAACTAAAGATTCACCAGTTTGTGTCTCCATCTCAGGTTCTTCTGGTGTCTTCATCCCAGGCTCGACAACAGCATGTGGGACCTCAGGTTCTTGAACAATATGTGGGCTTCAGGTTCTTGAACAGCATGTGGGACCTCAGGTTCTTGGACAGCACATGGGACCTCAGCTACAGGTGTGTTTGCCTCTGTTCCAGGAGTGTGAGCCTCCACTCCAACCTCACTATGACTGAAAATTAATACAAAAAATTAGTACTTCCAGAAGAAATGTCTGGTGATAATAAGATGGATAATGTACATTTTATGTTGACATACCCAGTGGCTCGTTCTTCAACAGCATGTGCGTCAGGTCTGTGAAGTATGTGTGCCTCTTCTTCAAATGCTTCAAATGTGTATGCCAGTGTTTCCAGTACATCAGATCCTTCAAGATCCTGCCTTAAAATGCTGAAAAAAAAAGACAAAACATGTCAGATATGTACCATGAAATGACTGACACCAACTCGTCCAACAAGTTAACAAGAAATTTTTTTTTTTTTGGAAATATCAAACTTTGAATGATCAAGATCTGTCAAGACATAAATGATTTATTATAGTCAAAATATTTACCCCAGCCTTAAAAACTTACTTGTCACAGATTCCCTGAAGTGTTTCTTCAGTAAGGTCCATCTCAACCACACCACGCCCTCGAAGGTCCTGGGCCTCCACGGGGCGAGGGTGGAAACACTTGGGGTGAAGTCCTCTATCCCCAGTGGCTAAAACAGGACAGTGCGCATTGCACAAGCTGCTCCAGCTATCCAACGCAGACAATTATTGATTTTTTACATGCTTCTTGTTTCTACTACCAACTATAGATAATTAATCTTACCCTAGAGAGCCTCTACGTAGCCCACTCAGGTGCTGATGAGGCGTTAAACAATAACACTAACTAACAACCACACCACAATCTTCAAGAAGTTCACCTGCCATGGTGGAAGTCTGGATGGGCAGCAGAGGCACAAAATGGTTAGGCAGCCACTGTTTTTCAGGAAGCAGCCTACCATCTGTTCTTGTCCACATAATGTGTAGAGGAGGGAGATCAAGTTTCCCTGTGCGAGGCATCAGTTCTGTGTTGTAGTATTTGCGAACAGTGGCTCCACCATAAGTAGGATAAACAGAATGGATTTTTCTGTGAACTACAGTTGCATAAGCTGCCAGGTGAATCATTTCCAAATGGGCACCATTACTAGCTGCGGCTTCTATCATTTTGATGTACACTTGTTTCCGATCTTTTAAAGATTTTACACTCATGCCTTGTTCAAAAAAGGGAGAAAAGATGAAGTATTTTGAATACTTGGACATGTAGAACTCTTCATGGTCTTTCAGTTCTTTTGTCAGAAGGGCTTTAAATTCCATGTAGTTCTCCTCTGTTCTGGTCATGAAAAGGCTGACACATCTACTCAAGCAGTTTCCATCGCCATAAATTTGAACCGGGTAAAAGTCTGGAGGGGCATCTGCTGGCAGCAGTTCAAGACTCTTTGTCTATGGCATTAGAAAGAGAGACTATGGTTTCCTGAACTGTAGACCACTCTTCACCTATTTTCTCATCTAGCCTGTCAGACTTTCTTTCTCTATTTCGAGTTTTTTCAATGTTCTTTTCCACTTTCTTGGTATACCTGTTTTCTGTGTTCTCTTCACTGTCTTCTCTTATGTTTTGCTTCACTACACTCTGTCCTTCCTTCCTTTGGACTGCTTTAACCTTCTTTGCTTCTTTTTGTTGATTTCTTTTTGGCTTCTTCACAGCTGCAGCATTGTTGTCAACTTCACTGAGCCAGGCACTGTCTATAAATGCACTGTTTAGACAAGGGGAGGAGTCTTGCATGCAGTTTTGACAGAAACATGTGAAATATCTTGCCCTCACCACTCCTTTTCTCATGGCTTGAACATGATGTACTTTCTGAGTTCCCTTCATTGTTACCAAGTCAGCTGTTCTTGTGTGTTTAATTGTGTCTACAAAAAAGAATACTCTTCGTTTGTGAACACAGTTTTCATTGCTGTCATCCTTCAAGTAAGTGTTGCAGAAACTACAAATCATGAGAACTTTGAATTGTTCCACTCCACTCCTGGATTTGACATGACGATCAGCAGCATTTTTTACAACACCACCAAGGCCATCGCACACTCCCTTTCCATGACGGGCTCCATAGAACACATGTTCAGCTTTTGTTGGTGCTGTTGTTAGACAGAAGAAAGCTTGCTTGCACAAATACTGCATTGGGCATCGATCAGAACAAATGACACAGCGCTCGATGTCTACTTGGCGACGTTCTTCCATGTGTTTCAGCAAAATTTTTGTGAAAGTTGCCACTGCATATGAGTCATGTGTTGTATCTGGAGTAATGAACACCATGGATTCTTGCACTGTGTTGGTCTTGCAGTCAGGGCATTTGTAGTAAACAACACTTGGATGAAGAGTGGTTTGCTCATAGCTATAAATGGCAGCTGACACCTCATCTTGATTCTTGTGGCGATACTTCTCAGCAAAGTCATAGTGAGCGACAAGCCAGCCTTTGGGTGGTCTTTCCTTTAATTCATTGATTTGATTTCTCTGCCACTGAGCTGTGAACAAGTGAAGCGAAAATGTTTCCAGTTGCTGCAGCAAGTCCTTTAAGCAGTCTTCAACTTTTCCATTCTGTTCAGTCAGCAGCAGTTTCTTGACATTCTTTGTGGGACAAATGCCATGTTTCCATTTTTGCCATTGTACAGAATTCTGCAATTCTCCTTGGAAACGACTGTACAAGACATCTCGCACAACCCTCACACCACATTTGTCACAATTTCTTGTTGTGCATTCCTTCTTAGGAAATCTGGAGCCAGAGGCACACACTGAAAGCTCATGCAGGTCATACTTGTTGCTCACTTTTGCATGGATATCCCATTAACTTTAGCCACATTATGCAATGCACGCAGGTTAAACTCAATATTGATACAGAGTTCACAAAGACACTGGGAAAACTTCTCATTACCAAAAGTAAGGCATTTCTTTGGTCTTAGCTTTCTAAAGGCCTCTCTGGAAATCTCCTTTTCTTTGTCTGTTATATACTGCTTATGAAGATTTCTGATGGAACTCTGAAGTACTACTTTCTGTTGTCCTTTTCTGTCAACAGTGTTTTTGCATGGAAGCGTGACTCCCTCTTCAACATAGAACCTCTGAATCTCTTCCTTCTCACTAAGTGACATTCCATCACACCGACTTTCTACTGAGAAGTCTGAAACCAACAATGTGGCTCGCTTCCAGAACCAAGGGTGGACCTCCAGTTGTTTCCTCATCATAAAGTCTTTAGATGCTCTCCTGGCTGCTTGTCTTACAAGAAAGAGGTACTTAAGTCTGCCTGACCTTGACTTTTCTTGCTTGAGTTCGTGAATTGATCTCTTGATGTTGCTGGCTAGTTTCTTATTTACAGAATGTTCCATTTTGCTCTTTGGAGTGAGAAAGATTCCTGTTTCCTTCAGAGTTGCCTTTGTCTTTGGCGTTGCCTCTTCAAAAAATATATGTAGGATGTTTTCAGCATTTTTTTTGGGTGAATTGAATAGATTTTTTTTTGCAGCATACAATGCCTTTCTTCGCTCTCGCTCTTGCTTTTTCATTTCTTCTGACATTGAAAGTCGTTGCTTCCTTTTGGCCTTCCGCCACATTTCACACTGTCTATCTTCTTCTCTTCGCGTTAGCATTTTCCTTGGCTTTTAGTAGGTGGATTAAGCCATCAAAATAGGCTGTTGACTTCACTTCATGATACAAAGGTCCCCTTTGGCACAGATGTACCTTGGGGTCATAGAAAAAGATTTATCCAAAGACACAAGTGAGATCACCCCTCAGACCGGAATTACGCCCCTTTTTCAAAATGGCCACCAAAAGTGCAAAATGTCACATATCTTTGCTTCTATTGGAGATATTGAGACAAAAGTAGTGTCAAAATATACATTTTTGGGGTCAAGGAATATGCCACAGCATGTTTGAAGGCAGAAAAATCATTATTTGAAATATTTCTGATGACCCCTTTTTTCAAAATGGCCACTAATGAATATTTACAGTTTTTGAGATTGAATGCCATTGAAACAGAGAAAAAAAAAAACAATACTTCACAACATACCATTTATTCAAGTGAATTTGGTACAGTACATTCTGTTTTATTTAAGCACCTTTACCATGAAAGCAAATAATTGATGGAAATAGATTTGCTATTTTGTGTCCACATATTAGTTAACCCTAAACCAGTAGTGGAAAAATTTAAGTATACAAATGATATCCTTGCAAACTGTATGACAATAATAAATCATTGGTAACTGGCATAAATTGGTTAATAATTAAAGAACTTGTTTAGCATTTGAGTTCAAATATCAAAAGGTAACATGTAATGACAACAAGAACTGGTCCTTGACTATGGGTCTGTTGCACTGCTGTGTTGACATGAACCCTTGCATCCACAGAGAGACATGCATGGCTGTCGCTGCACACAGCATTTACAAGGTACTTTGCATTCTGTCTTGCAATGACTTATGGCAAGTTCTGGGATATTTCTTGAAATAACCGGAATGGTTGTATACACAGGTGTTGGAGGAGAGTCTGCTGATTGCTGCCATCCCCATTCTGACAAAGGTACTTGCACAGGGTTTCTGATCAGGGCATTGCCCCAGATGTGCCCACTCTAAACGAAAGAAAAATATTTCAGATGCATGTGAAATGTATTGCAAATTATGAGAAAGTAATGAACATTTCAGTTACAGTACCTGATAAACTACTCGAAGTAAGTGCTGATGAAGGGCATTGCTGCCTGGAGGCATGTGGTCAAAGTCTTTTCCTTTGTGGAAGAGCAGTGAGTGCCGAGATGTGTCAACTGTTGTGATGTTGTCGTCAGTAACTCCGTACAGCTTCATAACAAAATTCTGTATGATCTGTGTGTGGGTAGTAATCATGTCAATTGTGGGATTTGAGCCAGAGAACAGCTGAAGAGGTGGGGTAAGCTCAGGCATTGACTGCCACACAGACCAAGCTGTCTTCTTTCCTTTTCCATAAAAAGCTGATGTGCAGTCACTCCCAGTTAATGCATGAAAGGCAGGAAGTGCCATTGCCTTGGATTGTCCCAGGTTGTTGGCAATGGTATGAGCAGAAATATACCTAGTTAAGACAAAATGAATACCATACAGCATTGACAGACTGTCCATACAAGATCAGCCATGGCATAATACAGCTCAATCTCCACCAATCAGTTATAAATACAGCCTGTACCTGAAGTGGCGCCCTGTTCTAAAAGCCAGCCAGAGTTCATCAATCCTCTCTGCAAGAGCTACTACATTAGCAACTGCCAACACAACAACGTCACTGTCATTAGTGCGAATAACTATTCGACGATGTCCATCAAGTGTAGCTGCAGACACATGCAGAAGTACACGGGTATCTGCTTCTTCATGAGTGCAAGACGCAAGCTCATCTGTGTTAACATCAGCTGGCGAGGTGAAGCAATCCTGAAGTGAAGTGGTAAACAGTTGTTTGCCCTAAACAAAATGAAAATTATATTAGGCCTATGATTGTAATGTATGGCATGCTAAATCATTGACTTTGCCTACATGGCATACATACCTGAGCATCTTGCATCTGCTTCAAGCATTTTGCCAGTTCCATGAAAAGCTCCTGCTTGTTAGAATCAACACGGAGGAAGGCTGCCCAGTTGCCAGGAACTTTGGTCGATAAGGTGACCTTTCTTCTCGCACCAGTTCCCCTTTGTTCTCTTGTTCCTGACTTCAAGCTGGTTCTTGAGTAGACATCCCACACAATGTCAACACGATCATTTGATTCAAGCCAGGAAAGTATGTAGGGGGCGAAAACTTCTTTGAAATACTGCCCAATAGTAACAGCACCACCAGGGCGAAGCATGTGAACCAACACAGCACCATCCAATATACCTGCAGTTGTAGTGGGTCTGCTGTAGTTAATATCAGGAACAATACATTGGAGTATTTCACTTTTGGAACCATGATACATCATTCCTTTTCTGGTGAGAGAAGGTGGACAGGTTGAGTTTTCATGTGAGAAGACACTTTCATTGATGTTGCGACCGGATTGTACTGCCAATAACAGCTGAGTGATTTTAGTTTGTTGGTCTTTGATGACAGCCACTTCTGACTTTTTCTGAGGATGTGAAAGTGATGCTTTGAACAACTTGAGTCGGGTTTGAGGCATGGAAGCTGTGAAGGCTTCATCTTGAGATGTTACACGCTTGTCAATGAAAGAATTGTATTTCTCTAAACCAATGACTTTCACTCTCCTGACATTTTCCATGACCTCAACTGGCATGACAATTGATTCATCCAGATCGAACAGTTCTTCACTTTCTTCTATGAAAGGACTTCCCAAGGCTTCAAAGGCATCTACCAATGCCAAGACATCACTCTGAAATGAAAGACATTTAAAATAGGGTTATTTCAAATTGCCATGTACAGTTCCACTGTTCATCCATAAATATGTTGTACCTCATCATTTATTTTTGGAACATTACCTTAAATTCTCTTTGGAATTTAGGATATTGTTCATGATGTCTCCGTTCATCTGACTCATCGATGCCCTCAAATTCCCTGACTAGGCGTGCCATTTCAGGCCTGACAACCTGTTCCCTACGAACAGTGGAGGGATCATCAAGGTTCTCAATGACACCAGCATGATTCTTGAGCCAGTCAATAAGTTGCTCATGTATCTGGTCATGTGGAATTCTAGAGAATGCTCGCATTGATTTCTGTCCAACAAACAGACCACTCTGGAACTCTACATACAATGCAGGATGCTTTTCTTCTAATGCTGCCATGTCACGGAGATGGATAGGCAAGTTACGAGCATAGTGGTGGTGGTCAAGTGCAAAGACCCATGGCAATAAGCAGTCAAGCGTTTCCATGTACTGGAAGAAGTCTCCTGCTCGACATGACTTGACAAACTGGAAAGAGAAATTCAGATTTGTCATCACTTAATAACATTATTAGATAAATTAGGTATCTGTTTGGAGAAAAATATGCAATGAAGGCAACTAATTTATTGATTAAGTGGATTACCTGAAGAATGAGAAGATCCAGTTCCATTGATTTATGCCAGAAGTCAGCTTGGGTTTGCAAGGTGCACAGTTCATCTACCCATTCATCAAAGCACAAAGGAGTGAGGTTGCCAGTGCCAGTCACTTTCTCCACATACTGACTGTAACCTTTCTTCAAGAGTACATAGAGGGCAGCTGAAGACACTTGATGGATGTACCTAGTTCTACAGATGTGATGAACCCCAATGAGTGATGCAGCTTTGCCACTGGTTGATATGCCACTGTTAGTTATGGCAGTTGTCCAGCCACTACCATCAAGCCAATCACCTGACACACTCCACAGCATCTTCTCAGTATGCATGGCTCCCAAAGTCACCAAGAAAGAATCTTCACCAAACCCAGACTCAGGAAATTTCCACCGCAGCTTCTTTGCCAGAGTGAAGAGAGGCTGGTCAGCAACCATAACAGGGGTTTGACCAGGATTCAGGTTAGTTAGTTAGTGTTATTGTTTAACGCCTCATCAGCACCTGAGTGGGCTATGTAGAGGCTCTCTAGGGTAAGATTGATTATCTATAGTTGGTAGTAGAAACCAGAAGCATGGAAAAAATCAATAGTTGTCTGCGTTGGATAGCTAGAGCAGCTTGTGCAATGCGCAATGTCCTGTTTTAGCCACTGGGGATAGAGGACTTCACCCCAAGTGTTTCCACCCTCGCCGCGTGGAGGCCCAGGACATTCGAGGGCACCAGGATTCAGGTAATTTATTGCCTGGCGGAGGACTTTCATAGCATGCCATGCCATTGTTGGACTTGTTGGGAGATTCAGTGAACAGAGGTAACATGTATGATTTAGCAGGGGGGAAGGAAGTAGGCTCAGACACACTGGCAAAATATCCTGCCCAGGATATCCATTCGTCTTTTTCAAGAACATCTTTGTTAAGAAGGCTTTCAACCCTCTTCAGCCAGTGGTAACCATCTTTGACAACTGCCGTTACAGGGCGTGAAGCTGGCTTGAGATGACTGTCAGTGGACAAAGCAGGTACATACAAGATCTCTTTGTTGCTCAATGAAACATCAAGGTCCATGCTCGTGTAGAAAGCTGGCAAACTCTTAACATGCCTTTTTCCTGTTTCACCTGGATCAAGGATGTCTGTGATGCTCTTACTGTTTTGATAAGTTGACGAGAAGTGCTGCTGGATACTGATACATGTTCCATGGAGGGCAGATGTAGCTGTGGAGGATGAAGGGTTGTGGTCAACATTGTCAAAACCACCTATGGTAAATACACCACGAGCTGCTTGAGGTGGGACAACCCCAATTTGTTCCCAATGACTGATGACTGAATTAGCAATGTCTGTGCTTAAGTTCTTCAATCTGTCATAGGACACACATAAACCTCTTCTATGCATTGTTTGTACAATTGAGGCACTTCCAGTTTGAAGGTGGAGCTTCATTGCCAAATACAGTGAGGCTGGGGTTTCCTTTTCCTTGTTGTGACGGGGAATACTATTGGAATCCTTGGATCTGTATTTCGCTGAGTTGTAAATAATCTGTTGTCCAATGGAAGTTGTTACTCGAGATCTCTCTGGTCCTGGGGGAGGTTGATCAATACCTGATCCATCAAGTAGCATATGGAGGAATGATTGAAGCATTGGAGGTATTGAATCAACCTCACTGTCAGACGAAAAGGAACCAGTGAAAGACAGTTTCATCGGAAGATATTCTTTACGTAGGATTTTGGCTGCTCTGAGGATGATCGAAACATCTGATATTTTGTTGTCTTTCATTTCAACGATTGCCTTACTGAGATCTTCATCATAGACTAGGTTCCAAAAGCGATTGTTTTGTACAAACTTAATGTCTGGTATAGCTAGCTCAATATTTTCCCTTAGGCGTGTGGTGTTGCATTTGATGAAAGGATAACCCAGACTAGCGATGTGCTTGTCATAAAGTGACGTCAAATCTGCCATTGCCAGTGTTTCTCCAGAGCCACGATAATCTTCAATTAAGTCAATCAATTCACTGAAAACATATGCTTTGATGACCTGAATTTCATTAGTGTCACTTGCATCACTTCCTACAGTTTCTGCTTGCCTGTAAAGTTTAGTGAGACATGTGCAATGATAAACTGCATCAATTGCAATCATGTCACTGCCACTTAACTTTGCCAATAGAACATTGGCACCAACAAGCCTTGCACACTCCTTCACTTTTTGGTCTAGACCAAGGGTTGTAGCTTTCCTTAATTCCTTCTTGAGACCTACTTCTCCGCAGAAGATGCACACTGGTTCCTCTGTTTCAGACGATGAGGTTGAGGGCATCGGTGAAGATTGTTTAACGGAGTTGGCTCCACTGGAAAGACGTCGGGTCTTCATGGGACTCTCGTATTCCTCTTGCCTTTTCCTGGCCCTTTGTACTTTTTGATTATCAACAGCACTCCTGCAACTTTTGTGCCAAACAACTTTATTAGCCATCATCATCTGTATCACATCTTGTCATCATTACCACCACCACCAGAACCACCACCAATATTACCACCACCATCAATGTCATCAATTGAAATGCTTTCTGGCAACCAGCCTAATTGTTTCAATTCGTGAACATTGTCAACAACTTCTTGGTAGCAGGCTTGAAGTTTCTCTTGATTGTTTCTCAGTTTAATTGATAAGGATGGATCACATGTTTTTTCATGACACTTGACTGACTGGCACAAAAAGCATCGACTCCAGTCACGAGTATCCATAGCCATACTTATGCTTGCTCTTACACTTTCATGCAAATCTTGTTATTAATCTGAAACACAAAAAATATGTACAAAAGTAGTATCAATGCTCTTACCTTCAAAAATGTTTCTTCTGACCTTGCTGATCTACAGGACGTAAAGCCCTAATCCACCACCACCAACAATGAATACTGGGCATGGAGGACCCAAGAATTAAAAGGTTTTTTCATTGATTCAATGGGAAAACCTTTCAATGACAAGACTCGAGACATATCTTTCTTCCTGAAACAGCACCAGTAAAGAAGTAGGACACCTCATCTATGGACATTGGACAAGTATTTGTAACATTTCACTTGATTTTGGACATATTTCTTGCCATTCAATGAAAATCACGTGTCACAAGATTCAAGTGAAGTAAAGAATATGATTTTCAGTGGCAATTTTTCATGATTCTGGCAAACATTTTTCATGGTTTCAGGGCCATTTCAACAGCAGGTGTGTAAAGACAATTGAATATTGATTTTTCTGCCTTGAGACATGGTTCAGCCTATTCCTTGACCCAAAAAATGTATATTTTGACACTAAGTTCATGTCTGAAGGTGAAATAGAAGTGAAGATATGGACTTTTTGTGTTTTCGGTGGCCATTTTGAAAAAAGGGGTCATCAGAAATATTTCAAATAATGATTTTTCTGCCTTCAAACATGCTGTAGCATATTCCTTGACCCCAAAAATGTATATTTTGACACTACTTTTGTCTCAATATCTCCAATAGAAGCAAAGATATGTGACATTTTGGTGGCCATTTTGAAAAAGGGGCGTAATTCCGGTCTGAGGGGTGATCTCACTTGTGTCTTTGGATAAATCTTTTTCTATGACCCCAAGGTACATCTGTGCCAAAGGGGACCTTTGTAACATGAAGTGAAGTCAACTTTGACTTAACCCACCTACTATTTGACTCTTTCCTCTTTCTGTATTCTCGCATTCTCATTTGGGTTTTTTCATTATAAATCTGCCTTTGCTCAGAAGTCATATTTCGCCTCCTTTCTCGTTGCTTCATTCTGTCATTTTCTTGTATCTGTCCTGATCATTTTTAAGTTTTCCACGAAATTTACGATAGTACTGCTTTTCATACTCTTTACGATCAATCTTTTGCTTCTTTGGCTTTGTCAACCTCACACCCAAACTGTACGGGGTGGACATCCCTGGGGTGGACATCTGCAATGTTTGAATTACAGTGGATTAGCCATTCATCATCATGACTTTTGATTGTTCATAATTCACCCCATTATAACTTAAACTAGGAATCAGTCTCAAATTTGGCAAAGGATAAAACAGAATCCCTGTTGTTGATTATCAATTCAAACATATAATCAATTATTTCAGGAAACTTCAGGGAAAATTTTCAAACAATTTCTTTCAAGACATAAAAATCTTACAATGTCCTGCAACCTTAAACATTTTATAAATTTCCTTCTGTACTCAGAAAGATTTTCCAGTTTGCAAAATGAGGGATGCAAAACAAGAATTGCCTGCAAAATGGCCTCGATAATTTTTTTAATGCTCCAAAATGAATCTGATATTTATTGGCTTGCAATCTGAAATATTGACAATCCGAACTGTGAAAGGGCCTTACCAGATATGTCCTTGCTTTATATTTTTATATATTTTACATATTTTATATTTATAAGAGCAACCATTATTTTTCATTAAAAAGGACAACATTTTTGTGATGCATGTTGAAGAAGCTCTTTGACCTTTGAGTCCAGTTTACATCTCACACAAATTTCATACAAAAGTCAGAGTGATTTCTCACAAAAACCCAATTAAATAAATAAATTGAGAACAATAATATTCAATTCTTTTGCAATCCACAACCTGGTCAATTCAACTTCACATTAAAATAATGACATATTGTATGATGCAACTACGCCACGAAAATTAAACAGAAGATGTAACAAGGAAGGTTTATAACTGAGTCCAGTTTACATCTTACACAAACCTAAACAAAAAGGCCAAAATAATTAAACAAAAACAAAATAAAAACTAAACTCTCATCAAATATGCTACATATATAGGATGCAATCCATTTCCTGGCCAAGGACATAAATTAATAACATAAAACAATGCTATATTGCGGCGTGATGTAACTTTGACTTCATTATTTAAATGAAGATGTAACAATGGATGCTAACAATGGAGTCCAATTTACATCTTGCACAAAAACCCTGCATAAATATATATATAAACAAACTAAGCGTGAACAAATAAAATGTGATGGTATAACAAATGAGAAACATTTAAATTCAGTCATGAAGGAGTATTTTCACTCCATATTTTAATATAAAAAATAGTATGCAGTGCAAGACGTAACTCTGGACAAAGTACCAGATGTAACAAGGACACCATTTCTTCGTATGTCAATCAGTTTCTTTGTTACATCTTACTACCCCAACACTTATAACTGAATACATAATTATTCCATGGAAAACCTATAAAGGCTGTGTACATTTTGATTGAATCTCCAACACTCCTTCGGTGTTATTTTAACATTATCTGGCAATTTATCCAGCATTTTTAGCTATCAATGTTTAAGATGCAACCAAGACACAAAACATATTTCTGTAAGATGTAACCAGGAAACAAAACATGGCTTGTGTCAGTGTTACATCTCCAACTGAACAGCTGTCGTTGGGCCATCTCCAGGGCATCTACATCAAGGGCAAGAAGTTCTTAATCTTCAAATTTGTGTTTCTGACACATCTTACACCAAAAAAGGATGCCCATTCGGCAGCATAGTGTTTCTGTGTATAAGATCACAGTTTCTGTTGAAGATGTAACAAGCTAAAATCTATCATTTTCAACAAATTTCTCTTTCAGAATTTGCACCTACCTCCATTCCAGTCTCTCTTTCCCATCAATGTTCCTGCAGAAATGGCGGGAAACTTGATTTGCGATAGCTGCAAAAGTGAAAGTAGCCTGTGCCTGGTGGCATCCCAGTTTTATTAAGAATTTTAACTTTGTTGTTGAAGATGTAACATTTTCCTAGATTGCTGTACTAGTTTTAATGTCTCAAAATATCAAACTCCCAAACTTGATTAACCATTGCACATGTTGTAAAAGTAAAGGTACACTAAATTTGGCAAGAGACTTTCCACAAGGGGGCGTAGTAACTTCTTTCAGTTTTCAGTGTGAAAGCAAGTTTAAGATGTAACAAAGAGGACACGAAAGTCCATTATAAAATTAGATGGAGAATTTTTCATGTAGGCCTACTTTCATTATTGAAAAATTGACATAGTTTGATTAATTTTCATAAAAAACACAACTCAATACCTGATCATTTAGCATAGTCTAGTGGCCTCTATGGCTCAAGTTAGTGGAGAAATACCTCACCAAAATTAGGGTAGCTCAAATAGGACACAAACATTTTAGCAGGACACCAAACCAAAATGAGTCTTTTCCTCTGTTAACTGGCATTTATGGTTTGAAAAAAATTCTCAAAACACTGATTTGATGTACCTTTATCTGTTGACATTAATTTCATTTTCCTCACATAAGTTTCTGTCTCGAAATTGTTCCAATAAGTTGCAAGTTGAAGATGTAACAGGCATTACATGACTGTGGTTTCAACCATATTATTGTATGTATGAAGGCAAATAAATTCGTCTTGAGTCTTAAGGTGCTGTGAGGGTGGGGGCCTAGCTCCGAGGTAGCGCTCTGGGCTTCCAACCGTTGGGTCCCGGGTTCAAATCCCGGTCGAGCCTAAGTTGGATGGCTGTTTCATCCTTCGTCTCATTGCCATGGTCTCTGCCTGTCCTAATTAGCCCAACTGGTGCAGAAATACAGGACGTAAAGCCCTAATCCACCCACCCACCCTGACCATGACCTGCATAAATATTCCCCAGACTTTGTCATTTTACAGTACGGCTCGAACGATATTGTGGATGGTGCAGATCCATTGCATATAGCAACCACTATAATTGATCTTGCCAACATTCTCATCTCCCAGTATGCAGTCTCCCAGGTATTCATCGGGGTGGGGGCCTAGCTCAGTGGTAGCGCGCTGGGCTTCCAACCACTGGGTCCCGGGTTCAATTCCCGGTCGAGCCTATGTTGGATGGCTGTTTCATCCTTCGTCTCATTGCCATGGTCCCTACCTGTCCTAATTAGCCCATCAGGTGCAGAAATACAGGACGTAAAGCCCTGATCCACCACCACCACCACCCAGGTATTCATCTGTTCCATTCTAGTTGTACCTCTGCCTTACATGCCGTCACCCCGGACCATTTCAAGCAAAAGGCTTACCAGCTTAACCACTTTCTACGTACAATGTGTGAAGTGAGAGACAACTGACTTATCATGTTCATTAAGGATTGTGGGCTATTCCAGTCTCTCAATGGTCACGTGGCATCCTTCCTAATACAAAGTTTGGGAGAACCAAGTACATAGCCTCTCTCCGCAAGGCCATATTCCTTGCAGTCAAAAAGCTGTCTAATTCCTCGGCTGACTAATCCTAACATCTCTTACTCATTCCACTTCCATCTGCATATTTATTGTCACAACTAACTTGTAGTGCCGACATGTCACTCTAATATGTCTCCATTCCTGTGTGTCTCCACTCTGTGGTGCCGACACCTACAAACTCTACTACGCCTTCTCCCTTCCTTATAATTATTTGTCTTCACTCAATTGTGGTGCTGACATTTCACTGCTACACCTTTTCAATTGTCATTCCTACTTGTTCTCCATCTCATCATGGTGCCGACACTTTATCCACTTCCTTAAATACATACTCAGCCTACTTGTCGTCGCCTGCCGTGTCTTCCAAAAATTTAAGTTATATTATATTTTGGGTGCCGACACAATCCTATATCTTTTTAACTTACCGGCGGGGGCCTAGCTCAGAGGTAGCGCTCTGGGCTTCCAACCGCTGGGTCCCGGGTTCGATTCCCGGTCGAGCCTAAGTTGGATGGCTGTTTCATCCTTCGTCTCATTGCCATGGTCTCTGCCTGTCCTAATTAGCCCAACTGGTGCAGAAATACAGGACGTAAAGCCCTAATCACCCACCCACCCCACCCCTTTATAACTTACCACCTTTTCACTCAAACGACTAGTACTATTGCACTACTTATTGATCCACTATATTATGGGTACTGCTGCTTCTCCACTTATGTTGCAGGTAACATGCCTTACTAAAGGTGAAGCCCAAGCGAGCCTCAGCAACCGCCAGACAGACACCATCCCGACAACGAAAACCACCATTATGCTACCAGCAGTCCCCACCACCACTTGGAAGCCGCTCCGAGGATGAGGAAAACGCTTTGCCACCCACCACTACTCAGATCCCACAACAGCCGACCACCAACAATGCCAACAACAGTATCTCTTAAGCACTCTGAGCACAATGGCAGAATTATTGAAGCAACAGGTTGCATGTCATCGATGCAGTCATTGATGCAGTCATTGATGCAGTCCACTCTGAGTACGTTATCGACAAATCTTCATCCTCCTCTTCCTAACAGCAGCAACCAGACACCAACACAGCCCATTCCTAATAACACCAACCAGACCCTCACACAACCAACTGCACCAGTGTAACCTAGCAATCCACACAATTTCATCCCTCCAGGTGACTAAATAATCCTGGGATCTTAGATGTTCTGATTAAGTATTTCTATCTTCACGAATACAAAGACATAGTATTCTGCTGGATTCCTGGACACGCTGGCATTGAAGGGAATGAAAAAGCAGACCTGGCAGCAAAAAGGGCTCTTACAAAAGAGATAACTGATTTTACCATTCCATACACTGATTTTAAAATGACTATAAAATCTTTTATCATGTCTTGCTGGCAAAGACAATGGAATGAATGTAATAACAACAAGTTGCATTCAATCTTACCTTGCACTCAAAATAAAATACCTAGTAAGTTCAATACTCGCAAAGATCAAGGAATATATCACAGATGCCTGATAGGACATTCAAGACACATTTACACCTTTTAGTCAATGAACCGGCACCGGTATGCCAGAGTTGTCGGTGCCCCCTAACAATCAAACATATTTTATTAGATTGCAGCCACTTACAACGCTTTAGAAGACCTTTGTTTCAAGCTAATACCTTACAACATCTCTTTACCAGATATCCAACCCAGACAATTATAGATTTTTTATATACTTCTGGTTTCTACTACCAAATATAGTTAATCAATCTTAACCTAGAGAGCCTCTACATAGCCCACTCAGGTGCTGATGAGGCGTTAAACAATAACTCACACACACACACATCCCTCCAGGTGAGTTAAATGTGATACCCTTGTCCCTCTCCACCCTCCCCACCCAACGCCTAGTACAACCTGCTGGTACACCGATCAGAATGAATGTTCTCAAGGAACGTGTCTGGGCCGATGAGTTCATCGATCTGGCCGACTTGCTGTACCCCTCCATGCCCAATCATTTCAGATTTCCTTGCCAAATCCATCCTTGGATGATGATCCTACGGCCTTCAACCTCAGCCCCAAATGCAAGAAGGAGCTCACAGAAGAGGAATGGAACAGAGCCATGGACATCTACATGGCTGTGTACACAGAAAAGTTCCCGGATCAAATTGCCCTATGCTCACCTTCTGCCAGCAGATCAAGTAGCTCATGAGTTTGGGTGCCAACTGGCAATTTTATGACATGCAGTTCAGAGTTTACTGGGAGCATACACTAAGTGCTCTTGGCATACTTTTCGGGCAGACCTGGAGACTAAGGCCCTCCTGAAAGTCTTCTATCAAACCGGCACCAGGAAACCGGCCACTGCTACATCGGCCTCCCAGCAGCTTTTGGGCCAAGTCTTTTCAAATGCCATTGGTACACTGTTTCTCATACCACCAGAAAGGAACAAGGTGTGAAAACCAGCAATGCACATACTGCCACACTTGCGCCAACTGTGGCCATAATCACCCAATGTTCCAGCTGCACCAACAGACACCCATATCGCCAGGACTACTCCGACTCCCACAGCCGACACCACCCTTCCAACTCCGGTAAACACAAGGAGACTAAGTAACCTCTTGCAGGGTTACCCACACCACGACTACATAGTTAATGGCTTTGTCCAAGGTTTTTCCCTACATTTTGATGGGCCACATACCCCATTCCAATCTAAGAATTCCCGAACAGTGCTTGACTTGCCTGACATAGTCTAACAAAAGATTCAACATGAACTTGGCCTTGGCCGCATAGCTGGCCCATTCACAACTCCGCCCTTCCCCAACTTTAAATGTTCACCTCTTGCCCTCCGCGAAAAGTCTACCCCTGAAAAGTATCGATAACTTCATAATCTCTCCTACCCGTACGATATTAATTCATTCAACTATAACATAGACCCCTCATATACAACTGTTAAATACCAATCACTCCATGATGCTATACAACTTATTCACCATCACTCTCCCAATGCCTATCTAGCCAAAATCGACATCGCTGACACATTTAGGATAATACCTGTCAGTCCATCACATTCCCACTTACTCAGGTGAAGTATTCTTCATACACAGAATCTATGCTTGGCAGTCTTGGGTCAACAAAATGCATAAACCAGTTGTTTAAATAGTTCAGACTCGCAGTCAGGCCAATAAATTGTCTGCACATCAAGTTAGTTAGTTAGTGTTATTGTTTAACGCCTCATCAGCACCTGAGTGGGCTATGTAGAGGCTCTCTAGGGTAAGATTGATTATCTATAGTTGGTAGTAGAAACCAGAAGCATGTAAAAAATCAATAATTGTCTGCAAAGACACACACACTTTAAGCATTTTATGAACCATGTCTTGGTCCTTGGCCCAGTCACTAGTTTTAGGGGGCAGGTCAGCCATACATTTTGGATCTGTTGTCTCCAATGGGGTGAATCACTGTTAATTAGACGAGATTACTCATTCTCTTTGCGATATTTGTACACAACTGGTGCAGAGAACGAGTTGACAACTTGCTCACATGGTCCAGTGGACAACATTGCCCGTGGATGATTTGACTGTCGACAACAGCTGGGCGAAGCAAGCAACTCCAGGAGAGCGGTTTACGATTACTTTAGCATGTCAATCGACGCCCTAGATCGGGAGAGTTCCAGACCTATCGACGAGCACTGTAACTTGTATTTGGCTTACAAAAGAAAGCTGTGATTCTTATAAGTAGCAATTACAATAGTCACACAAATGGACTTTTTAATTTTCTGAAATTACTTAAATTCCATGACATTTTTGCACTGCATGACCTTAAATTCTGTTATAAACGTATAAATCACATTCTCCCAAAATATTTTATTGATCTGCCATTATCATCAACTGAGCATCATAATTATGAAACAAGACAAGTACATATATTTAGATTGCCATTAGTTAATCATGAATCTGCCAAGCAAAGTATAAAGTATAGGTTCATAAATAATTTAAATAACATGTCTGTCAACTATACCTTCTTAGTAGGGTCTCCTCACATTATGTACAAAATGTTTCGAAAATTAAATTTATAATATATGTTTTATGAATGAAATAAAATGAATGAATATGAATCTGAATCTTTCCTACCCTTGAAATACTGATTTTAGTAGCTTGCCTGAGTTAAAATCCTATTATTTACCACTTGAAGAACAGTGCACAGTTCAGGCTGTGAGAGACATTTTGATTTACAATCCATTAGATTTTCACCACTGGATAAATGCCACTTTTTATATTTTCTCTGTACTATTTGAATTTATCTGAGTAATTTGTAATATGCCTGAATGCAGTGTATGAAATAAATATATATTAGGAAAAACTACATACACATAGTCAAGATGGTTTTAAGAGGTATATTAAATTTAGTATGATTGCAACATATGATGAACTTTGTGATATTCCTAATTGTTATATTTGTCGGGGGCATAGCTCAGAGGTAGCGCTCTGGGCTTCCAACCGCTGGGTCCCGGGTTCGATTCCCGGTTGAGCCTAAGTTGGATGGCTGTTTCATCCTTCGTCTCATTGCCATGGTCCTTGCCTGTCCTAATTAGCCCATCCGGTGCAGAAACACAGGACGTAAAGCCCAAATCACACACCTTATATTTGTTTAAGGTCAAACCCTCATTAGTGTCATAATATTCATAACATAACTCATATATGTCATCATTGATGAAGAGCACTGTTTATATTTTTGTTTTGTTCATTTGAAATAGTATAACATTTTTTTTTTGAATCTTTAATCCCTGTAGGTGGCCCCACGATAGCCAAGGGATACCTTCTTAGTGAGGTCTCCTCACATTATGTACAAAATGTTTCGAAAATTAAATTTATAATATGTGTTTTATGAATGTGAAATAAAATGAATGAATCTGAATCTGAATCTTGTATACCCTTGAAATACAAGGCTGATAGCGTAATTACTGCTGATGACAGACCACATACATTTCTAAATTTAACACCACTTCTATCAAAGCCTATCCACATTGCTTATGTTTAATTATTTTCCCGTTGGCAAAGATCACCTTGCATGGAGCTCGAGCAAGCAACTCTTTGATGTCGTGAAATTGATGTTTAATGAGAAAATAAGCAAAATTTATGAAGTTTTAGTGTGCATAATTATTATGCAAATCACCACCTCATCACTTTTTCACTATAAAATTTGTGCAAGGATGGATAAACATCTAGGAGAGAATTAAAAAAATTTGATTACATCTTTTTAAATCACTTAAAGTAAAATATTTTGTTGTTGATAGTATCAAAATTTCAAAATAAACAGTAATATCATACCAATTTACAGTAATGTGGTATTTAATTTTTTTAATTCAAAATTGACCATGAGCGTAGGATTAAACCTGCAGTGTTCCTCATGTTGCGGCTTCTCTGAAGTAGTGAAGGACGTCATGTTGTTTGTCAAAGCTTGAAAGGATGTTATCAACATACAAATCATTAATCATCTTTGATGTCATGTTTTTCAGACATTTTAAGTGCTTTAGTAGTGTTGCATTGAGAATGAAGGGGGAACAGCTTACACGGAACAGAACTGACTTGAAACGATACTCTGTGATGGGACTCTCTGGATTCGTTGCTTCGTTAAACCATAGAAATCTGGTAGCATCTCGATCTTCTTCAAGCTGTCACAATAACCCCTCATACCTTCACCAGATGGCTTGCCAGTCCACAAAGTCAACTGTTTTGCTGTAAAATCATTCACCTGACATGTAAGCATTGTCTTAAGAAAAAAAAAAATATATATATATTATACATATATATGTATATGTATATTCAAAAGCAATTTTGTATAAAAGCCCATGTTAAGTGTATTGATCTGATTCCATTTATGTTCATAAATACTTCATATCTGGGTAAAAACCACATTTTATTTGGAAGATCTATGTACAGATGAAAAATAATAGAAATGAATAAGATGACAAACTTTAAAAATGTGCTTCGACTGACGACAGCTAAACAGAACCTTTACCTTTTTGAGGACTGCAGATGATAAAACAGGAGTAAAGTACATAAAATGTACATGTTTATGCTAGGATCATGCAACTACCAGGGATTACGTATGACCTTGAACTATTTTGAGGTCACAGGGGTAGAAATTGCTCTGTTCCTTGTAGAAATGGTTCTGTTTATGCTGTGATCATGCACCCAACTGCGATTATGTCTTGGGAACACCTTTAATTTTGAAGGTGGGTGTCCTTGTCCTATTTTGATGTCACTTTTTTATGCCTTGCTGATCTTGTGAGCTCAAGTGTAAGTCTTGTGAGCTCAAGTGCAAGTCTTGTGAGCTCAAGTGCATGTCTGATATCACACGAATCTCCAGTCAGGTGAACTGCAGGTACACTGCATTTCAGGCCAAGGGTTTCACTTGCTTTGCATGGTGTTGCATATATGTATTTCACAGTTAATAAATTAGTTTGGAGTTCAATGCATGATTAATGTAAAGCAAGGCATTTTAGGTTTATTTGCAAACAGCACAATTAAAATGCTTTGTATAACTTACCTGCTGTATATCTTATGAGAGCTTATGATCAAATTGTCAGGAGCACATTTTCAGAAATATAAACTGTTTTATGTATTCAAGAAATGTGAACAAATCCTTTTTTATCAGGCTTTACTAAACCGGAAACAGACAACAGAAAGATTTGAACAAAATATCGATATTAATTTTACATCAGTTTGGACTGACATAAATCTTTGCCGGCCATGTTTTGACAACTCACATCAAAACTTCTTAAAGGGATACTTTTCTTCTTTTGTTTTTACATAGAAACATGAATGCAGCACATACATATTATATAAGTATATAGGTCCTAATTTGTGGACATATTAATGAATCTTTTTGGCTGAAACTTAATAGGCATCTGGGTTGTAGGCGAACATATCAAAGTCATCGCCATAGCTTATTTTCAACTGGTCGATGGTATGTCTGTCCACTTCGCCGTAATATCCCTGACTACCCCCTTTTGTAGGATTAAAGCTTTGTATTTCCGGATATTCCTTATTTGGAAACAAATGTTTCATGATCACTGGTGCATCTTGGGTCATCGTTTCTAATTTTCCAATGAAATCAAAATCCATAAGACAAGGGTTGATGATGCTGATGTAAGACGCCCAGTGGTGATCAAGACGTGCACCAACCATAAGTTTGTAAATTATGTACTGAAGACTTTCCGTAAAGGTAATGTTCATTTCAGATGGTTTTACATTGGCACTCGTGTTTCGAAACAGTCTTATTATCTCTTTTCCGATCAAGTTCATAAAAACCCGTTGCCCCTCTCCTCTCAGTTTGTTTTTGTAAGCAGAAACTAAACGGTCATAGGGATTTCGAACGACGACAAACTTGAAATAATCTTTGAATTTTGTTTGTATTTCCTGTTCAGTATAGCCTTGTAAGGTTTCTAGTCCAAAACTTCTCTGGATCTTTAGTGAATGTAGGCGTCTAGGCTGAAAAAAAGTAAGTTTCTTGATAAAAAATGTTTTTTCTTTGTACAAATTAGTCAGCCTCCTGAGAATGTCAGAAAGTTTGTTTGTTCTCAAAGTCATTTTCAGTAAACCTTTTCAAACTGTTATAGCACAGAATATGTCAAAAACTTAGCTTCTACCCAAACATATAAAATGTCAAAAATTAGGTTGACCTTAAAAGTGGTTTTATCAACGTATTGTCAAAGTGGTGCAGCATCAAAAATTTTGAAAAGCTCTTTTCTCCTCAAAGTTATTTTCAATGAACATTGTCAAACTGGCACAGCATAGAAATGCCAAAACGTTAGTTTCCCCCAAAAAATGTTTTTCAGGCAATGTATTGTCAAACTGGTGCAGCATAGAATCAAAACATTAGCTTCTCACCAAAATGATTTTCAATGAACATTGTAAAACTGGCACAGCATAGACAATGCCATGAAGTTGACAATGTCATCAAGTTGGCATGTATCCAAAGCGATTTTCAGTTGTCAAACTAGTAAAGCATAGAAAAGGTCCAAAGTAGCTTATCTTCAAAGTGGTTTCAGTGCACATTGTCAAACTTGTACAGCATAGAAAATGTCAAAACATCTTTTCCCAGAAAACATTGCCAAATTGGTACAGCACACACAGACGATTTCAAAAGTTAGCTTATCCTCAAAATGAACATTGTCATACTGGTAAAGCATAGGAATAGGTTACCTGTCCCTTGGTTAACTCATGCACTGAATGGTTGAAGTCTCCATAAAACTTTTGAGCTTTTTCGGTTGACCAAATCATCATCATTTTCCAAGTGGTGCAGCCTGCTTTTGCAATTGGGCAATACAGGACTTTTCTATCATTGTTCACAATGCATCTTCTGAGTCCTTCCCTGAAAAAATACTAGATATTTTACAGAACTGGATGGCCTCTCAGTCTCTGCCAGAATTTAAAAATATTTTTGGTTATAGCTATTTGATTGTGTCTGGGATGATGGAATAAATTTTACTTTTCTGACTAAAAATCCGATCAGCCTATGTTTTTTTTTTTTTAATTTTAAAAAGTTGCCAAAAGTGGGAAGAAGTTTAAAGGATGAAGTCAGCCAGATATTACTGCAATTTCACTAACCAATCACAGAGCTTTCTTTGCTAAATCTCATATTCAGGTTGATATGTAGGCAAAGCAGTTGATATCAAATAGATCAGTTTGCATATGTGCAAACTGCGGCAATATGCTCGTTTGATAAGCTGGTCCACATTAAGCTGTTCACTGAAGTGGAGACATCTGATCAGTCTAGGGGGTAGGGGCCTAGCTCAGTGGTAGCGCGCTGGGCTTCTAACCACTAGGTCCTGGGTTCAATTCCTGGTCAAACCTATGTTGGATGGCTGTTTCATCCTTCGTCTCATTACCATGGTCCCTACCTGTCCTAATTAGCCCATCAGGTGCAGAAATACAGGACATAAAGCCCCAATCCACCACCACCACCACCAATCTGATCAGTCTGAAACATGTCCAGTTAGGGCTTGACGTTTAACCTGTTGACAGCCAATGAAACTAAGTGAAAACATGACCTACCAAGTCAGACTGAAATTAAATTAAAATGTGCGTACATGGTTAGTGAAATAGCAGTATTCAACTACCCTTTCCAGATAGCATTTGACATCGTTATGACATCGGCCCTATGTATAGACCAACAGTGGGCCAACATCGGACCGACGTAGCATGTCATCAGGGTTTACCGTATCATACAACCATTGATATGGTATCTATATATGTGAAAAATAAACAAACTGTTTAATAAAAGCTGGTCCGTTTTTGTATGATTTGCACCAATTTCGAATTCTGGCAAGTCTGTCAGCTTGAGTGTCAGTAGACAATTTGAATATATCTGGTGGCAATCCTTGTGTTACTGAAAGTAAATATGTAAATTTTAATTTGGTCTCATCATCATTTATAGACAAATTTCACAAATAAATTGCCCTATTAATGTTGATACATTACTCATGCAGCATAGAATGAAAGGGATGTGCCAAGACTTCTCGCTGCCATACACAGAATTGTTATCGTTTCTAGGATACAGTGGAAAGTTTAGAACCAGAGATTAGAAATCACCTCATTTTACCAATAATAACACCAAACATCCTTGATTTTGGGATGCAACACACACTATGATTAGTTTACCTGGTTTTTAGGTTGCGATGGGTCACAGTTTACTATTTGACAAGTACTTAGACAAGAATGATCATCAACCGTCATCGCCAACAAAAAATAATTCATTTTACGGCCTCTCAGCCAATCAGACGTCTCGAATCGTCAAAATAAGCATACGCGAAACGTCGGACAAGAGTTACAGTACAACGAACAAATATATAACGATCAGCTGGGTTTGGGCTATGCTGATGACTTTGTTTTGTGGATTGCATGGCAACTCGGATGTTTGACTTGGACATTGGCTGGACATAGGCTCAGTGTTGGTTGATGTCAGCCAGCGTTTGTATGATGTTGACCTTATCTGGCATGCTGTCTATGTCGTAGCCTTGACACATCTCCTTTTTGAAATTTTATCTTTTTTTTCCGGCAGATGTGCTTTTTCATTCTGCAGATGTGTTTTTTTTTTCTACTATCTTTAGAGCCTTGGTGCCTTAATATTAAGCTTGTGAATGTCTATACAGGTTTATATCGAGTCATTTACGTGACTCGCATACTCTACTGACTGTACAATTACACCCTTGGCAGGCCTATCTAGGCATAAGCCTTTCTCAAGTCCCTGGGGATTATACAGCCCAGATTTACCTACAGGGGCCATGCAATCCACAATTGCCATCACTGTCCATAACCAACTCCCCATTTACACCTGGGTTCAGTGGAGTGAAGAGTCACAGGGGATCTGCAGTTAGTACTGAACACATTAACCACTAGGCCATGGCACCTCTTATCCATTTGTTATCAGTTAATCCTGTCCTGCTCATCAAATTTATTTAATTCATGCAGTTTCCTACCTTTGGTATATGTTTTGTGGAAATAACCACTTTTAAAATACACGTAGCCCAGCAAAAATACCAGCGTAGTAGATCTAATCCCAATCCAAATGTACTTTTTCCATCCTTTTTCTCTGACTTCTTGTTCACCGGAGGCAGATCCTTTTGGTTTGACCATAATTTTCATGAATTAAATTGTAAATTTATATAAAGTTACTCCCGTCATGTTTCAACATCAAATAAGTCGTATCTGAAGAAAACGGCCCAAATTCAATGCACCAGTATAAACATAATTACGGTAAATTCACAGGTGTGGTTGGCTGCCACCTATGTTGATTGAACTAGGAAAGACTGTTTTCCATGCAAACAATTGTATTTGCTCTGTATCGCAATGTGCTTACCTACCAAACACCTGTGCATGGCCAAATAAGAAGAAATGCAGCTATTCATTGGTCTTCATCACATCTTGTGGATTGATTTTATTTTGTAGTTTAATATTATTTATACTCCACCCAGATATATTTCCTGTTTCTCTGAGAGGGATTTACTTGCGTAATAAGAGCAGTCAAACAAATCAAACAATCAAATTAGTAAATTATGTGTGTTACCTTCCAGAGTTTTGGTGTTTGACATAATCAAATTTATAATAAATAAATGCAGTATAGACAATCTATGGTGCAATATTCAAATTGCGTTAATTGTGGGGTCATAAAAACTATTAGAATGCAATCAACATCAACATTCGTGGCCTTATTGGTGAGGTGGATTTATTATAAACTGGTCTTAGATTAAGGCATAGATTAAAAATACTAATTAGTCATATGACAATGGAGAACGTAATTTCCATTCTTATATGAATGATTTGTGTCCAAACAGTAAAGATATAAAATCATGGATTATTAACCATAATGTATCTCTGTACAAGTCAAAGCTTTCCACAAGAAATCTGGTACAATCACAGATCTGACAAACCAGGCCTTGTACAAAGGTTAAAAGTTGCAAAACATAGTGGGAAGCATGAGGCAGAAAAAATTATTTGTTAATATTAATATTTGACTTTTTGGCAGTATATTGTTAGATTTACCTCCAAAAAGTTTATATTTTAGGCCGAATATACCATATTAGCCAGTGCTAATAATGAAAGATAACAATGAAAAATAACATTAGCTGTTCAGAACAGGCATTGAAGGTTGTGTGTTGTCATCAATGAGGGATTAGCTTTTCAAGCAAGAGGGGGCACTGCATGCCGGTCCTTACGTAGCCGTGCAAACAGTCAGGTAGGCCTAATTAGCAAAATGCCACACTTTTTCTGCACCTCCCCTTATGTAAATATATACTGAACACACTGAAGAGATATATCTGTATCATTTGGCAGGAGCTATTCAAAGGACTTCGGTCATATATCATTACAAAATGGTAAGTGTGAAATAGATTTTTACATCATTGATGTCAGCACAAACTAATTTTAGTAATTTTTCCCATAGTAGGGTGGGTGGGTGGATTTGGGCTTTACGTCCTGTATTTCTTCACCTGATGGGCTAATTAGGACAGGCAGGGACCATGGCAATGAGATGAAGGATGAAACAGCCATCCAACTTAGGCTCGACCGGGAATCGTACCCGGGACTCAGTGGTTGGAAACTCAGCGCGCTACCACTGAGCTAGGACCCCACCTTCCAGAGCAGGGACTTAAATCTTTGATGCTTGGATTTGATCCTAATAAAAATACTGTTCTTTTCCTTTTAGAATTCTGTGACTTGTCTGCGCTTTGTTGCTGCTGCTGCAGTATTGGTTGGCATCTTCTTCATTCCAGGTTTGAAAATTTGCACTACATTGTGTTGTTCATTCTTACACTAATCTTCTATTATTGGTCTTGCTGCATCCAATGGTGCTTACGGCAAATAAACTAATATCACCATTTCATTTTAGAATATCAAATATCACTGACAAATATCACTGTCAGTTATATTGCCTGGCAGATACTACAGAATGCGAAAACGAGGCACAGACATCATGAATGTGATTAGCGTAATCGCTTTGTGATATATTTTTATTAAACAACACCTTCAATTTTCATCCGATTTTAAAATTTCAAAGTTTATGATGTATAAAAATGTATTGATAATCGATTATGGCTTGAATAGAAACATCTCCGATATTTTTTTCTTCATAAAATCAGACATGCGAAGTCTCACGCATTTGGTTGCTGTCTCACACCTCTGGACTTCAGTATTTTCTTCATATTTACGCAATGAGGACCAGAATAAATCTTTAACATTTTAATGTAATCTGGTTGGAAAGAGCCAAAACTCATGCATTCACCACTCAAGAACTTGGCATCTCTGATAAAATGATTCAGAATATGAAAATCGGCGACGCTATTCATAACGTTATAATGTCAGTAAGGTAATTTTCCAGGCAGACAAATTTGCTTACCAAGCAACAATATTACGTAAGGCTTGTTGATAAATAATAGTAAGTGTTCTAGGCATGGTAAGCATGATTTTTATTTAACAACTAAACTAATATACCCTGCCAGGTCAGCTAATTTGGCCGTAAGTGCTATTTGTTGTAACAGCTCTGAAATGTTTGTACTCAGTACTTGCCCATTGCACTCATGTGTGTTTCCGAGTCTATGAATTATGTTTTTAAGGTAACAATTGCAATTAATCTTATATTATTATCCCCGCAATAATTACGAGGAATGGAAGTAGCTTTTTGCTCTGAGTAGGCAATTGAAATTGTGCATTTCAAGCACTATGATGGCTGCCTGTCCTAATTAGCCCATCAGGTGCAAAAATACAGGACGTAAAGCCCTAATCACCCACCCACCCTCAAGCACTATGAACTTCAGTTGGTTCTATTTGTGGTGTTGCAACTGTTGTCCGACATTTTGCGTATCCTTATTTTGAAGATTCTAGACATCTGATTGGCCAAAAGACCGTAAAATGAATTATTTTTTATTGGCGATGACAGTCGACGATCATTCCTGTCTAAATTGAGGTCAAGTAAAAAAATTTTTTTTTTTTAAATAGTGTAAATCGTGACCCATCACGACCTAAAATTCAGGTAAACTTATCATAGTGTCAAGGCTTGTGATTGAACGTTTCTGATGTAAGGACAGAACATGACAAAAACAAAGTTTTTCAGGTGGTTTTATTTATATAATTATGATCTTTTTGATTGTTGTTAGTTATTCCTTTGAGATTTGTTTTAATTTTTTGGACTTATTGAATTGTTTCTCATAAAACTTAGAATCTGTGACAGCAAAATAGAGATTAAAAATGATTCAGAAGTGATGTCATGTTCTCACAATTATTCCTGGGATAATAAATAAAACTGTCTCTGGTAGATAAATTCTCTTGATTGCTGTGAACACTAACATCATTTCCACTGTTTCAGGATTGCTCAAGATTGTACCACATAAACTATGGTTACAGCAAAGAAATGAAAACACTTATAAAAGTACTTCTTCAGAGAAGGTTAGTTTCCTTTTGGACCAGAATCAATTATTATTAAGATTGTATACTTAGTTCTGGTGGCTCCATGGTAGGCCTATGCTAGTATGTTTTGGCCATAGAATTGCTGGACTATTAGAAAACATACTGTTGAAGACTGTTAAGCTGTATCAACTGTTTATCAGAATGTCAAATCAGAATCTATATTGATTGAATTGTCTGTTACCAATTAGACCTACATACAATAACATTGACATTTACATTTATTCACACACTTTGAAAGGTGTAGTTTCAAAAAAGAAAAAGCAAATTCCTCAGAAAATTTAACAATTCACAAAAAAAGTAAATGTAGTGGAAGATTATGTTTCACACACAATTTGCAATAGTTTTAAACATTGTACAGAATTTAAATTGGGTAAAAATTGATCATTAATGTCCATGATAGCTTGCATCAATATTATATTGAGTGTTTGTGTAGCTCAGATTTTTCACCAAAACTTTTCTGCATGTTTTAATTTCCCCTGGTGGTGATAACGTTCACTAGACTATTCTCAATTTTATTCATTTCGTTGTACATATTCGTAAACATACCACAAATTCTGTCGTGTGGAGTCTGCCTCTGCCAGGTGAGTCAAGAAATGAGTGTAAGTTCTTAAGAGCAGATGCAGCAGCCTACGGACACATCTGTTCCACAGTATAAAGGCTTCCTAGTCGATTCATCACTACGCAATTTGTCCACGCCAAAACGGGTCCATTCGTCACGTTGGTTCGTCACCCGAAACTGGTCTGTTCATTACCTAAATGTGGTTGGTTTGTCACCCATAGTTATCAGTATATAGTGTCAGTAATGATACACTGTTGTGTATAATGATATTCAAGGTATTTATTGTAGTTAAATGCAAAGCCTTGATTACAGGCACTGGCCATCTACCAGCAACCAATATCGGGTGACAAATTGACCACATGCCAGTGACGAACCATCCAGTTTTCACGGGGACGAATCGGGCAGTGACAAATCGACCTATTGCTGTATAAAGAATTCCTTTACAGAGCCTATGCCTATCCATAATTATCATTTCTTGGCAGAGCCTTTGCCTATCCATAATTACATTCCTTCACAGAGCCTATGCCTATCCATAAGGACCATTCCTTGACAGGGCCTATGCTTATCCATAAGTACCATTCCTTGATTATCATTCCTTGGTAGAGCCTATGCCTATCCAAAATTACCATTCCTTGACAAAGCCTATGCCTATCCATAATTACCATTCCTCGACAGAGCCTATGCCTATTATCCATAAGGACCATTCCTTGACAGGGCCTATGCTTATCCATAAGTACCATTCCTTGAGAGAGCCTATGCCTATCCATAATTATCATTCCTTGACAGAGCCTATGCCTACCCATAAGTACCACTCCTTGACAGAGCCTATGCCTATCCATAATTATCATTCCTTGGCAGAGCCTTTGCCTATCCATAATTACATTCCTTGGCAGAGCCTTTGCCTATCCATATATACCATTCCTTGACAGAGCCTATGCCTATCCATAATTATCATTCCTTGACAGAGCCTTTGCCTATCCATAATTACATTCCTTGGCAGAGCCTTTGCCTATCCATATATACCATTCCTTGACAGAGCCTATGCCTATCCATAATTATCATTCCTTGACAGAGCCTTTGCCTATCCATAATTACATTCCTTGGCAGAGCCTTTGCCTATCCATATATACCATTCCTTGACAGAGCCTTTGCCTATCCATAATTACATTCCTTGACAGAGCCTATGCCTATCCATATATACCATTCCTTGACAGAGCCTATGCCTATCCATAATTATCATTCCTTGGCAGAGCCTTTGCCTATCCATAATTACATTCCTTGACAGAGCCTATGCCTATCCATAAGGACCATTCCTTGACAGGGCCTATGCTTATCCATAAGTACCATTCCTTGATTATCATTCCTTGGTAGAGCCTATGCCTATCCAAAATTACCATTCCTTGACAAAGCCTATGTCTATCCATAATTACCATTCCTCGACAGAGCCTATGCCTATTATCCATAAGGACCATTCCTTGACAGGGCCTATGCTTATCCATAAGTACCATTCCTTGAGAGAGCCTATGCCTATCCATAATTATCATTCCTTGACAGAGCCTATCCATAAGTACCATTCCTTGACAGAGCCTATGCCTGCCCATAAGTACCATTCCTTAACAGCCTATGCCTATCCATAATTATTATTCCTTGACAGAGCCTATGCCTATCCATTCATTTACCATTCCTTGACAGAGCCTATGCCTGCCCATAAGTACCATTCCTTGACAACCTATGCCTATCCATAATTATTATTCCTTGACAGAGCCGATGCCTATCCAAGGGACAGCACTGGATGTTGAACACAGCAATTATGACTTTGTGAGCAATCAGATCAGGCAAATTTGCGATCAGGATGTTAACTCGACCAGTCAGGTCGCTCTTTTCATAGATATTACCTTCAGCTCAGTAAGGTCATCTGAGACATAGATTCCCATATGTTTTGCATGACTGGTCTATTTTAGGTTGTTGTCTTATATATCAATGTCAGCTTAGGGCATATTGGTTCTTCGGAACAAAGTGCAAAAGGATTTTCAGAGGATTGTAAGATATATTCCAAATTCCTTGCCAAACTTAATGCAGGTGCTTATAAACGTTTGCATTTTATACAAACATTTCATTCTTTCAATTTCAAGTTAAAATGTCTGATATGATTTGGAATGACAGTGACAATATGCTACGCATGGGTGCAGTTTGGGGGGGATTGGGGAAGGGAACATTCCCCCCACTTTTTCAGGCAGGGGGGATACAATATCTGTTGTCCCCCCCCCCCCACCCACATTCTGGAAATATAAAAATAAAAGATCCAATAGGCACACTGTCAATTCAGAAATCAACAGATGCTCACTGTCATGTTGCAATTGAAATACTTTTCAATTTCTAATCTTGGTCATACAAATAACTTTAGGAGAACAGCAAAGAACCTCATCTGTGTAAGTGAAACTGTGTACTCCTCAAATAATTTCTATGCATCTTGGGTTAATGCATTTTATATCTGCAACTTTAGCATTACTAATTAGTTTTACAAAGAGGCATTGTGTACCTTTCCTGAAATTTATGTTAAGTACTATATTTGTATTGATGACTTATGATAAGTGGTGGCTGAAATTAGTTTTCATGCAAAGAAGAAGATAATTAATTGTTGACCATTTACTGAAGAATAATTTAATTAGGAATATTTTATATCATAACTTCTATCACCTGTTGTAATATTTCAGGTTTCTGCTGTTCAGATTAAAAACTTAATCCACCAAGCTGACTTCGTGACTTTTTCTGTGTAATTAGAGACCTCAAACAGTAATAAACCACTACGGAGCAGAAATCCCCCCCCCCCCACCCACGCTTTCTGTGTATAACTTAGTTCAATATATATATCAGACAATTCAATCAATTACTTGTAATCTTGTAATTGCTTTGTCTCAGAAAATTACTTGATTGCTATCCAATGCATCCACTTGGCACTGTTCCATTCTTAGTAAGAAAATGTTTGACCACTATGTCCATATATACATATAGGCCTATATGCTCTTTTACAATGACCTTTTTTGAATTTGTTGATATTGATTCTATGCATTATGATTATTTTCTCCTTGTTAAGGATAATACTCACATATCAGGGCCTCCCAGCTTGGAAGAGGGTGATTTTTCAAAACCTGAAAAATTGATAGTATTCTTTGCCTATATGAGAGGGGGCTCCTCATTCCTGGGCAACATGGTCAAACCAAACAATGATATTTTCTTTTGGTATGAGGCTGAATGGGATGTTTACAACAGACTGTTGGCTTCACCTCCACAGACATATCCACTACATGTTTTGCTGAACAGTACACACCATTACAGGTAAAGTGTATTTATGATACCAAATTAGCATTATCTACCATTTTGCTCATTTGTGTGTACATTTCATGTACTTTACTCCTCTGTTTAGTGCCCTTGAATGTCCTGGGCCTCCACGCGGCGAGGGTGGAAACACTTGGGGTGAAGTCCTCTATCCCCAGTGGCTAAAACAGGACAGTGTGCATTGCACAAGCTGCTCCAGCTATCCAACGCAGACAATTATAGATTTTTTACATGCTTCTGGTTTCTACTACCAACTATAGATAATCAATCTTACCCTAGAGAGCCTCTACATAGCCCACTCAGGTGCTGCTGAGGCGTTAAACAATAACACTAACTAACTAACTATCCTCTGTTTAGTTGTTGTTAGTCGAAGCACATTTTTAAAGTTTGTCATCTTATTCATTTATATTATTTTACATCTGTACATAGATCTTCCAAATAAAATGTGGTTTTTACCCAGATATGAAGTACTTATGTACACAAATAGAATCAGATCAATACACTTAACATGGGCTTTTATACAAAATTGCTTTTAAATATACATATATATGTATATAAGTAGAATGCCAGTCATAACGGCTACACGCGAAATGACCAAAACGGCTACAGGCGATTTCTAAAACGGCTACAAGCCATGTCCAAAACGGCTACAGCCATAAATTAGAAGTCCAAAACGGCTACACTTCCATACACCAAAACGGCTACACATTTTTTTTCGTAAGAAGATACGATCACAAGGAGAAGCCACGATTGCATGTCATTGATGGTATGGCCGGCGGCAATTAAAGAACATGCAATTGCATTTAATGCATGACATTGATTGTACGATCGGCGGCAATTAAAGAACCTGCAATTTCACTTATGCCTGACACCTGAGTATTGGTCCTGGCTAATTAAAGCTGTGCTGAAAGATTAGTGTTTTCTTTGTTTTTGCCGTTTTGGTCTGTTGCCGTTTTGGTCTTTGTGGTTGTAGCCGTTTGGTGTCAAGGCCGGTCAGCGTAAAAAGCTACTGTTGCTGTTTTGGTTATGTCCCCAAAATTGGTGTAGCCATTTTGGTTATGTCTCCAAATTTGGTGTAGCTGTTTTGGTTATCGTCGTGTAGCCGTTTTGGTTGTAGCTGTTATGGTTGTAGCCGTTTTCGCGTGTAGCAGTTATGACAGCCACCCATATAAGTATATATAGATTTTTTTGATTTTTTTACAGAAAACCTACTCAGTTTGAGCGAACATATTTGAGAAACCAGCTTAAGACAATGCTTACATGTCAGGTGAATGATTTGACAGCGGAACAGTTGACTTCGTGGACTTGCAAGCCATCTGGTGAAGGTATGAAGGGTTATTGTGACTGCATGAGAAAGAAGGATCTGTTCTATGCTGCTGTTAACAAGTGTCAACCAGATCTACAGAAAAAATGTGGGTTCTTTGCTGACACGAGTCTGAAAAATGGCTGCCACAAATTCATGATGGCCGCTCATGGAGAAGGTGCAATGGCCGATGTTCCTGATGATTTTCCTGTTTCAGTGGAGAAATATGCCGAGTGTGTTGCATCTCTTAAAAGCAAGGTGTCAGAGTGCTTGCCGCTCTTGTATCGAGGATGCATGAAGCGAAAATACAAGGCAATAAAGTTGTTACGAGCTGACCTCGATTCTGTAGAGGAATTCATGAAAGATTGGCCAGACATGAAAGTGGTGTACCAGACAAGAGACCCTCGAGGTATCCTGACATCACGGGAGACATCTTGGAGGCAATTCCTGCCAAAAATGACTGAGGAAGCTTTATTTTTGTGTCAGAAGATGGAACGAGACTTTGAAATGTATAAAATTCTTCAGGATAAGTACCCGGGTAAGTTTTTTAGGTCAAGTTATGAGGATCTAGCCGCAAATCCTATCCAGATGACTGAGAAAATCTATCAATTTTGGGAAATTCCACTACCAAAGGTTGTAAAGGACTGGATGTATAACATAACACATGCTAATAAGGATGCAGGACACTTTGTAAATATGCGCAGCAATTCTGAAGCCACAGCTAGAGCCTGGCGAGACAAACTTAAACCGTTTGAAAAAGAAGCAATCGATAAAGCGTGTAAAAATGTGTATGAAAAATTGGGATATGAGGTTTAGAGTTTTAATTAAGACTTGCATACTTTTATATATTTTTAATTCTTAGTTGTCATACACCCGCTTTTGTGTGTGTGTTTTATTTTTATTTTGTCAGGGCTTTATTTAAATTCCATGTTGCAATAAAAAACATTTTGACATTGACTGTGAGTGAGTACTGTCGTTCTGTTATGTAGTATTGATTGATTTTACGTTATTCCTTGCAATTGCCTAATAGAAGTATGCATGGTCTATTGCTACTTACTAGTATTCTGCTGGATTCCTGGACACGCTGGCATTGAAGGGAATGAAAAAGCAGACCTGGCAGCAAAAAGGGCTCTTACAAAAGAGATAACTGATTTTACCATTCCATACACTGATTTTAAAATGACTATAAAATCTTTTATCATGTCTTGCTGGCAAAGACAATGGAATGAATGTAATAACAACAAGTTGCATTCAATCTTACCTTGCATTCAAAATAAAATACCGAGTAGGTTCAATACTCGCAAAGATCAAGGAATATATCACAGATGCCTCATAGGACATTCAAGACTTACACATTTACACCTTTTAGTCAATGAACCGGCACCGGTATGCCAGAGTTGTCGGCGCCCCCTAACAATCAAACATATTTTATTAGATTGCATCCACTTACAACGCATTAGAAGACCTTTGTTTCAAACTAATACCTTACAACATCTCTTTACCAGATATCCAACCCAGACAAGTATAGATTTTTTATATACTTCTGGTTTCTACTACCAAATATAGTTAATCAATCTTAACCTAGAGAGCCTCTACATAGCCCACTCAGTTGCTGATGAGGCGTTAAACAATAACTCACACACACACACACATTGCTACTTACTATTGGCAATGCAGAACCTTCTTTCTTTGGCATCAGCTTTCCATGGAAACATTTACTTAAGTGATGGATGTGGGCTAATAATTACTTGAGAAAACTTGTTTAAAAACTTATGTACTTTGAAACCTATTCGTTCTTTAGAAGTTCGGGAAATTTGCTATTTGTTCAATAGAAGTTAGAAAAAAGAGTTTTTAATTATCTTAAAGTCATTATTTGTGTAAATTTGTTGTCTTCCAGTGGTTTATGCCAGAGGGGAGCTGACTAAGAAGGCATGAGGTTTGTTCATGCTGTTCTATAAATAGTTTAGATGTTGGTTTAAAATTAACACATAATTGGTGCAGTCATTTTTATTCAGAATACAAAAACCTCTTAGTATGATCCACATTAAAGTCTGCTTCCGTTGGGCATTGCCAATTTTATTGTTCTTTATTTTCCCCATTTTTTAGCGTATGATAATTGTGCAAGTGTTTGACATTATCAGCCTCTTGACCACTGTTCATCTGTAACGAGCTGCTTTGCGACAAAGATGATATCTTCCACTTGCTTTTGATCAGCCCTTTTAAATGATTTTTTACAGCAAAAATGCGTAATAACATTCAAAATTAACCTAATTTTTACCGCAACAACCATCTTCAATTAATTGCAATATGATTCTTTCAGTCATCGTTTAAGGCTTTTAACCGTCTGTATTGATGTAAAATATCCTCAATGGCCAGGATACACTCGGCGACATCGAACTTCACTATGACATCGAGATTCGCCAGGGGGCGGGGGCCTAGCTCAGAGGTAGCGCTCTGGGCTTTCAACCGCTGGGTCCCGGGTTCGATTCCCGGTCGAGCCTAAGTTGGATGGCTGTTTCCTACTTCGTCTCATTGCCATGGTCTCTGCCTGTCCTAATTAGTCCAACTGGTGCAGAAATACAGGACGTAAAGCCTTAATCACACACACACACACACACACACATCGAGATTCGCCACCCCCTTAAAACATGATTATACACATTCTACAAATTAATTGTTTATATCTATCACAGTATTCTAACACTGTGGCAGCCATCTTATAAGTGTTTATTGCAGCTTATTGCAAGTGGCGAATTTCAATGTCGTGTCTAATTTCAATGTCGCCAAGTGTATCATGACTGCCATACCCTGCTTACAATTGCAATTAAGCATCAGATTAATAACTTATGGTTATCTAGCCTCTATAGGTTCATGCATTCATGCATGGATATTACATGCACCAGAGCCTTACCTTTTGACAAAAACCAAACTTTTATACAGAATCAAAACTTTTTTTATTTATTTCAGAATGAATAAGATTGAAAATTAGTGCTTGCAATCTACAAGATATATTGTGTCTTGGATTTTGAAGATATATTATAGTCATAAATCTTACAGGTTGCAGTTACATATGGGTCTCAGATAGTCCCAGACAATTACAATTAAATATGTCCATCACAGTCCTATATAATTGCAATTACGTACACTTAATCGTAAAGGTGGTGCAAAGGCTATTGCACAAGCACCTGATTGCAGGGAGACATTATCAATTGCAATATCTGACTGGTAACCATTTCCTCTGTTGGCTGCAATTATTATCTGAAAATAAAACGAGATGATTTTTTTATTATGGTTTCTGCAAGCTTAATTATCAAAATCAGATGTAGGAATGTGCAAACTGTGCATGGTAGCAACATTATATTTTTATGTCTGTACTGTGGTTAATTGTAGTTTATAACATATTGGTTACTACTTTTTTGCCATAACATATCTTCAGTAAGCGGCAGCCTTATTGGATTAATGAAAATTCTACTGGGTTTATTTATCCTTGTACCCAAAAATTATTGTTCTAGGACCTTATGCATCTATTAGCCATTGAAAAAAATTCTAGAATAATTTTTCACCCCATATGAGGATTATGTTATACTAGTTTTCATAACCAATGACTCATGGGTTTCTTCCTTATATAGTAAAATGAATGTGTACTTTTTGATATTTTGACTTAAAAATAATCCAAATTAAAGCGTGATCATGGGAGATATTAGGCATTGAATATGGCATTATTTTCAAAAAATTTCACACTGGCTGAACAAGGTAATTTAAGCACTATTTCAATATTACAGGAAACTTGAAACATAAAATAGTTCTTTATCTATATTTTCATATAATGGCTCATTTACAGAAGGACAAATGTTTTGATAATTTTATCAAAGACTGAAAATGCTGCATAACAGCCTGCATTTTCATTCTGGACAACCCTGGCATTTGGTCAAATTTGCCTCAAAGGAGACCCCTTTTCAAGCACCCCCTACAAGGAAACAATTATAGCTAGGAGACTTCTGATTGCTTTAATCTTCGTTTGAAAAATAAATCTTTCTATATGCAAAATTTGAAAAAAATCTGAGATGGTAATGCGGAAAGGTTTGCATGATTTTCTCTGTAACAGACAGTTTAAAAATTAAAATATTATTTTACAACAAATTCTTGCAAATTTATGGGTGTATATCAATGGTAAAGGTTGACTCCTCTTGTCTACATATTCTTTCAATATATTTTGCGATTTTATACTTGTGATCTGGTATTCAACCTCAATGCTGAATTGAAGCTTACCTGTGCGTTATCCATCACAGACAAATCAACATTAGTCTGTATCCAGAATGTTGCTTGCTGGCACTGTTTTCTCCAGACTTTTTGGCTTGAGCTTCCGGGATATCGAACATGGATACTTAGTTCATTGATATGGTACCCTCGCATGTGGTAAGCAAATGTCAAGCAATATTGACCAGCTGTGAGATATCTTGGTAATGTGAGCCTGAAAAAACGTATAATTGTGTCAGTTAAAAGTGGAAGAGGTCAAGCCTAGCATGTAAATGTTTTACATGCTAATTGAGAAGTTTTCTGTTTACAAAAATAGTTACTGAAAATTAACAAACAAGGTACGGTAACAAATATATTTTCATAGTTGTTTGTTTCTTAGGCATTTAGGTGTTTGCAATCTATTTGATCTTAAATTGCACATGTTAAAGTCTATCATGTGGCAACAGTCAATTTAAAGTATTCAATAATTTTGCATAGCCATAAAATTCAGAAGAAGAGACTTTGTTGCTTACATGGCATAATCCCTATACATCTTCCCCGTTCCTTCGATGTACAAATAATAATTTCCAGAAAAGGCAGCATTTGGTCCTGTGCGAAGTGAAGGGGTGCCATCAATCCGTCTCTCCCAGTCCATATCGTTGTTGGTGTTCTGTATCGCTCCGCAAAGATCCCTTTCAAAATCACAAGACCAATTGACGAAAATTTGTGCTGCTGATGAATGTGTTGTTGTTGACTGTGTTGTTGTTGACTGTGTTGTTGAGTCAATTGTTGAGTGAGTTGTTGACTCAGTCGTCGACAGTGGTGATTGTGTTGTAGACTGCATTGGTGACTGCATTGGTGACTTTGTTGTTGATTGTGTTGTTGATGGTGCTGATTGTGTTTTAGATTTAGTTGTTGATTGTGTTGTTGATTGAGTTGTTGACTGAGTTGTTGAAGATGTTGGCATTGTAGCCATCAATGTGTTCGATAAAACCGGATTTCGCCATTCCGAGTAAGATTTAACAAATGTAGCTCTAATAGAAAGAAACAAACAATAAATATATATGAATACTGTCCGAGAGCTGGCTCTTCTCTTGAAATCTAAAAAGGCTTTTTTTGTGCAATGCTTGTAGTTTAATGCACATAGTACACTATGTATGACTATAGATGTAAAAATGTACAAATAAAGATGTTCATTATATGATGAGCAATTTTGATGGTGTCTACTCCCCCGTAGTACATGCAGTTCCATTTAACTAGTCAGTCAGCTTCAGCCCAAGATTACAGAATGAATTTTAAGTCATTATATGAAGTACTTGACACCAACAAATGGTGTAAAAGTTAGCTATCTTGTCGAACAGTTTAACTTCTAGTTGAACACATAATTAGCTATTTCAATAACGTTCCAGTTGAACACTTCAAGTTAACCATTGATATTCTGGTTTAACAGTTTAGTCAGCTAAGCTGGCAATCAAGAGCAATCTAATTTTAATCGATTAATCGGGGCTTCTGGAAACCGATTATCGATTAATAATCGATTATTTGTTGTAACCCACACAAATTGTTAATGCTGTGCTACTTCAATAAAATAGGTCTTTTTTTATACCAAAATCTATCAATTTTTATATGAATCATAAGTACTTGAGTTCAATGGCAGCACATGACAACCGCGACCACCTGGCGGATTTTCGCGGCAAAAAGGGCGATAATATAGCCCGCGAAGTTATCGAGGTTGTAAATCAATAATTGAAAATATAATTTTTCAGATTTTCTAATCGCTGAGCCCATCAAGTGCACTGAGAAAATGTTACACCCATAGGTAGACAAGATTTTGAATTCGAAGATGATTTCAAAACTAAAATCTTAACTTCTTTCATGGGTTTCTTAGTGCACGTTGTACTCATATAAACTGTTCCAGAATTATATTCCCAATGATAGAACTGAGTTGCGCATTTTGCTTCAACAGTGCCAATTTGATATTATTAAGACAAAACTCATTTACCTAAAAGTGACACTGTCAGTGAACCCAGCTGGTGCATTCCACTGCACTTTGAGACCATTTTTTGATGTACTGGAGGAATGGGTGACTGCATCATTAGTGTTTGAGCAACTTATTGTTTTTAGTCCTGAAGGTAGATTGCTGAAAGACCCTACCACATTGCCACCACCATCTCTTGCCTGTAGGAGGACTCCATTGAATCTATTGGTTCCCATCAAAGTCACTGAAATAGCATAGCATAAGTTATAAATACAAAGAAGTAAAGTAGGGGATAGCATGGCACCTTGAGCCACACCTTGAACCATTTCAATTAAATTAAAGCCAGCCAGCCAACCTGTAATTGATAATTTGCTTTGTTATGTTCTAATATTATATTCAGTTGTTGATATACACCTCATTGTCAATGTTTCAATGCTACTGGTCGGGAGCTTTGTCAGCTTATATGACCAGCTATCGGAGGCAGACGTACTGATGAGATTACAAGGCTTGGAGTGCACACCATGTTTCACATTTACCTCATGGGTTGGGTCTTTTACTTGACTCAGCATAGACACTGAGTACAAGGCACCTCAAATATAGCATCTCATGCAAACGACATCCCACTGGGATGTAGCTCATGAAGAGTGCCCGGGCTGGGGATCACACTTGGGACCTTCAGCAGTGTGGTAATGACTGATGCCTTAGGCCACCCAGCTGTTTTATATAAATCTGGTTTTGTTGTGTATTATTTATATAATGTGTCATGTGACAATTTCACATACCATTTACTTGCAATGTTAATTAGCAAGATAGATTTCATTCTATTCTATTTTTCGGTGAAAATAAATTGAATACTATAATATCAGATGAGCAATTTCCAAATGTGTGTTCATTTTATATCCGCAATGTCTGGCCAAGCAGGCATGCCATTTGGAATTATATTAAAACTGATTTGTGTTTTGGTAGCAAAATATGCAAAAGATGCTCTTTGCAGTCTCCCAGGAACATGCTAGATTGGGTTGACGCTGTTTCCAAATTGGCTTTCATCGGCGGATGTTGTGCCGATGTCTAGCTGATATTGTAGTATGTTATATGGATCCTGATATCTCTTTTTTTATTTCTGGAAGGGAGGCATTACAGTTTTTAACTGGTGAATTGATAGCAATCTGACTGTCCATTGAAGAATTTTTCACTGTAAGGTCTGTGAAATGTTGTTGGTCTATTTGAATTGAATTGAATTTGAATTGAAACTTCAGCACCTGTGTCAAAAATCATAAATTATTCATGAAAGCTGGTACTGTATACCTTCCACACTGCCCCCTGGTGTATATTTATTAGATGACGTCTTGACAGAATAGTCGAGAGAATTGACGTTTCTGCCATGGCCTGGAATCATGTTGCTGCATCTGGAGGATGGAGCCCCTCTGCTGTATGCTGTGACATCATGTGATGATGTCACCAAATACAGTACTATCACTGTGAAGAATGAATAGGTCATTTTAATCTGCAAAATTCAAAATAATCGGAAAAATTACCTGCATGAAAAATCGGTTCAAAATTAGGCTAGATACCCGATTGACAGCACTGGTTTGTGTTGGTCAGGGGGACCGCAGCCCAGCCGTGGCCTGGCCATATAGGCTTGGCTTAGCATGAAAATTATTATACATATAATTAGATTTCAAATTATATATTTAATCAGGTATTCAATTGCATTAACTTTATATATTTTCAATTTATTTTGTTGTATATATTTTTTTTTGAAAGACCTTTCTACATATTGATTCAATGTTATATGCATTGCAAAATCTGCGACTTGCTAGACAATTTGGGCTATTCACACTGCAGATGCACTGCCACAGACACTGTAGGTGATGAACTTAACCTTTCATCATTCAGTGAAAGGGCCAATAGAGGCTGGCCAATTACCAGTGGCCATGGAATTCACCTGAACTTATTTGGCCCAATTCTGGAAGGCTAGCCAAGTCTTCTACAGGAAAGTCTGGCCCCAAGGCAGGAAGACTGGCCCCTTTCTTGCCCTAAGGAAGATGGGCCTCTTTGCTAGAAAGATTGGCCCAGGAAGAAAGCCCTAGGTTGAGGGAGCCTGCTCCCTTTACCAAATGGTGGCGCCTTCACCAGAGGGTGCTTATACATCTGTAGTGTCATATATATCAGACAAGATTTTCAATAGTAACTAAATTTCCAGTACCAATAGCCATATCTATGCACACATCATATGCAGGAACAATGGCAGAATTTTTCTAAAGCCACCTTTGCAAATGAAATATTTTAGTATAAAAAATAGTTCCCCCAAGTAACTCCCCCCCACTTCCATCACTGGTTTATAAAAAGCTAAATTTCGATATTTCGTCAAAGATCACTATATATGTTAATTAATTGCGCTTGTAATTTGATATATATTTATGAATAAGAGAATCAATATAGGACCTAGTCCAGGGGTGCAACTTCATCATGCAAAGTGGGTGGGGAGGGGGGGGGGTGACAGTGTCTGGTCTGTAGGGGTTTATTACTGTTTGAGGTTACTAATTACACAGAAAAGTCATGGAGCCTGTTTGGTGGATTCAGCTTATAATCCGAACAGAAGAAACTTGAAATATCATAACAGGTGACAGCGGTTATGATATAAAATATTCCTAATGAAATTATTCTTAAGTAAATTGTCAACAATTAATTATATTCTTCTTTGCATGAAAACTAATTTCAGCCACCACTTATCATAAGTCATCAATACAAATAAAGTGCTAAACATAAATTTCAGGAAAGGTTTACAATGCCTCTTTGTAATACTAACTAGTAATGCTTAAGTTGCAGATTTAAAATGCATTAACCAATGTGCATACCAATTACCAGCAGTGCCAAGTTACATTGTTTTATGTTTTTTTATAACAGGACCAACTTGAAAAACAGCTTTGTCTGAATGTTGTTATCCTGTTTTTAAATATATTGGAATAAATAAATAAATAAATACATAATGAAAATGAGAAATCATTAAGTTCAAAACATTCAAAGCAAATCATAGCATTTAAATGATATATGCATAATGTTCTGTAGTAATTAGAATTTTGATCACTTAACACATAGCACTATATTTCAAATTTCACAAATGTTTCTTATCATTATTATAAATGATTAGAATGCTTATGTCTTTTCCAAATGTCACTCTTTATATTTGCACAACAAGCCCATGAACCAATTGCTAACTTCCTTAACAGCATTTCTTCATTAACTAACCAAATAAATACTATGCACTTCCTAGTTTTAGAAGCTTGAAAATCTAACAAAAGCTTTACAAGCTTGCACTCATATCAGATAAAAAAAAACTTAAATTCCAACACAGTGACTTTGCTTCTGGGAATTCATAGAATCAGGAATTCATTGAGGCCACTCCTATATTCCTATATTTTGAAACTTTTAAGACAAAAATAATTTTATTATACTTCCTAGATTTTGAAAAAGCTTATAATTTATTAAAATGCACTCAATTAAGGTACAAAGACCAGTTATTCCTATACATTGAGAAAAAAAAGTGACTAACGTCTTATTCTGTTCGACTAGTTGTCTAGTCAAAGTGACGATGCCAAAAAGGACTAACTGCAACACAGTCCTTTTTAACAATCCTACATGTTGGCATAAAAACTCTCCTTGGTTTTCAAAAATGCCTCCTAAACAGCTGTTTTTCGCTCTTCTATACATGACTATGATAAAACCCAACCACAGTGGTGGATCAGCTCAATGAAACCCATGAGTGAGATGTCTGGCGGAGGAACTCACAAGTGGCGAAGTGTGGTTGGGTTTTATTAATATCCCACACTTTTACAGATATTTTCAGCTTTTTTAGCTGGGAAAACTAAAAAATTAAATGTTTTGACCAAATTCTTGTACTTTTCATATTGATATTCCTACATAAACAATGAGGAACACAAATCTAATTAATATTCATAAACATCTCAGCAGCCAATCACAGAAGAGAACCAACCACACAGACAGACGTCACAATGTCATCCCATTCAAAAGTTTGAAGGCTTTTAGCAGAAAAATAGGCTTTTCATAGATTGTGTTTGTTATAGAAACCTGTTTTGTTCATGTAGAATTATTGTATTTCATCATTTAATGAGAAAAATATGAGTATTTTAGTCAGAATCATGGTTCAGTGCAACCAGATTCATCACTGAGGCCACTGTGCATTTGGTCTCCATGGCAACAACGCTGAATGCCTATCTGTTTACCAGACAGTTTCGTCGCTAAAAACAAATCGCTGGTACAGATAAACAACGAATTATAGTGTTAGGAGATTTGAAACGAGGAGAGCTTCAGCTTTATGCCAGTCGTTATTTGGTCAAATTCGGATAAGAATTCATTCATTCACGTTTCACTGCCATGAAATGACTACTTCTTAGTCCTTTTTTCAGTGTACTAGTAATTACTTCTTTGTGCACCTGTGTAATGAAGACAGATAGCTAGAAATATCTGCATTATACACACATCTGACATATCCGAAAATTTGACTTTTACAAAACAAACAAATTATAATTTATATTATAATAAAAAAATGTTTATTTTATGGATGGTATTCAGTTTTCAGAAAACAATTTGGATCACGCTGTGGCAATTAATGCTAGGGCAATCTTAGATGTATTGAAATATTTTGACATTGGCTGCGAGAATTTCTGGGGGGTCCAAATTTTGATTTAATGTTAGGTACAGTGCTGTGCATAAGTCAGTTTCCAAAAGATGGAATTTTCTCAAAGCGACAAAGATTATTTAGTGATAGTTTATTACATTCAACAATATCATAATTTGTGCGAATGTCTGTTTATATAAATAAAAATAAAAATATTTATATAAATAGTGAATTTTCAGTAAGGTTCACCTACTTATGCTTGGACAGTACATGCTAATCTAAATGTTGTCAAGACATCTTTGTAATATTCATGAAATGTTGTACGACATAATAAATGCAATTGGTAAAAATGTTACACTGGTCCAAGTAATATAGATAGAATGGCTTATTTTTGCCAATATATTTTATATTCAAACCACCTCACAATTTAAGATTATTAAATACTTAAAAGTGTTACTGCCCAACACCATATGCAATTATGCATATTATTGACACATACCTTGTTTGTTGTTACCCCAGTATTTCAGTGCAGGAGTTGAACAAGAAATGAATTTCTGAATTGCATAACCCGTTATATAGCCTGAGTAGTAATAATTGTGGGAGTGCCAGAGACATGTGGCCAGAGTTAAGGTTCAATGAATTTAGCCAACCAGTTTATGCATATTCCAGAAAAACAAGAAAGCAGCCAAGTGGTAGGTTGTTCTTCACCCATCACTATGGATGAGGACCAGTGTGTTTGATATTTTGTCAGCATTTTTTTTTTAGTTGCTCAACCAAACTTGGTCAGATTGTACCTTGGGGTGACACAAACACTTTGACCCAGTATGGGTGACATTGACCCATTTCTCAAGGTCACAGATCATATTTTAGTCAAATATTTCAAATTTCAAATTGCAATAACTCAATAACTAAAAGAACTACAGACCTGTGCTTCACATACATGTGTACTAAAGAATCTTAAATTCCACCCATCAAATTGACAGCACAAAGAGGGTAATGGGGTGAACTAGCTCAGGGTCAAATATCGATTATTACTCTAAATGTGAAGGACCGGAAGTTGCCGAACTTAGTTGAGCATATATTTAGATTGTGTCATGACTGATCTAGTGCAGCCAAACTTTTGGGTTACTAAGATATGTGGCAGTAAAAAATGTCTTATTTATCCTAAAAAAATAACACTTTATAACATAAATTATTAGTGTGACTGACCTTGGATTAAAGGTCAAGGTCACAGGCACCCTGAATTTTAAAATAAAAATTATTGTAACTCATAGGTCAAATTCAAGGTCAGGGTTTGTGCCAGATTTTTTACTCAAAACATGATCATGGGTAAAGTTGAGTGACGTTGACCGATGTTGTGGCATCCACATGTCATCATAATTTTTCTAACCCCCGAGGATAATTACCCCAAATGGGGTGACACACTATAACTCCTCACTGAATTATCAGATCTTCACCCACACTGGGAGAAGTCTCACAGACTTAGTACAAATACTTTGGATGACCTTGGGTCAAAGTTTAAGGTCACATACATTAGATTATAATAGTATCTATGTCAGTGCACTCATGAAGGTATTCTTGTAACAGTAACAAAGAAAATAACTGAAGTCTGTAACTTGTTGAAGACCCATAACTGTATCAGTAACAGTTACAGTTACATTTTTTGTCTTACCTCTTTTTTATTTATTTTTATTCTTATTTCAGATGTTTCAGCAATGACTAATCGTGTAAATACGGACACTGCTGATTATTAATAAATGTTTATAGACACAAATGACAACAAATATATCTTGAAGGAATATTCTGATCTCGTCTTTATTATCATGTAATTTCATGTCATGTCATCTCATCATGTCATCTCATCTCATCATATATCATCTCTTCATTGTCTTATTGTAATAATGTCTCAGTGCTACTGGACTGAAGTTTAGCCATCTTACATGACCAGCTGCTAAAGGCAGACATAATGATGAGATGATAAAGCTGCTTTACACCATGTTACACGTTTACCACAACAATGGGGTCTTTTTCTTGTCTAAGCATAGACACCGAGGACAAGGCACCACCAGTTTAACGTCCCATGCAATCAACATCCAGCTGAGATGTAGCTGCACTTGGGATCAAACCCAGTGTTAGTGGAGTCGGTTATTGTGTCAACAGGCCTATCCCTTTACCACTAGGCCTCCTAAATGCTTTTATTCCCTTTATTGGTCAAAATGACATTTCTTTCACGTTTTTTGTAAAATCAGTTTTTGATGATTGTACTGAATATAATTGAGAGATAGTTTCATAGAACTTCTTTATCAATTTAAAAGTGCTATATTGAATTATTTAGGATTTCTTAAATCGTACATGTAAAAACAGAATTTTGAAAATGGTGATGTAACATTCTAGTGCATCCCAAGCGCTAGGAAAATGTGCCTATATAATACAATATTATGTAATATTATATAAGTTATTATGTAATATTATATAACTTATTTAATATTTATAAGTTATTATGTAATATTACGTAAGTTATTGTAATGGACCAACCAAGCATACCAAGGTAACCCAGATGAAAAAAAAAAAATCGTCCCGACATGACTCATGAAAATTTAACGTCCACGTGTCTGTTTCAAATGAAATAAATTTTGTTATATATATATATATATATATATATATATATATATATATATATATATATATATATATATATATATATATATATATATATATATATATATATATATATATATTTATATATATATATATATATATATATATATATATATGTGTGTGTGTGTGTGCCCTATTCTGGTACTTTGTGGAAAATTGGTTACATTGACAAACAATACAAAATTTTCCTGTCTTTCAAGGTTCCTCTGCCACGTCATATATGTCCCAAATAGAAGGGAGTTAACTAACATTTTTGTTGGATATAAGCTACAAAAATGTTAGTTAACTCCCAACTATGAAGGATATATTAACAAATTTATACTTCATTATAAACATATTTACTAATTTGTTTGATTATTTGTTTTGTTTTACTGCCCTTATTAGGAGTTATGCCCCTCATAGAACAGTTGTTTGGTGCAGTGTAATGGTTGCTATTGTAAATGTAAGCTATGAAAGTCCAATGAATAAAACACAGTAGTCAACATATTCAGTGCATGTCCACTGACTGGGTTACCACTGGGGCAAAGTGGATGCAGTTACCCCATCTTTCAACATGGCTGACATGCACGAAGCTGATGCATATTTCTCTATTTTTTTTGCTTTTCTTGATGACTCAAAATATGCTGTAAAATATGCAATACATTAAGGAATCCACAAACGAAGAAAGTTGGGAAGATGGGCTGGGGTAACTGACACAGAGGGATGGGGTAACTAGAATATGGAATAGTTGAAAGAGGGTGTAACTTGAGTCTTGTATGTCGTCCGTAACTAAGCTTTTATTTATTATCAGACGTAGAGAGTCATTCAATTAATTTTATTTGAAAACTGTTGAAAACTTCAAGAGGTATCTAATTAAACACATATCATATCACGAAAATAAAAACATATGTCAATACACAAATTTCCATTTCCAGTATTTTACTTTAAGTATGTATTGACTAGAGAATTAGGAAAAAAGACTTCATATATAAACATACACTTCAATTGTTATAAGAACTATTTGAGCATCCAGCTGCAAATTGACCTGTCCCTCTGTTGCTATATATACTTTTGTAGAATTAATTTACCGAGTTAGCAAAATTGACTTTATAGCCCTAGCCACTGAACTTGGCCATACTGACTTTCTTGCAAATGTGTAGTTCTTGAAATTGAGCAATGATATTAACAAAAACATTTAAATGGCAAAATGTTATGTTTATGATAGGCCTACTTTTGAAACATGCTTGGATTATGGAAAATATAATTGATAAAATCTATAAAATATAAGCTTCTTATAAATTCCGCAAGGCAATATATATGACAGGCCTTATTTCGGAGGGGGCAGGGGGTATGCTCCCCACTTTTTAACACTTTTTGTATTGTTACCTAACATCGGGTTCATGGTTAGTCTGAAATGTATATAAAAAATTGACATTCGGCTAAAAATTTGGTATTGAACCCACAACCTTGTAGTTATCAGATGACTAGCTTGACCACTCGACCATTTTTCATAATCAATTACAGATATATTTGATGTAACAATTCAGCAATGAAACAAACTAATTATGAGATATAACTACAGTTAAACATTTTTAAAGGCTTGTAGTTGTGAAAATCACAGTAGCTCAAACTTTAATTTACCTGTTTCCCTGTGTTACTGGTATCTATCAATTAGAGGGAAGCTTATTTTTGTTCCAAACGTTATGCTCCATTTCTTACTCAGTTTGTTTACAAATTTAATGATCCGTTACAAGGAAGGTTATAGTATAAAATAATGTTATAATATGTTCTTCATATCATTCCAGACTATTGTCGAAGTTACTTATGTTTCAAGGGTAGTTAGAGTCCTGCAAATATAGAAAATTGGTGTCCCAAGCTTTATGCCCAATTATCAATGTTTTGACTTAGTATATTGCTTCTGAGATTTATTTTTTGCTGAGGCTGTTTCATCATATAATAGCTGTGTAAAATGGTGACCTCATTGTTCAGTATAGTGAGAGAGATAGGTGAAGGGTTCTGCAAATTGTCATACAAGCATGAAACTTGGCACAATTGTTGACATATATATATTGAACATTTTTGGATATGGAGCCATTCAATAATGGGGGTGTCTTGGGAATGGCGGCCATATTGGAAAATGGCGGCCATCGAACATAGTTTAAACAGTTTAATATATTGAGTTTCTAATTTTCATTAGATGTTAACCTTCAAATCAGCTATAAAAGAAGACAAAACAAATTTTAATTGATGTTAATGGATCATGGTATCATAATCCAATAAAATCTTTTAATAAAAGCCTTTTTTTCTTCAAATTATTAACACAATGACTACTGTTACTGCTATCAAAGTAATACATCCACTGGAACTGACTGCACATGTGGCACACACAGGTAGGGTACCACATTACACTGAGTTTTCCATAGATCTTAACACTATCATATATAAAACATCATTAGACTAACATATACATCATTTGATATACTATGCTACAAGTATCCGACGATTTGCACAGCAAGCTAGTCAAACGTACAAGCAAAGATGATTCAATTTAATATTATGATGAATTAAGCATGTCTATAGAGTATATATTGGGCAGTGAGGATCTCTTAAAATGCTATCAAAAGTTCTTAATCTATCAGTCTAACAATCAGTGAGCAGAACATCCATAGATGTAACAAATTTATAATAAACTTATACTAAAACTGGTGAAACAAACTTGATTCCAATAAAGTCTTCCAAAATACAACTAAAATCAAATACACTCCATTGTTTATAACTTAGGATTCACATGTTCCAGCACAGGCACATAATGCTGTGCATTTTAGTGCTGCTTTGCGACATTTACAGGCCCTTTGACATCCTTTCTTGCAGCCACACTTGAGTAGTTCCCTGCAGGAAGAACTAGCTTCAGGCAAATTGGTCCACTTGGGTGTCCAAATGTCCCCTTTATCTCTTGACCATCCCCAATCTGATGGTTCTGGAAGATTCATGACAGTAATCAGTGTTTGTCCCCAGCAAAATGCTCCTTGGTATGTGGCACGTCTGATGTGTAATTCCAGAGCATCCCTAGTAGATGGAATGTGTTCCATTGTTCTTCCCTTTGCAGCAAACAAGTGCATTCTGACTGCATCTACAGTGTCAAGTTCACTAGTTCTGTCATAAAGTAAGACAGTGTATCTTTCCAGAAGGGTGAGGGAGTCCTCTGAAATTTGATCTGGCCTGAGTGAGAGAGCTTGGAAAGCCTTGGTAACTTCATCAAATGTGAACCAAACATCCCAGGCAGTTTTCTTACAAAATCCTGAAGTTGTATCCGAACCCGTAAAGGCGTGAAACATCGGCAAACTGGCAGATTTCTCATACCCTAAACTTTGTGAAATTGTGTGGACTGGGATATACCTCAGCTTCTGTCCAACTCCAAATGTAATCCAAAGTTCATCTAGCTCTATTGTGTGGAAAACGTGGACTGCCAGCACAACAACATCAGTGTCAACTGTTCTGATAGAGACTGTTTTGCATCCTTTCTTACTGGCATCAGCTGTGTGAATCATCATCTTAGTATCAGATTCTTCATGGTTACAAGGATGAAGTCCGCTTGAATCCACATTCTTGGACAGGACATTCTCGCCAAAAGTTGTTATAAGGACTTTGTCTGTTGCGATTTCGTCAATCTGGCTTGCAAGGAAACGGAAGAGTTCAACTTTGTTCTCACTGACACGTAGAAACTGGTACCAGTTCCTGGGTATGTCATGGTTGGCAGCAACTCGTCTTCTTATTCCTTGACCTCTTTTTTCTCTTTGTTGTGATTTCAGTGAAGCCTCATGGTATTCATCCCATACAACATCCATCCGGTTAACTTTCCTGAGTTGACTGTGAATGTAGGGAATGAAGACAGTTTGAGAATAATCTCCAAATGTCTTACATGTTGGCAATGGCTTCAGAATGTGAACTAATACAACACCATCCAAAGTGATAGCATCACATGTAGGTTCGTTTGCTTGACTAGGGGAATGGCGTTCAAAGCATTCCAGTAAATCCGATTTTGTTGTCTGGTGCAAAGTGCCATTTGTAGACAGTGCTGGTGGACAAGCTTGATTCTCATGTTTAAAGAAATCTGTAAGGTTGCCTTCACGAGTTTGGCAGGCAATGTAGAGCCGTGCAAACAAAGAGCAATCATTCTTCAAGGATCCAATTTGCAGTGTACTTTGTTTTCTATTGGTTCTTGATGGATCTTTGAAAATAGCAAAATTGTTACGCTTGACTGGGGCATTCAGTTTGGATTCCCCGGAAATTAGTCGCTGTTTCACAAAATCTTGGTACTGTTCAGTTCCAATATTTTCTGCATCTTGAAGGTTTTTTATTGCGGATGAATCTGCCATGTCCTTTGTATCAATTCGAAGCAGATCTTCACCATCTTCAGTAAAAGGATTGCCCATTTCTTCAAAAGCCTCGACCAGATTTTGCACTTGCATTGCAAATTTTGATTGTGTCCCTCGAGTTTGCTCATGATGCTTCATAGGTTCCATGCCATTTTTACCACCAGCGAGTCTTTCGATGGATTCTTCAAACTGGAAAATGACTCTGGCTAGTTCAGGTCCACCTATCATCCACTTCAGGAGGCTGTCCTCTCTCTGGAACAAACCAACAGCTCCACCATCACCTTTCACTGATCCGTTGTGCTGCTCATGTGCTTGATCAAGAGCTATGCTTGAGAAAGGCCGAGAGGACTTCTGTACAACAAAGTGACCCTTCATAAACTCTTCATGGACTGATGGTGCTTTATGTTTCAAAGCTTCCATATCATGAACATGTACTGCTGTCCAACGAGCATAATTTGAGTGGTTGAAAAGGAAAAACCACGGAATAATTCTCTTCAGAGATTCAACATATAGACGGAAGTTGCCCTCACGGAATGACTTAACCAGCTGTAGGACCAACAGCTCAAGGTCGAGAGTGATGAACCAGAACTGAAACTGTGGACTGGCAGTGATTCGTCTGTTTCTCCATTTCTCAAAGGTTTCAACTGGGCCTGAAGGAACTGATGGCTTATACTGCAAATAGGACTGTTGCATGAGGATGAATAGGGCACATGCAGTGACTTGATGAGCATGCCTTGTCCTCGTAATGTGTGATACATGCAAATATGACTCAGCAACACCAGGAGTTGACACTTTCCCATTGACCAGGGCCTCTATCCAACCACTATTGTGTAACCAGTCACCTAGAACTTTCAAGCTGGCCATTTCTAAGTGCAAACCACCCTGCATTATCACCATCTTGCTTTCTCCAAATTCATCCGGCCAAGTCCATTGCACTTGCTTCATCAATGCGAACAGTGGCTGATCACCAGTGACTACTGCCACTTGGCCAGGGTTAAGATTCTGGACTGCCTTTTGAACAACATACATGGCATGCTTCATCATGGCCATTGAACTGGCATAGTCTGGGAAAAGTGGCATCATACCACCTGGTGTCAAGGGTGTCGGGACTTCTTGGAGTGATGCATGGTATGCAGCCCAGGATAATCTGCTGTCATTGGTAACATCCTCACTTATTTGATTTACCACATTCTGGAGCCACCTGAAGGAAATTTAAAAGTGTTCATTAACAAGTTATTTAGTGAAACTATATTTAGATTGTATTAGATTAAGAATTGGAAATAATACCAACCTGTACTCTTGCTCCTTGGCTTCATCAAAAACGCTGTTCTCCTGACATGGTGGAATTTCATAAGGCACAGGAGATTCTTTCTTTTTTTTTGTGATTGGAGGGACCTTGGAATAATAGTCAGGCAGAGGAACCAGTTTTTTTGTTGATGAGAGGGGAAAAGTGATTGTTTGAGTTTCAGTTTCGCCCTCACCAGATGGATGCTGAAACAGGGAAATTCCCGTGCCATGGAATGATTCTGTGGCTGATGTTGAAGACAAATTGTTGTCAATATTATCAACCGCAGCTGTCGTAAAGGCACTCTTCTTCAGGCCGGCAGGAAAGACAACATCCATCTCGTTGAACTTCTCAGAAACACTGTTGGTCACTGCTGTGCTGAGCTCCATGACCCTTTCATAGCTTATTGACAAGCCAAGTTCATGCATTGTATTAATTAATGTTTTTTTTCTTGTTCTTGCATGCATGTATAGCCCCAAATAGATGGGTAACGGTATTTCCCTAGATTTGCTGTGCCTCACCCTAGCAGTATTTGACCTTCTCCTTATGTAACTTTTGTATTGCAACAATTGAGCAATGCTTAAAGTTTCTTGAGAAAGAGCACTTGCAGACTGCTCTGTGATGTTGGGGCCGAATTGAATCATTGATACTAAGGCAATGAGAGAGTCTGGAACAGAACTCTTCTGACAGTTTTGGTCAAAGTTTCCTTGGAAAGAGTTGTCTGTTTTGAACATTTATCTTCGTACAATGTTGGCTGCTTTGGCAAGTATTACTGCATCTTTATCAAAATCCATTTCACAAACTTTCATCACAGCAGAGTCTACATCAGGTTTGAAAGACAGTAATACTTCTTTTCCTGGCTTCAATGCCTGTATATCTGGATACTGTGCCAAAATTCTGTTCTTTAACCTAGTACTATGTGAAGTTTGTTCCATGCCCAACTGCCGCATACGATCAACATACATGTTATTAAGATCTGCAAGTTTATAAACAGTGGAATGATCTTCATTATGCCTTGCATCTTCAATGTAGGCTAAAAGTTCAGCAAGAGCTATTCCCTGACAGAGTTTTTCTTGATCATCGACATTTTCGTTTCTTTCTACAGAAGTAGCTTTATTGTACAGTGAGGCCAGACAAGCGGCATGATATTTAACTTCTAGTGCCACCAAATCTCCGGCACTGAGCTTTGCAAGAAGTTTATCATCCTGCAAAATAACAGCGCAATGTCGGACTCTCTCATCAAGCTGGAAAGTTGATGCCTCCCTGTTTTCTGTCTTTGCTGTTAACGGCTGATCACAGAAGAAGCACGGGTTAGCATCTTCAAGGTACACAGTGTCATTGTAGTGCCCGGCACTCTGCCTGGTATACTTAGGCTGTGTTGAACTTGCACCATAATCAGCATTTTGTCTCTTCAATCTTTTTGTTTGTGTCCTTTTGAGAACCGTGTTGCTAAATTTCAGTCTACAGATCTTGTGCCATCTTGCCTTCCTTGCCCTTAATGTTTCCAGGATGCCATTTCCTTCATCAAGTCTGCCAACATCTATTTGAGTAGGGAGGTCATTGCATTCTAAGAACTGTTCAAGATTTTTTGCAAAAGAATCATATCCTATACCAGCATCTTTCCTTTTACTTTCTGCAGGGCATTGCAAGGGTTCTTCTTTGTCTGCTTGGCAAATGAAACACTTTCCCCAGTCTGTACTTTTTTGTTGGGAGACATCTTGTGAAGCTCCGTTGGGATTAAAAAAATTGAATGTTTTTTCCATTATGCTAGTTCTAAGAAGTTCAGCATGCAGACATCACAAATGTGTACACCACCACCATTACTATTACTACAACTAATATTCATGCACCATCACCGATGACCTGAAAAAGAAGAGCAACTAAAGCTAAGCAAGCAACAGCAACATTAGTCAAAACTGCGTTAATGTTTTTGTTGGCACTACTGCTACCATCAACCTAAAAAGAAGTAAAGAAAAAAAAAGAACAATTGAACAGCAAGGTTGTCATGATGAGATAATGGGCCAATCATCTTTTCACTACTATTCTACCTGGAAGTAAGACTTGCAGCCAGAAGCAACGTAAACGCTACACAAAAATACACAAGGTTTTATGAGGAAAAATGTTTATCAAATCACTATTATTGCACAAATGCACATATATACCATAAAATCCTATCAAACATTACATGAATACACAAATCTGAACCATTTTCTCATAATAAATTCTAGTTTGGAACACAACTTTTGACTTTTTATTGCGATTTTGATTGACTTTGTTGCGCGAAAAATTACAAAAATTGTCCGTAATTCAAGATGGCCGCCATCGTGATTGTGCGGCTTTTTACAAATGGCTCCATATCTGAAATAACTCAGTATATATAGGTCTTAAACTGTGCCAAGTCTCATGCTTGTATGACAATTTGCAGAATATTATATACTGTCACCTATCTCTCTCACTAGTACTTTATTTTAAACTTCCTACAAGAACTAAGTGCATTCAAGAAAGAGAAATAATTTAAAAATTTCACTTCACAGTAATGCACCCAATCAGTGCGACATCTCAACGTTGGCTCACAGGCGTTTGCCAACATATATGACATTGCTCAGTGATGACACACTTATACTTTAACTAATACCAAGGCTACTGACTGCCTTAATTAGCTTCTCATCTCAAGAGCCCCCTATGTCATTTACAACTGCCAATCAGAATGTAGCTGAATACATTAGGAAACGCCCTGAGCTTGATGGCAATTATTTTGCTAGCTTACCAGTTAGACTTAAATACAAACAAATTAGCTTAATAGCATATAGGCTGGCTTATGGCATTGAATGTCTAAAAGTGAAATTGCATATCAATTTGTTTTGTTTGCATTGATTGCACTCAATTCTTAAACAAAGTTTACTCAGTTTGGTCACTTAATTGGCTTAAAGCTGACAGCAGACTGTGCTTGGGAGATATTGGCCAATCAGGAAGCGCCATCATGTGTGTAGATGGTGAAATATGCAAATTGCCTGGCATTAGAGATGAGAATTGAACATTTCCCAGCGTACAGGCAAGGAATTCCTTGTATATAAGTGGTAAATACCCATAAATAATGGAAGTTATCACTTAGAATAAGAAGGAAAATTATTTTTGTGTATAATATAGCCATTTTTGATGTGTAATATGATACTATTGACTGAAACTAGCCCCATCATTGAAGGCAGTTACGCAGGGGGAGTAAAAGCTGTTCTTGACAAAGTCAGTAGCCTTGGTCTTACAGATTACTAACTTGCTAAGGGCTGTCATGATGGCAAACGCCTGTGGTTGGCTGATTATAAACCGATCTGGTTCTGCCAGTTTTCATAATTTGCTTATTTTATCTTTTGTTTTTTTACCCTCGGCAAAAACACTTGCACCATGGTATAAATGCTACTAAGTGAAGTATCTATAGATACAGTAAACACCATATAAGGTATAACTACATTTTAAATAAGAAGAATCATCCACTACCTTTCCCTTTACTCAAACGTACTTTAAATACCCCCCCCCCCCCCACCATTGTACTACTCATGATGACCCGAAATATATACTATGAGTGAGTAGCTTGGTCTATCAATATATTTTACATTCATGAAACAGGATCCCTTTTTTTTTTTAGTAAAGATAAAGCAAAATTTGCATGGTTAAGTTATGGTGATAAATGAATATAAGCCAAATAATAAAATAAAGTAAAATTATGAAGAAAAAAACTATTGCACCTCAGCATGATAGAAGGGCATTTTCTGCTTCTTCTGGTCTTGCATTTATTTTTCTATAATCATTACATTTAAGGCCCCAGCCCATATATATACAGCCTACTTTTGTGTTTCAATAATAGATACTGAGTGAATTATTACATTTTCAGTTTGCAGCAGCCTAATTGGATTCATGAAAATTCTAGTAGGTTTATTTTTCCTAATAGCCGAAGAATATTTTTCTAGGACCCTTATGCATCAATTGCAGCCATTGGAAAAATTCTAGATAAATTTTTCACCCATGTGAAGATTCTGGTTTTACAGGATGTAATATTTGCCTTAATTCTAAAAAACACTCACTGAAATATTAAAACTCCTGTGTACTTGTGATATTTTGACTGAAAAATGCCTAAATGTAAGTGATATTAGGCCTGGAATATGGTATAATTTTCTAAAAATTCCATACTGGCCGAACTAGGTAATTTAGATTTAGGCACACTATCGATATTACAGGAAACAAATTTTTTCATAAGTCGGTTTTTTTTTGTATAGTTTTTTGTTGTTACTTATTTACAGAGATATTAAAAAGTTTTGACAATTTTTTCAAAGACTGAAAATGCTGCATAGTAGCGTGCCTTTTCACTCACGCCAACCCAGATTTATTGCCAAATTTCCCTCAAAGGAGACCCCTTTTCAAGCACCCTCTACAGGAAAACTAATCAGACTTATGATTGCGTAAATCTTCGTTTGAAAAATAAATCTTTTTAAATATGCCAAATTTTGAAAAAAAATCTGAGATGGTCATGCGGAAAGGTTTGCATGATTTTCTCTGTGACAGACAGGTGATTCTCATGTACTGCTGCAGCAGCCTACGTTTTTAACCCTCAGCGAACGAAGTTCGTAAAGGGTTTTTTTTTATCATAAATGTCCGTCTGACGGGCGGACTGGCAGGTGGGTGGACGGGCAGGTGGACGGGCGGGTGGACGGGCGTAACACTTTCGTTTCCGGAGCAGAACTCTAACACTAATGCACTTACCCTTTCGAAATTTTGTGCAGTAATACCTAGTGGTGCCTTTTGATAGTTTACAAAATTTGGAAAAAATGTTGGTTTTGTTTCCGGAGCAGAACTCTGTCACTACTGCACCTACATGCTTAAAACTTTGTCATAATATGTCTAAAATAGTGTAGTGGCCTTTTGGGGGTCTCATGGCCGTAAATACTATAGAATTTTTAAAATTAGGGCAAATAGGGAAAATTCCTACTTTTTCAAACCTCCATATAAAAGACACTATTTACCCTACATGAATGAAATTGTATCAAACATCTCAATTATAGTATTTTCACTTTTTAAAATTCATTTTGATATTCATTTCATGCTAATTACAAAATAATAGAAAATCAGAAAAAAATGCTTTTCGGAGCATAACTCTACTATTAATGCACTTACCCTAACAGGCATTTTGATAGTCACATTGAAATATCTGAGCTGTGTTTTAAAATATTTAGAGAAAAATTTAAAAAACAAAAACATAATAATTTCTGTTATCAGAGCAGGACTCACACACTACTGCACCTACATGCATACACAACTTAGTAAGAATATGTCTAAAATAGTGTAGAGATATCTTTTTGGGGTTTCATGACCATTTATGACAGATAATTTTATTTAATATGAAAATTTGGACAGGTACTCTTTAAAACCCTCATATCAATGACTCTATGATCCTCACATCAGTAACATTTTGCCAATGATATATCTAGATTAAAGTACTTTCACTTTTAAGCTTCGTTTTGACATTTGTTTCATCATTCTTTTTTTGTTCATAATATTGGGAAATCTGAAAAAATGCAAAAAAGTTGCTTCTTTCATATTCCTTAGCATCCCATACTTAGCAATGACAGCCGTAAATGTTCAATTCATGTGCAATTATTAAATATTTGATGATAGTATTGCCATGCTCAACCCATTCAATAGTTTTTGTTTATAATTAGCAATTTTATAATCATTAGTTGCATGATGATCTATATTACTTTCACTTGACTCCAATACTTATTATTGTTTTCTTCATATACACCTGTAAAGTGTTCGGTTATAAATACTAATTTAAATGCCATTGATTTAATGCAAATCAGCAACCGAACAATTCAGTAACTGAAGGAAATATGGCAATTGATAATATAGTTCCTTCAGTTGCCAGCTAAATTTAAACTGAGCAAAAAATATTTTGACTTATAAAGGCATTAAATGGGTGTGTTGAGTATCATTCCATACGAAATAAACTTTTAAGATTTTGTATTTATTTGTATTTAGACTTTATTTATTTAAATATGAAATTATACCCAACATCATTTCATATATATTCCTTAGGATCATTGCCATAGCCTATTTTGGACATATAAATGATAATCTTAGTTGTAGATTAGTTAAGGGGACATGCTATTGTGTTGATATTTCTAGTGAAATTAATACTCCTTATTGTGCATAAAAAAACAAAACAATTAAATGGCAAGAAGAACATAATGGATTGCTGTTAATACAGGGTCCCTGCAGGTTTACCTTCGTAAGACGTAAGATATTTGTAGGACATTATAATATCATGCACATATGAAAAATAAGACCACTAATATAGTAATATACACCAATGTATTTAATTTCATCGTCAAAAAAACAATCAGGGTATTTGGCTATTAAGCAATAAAATTAACGCAATTCTTGTGTATTTAAAGAAAGTTCATAATTTCTATTCATTTATATCTACCAAATTGTCTGAATATTACGATGTAGATGTTAATATCCAAGTATATTTGCATCAAAATAGGACAATGTAAGACTTAATAACTTGACAGAATAAAATGAACAAATGAAGAAATTCAAGAGTTAAAAAAATAGCACATCTTGTACTCTAATTAGCATTGCATAACAGGCTATGTAGCCATTGTTTCGGTTCATCGCTCACACTATATAAACACTCAAGAAATAATATTTTTGTAAAACATAGCCAATATATGTCAGTGTGGCTATCACAAGGCACCACTAGGCCATATGGAGTGTTACTGTATAACATTTCATTAGGGTAAGTGCATTAGTGTTAGAGTTCAGCTCTAGAAACGAAAGTGTGTGTTAGAGTTCTGCTCTGGAAATGAAAGTGCAACGCCCGTCCTCCTGCCTGTCGGACGAACACATAACAATTTAAATGATGCCTGTGTGCTATATGGGATTCGCTGAGAGTTCAGCTGCAGCGCAGCCTATTTTTTTTGAAAATGACCAACAAATGGACCAGTGCACTAGCCAGGTTTGCAGTAATAAGGGTAACACATATACATTTTTGAAAGTAGCTTGTTAGGTTAGTTATGAGCTCTATATGATAATCAAGAAATTTTGAAATTTTGATCAGGAGCTGTAACTGTGCCCCCTGGCTGTTTTATATCAGAAATTACGTTCTATTTCTCATCATATTGTATTTTCTCAAATTAGAAGCCAGGGTCTCAGTTTAGAATAAGATATTGGCATCGAAATGAGACCAGTAGTTTCGTAAGACAGACATTGGTTTATGCTCATGTAAGACCCCGGCTCAGGTTACTATTCCTTGCGCTCACTTAGGGTAAACTACAGCAACAAAATATATTCCATTGATTCACAATGTCATCAATGGTAAATTAGCCCGGAACTTTGCCAACTTCCACTCACAGTCTCTCACAAACCCTCCACTGTATACTTATATAACTAAAATGATATTTTTCATTAATTATGAAATTTCCCTCTAACCACTTTTTATTTTTTATGTTAATTCAATTTTATTTGTCTTTTATCTAATCCCTTCATAGCGATGTATTTACTAATGTTAAAATGTACTTTCAATGAAATCCCCTGGTGGCAGACATGCTAGCGGCTGTAAGCCAAAATGTCTGTCTCCAACACCATATTTAAACGTATTGTATACAAATATTCTTATTGTAAATGATTATGATTATGGTTGAAATAAATGCATCTCTCTCTCTCTCTCTCTCTCTCTCTCTCTCTCTCTGTCTCTCTCTCTCTGTCTCTCTCTCTCTCTCTCTCTCTCTCTCTCTCTCTCTCTCTCTCTCTCTCTCTCTCTCTCTCTCTCTCTCTCTCAATGGAATCTTACAAATACCAAGGGTTTTGGAGGAAATCATATCTTGTTGGAGTTTTTAGGTAAACAGTACTTCTCAGTTCTGCTAGAGACGTTTGGGAACAACTACTTGAAACTACAAAGAAAAAAAGCCACCCAGGAATAAGAAATTATTAATGTATTATGTATTTTTTCTAATTTATCAATTATTTTATTCGTCAAAAATGACAGGTACATTAAATCACAGTAGATATCACAGATAACATCAAAATGTTAATACAACATAATACAATAAGAACATAACCAACCGACTTCATCACTTATAGACCACCTTGACTGTAAGACAGCGATTATATTATGATTAGTACTTTCATTATTCTTGTCATTGCAAAATGCCTTATTATTCAAACCACCTCACCATGAAGACCAATTTTTGTGCAAAATGTCTGTTAATGGTGATCTGGAATGTTACGTAAACATCAAAGGCAAGCGGGGACAGGAAGTTAGGAATTGCTTATTTGCATAAATTTGCATAAATATTTAATAAAAATTACATTTGTTTGAGGAGAAACATCTCTGGGGCTGTTACAAAATATCGATTAAGACGATAAACCAACTTGTGACAAAACACAAAAGCATATGTTACGTCATGTGCTGTTGACCTAATTTAGATTGGGGTTCTTTTTGTTAATACAGTGGAAGCAGTTGTTGTGCTCCTAAAATAGAATTTTACCTTGGTTACAAGGTAGTTAATTTTTATACATATATACAATTATATTTAGGGAGTATTCCAAGTTTTCTGGCATATTATTTCTGGATTGCGTTTGATTTCTGTCACCTTATGATAATTCCTGAAACCAAGAATATGTCTTGGTCTTTTGAAAAAGGAATTTTCTTGATATTGCTATCGACGCCTTTGATAAGCCTTTTTAATGTTTTTTTTTGGTATAACTATTATTTTTCTTTCATAATCCATTATCGGTTGACAGTACATTGGATTAAAACTAACAGCAACTACATAATGCATTAATTTTGTAAAAAAATAGTACTTTTATTTACAGAATCAAATATTTTTTATTCAGAATAAACAAGATTACACAATAAAAGATTGTGTCATGATTGTAATTTCAGAGTCCGTCCTTGCTGCCTTTATAGTTCAGTCATAGTACACTATAACTGCAATAAGTATGTGTTTAAGATAGTTCCAGATAATTGCAATTAAAAAGGTGTCCATTTTAGTCCTAAATAATTGCAATTGAGCAAGTGTCCATCATAGTCCAATATAATTGCAGGTGGTTATACGTAATCCTAGAGGTGGTGCAAAGGCTCTTGCGCAAGCACCTGATTGCAGGGAGACGTTATCAATTGCAATATCTGACTGGTAACCATTTCCTCTATTAGCTGCAATTATTACCTGAAAATAAAACAATGAGAAAAAAATTAAATTATTACGCGCTTGGTGCGAAAAGTAACGGTCAATATCTACGCTGGTTGATTTCAATGAAGCGACAATTAAAAGTACTTCATCAAATATCACCAAATCTAACATTATTTCCTGTAACTAAGCATATATGGTCAGTACTATAATTATGAAATTTTTTTTTAATTTCTGGCTTCCCCACCAGGATTGTTGCTCCATCCAATTTCATGCAGATCCACAGAGCTATGTCCTGCTCGAAAGGTAGAAGTTGGTGTTATGTAGGAGACTAAGTTTCAATGTTAATTTGACTCCTCTCCTACATCTTTATGGACATCATTTTATGCTTATTATCTGATTTCAACTAGACCGAAATATTGCTGTTATTTGCAAGCACGCTGATAGGCTGTGCTAGAGACAAAACACATTGCATTGGTTCTTTTTAGTAGGGTGCGATACAAAATTTGTCGCCCCTAATAAATCAATTTAATTGCATGTCCACTGCACCTGTTGCACTGAATAAACAAGATACTTATTGTTTAGGGTCTTGTGACTTGTTTCGACCATCAAAACATCTGAGACATGTAAATATAGCATAGAAATCATGGTTGAATATGGCATTTTCAGTGGACTTCACTGAAAAGCACAACTAACATATTTGAATTAAAAATATTTAAGTTTTGTGGGTTGGCACCCCCTTGTGTTTGGTAAGAAAGCAGATCTATGTTTATGTCAATTGCACAACAGATAAAATATGAATTTAATGTTGCATAATGCATGATAACTGAAAAAACTCCCTAGTGCAGTGTCGTCTGACTCACGACTTTCGTTGTGAGGCAGTTTGTCGGACTAGTCTTCAACCTTAAAGCTAGTTGCACTTAGTATAATGAAATGTATATGAAAGACTTCACTGAGGGGTGGGGAGTGTGGTGTTTCTGCTCTCCTATGCATTACAGAAAATGCTAAGTTTCATCAGCATGTGAATTTCATCTAGCTCTTGAATGCATTACAAAAAATGCTTAGTTGTAAGAGCATGTGAATTTCATCTAAGAGATTGAAATGAAAAATAACATAGTTACTCCATCAGTTTCTCTCTTTATTAATATAATTTTTTTCTGAACTTCATCTTATGCATTTTATTCCTCCAAATTGTTCATGTAACTAGTGTAATATAGTTGAGGTAGATGTAATGATGAAACAACACAATGTGTAGCTTGGCAGAGAGAGGGTGGCTTTTAATCCAATGGTATGTGTATCATATAATGCAAGTGTATGCTTCAGCTACAGCTGATAAACTGAGTAACAAACCCTAGTCCAAAGGTATTTCTTGGAAACTTTTGACAGGGGTCTTTTCCCTATTGGTCACTATCCCTTGACTGAACACACAGGGCATTATTCTATTGGCCTGTGCTCTGGGGTGGACCATAGTCACAGCCCTTAACATTACAGTTAAGTTTCCTTTAAGTAATACTTAACATATTATACATAACTTCCTTGTTAAGGTTTGAGCTAGGTTATAGATTTTAACTATAGCCTAGACTTTACATTTATATTCCAATACAATTTGATTTGATACTTATAAATGCATGACACTAGTGGTCTCAAAATAACTTTGAATTAAGTTCTGAGACCACCAGTCATCATTATTGTCGTAAATAATTTGTATTTGTCAATGATAATAATAAAGAATCATACATATAAAAAAAAGACGCTAAAATTACAGATTTTCCATCATATTTACCTGTGCGTTATCCATCACAGACAAATCAACATTAGTCTGTATCCAGAATGTTGCTTGCTGGCACTGTTTTCTCCAGACTTTTTGAATAAACCTTCCGGGATTTTGAACATAAATACTCAGTTCATTGATATGGTTCCCTTGCATGTGGTAAGCAAACATCAAGCAATACTGACCAACTGTGAGATATCTTGGTAATGTAAGCCTGAAAAAAAAAATATATATAAAATAAAATAATAAGAAATTGTGTCAGTAAAGAGATAAAGAGTTTATTTATTTATTAATTAAACTATAATTTACATGTACAATGTGTGCACGCTAGCTGATTTTTTCTTTTGTGTAAAATAAAAATTACCGAAAATTAATCAAGTGCAAGTGTATTATATATACTCCACTCAGCTGCCAAGGGCCAATCAGAATGGTTCATTGTCATCCAGTATGGGTGTATGTTGGTCAGCAGCAGAGTATATTAGACAGCTGCTAAGTATTTTGGATGACTGTGTATAATTATGTATGCTGGTACCCTCTGGTGCATTGATGTGCATAATCTAAAGTGGCAATCTCTTTAGACAATATAAGCCATGCTGGGTGGTGTGTGTTCCAACATAGAGTTTTGTGGAATTCAGAAAAATGGCATTATATTTTGATTTTCTTTATACCACAAAACTCCACGTTGGACTCCTGACCATCCATTATTGATATAAAGTTCAACAGAACTTAAAATTACCCTCATCATACACAAGAAATTAAGATATCATGTAAAAGACTGAAAAAATAAAATAAAAATTATACCAAAAGCAAAAAAAAAAATGGAGACTGCATCTCTATGCAGAAACAGATAAAAAAGCATTTCTGAAAAGATGTTATCACACCTGGCTGGTTTGTCACACACTACTAAATGTTAAAGTAGGCGATCATAGTCTAGAATCACTGCTCAAGCAGTTTCAATATACTTTACAATTGCACCCTTGCCAGGCCAATCCAGAGTCTTTCTCAACTCCACGTGGAGTATTCAGCCTTGGACACTGGGTTACCCGCAGGGGCTTAAGAGCTCACACCAGTGCTGTCACCGTGGGTTCCTAATGCCAGTACCCATTACACCTGGGTGGGGTGAGGCAATAGTTGATGAGGATCTGCCCAACTCCTTGATGCCAAGGTGGGGGTTCGAACCCACAACCTTGCGGATAGCACGCGAACACCTTAACCACTAGATCAACAGCATCCCATGGTGATATTAACATGCATCTACCTCAGAAAAGTGTTTTAATTGTTAGAATAACTGCTTTACTGATGGAAATGGAATGATTCACCTCTTTATTGGCAATTATCTATCCATCAATAACCCTAAACTTAGGTAAATTAGTGTCTTAATCAATGTTTATCAAAGACATTTTAGACAAGATTTTGGCCGTAAGAACGTGGGTTTGAAGTCAAAAGGTCATTAGAAGATACAGTATCTCAGAGTTTCTCAAATACCTCATGGGTCGTTCTTAATATGTTTTCTATGAGGAACCTCAGTCATTATTATCAAAACATGTGTTCCTTATTTAAAACAATAAAGAATCATATAAAAAAAAAAGAAAGAGAAAAAGAAAGAACACAGCCAAGTGTAGGGTATACACTTGATCTTGTGCTTCTGGGCCCTTTGACATTTAGGGACCAATGGGAAGCATTAAGTAGAGATACCTCTTTAAAAATAGATAGGCCACACCAAGCTGTTGCGTTTCTTTTGATGTTGAGTGCAGTTTTGAAATATTCCGGATTGCTGATATTAGCCGGGGGAAACTTTCAGCACATTTATAAAATTCAATACTTTTAGAAAATAAAATTCATACATAATTCTGTTTCTTACATTGCATAATCCCTGTACATCTGCCCCGTTCCTTCGATATGCAAATAATAATTTCCAGAAAAGGCAGATTTTGGTCCTGTGTAAAATGACGGGGTGCCATCAATCCGTCTCTCCCAGTCCATATCGTCATTGGTGTTCTGTATTGCTCCGCAGAGATCCCTTTCAAAATCGCAGGACCAGCTGACGAAAATTTGTGCTGCTGTTGTCGACTGTGTTGTTGATGGTGTTGATGATAATGTTGATTGTGTTGTAGACTGAGTTGTGGATGGTGTTGATTGTGTTGTAGATTCTGTTGTGGACTGTGTGGTTGATGGTGATGTTGATTGTGTTGTAGATTCTGTTGTGGACTGTGTTGTTGATGGTGTTGATTGTGTTGTAGATTCTGTTGTGGACTGTGTTGTTGATGGTGTTGATTGTGTTGTAGATTCAGTTGTGGACTGTGTTGTTGATTGTGTTGTTGATGGTTCTGATGGTGTTGTAGATTCAGTTGTGGACTGTGTTGTTGATAGTGCTGATTGTGTTGTAGATTCAGTTGTGGACTGTGTTGTTGAAGGTGTTGATTGTGTTGTGGACTGTGTTGTTGATTGTGTTGTTGATGGTGCTGATTGTATTGTTGATTCAGTTGTGGACTGTGTTGTTGATTGTGTTGTTGATGGTGCTGATTGTGTTGTAGATTCAGTTGTGGACTGTGTTGTTGAAGGTGTTGATTGTGTTGTGGACTGTGTTGTTGATGGTGCTGATTGTGTTGTAGATTCAGTTGTGGACTGTGTTGATGATGGTGTCGATTGTGTTGTAGATTCAGTTGTGGACTGTGTTGTTGAAGGTGTTGATTGTGTTGTGGACTGTGTTGTTGATTGTGTTGTTGATGGTGCTGATTGTGTTGTAGATTCAGTTGTGGACTGTATTGATGATGGTGTTGATTGAGTTGTAGATTCAGTTGTGGATTGGGTTGTGGATTGTGTTGTTGATGGTGCTGATTGTGTTGTAGATTCTGTTGTGGACTGTGTTGTTGAAGGTGTTGATTGTGTTGTGGACTGTATTGTTGATTGTGTTGTTGATGATGCTGATTGTGTTGTAGATTCAGTTGTGGACTGTATTGATGATGGTGTTGATTGAGTTGTAGATTCAGTTGTGGATTGGGTTGTGGATTGTGTTGTTGATTGTATTGTTGATTTTGTTGTGGTGTGAGTTGTGGACTGAGTTGTTGAAGATGTTGGCATTGTAGCCATCAATGTGTTTGATAAAACCGGACTTCGCCATTCCGAGGAAGCTTTAACAAATGTAGCTCTAATAAAAAGAAACAAACAACAGATAAATATGAATATCTTTGAAATTCAATACCAACCAAAGTGCCTGGCCAATCTCTTGAAATCTTAGGAGGCTTTTTATGCAATACTATTTTGTTTTTCACTGTAAACTTTATCTATTAATCAATAATGAATTTGCCAATTTTGATGGTGTCTACTGTCTAGAATTCCAAGAATGTCTGCCACTCCCCCAATGTACATGATGTCTTCATATAAGTCAGATAGACTTACAAACAAGACATGACCTAACTAACTTTAATTAAAAAATTGTCATAGCACCAAAAAACCATTTAAAAGTTACCTATTTTAATGACATTCATGTCGAACGATTTAACTTAAATATTTAGGCAAATTCTAGTTAAACAGGTTAAGAACTTTAATTTAACTTTTAATATTCTAGTTAAACATATAAGACAGTTTATCTTGTGACATTGATTCCAGTTGAACAGTTTAAATTAGCGAATTTAATGGCATTTTAGTAGAATAGGTTAGCTGTTTAAGATATTCTACAACAGCGGAAATAAAGTTTTTGCACACCAGAATGTAATAACTAAGCTGGCAATCAAGTGCAATCTATTAAATTGGTAAAATTTCAGTGAGCTGATCAAGTGAGCTGAAAAAATTGGTTCACACATCGATAGAAAAGATTTTAAATTCGAATATTATTTCAACACTAAAATCTTTCGGCTTTAACAGGTACAGTGGATAGCAAAAGTATTCAAGTTTGCAGGCAGATACGTTAGCTATAATTATATCTACATATTTTTTGGGTGATAATTTACAATATTTTGCAAATCTTCAAGCAACTTTGCAACTGTTATGTAATGTTACATCACCTGTCCACATATGGACTCCTATGCACAATATTTTATAGTGGGGGTATGAAATAGTGAATATTTTCATTGTTGCACTAGATTTCCATCAGACTTTCTCAAAATTTGCTGAAATTCACCCAGGAAAATATGAAATATAAAGGTATATCGGCTGAAAAAAATTTCAAAACCCAATCTTTAGTTCTTGTTCTTCAAAAATACACTGGTTAATATTTGGTCAATGAACAACCAAAAGTGAAAGTTTCCTTACAGATACCCAAACATTACTTTTAAATCAGTGGAAGTGGAAAATATAGCATTTTAGTGAAAGAACATCAAGTGTTTAGGTCACTTTAATTTTAAACAAAAACTGAATTCGCATTGTTCTTCAACAATGCCAATTTGATATTATTAAGACAAAACTCATTTACCTAAAAGTGACACTGTCATTGAACCCAGTTGGGGCATTCCATTGCACTGTGTGGCCATTTTTCCCTGCACTGGAGGAATGGGTGACTGCATCATTAGTGTTTGAGCAATTTATTGTTTGTAGTGCTGAAGGTAGATTGCTGAAAGACCCCACCACATTGCCACCACTGTCTCTTGCTTGTAGGAGGACTCCTTTAAATTCATTGATTCCAATCAGAGTCACTGAAATAGCATAGGTTTTAAATGTAAAGAAGTCAGGTAGGGGATAGTATGGCACCTTGCATCACACCTTAGGTCATTTTGTTTCAATAATATATTACAGTCAGCTTGTAATTGATACTTTGCTTTGTGATGATCTAAAATATATCTGATCTTGTTATTGTTATATTCAGTTGGTTATGTAAATGTTTGCTTTCTTATTTTTAATGTACAGCAAAATTTAAACTCTTATAACACATGAGCAATCTCTATATAACACGTCACTTCGATGTGTGTCTGTATTGTGTCCACAACATGTGGCTAAGCAGGCATGTTATACATTTAGAATGGCACTTAAAAATCCTGACTTGGTGTTTAGCAACAAAATATGTAAACCATGCTCCAGGCTGTCCCTAGATAAATGTCAGATCAGGATGAACATTGGCTGTCATCGCCGAGATCGTGCTGATGTCTAGCCCATCTGGCATGTAATCTAGGTCACTATCCTCTAAATTAATCTTTTGTTTAAAGGGACAGGGGAATATCAATTTTTAACCTAGTGGATGGGTTAAATGGGCTAACCAGGGATGGATTATTGCTGCGCAGTAAGCAAAATGTTGTTCATTATTTCATTCAAGCAGTGACTTCTATAAGAAATGGACTATATTAAAACTACCCAGATAGTATGTCAGATTGGTCAACATAGAAAAAACTCATAAAAATGTACATAAAATTCCAACAAAACATTATTTGTTCATTGTTTCTTTCAAGCAGTGACTTCTATAAGTACCTAGATAGTACGTCAGATTGGTCAACATCATTCCAACATTGTGGCCGATGTTGAGTCAATCCGCATTCATTTTATCTATATATCATATAATATATGAAGCGTTTTAGTAATAGGTAGAAATGGAATAAATAAGAAATTTAATATCATACATTATAAAGTTTGAGAAGTGAAGAGAACCTTCTGAGCACACGGTCTTTAAGATAAGATAAGATAAGATAAAACTTTATTTATAGTCAGTGTAAAACAAACAATAGAACATAAGCTATAAAGCTTTTAGCCGACTGATAAAATAACAATAACATAATGATAATATATATACAGATGATTTGAAAGAGATTATGACTGAACTATACAATGATCATAAATTATTTTGCTGACATATGCATGATCCACAATTGCAACTTTCCAGGGAACTGCAACATCTTAATAAATCTTTGAACTTATCTTATTCATCTACTTCTTTTAATTCAACAGGTAAAGAATTCCAAATCATAGCACCTTGATAAATAATAGACCTGAAACCATATTGCATAGTGTTGTAAACAGGCTTGACTAGCTTAAGATTATCTCTCATCTCATATGGCGTAATCTTATAGGTTTTGCTATGTCATGGAGTACTTTATACACAAATTCTGCTAGACTAGTTTTCCTTGCTACGTAAATCATTTGTTTATGTGTTCTTTCTAGCAGTTGGTTGTATGGGCTATCATAATCATTGCAAACTAATCGTATTGCTCTTTTATTTAGTTTCTCAAGTTTCTTGTTTTGTCCTATTGTGAACGTATCATACACAAGTTTGCAATAGACAAAATTAGATGAGATAAATGATTCGTTTATTCTAAGTTTACTTGTGTAATCAATGTGTTTGCATAATCTTTGGAGTGCATTAATTTGTTTTGCTGCTTTTCTACTAATTATTGATACATGGCAGTCAAAATTCAATTTGTTATGTATGTTGATACCCAACAGCTTAACAACAGACTCAGATTGTATTATATGATTGTCAATCTCAAAATCTATGGAAAGATTTCCCTTACTCAGACATATGGCTTAGAATTTAGTTGCATGCTTTCATCAGGTTATTTTTGAACCATGCAATTGCTAAAACAGAAGCATCTTCAAGTTTGTCCTTTATGACCATTGGGTCTCTGTGTACATAGGATAAGGTGTTATCGTCAGCATAATTGTAAACACTGCAAGAACTACTTAATTCCAAAAGGAAATCATTTATGTAAATATAAAATGACAGAGGGCCCAAGAGAGAACCTTGGGGAACACCAGTTTTCAAATTTACCCATTCGCTTTTGATGTTACTTAGTTTTACAATTTGTTTTCTATTTTTTAAGTAGTCCAGTATGAATGAATAGGCTTCATGTGATAAACCATATGCATGTAACTTCGCAATTAGTAGACCAAGAGGCAGGCTGTCAAAAGCTTTAGATAAGTCGATTAGTATGCAGCCAACATGGCAGTTATTGTCAAGGGCCTTCCTCCAGTTTTCTACACATTGAACCAGTACATTGTTACAACTGTAAGTCTTTCTATATGCTGACAGGTCTATGGACAATGAAGAGGATACAAATTCAATGATCTGATCACACAAACAATTTGGAGTTCAGAGTTTAAGGGGCCTGTAATTTTGTTTTGAAAGTTGATCAGATTTTTTGTACAGTGGGGACACTTCAGCTATTTTATTATAATCGGGAAAATCATGTTGTTTAAGATTGGGGTTAGACTTTGACTTAAGTAATTTGCACCTATCTTGAAAAACTTTGGGGAAATGTTGTCAAAACAACTAGCCTTGTTTGTTTGTAGGGACTTCAATTTCTTTTTAGTTATTGTGTCATTTACAGGTGTGAAATTAAACTGTTCATTACTATTTACTTGATCGTTGATCAACTTAATGCTTGGGTGATGTTTATAGTGTTCAATGACCTCATCAGCTGACATGCTGTTTACATTATCAGGTTCTTTCTGATCTTGGGTTGCATTTATGAAGTATTCGTTACTTCTGCAGGGTTGGTGACTCTTTAATTTGTTGTGCTCTGATATGGTCTATTTGTAACTCTGGCACCCTATCAAAAATCGTAAAATTATTCACAAAAAGTATAAATATATACCTGCCACACTGCCCCCTGGTGTATATTCATTAGATGATGTCATGACAGAATAATCAAGAGAACTGACGTTGCTACCATGGCCAGGAATCATGTTGCCGCACCTGGAGGACGGAGCTCCTCTGCTGTATGCTGTGACGTCATGTAATGATGTCACCAAATACAGTACTATCACTGTGAAGAATGAATAGGTCATTTTCATCTGCAAAATTTAAAATAAAATAAAGTACTGTTACTATTAAGCATCTGTAAAGTTTAAGACAGACAGGTATATGCACTTCTTGGTAAAACTTGGCTGCATGACAAATAGAATCAACATCAGGCTGATACCTAGATTATATATATCACATCGATCCGACGGCTAGACTGCCATTTCCCATGATGGATTGACATCGGGCTGATTTTTCATGCTATCCATGATAACACCAAAATTGTCAAAAATGCTACTGTATCAGAAAATGCACCAAAGTAAATAAGACAAGGCTTAGGACTCACAAGTGGCCGTTTTAAAGCCGTTTTAAAGCTTGAAACCTTGTATATCCTTTTTGTTTTAAACTGTTTTATGGCCAGTAGCACTGACAAAATAAATTTGGTATGTCCCAAGACATAGAAACTGTCCCAAGACACCCTCATGGTAATTGAGACAACCAAATCATTTTTTTGTAAATAATGTTGTCTATTTATTATAAGACCACCTCACCATAGAGGTCCTTCGTAGCAATTTACCAACTGTGGTCTATGAGTAAGATTACACTGCACTGGCTTATTGAAGTAAATTTAGCAAAGACTAAAATTATGGTAATTGCATGCACTTGTAACTTAATATTTGTTTATTCATGCTATTATGTTCTGACAGGATCAATATATAATATGAAGCTCGAACCTCTAATCTCATTTCTTAATTCACAGTTCACAAAGACTCAAATATTCACACTTCTTTTGTCCATTCTATTAGTTGATGAAATGAAATGAAATCTGGATCAATCAGATAAATTAGTTTCTCATTTAATTGTTATACAGCAACGATAAGTAGATACATTTACATTTTTCCCTATAATTTTAATCAATGTCATTGTTTTTCGGTGAGTTACATTTGAATAAATTGTGTTATTCAACCAATTACGAATTTTGTTGACATCTCTCCTTTATTATCATTTATTATCTGACACCAAGACATAAAATGCAGTGGAGACCAAAAATACCCAATCACATGCGAAAGTCAGATTTTTGCCAATCTTTCATTACAAGAGACTTTAAGCGAGTTTGCTCATGAAATCATATTTCTCAGTCTGAAACATTTGCTTGCACTGGCAAATCTTGATATATAGTTGTGAAAATCGAATATTTTAAAGAAATAGGCAGATATCTGAAAATTTCATACAATTTGAATGACAGACACTGGACAAAGTATGCATGTAATCTTACAAGCATTAATGAAAAGGTAATGGAATTGTGCCCCAGTACTCATGAATTTTGACATCAGTGCAATTTTGTTCATTTACAATACAGTTGACATTTTCATAGTTTATTGTTGTCTTTTTTAAGTACAAACACACATGCATAGTGTTTTCTATAGTTTGCAAATCATTAAACTTATGATAAGCAATTATTAGGTCCCTGACTTTGAAAAAAGTTGAAAAAAGTTTTACTTTTCTATGGGTGATTGTACCTCCTAGATTTAAGGCTTAAACATTTTCAAAATGCTTTTCATTCAGAAACTGTACAAATTAAAAGATATAATAATTTGATTTCTACTTTGACTTTGCTTTCTTTTCCATGTTTGTGAGCTCAGTTTATGTATTCTAATAATAGTGAATGGTGAGGAGGCCAACATAGTTTTGTGGAATAAGTGAAATTAATTTGTACAACATGCACTGAAGCCGTCCAACAGCTGTCCAACATACACGTGTGCCGAATGACAATCAAGCATTCGGATTGGCTCACAGCAGCTGAGTTGAGAATATAAGCCGGTGTTCTGTATTATTTTTGACCCATCAGCCCCCAGGGGTTTCAGTCTCTGAATTTATCTGCTGATAAATTATTATGGAATTGCAAAATAAAAAATAAAATTTTATAATTATTGATAAAAAAAAATGAGGATCAAAAATTAAAAAAATTACTGAAAAAGGAACAGTTATGTCCTCATAAATAAATATTTGTCATTATAAAGAAATATTTGCACTTAATCTGAAATATCCGAATATATAAAAATAAATTTATAATTTATGGTTTAATTCACTTCCAATGAAATAATTTCAAATATTTTGACTTTTTGTACATTGATTTTCACAACATTTTAAGGATACATGCTGTTTGTAATCTTACCGGTTCAATAAGTATGCAGTAGTGAAAATTTTATTTTTGTCATTACCCCATAAACACAACATACTTTCAACATGATATGTTTTGTATAGCTTGAACTTTCACATTAAGAAAATATTTCCAAAAATTACACATAAAATATTGTGGGAAACCTTTCCAGAAATTATACAAAACATGCAATATTTTGAATCTAATTTAAATGGCCAAAAATTTTATTTGACATTATTTGGAAAAAGTACAGTATAGCGGACCCAAATGTATGACCTTATTTAACGAGCGTTTTCGTCATGCCTATGACGTCATATCCCTGAATTCAATGAATGATTTCACAAAAAACAACCGCTCTTTTCGTTTTCAAGACAAGGCATTGTTTTTGTTATTTTTGAACCCCCGCTATGCTACGCAAATATTCTTCCTCTGATCGAACATATTTTGGCTAAAAATAATATATATTTCATAGAAGCCAAATATGGGCATACATTTAGGTCCGCTATACTGCACTATACCCCAATATTTTTGTTCAATTATAATGTTTATGTGCGTTCATACTTCTATTTTTGACAATCTGTTCTTCAATAGACAAAACATTAAACAAAAATCTAAATATTGTGAAAGTATTTCGTGATATTTTTTGAGGAATATGTATACACTGTATCTCTGATATTGCTGCCATGTATTGGGAGTCAATATATGCTGTCACCTTGTGAGTCGTGACAATGAGTTCCTAGCAATATTTGTTCGTACCCATTTTTACATATGTCTATGCTGAAGCATGAAAAAGATCCCAAGTGTAGGGTATCATAAATACTTGCAAGTGCGCATATTGCTGCACAAGTGCAAATGCACAATATTTATTATAGAATCTGTCCATTTTATTGAATATTGAGTGTAATCAACACCTACCTTTGTTGATATTATCCTGCAGTCAGTTGTTTGTTGTAAACCGTTATATAAGTATAAGTCTAGGAGTGCCGAAGATATGGGACCACAGTTAAGGTTCAATGAATTTAGCATACCAACCTATAAACATTCTACAAAACATGCACACTGTTAAATACGTTTATATCAATAGTATTTTAATTGTATTATTATTTCTTTTTTACATATTTCATAAATTATTCATTATTGTAAATGTTTTGAATAACTGCTGATTATTGGTTTAAGTACCGTCAAGTTAATTATATTAACGTTTAAATATAATTGACAACAAACATGTCTTCAAAGAATATTATTTCATCCTTATTGTCAATTCATCTCATGTCATATTATCTCACTATTGTCTTATTGTCTCTAGGCTACTGGGTCTGGTGCTTAGTCAGCTTATATGAACAGCTGCCAGAGGCAGACGTAATGATGAGATCATAAAGCTTTGCCCACACCAAATTACACGTTTACCCCAATGGTGGGGTATTTTACTTGCCTCAGCATAGACACCAAGTACAAGGCACCACCAGTAAACGTCTCATGCAATCAGCATCCAGCTGAGATATAGCTCTCGAAGAGTGCCCATGCCTGGTATTGAACCTAGGATCATCAGAGGAGGAACCAGTCAGTGTACCAAATACTTTAGTTACCTTAATTGGAACATAATGATATTTCTTAAATGTCTTTAGTATAATCAGTTTGATGATACTGTACCTAATTACCAGATACAAAGTTTCACAGATCTTTTCTTTTTTTTTTCAATATTTTAGTGATATGTTTTAATTATTTATGATTTCTTGAAACATACATATAGTAGAATTTTGAAAGGGGTGATATATCATCCGAGTGCAAACCAAGTACTAGGAACATGTGCATGTGTAATATAATATTATATACGTTATTGTAATGGACCAACCAAGCATATGAAGATAACATGGATGAAAGAACAAAAATTACCCAACAATGAGGTGAGTATGACTCACGAAAATTTGACATCCACATGTCTGTTTATTCGAAAATTTCTTTTTATCTATATATATATACTGTTATAGTTCTTTGTGGAAAATGTTATATTGGCAAACAATGCTGAGACACAATTTTCCAGCCTTTCAAACAAGTTTGGGGCCTAGCTCAGTGGTAGCTAGCTGGGATTCCAACCACTTGATCCCAGGTACCCCTTGGTCCCAGGTTAGATTCCTGGCTGAGCCTAAGTTGGATGGCTGTTTCATCCACCATCTCATTGCCATGGCTCCTGCCTGGCCTAATAAGATCTCAGAACTCAGAACAACCTTATTCAACCAATCACATGAGGAAAAATGTAATTAATTGGGGCCACGTTTATGACCGATAACTGTCACTGGCAAGGTGAGCAACCAGTTAATATGTAAAATAGAAAAATTATACACAGGCATTAATCAAAGAAAAGAAAAAAACAAAACTACATTGTACATGAACTTAATTAGCCCATCAGATGCAGAAATACAGGACGTAAAGCCCTGATCCACCACCACCATTACCATGGGCCCTGTCTGTCCTAATTAGCCCATCAGATGCAGAAATACAGGACGTAAAGCCCTGATCCACCCACCCCCATCAAGTCTTTCAAAGTGATTCTGCCACGTTTGGCTCATATTGGTTGACATTGTTTGTAGATTTATGATGTGAACGCCTCTTGAATACCTCTAACTAATATAATTTATTTATTTTATATATTTTTTAGAATCACCAACACATGGACCAGTGCACTAGCCAGGCTGAGGCAGGTTTGCAGTCCTAAATCAAGGGCCACATGTGTATACATTTTTGAAAGTGGCTTTTATTGTAAGTTATATGAGCTATATGTTGCAGTATATAAGTACCAATACATTTTGGAGATAGGTTGGAACATTAATTGATTCTCTCATCCTATGTTCTATCTCATCCATGTCTTGTTTTGACCTGTCCTTGCCCTGGTGGCTGGTGCTTGTGTAATATTTTTATAAAAAATTTATTTCTGGTTTATCTTTTCCAATCCATTGTTACTCAAAATTTATATTCTTGTGTTTCTTGTCTGGTGAATGTCTGCTCAGGATCATTCTCCCCTGTCGGGCTGTTGGGTGTCTGATGACCTCCCTGGATTAGTTAAAATGATCCAGCCAACAGTCCAACAGTCTATCGGCCGACTCGACAAAACATCATGATGTATTGTGTGATATAATGCACATATAATTACAAATCGATGAAATGCATACCTGTAAGAATGTATCATATACTTCCGAGTTTTCAATCCTCAGCACAAGGAAAGGTTTTAACCACAATACACCTGAAATATTAATATTAAATGATATAAGTACTAACGATAAATTATTTAAGATAACTATGCATAGTGTAAATTATGCCCACTGTATAATATAAGTGCTTACATCCTAAGCCAGACACTTATATATTAGACCCAAATGAGCTATTAATAATTAAGCTGCCCTCCCATACCTCCATATATACACCAGGTGGCAGTGACACCTACATGCAAAGCCTAGTGGCCAACATGTTAAATACATTTGTACCACTTGATAGTTACATCAAGACATCTAGACATTTCGATCAACACCAGGGGCTGTAGTTGTCACTGCCCCCTAACGGCTTTATAAGAGTATTCCATTCCATTAATTCTCATCATAACTTCTTGTATTTTTTCTCAATTAGAAGCCAGCTAGGGTCTCATCTAGATTAAGTAATTGGCATCGAAATGAGACCTGCAATTTTGAAAGACAGACATTCATTTATGCTCATGTAAGAGCCTGGCTCAAGTTAATATTCCTTATGAAGATTTTGCTAACAACAACTGCAACTAAAAATATTCCATTGAAAATTAAATGGCATTAAAGAAATCTCACTCATTCTGTAAATTATTTTCTAAGTATTTTTTTTTTCCTGAGGTATATAGGTAAATAGGTCAATCACCTAAAAAATAAAATATTTTCCTTTTAAAAGAAATTGTACATTGTCAATACATATAAGATATTTTGTTAGGTTATTATTTATTAATAATTGTATTCATTAAAATTGATAGGTACATAAAGTTATAGTACATATTATCACAGATAAAATCTAAAGTATAATACAATGTAATACAACAAGAACCTAACCAACAGATTTCAACACTTATAGTCAACCTTCGACTGTAAGACAACAACATTTTGTGATTATGATATGATTATTATTCTTATCATTGATAATAACCATCACCTCTCCATCAACAAATTTGCGAAATGCATGTTAGGTATTAGTTATCCCTCATAGTCGGGAGTTAACTAACATTTTTGTTGGTTATATCCTGACGCTAAAGGCGGAGGAATATAACCCAAAAATACAGTAGGTTAACTCCAGACTATGAGGGATATAACTATTATATATTATAACTCCATCAGGCATATTTCACTCATTTGTTTGTTTGTTTTGTTTTAATGATTTTATTACGCAAAACAAGTTTGATGTAGAGGAGTTAACTAACATTTTCGTTGGTTATCGCCCGCTCAGAACAATAGGAAAACAGCCTATATAGTAAGTGGAGTATAATGGTAAAGTTACACTGTACATCAAAATCAATGATAAGTGCATAACAATATGATACATGCTTATTGTGCCAACTAATTCTTTGACCCAACCTAGTTTTGACTTGTGATATTGAAATTGGTGTAAAATTACAACAAAATAACCCATATCCATAACGTATTGATATTAAGTTACATTTCATCATTTCGCTTTAGTTCATTTAAGAGTAAACTTTACATTTGGACTGTCTATTGAAAGGTAATGGTTAAGATTTCTTTGATTTGTTACGGTAGAATTATTTTGAATATAAGTATTTTAGATTGTATAAATATCAGTTTTTCTTTCAAATTCGAATCCAATTGAGAGATTTGAATCCTGATTACAGTTTGTAAGTTTGTAAGTCTTGTGAAAACCAGAAATTTTGGTCAGTAAGTATTATAACAAAACTGGTATTTCCAGTATATAACCTAAGCTGGTATGGTATAGGGGACCTGTCTAAAGGCCAAATTTGGTGTTCTTGACTAAAATAAATCAACCAAAGACATGTAGAAAATGAAAACCCATTTATGCAGATGATATAGACAATAGGCTTCTTAACTAATCTTTAGAATCAGGTACAATGTGTGTTTATAACAGTCACTATATGAATTTATGTATTATTGATAGCGTATGGTGCGCTGTTATGGCCAGGGGTCCTAATATGGTCAGTTACAATTAATTGTGATCTTGCAAACTAAAAAAAGCTAAAAAAAGAACTGAAGCTTCTGCATCAGTGGGGTAACTGCTCGGCAGATGAGATGGGAGAGTTTCAGTTTTTTTTTTAGTTTGCAAGGTCATTCAAGGACAAATGGTTAAAATTTGCATAAAACATAAGCCAAAGAAATAAGAGTGCATGAACATCATGTTGGTCATCAGGGTTTCTCTTCAAACTTGCATGTTTGAAACATCAACTCTTTGATATGCTTTAAAAGTCTGAAGAAGTAAATTTACAAAAATTGCCTAAAATTCCTTTTAAGAATTTAATTCATCTATTTTACAGCTGAAGCTGTTTTACCAGGGAGAAATCATTTGTTTCAGCAAAAAGCTTGCATAAACAAGGATGACCATGATATGACACCGATGTCCTTATAGTGTCAGTATGAGGTTACTTGTTTTGACAGGCTGTATTTTCTACTGTTAAACAACATTCATTTAGTTTTTTTCAATGATTTTGTAGAGTGAAATAATTATGCTTAGCAACAGAGTTATCAGGAACCAGTAATATGTTCAAGAATTTTATTGATAGCTCTATTAAACAAAAACCTGATCATAATAGGGCACCATACGTTAGCTGTCGTAAAAACTTAAAATGTCATCATGGCTTTTTTGTCTACAAAACTCTGACAAAATCATTTTAGTCTGATATTGATAACGTACTTTATAGGCTATTTGGTATGTTTAAATAAAAGTGATGCAGAGAACTGCTGTATTGCACTGAAAGTCCAATTTTTGTCTGAAATAAAGAGTAGCTTACATCTTACTAAATTTGTATTGCATAAGCTATTTTGGGTAATATGGCCCAAGTTTAACAAATCGCTTTTAATATTGAGTGCCTGGAATAATGATTGACACATCAATAATAGGAATATGCAACAATTTAACAAATTTACCATTTGGTAAGAGTTCATTTTTTTGTTATAATGGATATATCTGATTAACCATTAAAAAGTAAAGAAGAAACTGTTGCTTCACTAAATTTGCAACGGAAATGTTTTTGGTTTATCTGGTATCTCTACAAAGGCAACCATTGGTAACTGCTTGTGGTAAATTTGTTTTTCAATTGGTTGGTTATATATCTGATAATCCATTCATAGTCTTACAAAATTAGTTATCTGATTATCCATTAAAAGTCAACATAACGTGTACTATTACAAAATAACGTAGAATATTTTTATCAGTTATTTAATCTGATTTGTTTACGAATTAGCCATGAAATTTAACTGTTACAAAACTTATTTCCAATTGATTGCTTATATATATATATATATCCGATTATCTACTGATGTAAGCATTTGATAACTGCATGTTTGTTCTGTATTTTGGCCCCGTTCACAAATTACTGGAAATTCCTGGGAAAACCTATTATATAAATCATCATAGTGGTATCATATATTGAACCCTAGGAAGTTTACTAGTCACTATTGTCCTGAATATCTCTGCTCTGTTTGGTATTTGCCTATCATAGTTTGAACTCAATTTTGTTATTGAAGTGGATGAGGCACACAGTACATGTATTTATAACATAATGGATGTTCTGGAGAAATTACTTTTGAATGAATTTCTTAAGCAAAATGGAGTCACACATTGGGGTATGTATCATTTTCTATGCTGAGATTCATGTATAAAAAATGAAACAGCAGCAGTTCGTCTAATGATTCTAAATTTGTCGCTACAATGTGTATATAAAATATTAATAATATTGCCAAAACTTTAATCATACACATATACAAATGTACTACATGCGTTTTCCATACATTTGGATAAACGCATGGAAAACGAATGGTTTTTGCCTCATTATAATTAGCTAAAAGCCATGCGTTTTCCAGTGAAATTTGTTTATTTCATCTATTATATGTATTTTTCTTTTGACGATAAAATCAAAAATACCCTATGGCGATTGATACATAGTCAAATTTTTTTCTGTACTTTCATGCATCTTGATGGTCAATATAAATGCATATTATTGTCCGTGTCCTCTCTGAAATGTATGCTTGGTCAATGTATTTATTTGTTTAGATAACAAAATGTTTGTGCACCAAGTGGTTATATGAACTTGGCCTTGAACTGATGGCCATGTAGTGACCTTGAATGCACCAGTGACTACACGTACAGTGCCTTGCAAAAGTATTGGCACTACTTGCAAGCAATTATGTCAACTGCAATTATGCACAAGACATAAATGGCGCAAGCAATCAGCACAAATATTTCACAAAATCGATTTCATATTTTGCAGTGGTGGTATAATAAAGTGAATATTTTTAGTTTTCATGGACTTTCACCAGGTACCCTCTGAATTTGCTGAAATTAACCCTGGTCAAAATTCCATCATAAAATTATGAAATATCAAGCGGCCAGCTAGAAGTTAGCGAGACTTTTAGGACATTGGTGAAAATAAATTGATATTTTAAATCTTATTTTCCGAAATCACTTTTCAGTGCATGTAACTCAAAATTAGATTGGTAAATGATTAGTCACATAGTAATCAGAAATGAAAGTTTTCAAATGGGCAGCCAAAAATCACTATCGGAAATCATTATCGGAGCTAACGTAAAGTTGCGTCAAGCTGAAAAGTGTCAATAATTAAAATAAACTTTCCACAATATACCTACTTTATGACTAAAAATTGTTTTTGGACAAAATAATTCTTGGTTCAACAATAACTATGAGGCTATACAACGAATTATAGCCATATACTCAGAATGCCTGATCAAAGGGATTTAGCATGGATATGATTACATAATGTTATATGATGATTTGATTACCTTTATCTTTTGTCAATGCCCTAAGCTATTCCTCTGAAAAACATTTTAATGGTGATATGTATCTTTTACATCCTGTGTAGAATTAAAGTTGGTATATGGGATGCCAATACTTCTGCAAGGCACTGTAAAATTGGTAATATAAATAAAAGTTACACTCCACCTAGATAGTTTTCTTATTGTTCTGAGTGGGTAATAACCAAAGAAATTGTTATTTACCTCCCTCCTGAGCGCAAGCTGAACTTGTTTTGCATAAAAAAAGCATTAAAACGAAAAAACAATCAAACAAATTATTAAATATATCTAGTAGAATATAAGTTATAATATATAGTTATATGCCTCATAGCCGGGAGTTAACTTACATTTTTGTCGGTTATATCCCTCCGCCGAAATATAACTATTATATAATAATAACATATGTCTAAGATAAAAAAAAATGGTAAAAAATTATATTACAACCTAAAAAAGAAAACGGAAAACAATGCTTAATACACCCATTATTCGGAGCTATATTGATGTATTCAGCCTTCAAAAAGAGCATGACTAGGCCCAAATTTTCATAAAATGGTAAGATATATTGGGTAGAATCCCTTGCCCCTGTTTGTGGTAATGATGCCTGTAGGTTAATAGTCAAACCTCAGTTAAGTATTTAACCCCAATAAAAAAAATACGCAGCAATATATGTTTATCGAAGTTATTACAAATGTGTTATTATCAATTTGAAAATTTTAATTTTTTTTTTCCGTTTTGTGCTGCATCATGGAAGCTTTTGGAAAAAATAAAAATAAAACCATCGTAAAATATGTGGACATTCATATTGTCTGCCTATCATTTTTCTCAAATTGTATTATCTAAAGCTCATGTAACTAGCATTGCGAGTATCAACTTCCCATAATAATAATGTTTGTATATCATTGTATTATCTTCAAAATGGATTCGTGAAATTTTATACATGTATTCAAATATATCCCTTTCAATGACTTTGTAGTTTTCATTTTTGTGTTATAGTCATGACCCTCCAAAGTCCAATTCTGATGACACTTGCATCCCAGTTATAAAACAACAAATTGGATGTGAATGAAACGATCTATTAATAGATAATTACAAACTTAAATTTGCCTTGTGTTGTGCTCGAGCTTGTGCAGCATAGCATGGAATGTTTAAGTGGAGAAAGGGCAAATTTGGTATTTGTAGCTTGTTTTGGGGCGTTTGAAGTTAATTTTAAATTGACATATAAATGTTGTCCGCACCTCAATTATTTTGTTTTTATGGTTTTGTCAATAAGACAACATTTATAACTCAGAATAATGGGTGTATTAAGCATTGTTTTCTTTTTTTTTTTTTGGTTGTAATATAATTTTTTACCTATATTTTTTTTGTATCTCAGACATATTTTTTTAAATAATATATGCACCAATAAATCTAGATACCAGAGGCTTGAAAACAAAGCATTGCACGTGAAGCTTAGACTACCCAGCTCATGAAAACGACATCCAACTGAAATTTAGGCCATGAGTGTGTTTTTTTAATAAATATTCTATATCAGTGTTGGTTGTGCGTATATCAGTCGTCTTGCCAGAAAGCATTTCAGATGTCCTGGCCATTATTGCCTGTTAGTGCCTGATGTCGATTTGTTGTCATGCTTGACATTTTGCCATGAGAAATGTTACTTAAGCTGCTCCTTTCCCATTTGTTTGTGGTCCAAATTTTGCAACAAAACATATTTTAGAGGTTAAGGCAAAGGTCAGCTCCAGGGCAGGTTCGAGGGTGATTCCCAGCCCAGGCTTACTTCATTTACACTTTTAAGTAAAACATAATTCCTTGAAGAAGCTCTTTGTGCCTTTTTCTCTTTGTAAGATGGGTGAAACATCTCATAGGCCTATATGTTGGGTAAATGTGTCCTAATAGTTTATGTATGTGGCCGAAGTACCCTGAATTTCAGGATGTTTGAAAGGGGACCAGCTGCACCAGTATCAGGCGGGGGTTGACTTGGGTTGTGGATTTGTCAAAAGGTAAAGCTGGTGTCCTAAGGCTACTTAACAAATGCTTAAACAAAACACAAACTTTTGCGTTATGACATCTAAGCCAAGAACCGTAAACGGACCAAACGGAAAGATTCCAAATTCTGTTGTCTTTCAGAAATCTTGCTGTGGGGGCTGAAAATGTCCACAACTGCCAATGGAAGCATCAAAAAGGGTCATCCAGACATCTTTATCACAGAAGAATCACCAAAAAACAAAGCATTAGCAAACAAATTCCAAAATGCGGTAGAGGAACTACGTCACAGAGCCTCACATTGGTCTTGTGATGTCACCAGCCTCACTTTCGCTATGAAAATGGACGCCACTGACCCACTTCGACATTTTAGGAAAAAGTTCCATTACCCTAAAAGTGCTGACCTACCAGGAGGTAAATCAAGTTAAGATTATATAATTATAAATTGTGCATCTGAGGTCAGCGAATTTTGCATGTGAAGCATATTTCGCATTTTTTTGGACAACCATGCTGCTCTAATTTATCTTAAAAGTCTCTTTCACCAAGATTAGTTTCATTATTATATGTATAATATTTTTTCAGTTGATTCTGACCTGATTGCTACCGATGAAGAAAGTGTATATCTGTGTGGAAATTCCCTCGGATTACTACCAAAGGCTGTAAAGCATAACATTGACAAAGAACTAGAAAAATGGGGCGCAATGTAAGAAGAGACAAAAAATCTCCAATATTTTTGAATCGATTTTGGCAAAGTGATGATTCACTGATTGTGTTATTAATGTCAGAGTGTTCGAAATAGTTGTGGTATTATAGAAGTGCTACACGGTCCCATTATCCAATCCACCAAAGCCAATGTAAGGAATACTTTATGCATAGGCCTATTGCTAAGCATTATTTATTTCCAGCCCATTAATGTTTGTCTGAGTCCACCAATTGCACAGTTAAGTGTTGCAATAACTAAGATTTTCACATAAATAGTCATATTGGCAACAAGTTGATTGATTACCTAAGAGTGTCTTGGGAGATTGGCTTAAGTAACTTGGATGACTCTAATTAGTTATTAGTACACTTTTTCAAAATTATATCAATAGTATTTCATGTTTTTAGAGGGTATTCACATTTTTGACATTTTCCTAGGGGTGCTCATGGTCACCTTCATGGTGAACTCCCTTGGGCTTTTTGTGACGAAAAACTTCGTGACCAGATGGCACCCCTTGTAGGTGAGATTTTCTAATTCTTAATTTTACCATTAAGTGATTAATCATATTGTAAGAACAGTATAGGACAACTATTATTCAATCGGAGTGGAACCCCACAATTTAGACCATATCTGAGTCACTAAAGTTGTCTTTTTATGTGATGGTTAAAGCTGGATTGTCAGTCAATGGGACAGTGGCCAAAATCTCACTTCATTGTCTTTTTAAGACTGATTACCTACCACCCAGAGCCTTGCTGGGTTCACTATCTCTATAAAATAAATAAACTTCACCTAGTATTTAATTTTTCATGCCATCAAAAATCTAATATGTAAACAAACCAAGCAATGATGTCATAATACTCAACAATGGGTGATGATGCCATTTCCGTTGTATTTCCAATGTTTTGGTCCTGATTTCTTTCAATGTATCATTTATTTTTTTAAATTAACGCCTGATAGATTCATGTGCATTAATTTACCATATGTAATGTGCCTTGATCAAATAAGGTGATTTTCAATCATTTGATGAAGCTTTAGAAAATATTAATTTTTGACTGACAATGGAGCTTTAATTATGGAACTTGGCATTATCATTACAAAGTGATGCACTGGGTTCCAATTAAGAGGTGTTAAAATCGAGGTAGTCTTTATTTTTGATTGGTCGTAATTTTGACCTTCTTCTGCATATGTGTGTTCATTTAGGAGCTAAACCAGAGGAGGTAGGGATTGAAAATGGTCTTACTGTCAATCTACATCTTTTAATGGTAAGGATCTTGTCACCATTACACATCAACCAGAAATATGTATTGCTAAATGGAACTGAGTAATCAGGCTAGTGATTCATCTTTGCATATTATGTTTGTTCATTATTTCAGATCTCATTCTACCAACCTACAAATATCAGGCACAAGATTCTTATTGAAGGAAAGGCCTTTCCATCTGACCATGTAAGTTAACAGAAGTTAACAAAATAGTTCAAGCTATGTACAAATTTAATTTTTCCTCTGAGAGGTGACACGTTACTTAACAATCAGAATAAATGACTGATTTGACTAAAAATTTGAACTAATTTACCAATTTATTCGTACAATGTTTGTATTGTTTTATTGCATTTTTGCGATAATGTGCCAATTACATATTGTCAATTTCAGTATGTAGTGGAATCCCAAATTCGTTTACACGGACTGGACCCTTCAGAGAGTATGATCTGTTTAACACCAAGAGAGGTAAACAAATGATAAAGTACAGAGTTTTGACACAGACACAAATTTTCTATTAAATGTTCGCTTTGTATATGGCAGGCATGCTAGTTTTAACATATGCGAAAGGTCCTACCTTAAGCGTCTTGTGTTTGTTGTCCCTATTTTGAACACTTTTTACTTTTCTGCAAATATGTCCAATTGTACATTTCATCTCTCAAAATTTTAATGTGCCAAGATAGCCCACCATATCGGCTCAGCGTTGGATGAGCATTGACAATGTTTGCTCAACATTATCGGCTGAATCTGTCCCAATATTGGTTAAATGTTAGCACATTAGCAGGACCATTTAATGACTTAACTATGTAACAGAATGAATAATTGAACATATTATCTCTCAAAATTTTAATACGCCAAGATAGCATACATGTGCCATATTGGCTCAGTGTTGGCTGAGCACTGACAATCTTACCTCAAATTCGGCACAAATTGACAAGTTTTGGCCCAATGTTATCCTAATGTTGGCTAAATGTTGGCAGGACGGTTAATCATTTAACTAAGTAATGTCTTTCAACTATGTAATATTCACTTTAAAGGCAAACACACCAGATGGTAAAAGCCTACCAGTATTTTTCATTTAATATAGGTACTTATGAAATCGTGTAATGGTAATCAATTCTTGCATCTTGAATCTAGAATGAACACTGTCTCCGCACTGAAGACATTTTGAGAGTGATCGAGGAAGAGGGTGAAAGTATTGCAGTGGTATTATTTCCTGGTGTTCATTATTACACCGGTCAGTATTTTGACATTCCTGCAATTACCAATGCTGCTCACAAGAAGGTAACATGGTTGATTGATTTACTTATCATCTTGTTCTGCAATAGTTTTTATTTATTATATATTATACCAATGCATTTTTATGTGCTATTCTAGTGTTGTGAGAGTGGAATTATTCATCTTTATATTTTTGCCATATTCTATTCTATTCTATACCATTCTATTCTATTCTCTTCTTTCTATTCTATTTTATTCTATTCTCTTCTATTGTATTCTTTTCTATTCTCTTCTATTCTATTTATTCTATTATCTTCTATTTTATTATCTTCTCTTCTATTCATTCTATTCTATTCTCCTCTTTTTCATTATATTCTATTCTCTTCTATTCTCTTCTTTTCTCTTCTCTTCTATTCTATTTTATTATATTCTCTTCTTTCTATTCTATTTTATTCTATTCTCTTCTATTGTATTCTTTTCTATTCTCTTCTATTCTATTTATTCTATTATCTTCTATTTTATTATCTTCTCTTCTATTCATTCTATTCTATTCTCCTCTTTTTCATTATATTCTATTCTCTTCTTTTCTCTTCTATTCTATTTATTCTCTTCTATTCTCTTCTTTTCTCTTCTCTTCTATTTTATTCTCTTCTCTTCTATTCTATTCTATTCTCAGGGTTGCTGGATTGGCCTTGATCTCGCCCATGCAGTTGGAAATGTGGAATTGCAACTTCATGATTGGGGCATCGACTTTGCTGCCTGGTGTTCTTATAAAGTAAGTCATTACTACAGAATGCCAAAATAAACCAATTGATCTTTTATGCAGTTATTCAGTTATATTTAATTCTGATTACAGTATCTAAACAGTGGTGCTGGAGGAATAGCTGGAATATTCCTACATGAGAAGCACAAAGTTAACAAGTTTCCGAGACTGCAAGGGTGGTGGGGACATAGAATCGAGACCAGGTTCCAAATGAGCAATGGTAAGTAATAATAATTATGTCTATGTATTTGTATAGCGCCTGTTTCAGAATTGAATTCTGCTAACCGGCGCTTGGCATTGAGTATGGAATCAGGGGTCATTCTGAGTTGGAATCTTGAGCTATCTTTGTATCAGAGTCTGGTATCAGTTTGGCATCAGAGTTTGGTTTGGCAGCAGAGTTTGGTCCAAACAGTGGACAGTATATTATGTACAATGATGGCATGTTAGTTTTTTTCCAGATAACGTGTCAGAGTCTCAATTATGGGAAGGAATTGGCATACCATCAGTGCTGAGTTAATATGAAAAAAAAATTCTCAAAAAAAATGTCGCTGTAGCATTGTGTCACTATCATATCAATTCTCAGCATTGAATTTCGAGTCATTTTTCAAATGGCATAAGGAAAATCAGTAACAGCCCATGGGATAAGAGGGTTATTGCCAAAGATAGACACGGAATACAATGTGCTTCTATTCTTGGTTTACCTATTACCTTCTTCAAACCACCTCGTTAAGATTTTGTCAAATATTTCTTACCACTCATTGTGTTTTACATAACCATCGTTTTACATAACCGAAAATAATTGATTTGCATGCATTTTACAATTTAACCTGAAAGAAAAGAGTGTAAGTATATTATGTTCAGTGATGCATTTTAACTAGTAAGGTAATTGATCTGGGCCAGGTAAGGATAACTAGGCAGGCGAAGCTACACGTGTAATGGAGTGTTGATTACATAGAGCCCGGTTCTTGGATCCGTGAGTTCATGAGCGCTTGAATTTATGGATGCATCAGTACTTACATGTATAATTATATATGAATGCACATTAACAAATAAATTCAAGTGCATGTGCTTGAGTTTGAGGTCTTCACCCACAGTGTTACCAACTTTTCATGAGGTTGTTCAAAGGCTGAAAGAAAACAGTTTTAGAGCCTCGCCTGACACGTAGTCCATACAAGCGTCAATTCCAAATGCTTTTCATGTAAATTCAAGTGCTTGTGCTTGAGTTTGAGGTCTTCACCCACAGTGTTACCGCCTTTCCATGAGGAGGCTGACATTGTTCAAAGGCTGAAAGAAAACAGTGTAAGAGCATCGCCTTATGTGTAGTCCATACAAGCGTCAACTGCAAATGCTCTTCATGTAAATTCAAGTGCTTGTGCTTGAGGTTGAGGTCTTCACCCACAGTGTTACCACCTTTCCATGAGGAGGCTGACGTTGTTCAAAGGCAGAAAGAAAACACTTTTAGAGCCTCGCCTTACCTGTAGTCCATACAAGCGTCAACTGCAAATGCTCTTCATGTAAATCCTCATTATATAACTGTTATAACAGCAGTTCTATGTATTTTGCATTTTTTACTTTGATTGTCAGTTATGGAGGAATCCCTAGGAGTCGATGCTTACAGGATATCCAACCCATCGATGTTCATGTGTGCGGCTTTGAAGGGTAGTTTGGATGTAAGAACATTTCGTTCTCCGTATCTCAAATTACAATTTGGTGGATATATTTGTGGTTCAGTAAGAACAATGTCCATGAACAATTTCAGAATTGTTTTGCTTTGAAACAGGTTTTCTCCCAAACTTCGATGTCACAGTTAGTTTCGAAGTCACGACTGTTGACGGGTTATCTAGAGCTGTTGCTTCAACTGAAGTTTCCGGTGCCTGAGAATAAAACGGTAAGTGAGACCTTCCCTTAAACTGTTAGAGGGGCCAGTTCTAAGATACTGAGTAAAATGTAGTGATGACATGTATTTTGCTGAACTGGAAGCCCTACTACCCTGGAACTGCTTGATTGGGAAATGCTATCAAACATTCATTCCGTGATGTCATCTATTAAATTCAAAGTAAGCATTTCATGATCTTTCAATGACAATATACATGCAAAACTTGCAATTAAGATCAACTTTGGTTCAGAATTTACTGGATTTAATGGTATTATAGCTTGTTTTACCAGCCAGACAAACACTACTAACGCTGCAGCAGGAGAACAGCTGGGTCTTAAGAGAGTGGCTTTCTTAATTTCTGTTCTAATTACAGGATGGTCTTTAAATAGCCGTAGAAACAATCTATTGCGCTATAGCTAATGTTATTAATATGAACTCTAATATTAAAAGAAGAACAATACTGTTTTAATTGAAGAAACGTTAATTCAACTTTCAGGAAAGCAAAAAGATATGGGTGGAGGTCATAACTCCAAGAGAAGAGTCTGCCAGAGGTTGCCAGTTGTCTGTTTCATTTTCTGTTCCAATACAAAATGTCTTTGTGGAATTAAAAAGAAGAGGTGTCGTGGTAAGTGAAATAGTGATGAGGGGACAATATTATTTTTATTTTTATTCAGAAGTAAGGATGTCAGATGAAACTGAAAATAAAAGTGTTGCAACGGCATGTCAGTCAATCTGACATCTTGGAATTGTTGCAACATGTTAGTAAAATTAATGGTCCAAAGAATATACAATATATTTATCTCAAACTTGTATTGTCAGGAAGGTCCTTTTTATTGGCCAATTTTCCTGGTTTAATCAAAGTATATTTGTTTTTAGTAGATCTATGAAAAACTTATATATAAAACCCATATTGTCAATTCAAAGCTGATAATTGTTCATTCCAATCCTTTCGTAACTGTTTTGCAGTGTGACAAGAGAGAGCCGAATGTTCTTCGCTTTGCCCCAGCTCCTCTGTACAACTCTTTCAGCGACGTTCACCGATTTTTACAACTTTTGGACGATTCGCTAGAAGTTGCTAGTCTTTCATGATTATCGTCAGTAATAAATATTTATATCAGTATTGATGAATCAATTTGAAATAAAGTTTTATGAAATATTGTAAGTCATGTTATGAAACATGTTTTATTGCTGTTAATGACTCATATACGTTTTATGAAATATTGTAAGTTGTGTTATGAAATGGATTTTATTGCTGTTGATGGATCCAGTAAGTTTTATGAAATATTTTATTTGTAAGTTGTGTTATGAAATAGGTTTTATTGCTGTTGATGGATCAAATAAGTTTTATGAAATATTTTAATCTTAACTCATGTTGCAAGTATCTATGTAGAGGTATGCAAGTCTATTCCTTTATTTGGTTTGCATGACCTTTACGTTTTAGTGAAATAATAGTTACACATGTTAATTAATCTTTTCTTCCATGAACAAAAATATTATAATAGAAGCACCTCCTCTTTACATGACATGCATTATCCATGGATAAAAATGTTTATGTTATCCACTCTCATTTCAAAATAACGGCTACTTGGCTCTGAGAAAATAACAAGACTGTTCAAAAATGAATATTTTGTAGTCAGGACTAAGATGTAAACTCATTTTTAATCCGGTAATATTTATTTAGTATTGTTAGATATTATATCGTGCTTCACATATATTAACGTTGTTAAAGTACAGTATTAATATTAATAACAATAATGCTGTTAAAGAACAATAAATAACACAAAATACATAAATTTTCCGTATCAATTGGGTTTATTGAGATATATTTTGGCAACACTGATTTTCACCACAACAATCAGGTTTTTCGCGACAAACTAGTATTGTTTGATGACGTCATCTATATTGTGACATCATCAATATACAATTAAGTAGTGACGTCATCTTATTATCTTTTTATGAGTTATGGTCTTAGTGCCCTCTGTAGGCTCTGTTATTTTTTCTCCCCACTGACCAAACATAGACGCCACATTGGTCTGATTGGTTAATTGTTGGTCACTCTGGACTTTTCTTAACATTTCATATCATATTGGTTATGTTTTGGCGGTATGCTCCTGCATTTTTTGCTATATATTTCAAATGCATAATTTGACTGATGTGACAAGACTCATTGTACGCACCACTCACCAGTGAAATCTAGCATTATTTATGCCGTAGTACAAATCCTCATATACAACAATTCGTGTGCCAAGCCGCTGTGTCATTGGATGACAGTGGGCATAAAAAACATTTCAGTGAGTGCAGGCAATAATTAATGTGGTCTGATATACTCGTACATTTTATTTAATAACATATTGTGAGACATGAGATATGTACACCCTCAAACGTTATGTACACCTCGGCCTTCAGCTCGTTGCAAATTAACATTTTCGGGTGTATATATCTTCATGTCTCACATGTAATCATTGTATAATTTTATTGTGTCACCTATTGTACATGATTGCTGTCAGTGCTATGTTTAGTAATACACTATATTTTGTCTGGTTTCAATTGCTTGTATTTCATAAATGAGAGCCAGGAGACCATTCCAACTTTCTTGAGTTGATGGGGCAATGTCTTCTGGAGGGGCATCGAACCCGGGACCTCTCAATTCTGGGGTGTAGACGTATTTTGCAATTCCTTCAGCCTCCACCCAATCTATTGAAACTCCTGATGATTGGTCTGTCAAAATAGAAAATATGAGTAATTTCCAAATTATGGATGGTAAAACAAAAATTTAAATAGACATAACTATAGTATAATCCAAAATGTATATCCAACTGAGTTTTGGTCATATTTTTTTTATTAAGGGCATGGGTCAGCACAAAATGGACAGAAAATGTTCGCAACAATTCAAATCCCAACTTTCTAGCCAATAACACTTCTGGAAAAGATATAACTTAAAGTTTTCTGTATTATCCATCGTAATTTCTGCTACTTCTTTGTGACTATGATGAATGGTTATCATTGCAAATTGGGATTTGACTTTTTGGTACCATCTTCATCTATTTTGTGCTTCTCCAAGACATATGTAAAAATACGACCAAAAAGTAAGTGGATATTTATTTTGGGTTACTTTATAATAGAGCGTGCCAGTTACATATGAGTCATCAACAAAACCCCAAATAAAGACCACCATGATTAAAGCGATATGAAGTCTCAGGCTTTCCAGGATATATCCAGCCCTAAACTGAAGGATTAGCTGGTTTTTTTACTTTATTGACACATTTAAGTTACATTCTTGACAGTACACAGCATCAAAACACTGACAAAATCCATTAGGCAAGATTTAGACAGCATGGTGGAGACACTGTGTGATTGGCTGCTGCTGCAGGCATGAGATAACCGCTGAACTGGTCTTAATATTGAGGTGGTCTTAATGCTTGAATTTGAGAAGAAGTTCCTTTACCCCAAGAGTTCTGACCTACCAGGAGGTAAATAAAGTTATTATTATATATATGTATGTTAAAAAGCAAAGTGCGCAACTGCAACATATTTGGATAGCCATGTTACAATGGTGCATTTCATCTCTTTTACCATAATTGGCATTTTTTCCATACATGTATAAATTCCAGTTAATTCTGATCTGATTGCTACCGATGACGAAAGTGTATATCTGTGCGGAAATTCCCTCGGATTACTGCCAAAGGCTGTGAAGCACAACATTGACAAAGAACTAGAAAAATGGGGCGCAATGTAAGAAAAGACAAAAAATCTCCAATATTTTTTAATCAATTCTGGCAAAGTGATGATTCACTGATCGTGTTATTAATGTCAGAGTGTTCAAAACAGTGTATCGACAGTTGTGTATTGTAGAAGTGCTACAAGGTCCTATTATCCAATCCACCAAAGGCAATGTAAAGAATACTTTATGCATAGGCCTATTACTAAGCATTTATAGCCAGCCTATTCATGTTTGTCTTAGTCCACCAATTGCACAGTCACACTATATGAACTGTCAGGAACTGGGATATATCCAACATGGCATCCAATATGGCTGCCATCAAGCAATAAATGCCTATATCTTTGTAACTAATTGGCACAGCACAGCAAATATGGGAGCTATGCCTAAGGATGTATAATATGACCTTCAACCCTTTACGTGTCACTGCTTCATAGACATTTTCAGTTTTCCTCTCTAATATTTGTGTTTTATTGTGCATACAATCTTGTTGTAATGTGCTGAAATGGACGATCCTCGAAAAGCGATATTTCTTATCTTATTTATGTGACTAAAGCCCCGTTCCCACATAGCCGAGTTACTCGTAGTATTACGTAACACGCCTCTCGGGCCCAACTCTTACTAAACTCGGCGATTACTCCTCGCACTCGAGAGATGCTCGGCGAGTAACTCCTGAGTCTCGTAGCGAACTCGTGAGATTTGGAGCCGAGTTTGCCGAGTCTCCCGAGTATGCCGTGCTGCACGGCACACTCGGCGAATTATCCAGGAGTCAAAAAACTCGGCCATGACTCGCCGAGTTACTCCTCGAACTCGCCGAGTTACTCCTCGAACTCGGCGAGTTACTCGGCGCTATTTTCGCTCGTATTACAATCGGGGGGGATGTTCAGGAGTGCGAGGAGTAACTCGGCGAGTTGTAGGAGTAACTCACCGAGTTGTTGGAGTAACTCGCCGAGTAAATCGTCGAGTTCTACCTTTAGTACATGCATCATCAGCGTAGGGGGTCGTATATAATATAAAAGGCCGCTGCTCCTCTAATATCAGTCCGATTTTCGTCAAATAAAGATTTTTTTGTAGTATAATTCATAGTGATTCCATACGTATTTTCGGATTTAAAAAAACCCGCATATTAAGCGAGATATTTGTCTGAGAAGGCAGTTGTCTTGCGGTGGCTGCTGCTCCATTTATATTAATCCGATTTTCGTCAAATCAGGACTGAATTGTAGTATAAATCATACTGATTCCATACGCGTTTTCGGATTGAAAATAGACCAAATATTAGGCGAGATATTCGTCTGAGAAGGCAGCTAAGTTGGCGGAGGCAAACAGTGGTGCTCTCGCAGACGTCCGCGCCCGGACTGTATCAATGCAGGTAAGGCTGAGCGCTACTTTAAAAGGCTGCTGCTCCCCTAATATTAGTCCGATTTACGTCAAATAAATATTGAACTATAGTCGAGTTCATACTTATTCCACACAGATTTTCAGATTGAAAATAGACCAAATATTAAGCGAGATATTTGTCTGAGAAGGCAGGTAGTCTGGCGGCGGCAAGGTGCTCTGTGTGTGGCCCTGACATGAATGGTGTGGTCAATATTTTTGACCATTTTATATACATTGTTTGGATGAGCTTTATTGCAATTCATTTCTACTCATTCTGCCAACTGCCATGACTGTTATGTCAATTGCTATTAGCATTTTGAATGATACAAAGAATGGGTGTAGAGCATACAGCAAATTCAATACATGTGTCAATTGCCTAATTGCCTAAATTGGGGTTCTTTGACCTGTCATTTCATGGTTTGTTCAAAGATGACACAGTAATTGCTATTAGCATTTTGAATGATACAAAGAATTGGTGTAGAGCATACAGCAAATTCAATACATGTGTCAATTGCCTAATTGCCTAAATTGGGGTTCTTTGACCTGTCATTTCATGGTTTGTTCAAAGATGACACAGTAATATGACATTGTCTTGATTGTCATTCACAATTACAAAAATATGTAATTGCTTTCATTAATTAAAAGCAATATATTTAATTGTAATTACCAGGCAATGCTTATATTTGTATAACTTTCTTATCTTTTTGTGTTAATTTGAATCTTATTGTGATATTATGATCAGTATAAATTTGTGTATATTTTGTAAAATTTAAATCTAATATTGATATTGTAATTAGTATTTGTGATTTGATCTGTGATTTTATTTGCTATATTTAATTTACTTATACTGGTGCTCCCTGAAGCGTCCGCGCCCAGACTGTATTAATGCAGAAAGCTGAGCGCTTCTTTAAAAAGCTACTGCTCCCTTAATATTAGTCCGATTTTCGTCAAATAAAGATTGTTTTGTAGTATAATTCATAGTGACTCCATAGGTTTTTTCGGATCGAAAATAGACCAAATATTAAGCGAGATATTCATCTGAGAATGCAGGTAGGCTGGCGTCGGCCTATCATTCGATGGGTGACTCGTCGCTGTCGTAGACACCTTGCTTCACCCGGCGAGTTACTCCTGGTACTCGGCGAGTTACTCCTGGTACTCGGCGAGTTACTCCTGGTACTCGGCGAGTCACTCCTGGTACTCGGCGAGTCGCTCGCTGAACCCGCCGAGTAACTCGGCGAGTAATTCGGCGAGTAACTCGGCGAGTCACTCCTGGTCATTTTTTCCGCAAAAATTCGTCGCCAACTCCTCGAATTTTGGGTGTTACGTAATTTTTGTTATTACTACGAGTTGACTACGAGTAACTCGGCTATGTGGGAACGGGGCTTAAAAATACCAAAAAGCTTGTATAATTGCTTATAATCATAAAATAAACGTACACAGGACTTCACAAAATGCTCCAGCAATCCACTCATCTTCTCCAAATGTATTTTGCACAGCACTGACACAAGCCTGGCCTGCTATTGACTGCAAAACCAACACATCTTATCTACAAACGTTCGTACTTATCAACATAATTTAAGTGTCAAGAAATTTAAACAATACATAGTAGTCTGAGCATTCTGAATTATACTTAAATCTTTTTTCTTTGCACTTCAAAATTTTACTGGTAAAATAAATAAACAAAGATCTTATTGTTATTGAGGTAAAAACTATCCAATTGAATGGAAACCAAAATAAATACAAGTTTGAAAGATAGACATAGAAAGAGCTTGATCATGTTAAAGTTCACTTCCATTTTAATATGCATGTCCGAGAAAGCATTCCAAATCGTTTCAACGTCGGCGTGATGTTAATACGATGTTGTAACGACAGTGGCCAATATGGAAACAATGCTGGGCCGATTTGGAATGCGATCTGGGGTTCAAGTCAAGTTCATGTTTGACTATTTATAATGACTCTACCCCAATTGCCTTTACGTGTACATTTCTATCATTATAAAGGATTTTAGCAATCTTATTCACATTTATTCACATTTTATTTGCAATTTCATTCATGACATCTTGTTGAGGTGTATGTAAACTTTTGGTACCGACTGTACACTGTAAAACATCAGTGTAATTTGAACAGCAAGTTGTAAAATTTACAGCAACTTGTTGCAAGCTACTTATTGAATCAGTAAGTTGTTGTATACTTTTTATATTCCTGTAATTTACTTGTTCTGATCCAGCATGTTTGTTATAAACTTCCACATTCACTATACCGTAGTTTAAAGCATATGTAATGTTAATTTTACAGCTGTGAAACAGTCCAAAAACAAGCAGTATAATACTCAATCACGAAAATCAGCCAAAACTCACAATATCCTCATAGTAAGGACTTCTGAGGCAGTTTCCATTACCATCGGTGCTAGCGTAAGGGAATAGCCACTTGTAATCCCAGCTATGCCAGGAAATCCATAGCAGGATGCTACCATTCAGTCGTTGGGCTTCCCTTTCAATGGCCTTTGTCTGTAAATTATATAAAAAGTGCACGATTATTGTAGGGATCCAAAACAAATGAAATGTCATCTTGGTTTTTTTTTTTTAGGGGGGGGGGGATATATTATTTTAATCAATATTATAGAGCAGCACATTATAGACAAACGTTACCAATAAGTCAAATGCCAACTTTTTAACTGGCAAAATATCTCTGTGGAACAAATTATATTTATGATTTTGTATCTTTCCAATGATAATGCTTAGCCTTTGGGTCACCATTACGACCGTTCCCAGATAGCATGCCAAATCGGGACAACATCAGCGCGACGTCGGCGATGTTGATACGATGTTGTAATGATGGTGGCCGATATTGCAACAATGCTGGACCGATTTGGAATGCTATCTGGGTTTGTGATGATCACAGAGAACTAAAGGAAATTCAATGAAAAGCATAGAGCAACAGTAAATTAATTATCCATAGATGTCTCAATGCCAGTTAGAAATTTGGGTTTTGACTTACATCACAAACATTTTCTATCAATTTTATGACGTTCCATGCATTGCATATAAAAATATGACTTAAGAACAAGTGTCTATTTATTTTGATTTCTACTATCACTTCAAAGACAATGACAATATGAAGTTTTTCCTTCAAAGTGAGAACTGAGAAATGCAAAAATTTCCTAATAAATTATTTTGATTACTAATTGCCAACGACTTCAATAAACCATCTCTTTTAATTTTATATTTTATATTTACATTTTAATTACATGTACCTACACCATGAGAATACCATTTTCTCTTTTCGTATTTTACATCTACTGCAAACAAAAAAATTGTGATGCCTTAATAAAATTAGACGAAACTAAAATGAACCATACCAAATATACATCGTCATGATTCACTGAACATGACACGGTTGAGAACCCATGGAAGCACTTGGCTGGTTAAGTATGTCTTACAACAACCATTGCTTTTGAGGAGTTACCAACTTTATAAGGTAGGCCTTAAAACGAGTCTGACAATAATGCTATAGTTTAAAAGAATAATTATTTTAAGTGCTCCAGTATATCTGCAAAAAATATATTATGTTAATTTCAAGTTTATGTATGAATGTAAGACAGCGACATTTCTATTTCCATACCTTACTTACATTAGAATAGAATAAAATAAAATAGAATTGAATAGAGTAGAATATAATTCTTAATTTTATCATTTCACCGAATTTCTGGAATAGAAAAGAATATAACTTTATTTTGAGTCGCACTAGTAACAGTAAAATTAAAGACTAGCTCTGAAGTACCTAAAAAATATAACATCATAATAATTATTTTCGGATATTGGAATTAAATGACATTGATTTATCTTTGCCAATTCCGAAAAGTGAATTTCAAACGATGTATTTCTTTATTCTATTTTATCTTTTACAGACATTAATATTATACACTTATTCAATTTAATTAATTATTCTTATCTACCTATTTTATACTTATTTATAAATTTTGCAAACTTTTAAAATGTATTGCGACCCAAATAACTTAGAAGTAAATTGCGCAAACAGGTCAATTTTAAGTAAAGCATAAAAGTACATAACATAAAAATTAACAGAATTAAAATAAAAATCAACTAAATGCTTAAAATAAATAGATTAAGGGAGGGGGGAGGGGGTGGGTTGAGAATATTTTCTGCCGAAAAGTATAAATATTATATACAAGATATTAGCAGAATTGCAGTTTTTGTATGGAGGCAGTGAAACCGTATAAAAAGAAGTAGACCAATGAACTAAAGCATTTTATTAGGTCTGGGTCAAGGATAGGGTGTAATATAGGCCTAGGTACGATGTTCATGTGCGTATAAGGGCATTGGTAGAATAGAATAGAATAGTTGCTAAATTCAGTTTTGTAGCATGCATACACATGAGATGAATAGATAACAAAAGCTATTCTCATGAATATTTTAATAGTTGCTATGAATGGTTTTTGCTTAAGATCACGGTTATTTGACTAGTGATTTTGGCTTATTGTTAAGGCATCCACTCATGGGTTTCATTGAGCTGATCCACCACTGTGGTTGGGTTTTATTATAATCTTTATCTATCTTGTTATTCATTGTTCTACTGTATTTATGTCTTTTTACCAAGGTATATATATTTTTACTGATGCAGGCCACAAATCACAAATTACCCTAAAGCCCCGTTCCCACATAGCCGAGTTACTCGTAGTCAACTCGTAGTATTACGTAACACGCCTCTCGGGCCCAACTCTTACTAAACTCGGCGATTACTCCTCGCACTCGAGAGATGCTCGGCGAGTAACTCCTGAGTCTCGTAGCGAACTCGTGAGATTTGGAGCCGAGTTTGCCGAGTCTCCCGAGTATGCCGTGCTGCACGGCACACTCGGCGAATTATCCAGGAGTCCAAAAACTCGGCCATGACTCGCCGAGTTACTCCTCGAACTCGCCGAGTTACTCCTCGAACTCGCCGAGTTACTCCTCGAACTCGCCGAGTTACTCCTCGAACTCGGCGAGTTACTCGGCGCTATTTTCGCTCGTATTACACTCGGGGGGGATGTTCAGGAGTGCGAGGAGTAACTCGGCGAGTTGTAGGAGTAACTCACCGAGTTGTAGGAGTAACTCGCCGAGTAACTCGTCGAGTTCTACCTTTAGTACATGCATCATCAGCGTAGGGGGCCGCTGCTCCTCTAATATCAGTCCGATTTTCGTCAAATAAAGATTGTTTTGTAGTATAATTCATAGTGATTCCATACGTATTTTCGGATTTAAAAAAACCCGAATATTAAGCGAGATATTTGTCTGAGAAGGCAGTTGTCTTGCGGTGGCTGCTGCTCCATTTATATTAATCCGATTTTCGTCAAATCAGGACTGAATTGTAGTATAAATCATACTGATTCCATACGCGTTTTCGGATTGAAAATAGACCAAATATTAAGCGAGATATTCGTCTGAGAAGGCAGCTAAGTTGGCGGAGGCAAACAGTGGTGCTCTCGCAGACGTCCGCGCCCAGACTGTATCGATGCAGGTAAGGCTGAGCGCTACTTTAAAAGGCTGCTGCTCCCCTAATATTAGTCCGATTTTCGTCAAATAAATATTGAATTATAGTCGAGTTCATACTTATTCCACACAGATTTTCAGATTGAAAATAGACCAAATATTAAGCGAGATATTTGTCTGAGAAGGCAGGTAGTCTGGCGGCGGCAAGGTGCTCTGTGTATGGCCCTGACATGAATGGTGTGGTCAATATTTTTGACCATTTTATATACATTGTTTGGATGAGCTTTATTGCAATTCATTTCTACTCATTCTGCCAACTGCCATGACTGTTATGTCAATTGCCATTAGCATTTTGAATGATACAAAGAATGGGTGTAGAGCATACAGCAAATTCAATACATGTGTCAATTGCCTAATTGCCTAAATTGGGGTTCTTTGACCTGTCATTTCATGGTTTGTTCAAAGATGACACAGTAATTGCTATTAGCATTTTGAATGATACAAAGAATTGGTGTAGAGCATACAGCAAATTCAATACATGCGTCAATTGCCTAATTGCCTAAATTGGGGTTCTTTGACCTGTCATTTCATGGTTTGTTCAAAGATGACACAGTAATATGACATTGTCTTGATTGTCATTCACAATTACAAAAATATGTAATTGCTTTCATTAATTAAAAGCAATATATTTAATTGTAATTACCAGGCAATGATTATATTTGTATAACTTTCTTATCTTTTTGTGTTAATTTGAATCTTATTGTGATATTATGATCAGTATAAATTTGTGTATATTTTGTAAAATTTAAATCTAATATTGATATTGTAATTAGTATTTGTGATTTGATCTGTGATTTTATTTGCTATATTTAATTTACTTATACTGGTGCTCCCTGAAGCGTCCGCGCCCAGACTGTATTAATGCAGAAAGCTGAGCGCTTCTTTAAAAAGCTACTGCTCCCTTAATATTAGTCCGATTTTCGTCAAATAAAGATTGTTTTGTAGTATAATTCATAGTGACTCCATAGGTTTTTTCGGATCGAAAATAGACCAAATATTAAGCGAGATATTCATCTGAGAATGCAGGTAGGCTGGCGTCGGCCTATCATTCGATGGGTGACTCGTCGCTGTCGTAGACACCTTGCTTCACCCGGCGAGTTACTCCTGGTACTCGGCGAGTTACTCCTGGTACTCGGCGAGTTACTCCTGGTACTCGGCGAGTCACTCCTGGTACTCGGCGAGTCGCTCGCTGAACCCGCCGAGTAACTCGGCGAGTAATTCGGCGAGTAACTCGGCGAGTCACTCCTGGTCATTTTTTCCGCAAAAATTCGTCGCCAACTCCTCGAATTTTGGGTGTTACGTAATTTTTGTTATTACTACGAGTTGACTACGAGTAACTCGGCTATGTGGGAACGGGGCTTAAGAAGTACAAGTTATTCTATTCTATTATATTCCATTCTATGTAGAAAAATATCTATTATTTTAAGTGAAATGTCTCAAGTGGTAGCCACTTTGAATAGCAGTCTACTCAGTAATGTTTAGTTTAGGAGTTGTATATTTCAATTGAATCTAGAACCACAAGAAAAGCAGCTTAGACCTAACTTACCCAGTAAGCATTTATTCATAATTTCTATTTTCGTATTTCAGGGCGAATTTATCGGAGTACAAAGGACAAACTTTGCATTCAATCGGATATGTGGAATACTCCGTTTGGGAAATTTCACACGTCGTAAATATAAATGCATTTGGATATGTGGAATATATGCAAACTTCGTTCGTGAAATCTAATTTTTGAATCTGGTCTGCATGCTTGCTAAGGGATTGTTTTGCACCAAATGAAGAAAAAAAAAAAAAAAAACTGACTTATTCATTTATACTGCAAAGTACAAGTTCTTGAAGTGTGGTCTTTTTGGAAAATGATTAAAAACATACATGGGATTGGATTATTAAAATAATTGGCAACATTGTGTAATTTTATTTCAGATTCACACTTTTTTTTTACATTGTCTATAATGCTCACAAACCAAATTTTGCGGATATTACTGTATTCTGTCTCTGGGTTTACCATATTATCCACCATATTTACCTTTAAAAGATTAGTAGGCAGTCCTAATGCAGCATTCGATTCTGTTTATATGAGGCAAGTGGTTGGCAAGCTAGCTAATTACAGTAAGAACATTGAAAAGAAGATTTTTCTCCTACCAGAAGAAGACAGTCTAAAACAATTTGTGTTCATGTATGGAGAAACCCCAGTAAGGACATTTGGAACACCCTCCATAAAATGCAGCACGTTATTCATTGGCATTCATTCAGGAACAGATATGTCAGAAAGGAGAAAGGCAATTAGGGATACTTTCATGAGTAACACCACAGAAGACATTTGCCATAGATTCATATTGGGCAATCCTACTAAAGCCACTTATGAGGAGAATGAGGAGTATAAAGATTTAGTTTTCATTGATCAGCTGGAAAGATACAAACAGATGAAAAGTATTTTACCCTACAAAACTGCCACTGCTTTTAATATTGCTTCGAAGAACATAATCAAACCAAAATGGATCCTTAAAATCGATGATGACAGTTTTGTCCACATGCCGCTCTTTCTGAGAGTTTTGAAAACTCTGAACGATACTCATTTTTATGGAAAATGTATAAATGGATCTAAACCAATAAGAGACCGTAAAAGCAAATGGTACGTCAACAAAGAGCTGTGGTCTGAATCATTATATCCACCATATTGTTTTGGCGCAGGATACTTAGTGCCATTAAAAGGCGCTGTTTGCGCTTCGAACGTCATCTCTCAACCGGATCATATAGATTTCCCACTGGAAGATGTCGCCACTGGAATCCTCATGAAAAAGTGCAATATAACCCCCTTCACGTTAAATAGAATACAAAATTTTTATATTTCTCAGCCACCATTTTTGATTAGCCATTACGTAAAACATTACAAAAGCATGACGTCACTCTGGAATGCTGTTCGTTGTAAAGATACACACTCTAAATATGCTCGAGATTGCATTGGAGGTCAATACAAAGACTGGCTTGAGGGTAAAGGAGAGGAAAAAAGACGCAGTCATCATTCAAAGAAGAACAAGACATTAACAAAAGATCATAAGCAAAGGAAGTATCACAATTCAAGGAGAAATATAAATGTAATCAAAACCACTCCAACGGGTGTTTTTGTCAATGAAGAAGACTGAAAATAGAGAATAGATTAATTCTGTCAATAAAGAAAATGTGTACATACTAAGACTGAGACTTTCTTTATTACAGTGACATACAAGTATAATTAATCAAACAGAATATAAAAAGAAATCATCACTTGTCCAGCCCAACAGTGGGTCACTATAAATCTAAAACAACTTCATTAATAACAAAACAACTTGGCACTTGGATAAACATGATCATGTTTACTACAAAACCAAACTGTGTTACAGTGATATCTGTAAGAGTGGGGAATATTCCTGATTTAGGGAGTAAAATTTGTGCATGATGAGTCATCCTAGATTCACTGATCCATATCATCCGTGGCCAAAACATCCTGCCTCCTGGTGTAAAAAAAAAAGCCAGACAGGCCTTATATATCATTATGACAGCTGTTTCTGGCCCATGACGCGTCATCATCTTGATGTGATTACAGTTTAGAGTCACCAAGTTACCATGGGACACACAGGAACATGACTCATCATGCCCACTTCTCAGTTACCAGAAAAGCAAAAGTCTTTGCTCTGACACATATTACTGTAACTCAAGATTCACCTTATCCAATTACTTTTCTAGATGCGAATGAAAAAAACCTTAATTACCTTTTAAAGGTTAAACTTAGTGAAGGAAAGAGCCAACTACACCCAATGATTCACAATTAATATTTGGATGAAATTCACACACTGATATATATGGCTTTCTCAATGAAATTCACACTCTGAGCAGTTTCTATGGGCTCTTGATAAACTTAGAGATACACAAGAAAGAAGTGGTTTAACATTAATCCGAAACAGGAAAAGACGGTAGTTAAGCCCCTTTCACACTTAGACGGTTTTGCCGTAGTGAACCCGTAGTATTACATAACGGTTATGCAACAGCTTTTTTCGCCGGGTTGGCGACGGATTCTGGCAGCAAAAAGAGTTCTACGGGTGACGCGGTGGGTTCAACGGGTAACCCGCCGGTTCCTACGGGTAACCCGCCGGCTTCTACGGGTAACCCGCTGGCTTACGGCCACTCAGTGGCCTAATTCCAGGGGTGACTCGCCGGGTTCTACAGGTAAACCGCCGGCTTCCACGGGTAACCCGCCGGCTTCCATAAGTAAATCGCCGGCTTCCACGGGTAACTCTAATTTTAAAATATAACTAAGGGTAAGCCAGCGGGTTTAAAGTAGTAGCCGTCGGATACAACACGCCGAGTGTCTCCTGGAATGTGACGTTTTTCCCGTACATTACTTTACCAAAATATATAAATAGGGGCTGCATCTCTTGCTCTTGATCATTCTGTCTCCAGCTGCAGAAGAGGAAAGACCATGTACATGCATCAACTAGAACAAAATAGAGCCTTGCTACTAGTAGCTGCTCAGGCCAATTATACATTTAATTTACATCTTGCTTGTGTGATGATAGCACTAGCTAGGAGAGGAAGAGAGAAGAAGAAAGAAAACTGGCAGCCATGAGGAGGAGGAGGAGGAGGAGGAGGAGGAGGAGGAGGAGGAGGAGGAGGTTTTGGGTGAGGCCCTGGCTGTTGAGAAGACCTCAGGTGGGATATTATGAGCGTCTACTGAATGAACTGCTCGTCGAGGATACCCAAAGTTACACCAACTTTATGAGAATGGAACCATCCATGTTGGCAAAGTTGGTCCTAGGATTACCAAAAAAGACACCTTCTTGAGGAAAGCTTTGGAGCCAGGACTCAGACTTGCCATCACCCTCCGCTATTTGGCATCTGGAGACAGCTACAAGTCCCTCATGTATGACTTCAGAGTGGCCCACAATACCATCAGCTTGATAATTCGAGAAGTCTGTGAAGCCATAATTGCAGAGTATTCCGATGATCTCCTTCTTTTCGAGAAGGAACTTTCCTCATTGTATTGGAGCCATTGATGGAAAGCATGTGGCCATCAGATGTCCTCCTAAAGATGGTTCCGTGTACTACAACTACAAGGGATACCACTCCATTGTACTCATGGCTCTTGTGGATGCTGACTACAAGTACCTTAATATAGACTGATGAGAATAAGGTATCCAACTGCCCAAAACAACATGGTGGACCAGGAAGATCCAATCACACATGTAATCACCCCAGGAAATTGGGGGGCAGCTGGAAAAATTGATGAAATGCCACCACCCACTAGAGGTCATTCTATGACTGATGCAGCCAAGAATCAACGGCAGTACTTGGTCGACTATGTTAATTCAGAGGAAGGAAGTGTGCCATGGCAAGATAACATGGTATAAAGATACCACAAAACAACCCCGGCCTTTTTCAAGGTCACCAAATCCTCCCGAAAGAGCAGACAATGTACACTTCTTGTGTTAATAAAAAAAAATAGTTCCTGTCTGACCCACCCAAAATAAACACCATCCCAGGTAGATTTCGTCTCTCCTGGAATTTGACGTTTTTCCCATACATTAATTATCAAAAATATACAAATCATTGTAGTTGTTCAGAACTTTGTATTATTTTTTGCTTCAGAAGTGCCATAGTTGTTTCTTGTTCAGAAGTGCCGTACTTTCATTATTTTCATTTTCATGGCAGTATACTAGAAAAAACTACGGCAGTTCTGAAGCAAAAAAAATAATACGGCACTTCTAAACAAAACACAACTACGGCACTTCTGAACAACAAAAAAAAAGTACGGCACTTCTGAACAAGAAAAAACTACGGCACTTCTGAACCAAAAACATTATGTCTTCTTTGCTCAAAATTATTAACCCTGACACAACCACACTTAAGTTAGTAGCAATTTTGTTTGCTAAAGAAATATGAAAACTTTAGTAAAGTGTGATAATAAGCAATTTACTGAAAGTGTAAAATAAAGAAATATTACAAAATAATGGACCAATACGTATTTGTGCTCTAATCAAAAGGAAATATGAACAAGTTACTTGATGTGAAGAAATTGATTTGGGACTAAAATACTATACTTTCTTGGACAAAGATAGAGAAAAGTTTGGAGGGTTTTGGAACTTTTTTTTTTGATTGATTGTTAACACAAATATGTGTACAAGGCGTGCTCTTTTGGGAGGATTTGGTGGCCTTGAAAAAGACCGGGGTTGTTTTGGGTGGCCTTGAAAAAGGCCGGGGTGGTTTCACATTTCTATAGGTTCAGAAACTGACTCATATTGAGTGGTGTTGAGGCACTGCCTGGCATATGCTCCGAAATCATGGATGGAGGACCCGATGGAGACAGCGAGGAAGGTCCAGCTACTGCTGATGATGGCCAATTCTTCTCCGGACTTAACAGGCTGTAGTGCAGCGGCTGATGAGGCCCAGGAGGAGGAGGAGGAGCGTAGCACTGTGGCTGGTGCTGCAGGGGTTGCTGCTGCTGGGGTTGCTGCTGCTGCTGCCGCTGGTTTCTTGCTCTTTGGACATTCCCTTTGAGTTGCAAAAACATTGGCAGCAGTTGGGCATGCAGGTCATCGAAGGTCTCTGGGTCCAGAGTCATACATTCAGCGACGATGAAGTCACCGAGTACCCGGATTCTTCTTTCGGTGAGGTCCTTTGGCGCAGAAACAACCATTTGCTGCTCGTAGCTTGCAGCGCTCCTGATGATGACTTGGCAAAATTCACCAGTTGAGCCATCCCAGTTTGCTGCTGTGCTGCTTCATTCCTCTTCTTTTTGTAAGGGCCACCCTTGGTTTGCGCGGGAGGAGGAACATCCATGGGGATGTCCGCATCCGATTCATCACGGATCTCTGATTTATCAGCTGGAGCGGTGTAATAATGGTCTTCTCTGTTCGGTAGCAAGATGCTGAATGATCTCTTAACCACTGGCCAATCTTTATATACTGCCTGGATAGCGTACCCTGCTGTGATGACATAATAAACCCAGTTGGCATTGCATCACTAGCTCTAGAGCAAGCGTACTGGATCAACAGCCGGCGAAACTGGGCAAACTCGAAGGGTTACTTATGGAAGCCGCCGGGTTACCCGTAGAACCCGGCGGGTTACCCGTAGAACCCGGCGGGTCACCTGTAGAACCCCTGAACAAGCCGCCAGCTTTACTACTGGTAAAATTAGGGACGGATAACTCGCCGGCTTCCACGGGTAACCTGCCGGCTTTTTTTAATTTATGGACACCCGGGAGTTTGCCACGGATGCCACGGGAAGGGCATTATGTCACCGTTATGTAATACTACGGGTTCACTACAGCAAAACCGGCTGAGTGTGAAAGGGGCTTAATAGATCAAATTACCAATCATAACTTGCAGCGCCTATTGTGGTTTTGATGGTGGTTGTGTTCAAAAGGGATACATCCGGATATCTGAACCAACCGTTTTTGTGACCAATTATATTAAAGTATCTCCAACAAGTGCTTTTTCACTGAAGAAGATTGAAAAGGGCACCTAAATTAATTCTTTCAATTAAACAAAATGTCACGCATGTCGATTTATCTATATTTAGTGATTTCTACGTGCTGCGATTTTGATGAATGCGACGACTAGTTGGCCCTTAGTTCAAACCTATACTCGATCGTACTGGTCAGCTCAAATGAGGAAAGGTTCCAGTACATTGGAGGGTCAGTGGCTTAGTCTCGCAAATGAAAGGCCTATTATTTCAATCAGAGAATTTTTGTATTCTGAATAAGATAATCTATTAAATTCGAAATGTAAGATTTAAAAGAGAAACACGATTCAACTGTCTGACATGATTAAAAAAGAGAAGTTTATAAGAAATCAAACCTCAAGTTCTGATGCAGCTCCTGGTCCAAAATAGAGGGAGGAACATGGGTCATCACTGGTGCCATCATCAACAACTGAAAAGGATACATAGCGTGTCACATCAGTGAGTTCACATCGGTTTATCAAATCTTTATATTACCCGTTGGTTAGAGTCGAACCAAGCAATGGATTGTTATGGAGTTTATTTTATTAGTCATCAACCATTCTGTAATTTTGTAGTACTTATCATGATTCAGTTTTACAAATTTATATGCATTTTTGTTCTTCTAAAGTTTTTAAAAAATAATGGATTTGTCAAAAAATATACCAGATAAATGTAAACAAACTTTTATTTCCCATAGCATTTAGATTTTAATAAAAGATTTGGAAGCATCTGATAGAAAGTTTTTCATGCAACCATGCATATATTCGCAAATTCCACAATGTCTCCCAAAATAAATTCTTAATATAACATATATATAACATTATATTTACTATAATTTCGTAATAATTGAAATGTATTCTTACTTCCCCATTTGAAGTTGTAATTTCTGTTGAGGTCAGTTCCAGGACAATCCGGGTATCCTTCATTGGGGGATCGATTTTTCCTCCAAAATCTATCCTAAAAAAAGAATCACCCAAATATCAGACAAAGCATTCTTACCAACTATAACAATAATATGCTTTCAAATTGTGATAATATTATTTCGCATCCCAGATTATTCACTTGAAAGTCTGTCTCACTGCATAGCGAAGGAGTACGCATGCGCCAATCACTCTTGAAAGTTAAATGAAAGTTTGGTAAGTGACTGAATAATTAAGAATGTGTAGTTCTTAAGTCTCCCAAGTCCTTTTAATGGGAGGGTAATATTGGATAAGCGGTTATTCTCTTGTTGCTGTATGACTCCGGAAAATTTCCATCAAACCTTACACTTTGGGTGAATGCTCAATTCTCTGTCGTGACAGCAACGCAAGATTATCCAAGATATTTAAAGATGTTTAAAGATCAAAGACAAACTTTCAAGTGAATATTCAGCAATGCGAAATAATAATATCACAATTTGAAAGCAAATTACAGTTACAGTAGGTCACACTCCACTTACTATAAATAATGTACATTATCCTTTCATTGTGTATTTTCTGTTTTAGAATGTCTGAAGTTGCCTTTGTCAGTTGTCTCCTTTTATCATCAATTATTCATTGTAAAAGTATGAAAAGCTCAGACATCTGTCCTGCTGACCCAAGTCAAAAATCAAGAAGTGAAATTTTGAGTTTAAATACCGTGTCTGTGTCTTCTCAAGTAAAAAATAAATGACTGACACTTCAATTTGAATTGCACTTTTCAAAAATTACCCTGCTGCATCTTAATGTGATTACAAAACTAAAAAAAATTGACATCATCCTGGTCCAAGTAAAAAGGAAGTAAGTGACTTTTGAATTTGATGAGTACTTTTTTTGAAATCACTATCTAAATATGATATGCTCTTACATCGGTCCAAGTGTAAACATAACCATCGGGGTTGGCCACTGGGACTATGTACCAGTCATAAGTGTCCAGTAATTTGGTAGATGCTTCATCTGTACCATATCCTGTGACAAGCTGAAATTGGACAAGAGCCAGGTCAATTCAAAAACATCAGTGGAATGTCAACCTAACCTGGCCAGGGCATACTGGCAGCGATTAACATTATCTGATAAATAATTTGTTCAGAAACAAATGTTTTCAAAAATTGGTAAGTTAGATAACAATAAATTTTTAGGCATTTGTAATAATTTCCAAAAGTATCTTGATCAGTTTTTGGTTAAATCATTGCAGAAAAGAACAAATAGACAGTATAATTAATGTCTGTCATCTTATGTCAGTCATCTTAATATAAAACCAGTGTGACTTATAGGCCCAGGTGGTCAGGTGGCCGGGTGGCCGGGTGGCTTGTATCATTGTATGTATAATGCAACATGTCACAATAATTGATATTTTCCTTCTTTCCTTTCTATAGAGCTTTTAAAAACTTTGTTGTGATGCTGCCTTTTGATGAATTAATCTTATTAAATGATGATCTATTTAGTTAGCAATGCAGTTACCCTTTCGACAATGTTGATATTAGTGGAACCAGCCAGCCATTCTCTTGCATGGAAAAGAGAATCCATCCAAATGCCTTTTCTGTTTTCACCTTCTCGAGTTATCTGCAAAGCATCAATACTATAACAGTGATTTTATTTTTCTCGCAGATGGTAAGACACTTTCGTATGGTGATTTTAAACTGCAGAGCTATGTCATTGTAATGTGATCAAAGCAACACACAAGTACTTTAATTAACACTTATCCACAATACAAAAAGAAAATCCAAAACATTACAGAACAAAGTATTCAATGAAATAATCAGAGACACAAACAACACATTTATTTATTCATATACTGCTCACATAATTTGCTCCAAAAAAGATATGATTTTAAACAGAGAAAATGAGTATGTGAAAATGACATACACTCAGTTCCCTGATCTCCCTGCCTTCATATGTTTCCCCAATCACTGTGATGTCACAAGTGAAGCCTGAGGGACAGTTGCTCTGAAGTTCGTTGAGATATTCATAGATCTGAAGAGAGATATACAGTGAGATTAGTTTCTCTTCTTGACTTAATTGATTTAATAATTGTTATATATTTAAAAAAAGCACTTTATTTGACAATAATGATGACTGGTGGTCTCAAGTTATTTTGTTATTATATAAAGAACAATTTTGACTTTCCCCTGGGATACAACGGTTGTAACCAAATCTCCCTGTTTAAAAAATATTAATTATTAAATAATCTTGAGAGATGTTCACAGTTTTCCAGATAAAATTTCACATTGGTTGGATTATGACTTGACGTCGACTCGTTGAACTGACAATGCAACTTTCATAGAGGTACCACATACAGAAATGTTACCAATGACAACAGTTTCCTTGACAACCATTCGAGAAACAATTATTGAGCACCTGGAAGTTCATACTGTGTCAGGTTGTGAAGTACCATGGACGATCTAAGAATTGACTATTTTATGCATTGCTCAGCAATTTTTATATACCGTTGCATTGGTTACTATGCATAAAAAGTTAATTATTATTATTCACAACATCATATCTTTAAATTAGGAACTGTTGCAATTGTTGTTTTTTGTATTCATTAGTTTGACTGTAAGCATCTATATACCATTGGCTGCCATGGAAACGTCAAATTAATCATGTTTAGTAAATGAAATCATATTACATCTTCTATAGTGTTGAAGTCGTTGGGATCATAAGCAGCTGTTCCAGGCATTTGAACTCTGTTCTCTCTTTTCTTGCGCATTTTATCTATATATCTGAAAATAATCAGTACAAAATATATTTAACTGCATCTTGGTCGTATAATCTGTCTTAATAATGAGGTTATCTTAATGATAGGGCAATAGAACAATGGCAAGAATACACTTTGGTTAAAACATGGAGAGTTTTGATTGTGAGGTGGTCTTAATAAGGGTTTCTACTATGGTAAGAATACACTAGGGTCCAAAATGTGTGGTCCTATTGGCGAGGTTGATTCTGGGTCAGTAATTTCGGGCAAGATATTGAGGTGGTTTTAACGTGGGTCCCAGTGCAAATAACCTGTTTGATTAATTTTAATGCTTATTGCTGAGTTTTCAATTGTCGTTGTTAAATTTTGTTTAAAACCTTTTGTCTTAACATTAGTGCATCTTCAAATTACATACCGTTTAATTCGATACGAATATGCATATATTAGAAATATGATATCATTCAATTCTTCATACGATATTTCTTCCAAAACGTATGAACAAAAACTAAGTAATTCTTTCAGAGTAGATGGCCTTTTTATAAAACTAATATTATCACATTATAAGAAATGTGGCAATACTGACAAAGACAATGACAGATATCATAGCTATATACACTGTACACATGTCTATTTTGAAATGTTCTTGCTCACTCTTGGACGTTTTCTGTGATGACCTCAATGTCCAGTTGCATATTGACAAATGTCTTGTGAATGATGCTGATCACCTGAGGACACACCAGTAATTCTACTTTGTCTTGAATAGAGGATGGTCTCTCCCAGAACATCACCTGTTTCAATCAAGGAAACATTGTCATATAGCTAATTTCACAGATTAAGTAGATAGATAGATATATTTATAATGACACATAAATCGGGGTCAGGATTGACCTATTCACTAGCAGATCCAGGGGGCAGGGGCCATTGAGGCCAACGGTAGGTTTAAGGGGTCTAGTCAACTGGTCCGCCAGACGACTGGTCCTCTGACCAGCTCGCCCGCCAGTACAACTGGTCTGCTGGGCTGGTCAAATGGTCCGCTACCTGTGGTCAACTGGTCCGCTACTAAGAGTCAAGTGGTGCGCCAGAAAACCAACTGGTCCTCTGCAAAAAAATTCAACTGGTCCGCCATTTATAGGGAAGGATAGCCCTCTCCTCGGCAGTGTGGTTGCGTCCATCCCCCGCCGGGGCCACGTGACTAGGCCGTACCATATTTGGATAAAATAAAGATTTTCTTGTTTTACCATCAAACACTATTACCAGATTACAGAATTTTTTTGGATTTATATGGCATATTTGGAAATAGTTTTAACCTTTTAGGTGTCATTGATAGTCATTTCAATGCGTTTTATTTTTGGGTCAAATGTATTATCTGAGGTGGACATGACATTTCAGTAATGCTTGAATATGATCAAGCTGACATTGACAAGAAATATTATTTAAAAAATGTATCAATTGTAATATTTCAAGAAATTTTAAGATAACATGAAACTAATATTTTAAAATATTGGTCAATATATCTAAAAATAGGCATAACGGATTTGCAACAAGATCCACAGAACAAAACTTTCCATGGCACACAAGTAGGTAAAAAAAACAATTTTTCAACGAATTTTTGTTCTCAAAATATTCCAGTTTCGATATTATACAACTCACTGTCAGAGTCTGACAGCTAGAGCAAGGGGGGCGGAAGGTAGGCATCCACTGGCAGACGCTCAACCGCGAGTGCGCGGTCACTTCATGTCCCCCCGGCTACTTCTCATCGAGTGGCAGATGAGTTGACTTTCGCCCTGTGGACGAGTCGATAATTGATCGCTGGGCCAACTGCGGGTCGGCGAACTATTTCGGTATCAAGTGGCAGACAAGTAGGCTTCTGCAGGGGACAAGTTTGCTTTACCGGCGGACCAGTTGGTTGGATAGCGGACTAGTTGGTAGCGGATGGGTCTTTGAGCGGACGGGTTGACCATACTCTAGTTTTCAAGGTCCCGTCGGAACAATATCGTTTTGACATCACTGACATCGCGTCGACGTTGATACGATTTGCAATGCTATCTGGGACAGAGTGTTACCTTATCTTGTAGTTGACCACCATCAGACTTCCTGAACAGTTCCTGTATGACACTTAGTTGTTCATCTGATGTTAATTTTATCCTCCAGACTTGGCAGCTGAAATTATAGAAAATACATAAAACCATTGCAGCCCGAAAATAGCTAAAAACCATATATTGAACAGTACAGCCCAAAGTTTATCCAACCTCAATCCAATGTGGGTATTAGTATAAATGAATTTCTTGACCTAAAAAACATAGAAAATGACCCCTCATTTGTTATTCTATGTTTATTAGAAGTGGAGATAGAGCGTGTTGCCAACATGAATTTTTAGCAGCCATCTTTATTTCAAAATTCTTGAGGGTGGGACAAATACACCTGCGAGGAAATGTTAGGTTAGAACCTATTGATTTTGAATCAAGAGAGAAAAAAACTTTATCAGAAAATATTTGGTTAGGCTGGCGGCCTATATTGTCAGACTGATGTGACTAACTGTATAATTGTATCAGGTGGATGTCAATTGAAGGATTTTGAGACCTGCCATGCACACAGTTTGAATAGGCTACACAATCCAGAACCATAAACTGTGCTCTGAAAAGACACGTAGTGCGTCTCTAATTGGAGATTACTTTCAAGGTCAAGGTCAAGTTTGTTTATTATGGCCTTAATTACACATTAAATGATGGATAAAACGATGTATTTGGCCATTACAATATATGAAATTATCACAAGTAAAATTAACAATAAGTGAGGGTTAACTATATATACAGTGTAACCATATTTGCAATATGGCCTTGATAGCAACATATTTAATAGTAAGATTGACCACTATTCAGTCTTGAAAAATTGACCTTACCCATCATATCTTTTGGCAGCCTGGATGGTTCCTGCCAAAAATACTAGAAAGCAAAAATGAAAAATCTGGTTCATCGTTTAAGTCTTCCAATCAAGTTTAGAGAGGAGAATGGCAGAAAGGTTGATACAAAATTTGTTTGTTTTATCAAACTAATGTCACGGAATAGACTGGTGATAATACTTTGGGATACAATTTGTTACTTTCCCAAAGATAACATTCTATTTTCCACTTTGTTATGCTGAACCGTACCATATAAAATCACACGTGTTCCAGAAAATGATGTGGGGAACAGCTATCCCGTTATCAGTTCCAAAAAGTAATCAGTGATTGAAGCTGCTTTGAATAAGTTGTATACTATATTTCCAATTGCAGGGACTTCTTGAAGTTGATTGACGGAAAGGTTATCCAAGAAGACACAGTGAATGATTTGACATAGTTATATTCGTAGATTACAAGCTGACGATGGGCTTCAGGTTTAAAACTAACTAATACACATGTTCCCAGCTACATACACTGTATAGGGTACATCTTGGCATGGTTTGATGCAGCTTCAGGATCTCCCCAGTGCCAAACATTGGATGCCAGGTATCCTTGTAATGAAGCACAGCAGAATTGTAAATAATAAGTAGGGCTCTACTGCTCTGAACGACTTGACCTGTACTGGCATGTCCATGATTTACCTATCTATTGTGTTGACTGATGAGCTGTCTGTCTATCTATCTATCTATATCTATATCTATCTATCTATCTATCTATATCTATCTATCTATATCTATCTATCTATATCTATCTATCTATCTATCTATCTATCTATCTTTCTAGCTATCTATCTATCTATCTATCTATCTATCTATGTCAACAGCAGTTCCTTTTCCAACATCCGACCATGTCTCCTTTAAAGTCTGCGACCGTTTCTGGCAATTACAGCAACAATTACAACTGTATGCCATCTCTTGGGCAGCTTATGCATTATCATGCAGCCAAATCTAATACTGAACGATGCAGTTCCATGAAATGACATAGGTAGTGGTGGTTTATTAGTTAAACCTTTCCCATATAATATATCAAATCAGTTTATTGTTAATTGGCCAGATTTTTGACATCGTTAGTGTTGTCTCAAAATTTGCGTAGTGTCAGCACCAAGCTATATCTTGGTTCTATTCATAATGCAGCAAAATGAACCAGTGAGAGAGATATGTATATCTTTCACTATCATTCATTTCTGCGATTAAATAGAATCATAGCAAACCAAACTGCATGGTCATCACCATAAGATATTTATTCATTAAACGATAAATATACACACAATTTTAACTTATAGCTATATTCAAAACTTATGCATTTAATTTTGAAGCAATGACTTCAAGCTGAATTCTACATATTATTGACCACTTTCCACAAGTTCAATCTCGCGAACAATGGCAACGAGTCCGTTCCAGTTTTCCAACACCGAAGGTGCAATATCTTCTGGTGGGCGGACTGCTCCTGGTCCTCTCAACTCAGGTGTGTAAATGTACTTTGCAATGTTTGCTCCCTTTACCCAGTCTTGAGTTGTTCCTGAAGTTTCATCTAGGAGGACACAAAAGAAAGAAGTACTTCGTATGAGTCACTGTTTGAATGCAAATTATGCAATTATATTATATGTTATCCAAACATTCCTGTTGTAAACCTTACCGAGGCATCTCTTTCGACCATTAAAATATATGAAATATAAGTTGCTTGCCTCCATTGAAAATAGAATAGTTGACATCGAGGTTTATTGGAATGAATTAATGTTTACCTTAAAATAATTTCTTAAATTCAGGCCATTCTCTAAACATCATATACAAATGACGCTACTGAGTTGTAGCAGCATCTACATTTGGACCCGCCTACAGTGCACTAATTGGGACTATCAAAAATACTTAGTTCACTAAGGATTGTAAGATAATGGTCTGGTGCCAGTAGGCCTCTTCCACCCGTGGAATATTACTTCTTTAAAGTTTGAGCTTGGACTTATGTTAAAACTTGTGCTAGTTATGAATGGCTTCAACTACATCATATATCTGTAACATCTATGTATAACCCACTCAGTAATAATATTGAAAAGTCAACCAAAATTACTAATTAAAATGCATGTATTACATCAGAGATGCCAAGTTCTGGAGTGGTGAATGAATGAGTTTGGCCCTTTTCAACCAATTTATTTCTGGTTGTCTAAGAGTGAGACAAATTAAAATATGAAGAAAATACTGAAGTCTAGAGGAGTGAAACAGCAACCAAATGAGTTAGACTCACTCTGAAAGAGTGACACTTAGCATGTCTTATACCATTATATATTAAAATTTAATGTATTATATACAAGTGAATTACACAAGACTTGGATGTTATAAATCAAACTCACAGAATATGACACAAGTATTTCCAGTCGTCCATTCTCTCTCATTGAATGTGTTTGTGACGGCATCCACACCAGCCTGTCCTACTCTGAGCTGAATTGAAAAACTTGCAAAATACAGTAGAAGATAATTGTCTAATTCGAAATCATGCTTCATTAATGAGTGTACAAAAGCTTCTTTTCACCACTAATAATAATTTGATCAAAAAAGATAACAATTTTACTATCCTCACCATGTCAGGTTCATCAGGACTTTGGTAACATTCCCCGTCAACTTCATGACCAAACGGTATCAGGTACACCCAACCGGAGACATGGAATGTCATCCAAAGGATGAGTCTGTCAGCTAGTGCTTCTCCCTCTCTTTGGACATGCTGAGTTTCAATTTCAGACGCAGCACTTTCACCACGAAAGTTGTTTGAGCAAGGATTATTGCTTGAACCATCATCATCTGAAACAGGTACACTGATGGCATGTCATAGTGCTTTAACATCAGACCTTGAAAGTGCTAGGCATCCTTCTGGCAAGGGTGGTAACATTGTGGATTATGCCTGTCGATTACTCCCTACCTACCTCATCATCAAATTGACACTGGGCTAACCTGGCTTGCCATTCACACAGATTAAATATGCATTTAAGCATTATTGGTGCGTCAATTATATTCTTTTGGTTGCCTTGGTATCTAAACGTATTTTGCTTCGTGTGATATATACCTGGTGGCTCATTGTTTATCATTGATGAATTTAACTCAATTCTATGCCCTTTGAAATTTTATTAGTCGATTTTTTCATTTCATCCCTCGATCTTTGTACTTTTCCATTTCCTCATTTTTATGTCACCAAAAAGTTTACTTAGGTTGATTGCAATATTTTTTTTGGTAACTAATCTTGCCAGTGGAACCCCATAACTATGACCACCTTTACAAGTCACTGCAGTGGACTTTATAATACAATTTCAAATTGCAATAAAATGTTTGGCAAATCATTTCTAAATTCCATGTCATTCTTTGAACTTACTTCCCCACAAGAAGTCATAGTTTCTGTTCATGTCTTTTCCAAAACATTCTGAATCTTCATTGGGGGACATGTTCTTTCTCCACGTACGTACCTGTATACAAAACAAATTAATATTGTGTCCATAAACAACATAATGGTATAACCCATAAATTCTGGTGTAAGTTTCCTGAAAGCCATGTACAGTGAGGCCAAAATTTTTAGACACATTACAGTTTGATACTAACCCAAGCTGTGGCTGAACTACTGCTAATTTAAGATTTTAAGAGTAACATATGATTTCCTGCTCCATCACTAAGGCAGCTGCCTAAACGAAGTGCATAAACAAGCAGCTGAAGCAGGAGCTACTGAAATGTGGCAGCCAGAGACAGCAGCAGCAGAAGCAAGAGCCAGTTGCCTTTAGGAATGTGGCAGCCACAAATGGCAGATGTGAAAATGGCAGCAACAGCTGCTGGCTCAGTTGGAAATTAGACAATATTGGATTTCACAGGAAAATTCATTGACTTGGAAACCAATATCAGGGTCTTGGAAACTAAACTCTAGATGATGTCATGTGAATCCAGGCCTCTCATCTGTTGAGGGAAAGCTTTGGCCAATGGGAGTTCTGGCTTCACATGTCATCATTTGAGTTAAGCATTCAAATCTCTGAGACTGATTTCCAAGTTAATGAATTTCGCTAAATGTTAATGGTGGGAGCTTTGGGTGTATTTAATAGGTCAGTTTAGTAGGTGCATTGTATGGTAAGGTAGGAGTTATCAGTAAATCAGAATTGGCTGTGTCAGCATTAAAATGACTCACTTCATTCCAGGTGTAGTGATATCCATCAGGGTTCATGACAGGAAGAAAGAACCAATCATAATTGTCCACCAGGCGTGTAACGTCAGCATCTCTTCCATACTCTCTAACCAACTTTAAGAAAAAAACAGAACATTGAATGGATTAATGTATGGCACATGTACTTAGAAGCTGTTTTGATACTACTAAAATCCATCACTTATTATATAATAATTTACATTCATTATGACAAGTATAGTCACAGCTTAAATAAATCATCAATTTATACGATAACTCAGTCATTACAGCAATAATAATTACATAATATCATTTTTAAATGACTTAAAATGCTTTCTTTATGTAAAATAGAGCATTTATTTATATATAAAGAAAGAAAAATATCACAAATCTATATTGTACATATAGCATTCTGGTTATTTTCACCATTACTTTTCTTTGTGTTATTTTTACCTTATACTTTAATCTTAGCTTACCTTAGTCAAAATCCCCATGACAGTTGTCCCAGTCAGCCACTCTCCTGAATGAATCAAGGCATCCACCCATATTGCTTGTCTATTTTCTCCTGGTTTATGGATCTAAAATAGAAGATACAAAACAGTGCATGGTCAAACAGATGATTAGTAGTACAATTATAGAACACATGTCTATGTTTTGTGCTTTAATTGGAACAATTTCACAAGACCTTCTCTTCTTCCCTGTGCTTTACAGCAGATTTCATATACTTGGAAACTGAACTCCTGAAAAGTCATGTGAATTCAGGACTAACATTAACTAAGGCAATCCCTCAACCAATGAGGGTCTTAGATAAACATGACGTCGGACTTCCTCTTGTGTTTAGTTTTGTGTGGGTGTTAATGATTCTTTAAATGTTACAAATATAAACACATTATTTGCCAGTACGCCTAATGATGACTGGCGGTCTCAGAACTAAACTCGAAGTTATTTTGAGACCACCAGTCACATGAAAAAGATGAGGGTAAGATGAGTAAGATGATAATCAGAAAATGTTATATTAGGAAATAGATCAACTGTTGCACTTTCACAAGAAAGATTACAAGAAATATATCTAGTGCTTTAGTATTAATTTGAATTTATATCAATACAATGCAAAAAAGAATAGAAATGGTGACATACTTTATTCCCCAGGGTCTAAATTTTCCAATATGTGAGTTTTGTTTTTCACAGTTATTTGTAGTTTAATTTAAAAAAAAAGGCAAATCAAAATATGGTGACAATGAATGTACAGTGAACATCTGCAAAGATCTTCCTTCATAAGAGTCTCCAATGCTTCGTGTTCCACAGACGACATCAGGTGGACACTCCTCACGCAGGACTTCAAGTTGTTGCATTATCTGTGCATGAAGTATATGAATAATGAAAGACAACCATTAAATATCTAAATATTTTACAATATTACTACAAAAACAAACAACAAACAAACAATATAATACCTGATTTTAAGCACATTATGAGGTGGACACCGATGAAACATTATTTTGTTGGAAAACCAGTTTTTTAGAGTGTTTATTTGGAATATTGCACTGTTGTAGGCCTATCATATGGCCAATGTTTGCACTGAGTATAAGGAAATTTGTGATGCATTGTGATCAAATATACCATGTGATACAGATGTGCAATATGACAGAAGTTGGGATTTCTGTTGCCGTAATATCATAATGAAATGCTCTTTCAGCTTAAAAGCTTCCTATATACTCTATTCCTATATTGGCCTATATACATACCATAATAGTTCAGCACTACTTTATGTAACAGTGGAATGATGTAGACCTGAATTGGCATGCTGTCTAGAGTAGACCTTACAGCAAAATTCATTGCCTTTTAAACCAGTCTCAGGGATTTGAGAACTAAATTCCAGATGATGTCACGTGGACTCAGACCTCCCATTGGCTATGGCACTCCCTCAGCCAATGAGAGTCCTGGATTCACATTTAGATACCAAGTCTCTGACATTGGTTTCCAAGTCAATAAATTTTCACTTTGAGATCCTAATAAGCTTGTTGAACTCACGTCTTCATAAGTGTTGTAGTCATCATCGTCATAAGCAAATTTAGAAAATTTGTGTCGGGCTTCACTTCTCGCAAATGTTTCATCATAGAATCTGGATAAAACTATGTATAAATAATTTGGTCAACCTTTTGTCACATTATGTATCATTAGTTATAATGACTAACCTAATCATTAATCATTCAGAAATTACTGGAAGATTGACTTCGATGATGTTCTGGATTCATGAAAACTGCTAACATCTTCGTCATGATCTCGTAATGTTTACGGATATTAAAAAGACTATGTTTGTATAGGAATGCATACTTTCTGGTTGTTTCGTTTGTTTATAAAAGTTTCTTTAAAAGCAGAATATTTGCATTGCATACCTTTGAATATTGTCAACCACAATTTCGCCTTGAATCTTAGACTTTGACAAAAATTCTTCAAATTCTCTTTCTCCTTCTGGACACACAATAACTTCAGTTGGAGAATTTCTTCTGATATTGCTCAAGAACAAAATCTGAAAGAATACAATTATTACATCAAAGTAAATGGAGGAGAATTTACTTGTGAAGAACATCTATGTATAACTACCTAAAGCTACAACCTATCCCAGCCATAGGGACACCTATAGTCAGCTCAACTGAAACTACATAAAAATAGAACCTGCTATTGTCTACCTTATTACATACAGAAAAGAGAATTATTTATAACTAATAGTATAACATTCTATTGAGTTAAAGTTCTATTGAGTTAAAGTTTCTGGGTTCAATCATAGGCTCAGGCAACCTTTCATGAGCAATTAAATATCCCACTCATGGGGTAAATGTGTAACAAGGGTGGACTCCTCTCTCTCTCACCTCACCAATCAACCCTTGATAGCAGCAAGAACTTGCCTTAGAGGGCTGCACTTTCCACATCTATCATCTATCTATTACAAATTGTTGATGCAATTCAGTTGTAATTTTAATTTCATTTTTGGATTGCCTTCAGGCTACATGCTACATTTTTCTATTTTAGCTATTATGCTACGTTTTTGTAGTGGTACTAACATTCCCACTGCTTTACTAGACCAATCATCCCCTTCACGGGAATTATAATTTTTATTTTTTTTATGTAACATCTACCCGCAAGACCATTTGTTTAATGGTAGGTAGCAGGGTATTGATTAACTCAATTCAGCTTGTAAAATATTTCTTATAAAAGAAAAAATGCTATTGCAGATTAAAATAAATGTGAAATATTAATTGCATTCAATACAATCGCTTACTTTCAAATTTTCTGAACTCAAACTCAATATCATACTATAACAGGCAAATGAATGTAAGTGAATTGCAAATGTTACCTTCTTGTCTGCATTATCATTTTCTCTATACAGCTGGTTTAGGTGCTCCAGCTGGGTGGTGCCTTTGGGGTGTAAAAACCAAGAGTTGCATCTGAAAAGAAAAAAAAATTACTATAAAAAAAAAGCAGCATGTATGAAGGTGGAATGTTTACTATAGCCATGGATTTGGTCAATATCTTAGAGGGAGTCCTTTTTTTTGCATACCAGCTGCATTTTGTATCCTTTTACAGAAACGTAGTTGCATTGAATTTGTTGCAATATAACAAAAAAGGTAATAACTACGTTCTAATTTGCAAAGTTGCCATTGACATTTTATTTTAACACATGCACAGACAAATACCTAATATAAATCAGGCTAATATTACTGAGGAAGACAAGAATTTAAATTAAGGTCCTCAATTCAATTTTATTCATTATGATTCAAAGAATACAAAACTGACAAAATTAGGAAATTATATGCTCTTAGCAAAATAAGCCAGGGCGGCAAACGTTGACCTAATTTGTTCAGTGAGCACTACATCGCAATGCGATATGGTATGAGTGGGTCACTTTAGTTTCCAGAGACCCTAAAGATTCAAGGGTCCCAAGCAGAGACAGATTAAACTCTTCATCAGCAATAGCCAAATTAATTCAATTAGAAATATATCAATTAAACTTGAGTTCTCAATGTACAATATCAATATCATGGCATTATATATAATTAGATATGATAATTAAAAATATGACAATGTAATACATTTACCCATCATATCGGATCCTCTCAGCATATAGCAGATGCATGAAACCCAGGAAAATCAACACCCTCATTTTGGGGAACTATGACCAACCAATGTAGCTAGAGAAATATGGTTTTCTATGACTGCTGAATTAGTTTCAGTTCAAATGGGGTGATATCTCACTTCCACCGGGATTTGAAAAACAACTTATCTGATATGACCAACTAACTTTGATGTAATAAAGATGGCTTATACACAATGGCTTTTGTTTGAAATTAGATTTTGTCAGATAAATATTATATTGTGTGGACCAGCACATGTGGTCATATAAATTATCAGGAGGTGATAATAATATATTATTACCTTAAGAGAAGTGTTTAAAGAAATATTTTGTTTAATCTTTTCATTGATTATATTTTCTTCTTTTTTAAGATATCTGCCATTTATAAATTTATCTTCTTTATTTTTAAGATATCTGCCTTTTATAAATTTTTCAGTTCAACATGTACACGTGTCAATACAATTTTATAAATAAGTTAATTCTACATCTGAGGTTCAACTGTACACATGTTATCTTATTAATTAAATAAACGTTATCTACAGTCTTAACCTGACCACTCCATACATTTTAAGTATAAAGAAAATTATCAATCGACCAATATTTATTTGTTTATGCCTCAAGGCTGCTGATCTGAGGCATAGTCAGCGTATATGACCAGCTCCCAGGGAGGCAGATATAATGATGAGATGATAAGGCTTGGAGTCTGCACCATGTTACACATTTACTACATGGGTGGGGGGTAGCAAACACTGAGGACAAAGCACCTCCAATTTAAAGTCTCATACAATTGACATCCAGTTGTTCATGAAGAGTGCCCAGGCCAGGGATGGAACCCCGGATCTTCATCAGAGCTGACCAATATGACATTGGTGGATGCCTTAATCATTAGCCACCCGGCTGCTGTTTAGTGTGATATATTCTTAAAATTATAATAACATTTTATTTGCTAGTAACTTAATAAGATAACAGTGACTTCTGAACTATTTAAACATATGGTAGCACTCTCAAACACAATCATTTGCAGAAATAAACTGATAGACTGCTGTATTTCCACACCTATGTTTAAACTGTATTATGTTCTTTCCACAATATAATAATTAGAAAAGTATATAAAGACATCCGATTAATATCAAGTTCCTGCTTGTTGTACAGTCACCATGGCTACCAAACATTGGTTCATTTGGTTGGCAGTATGTTCTTTGGGTGTGGTTTTTGATGGGGTGTCTGAACCATTTACCAGCCAGTAGTATTCCGTCCCCCCCCCCTTATTTTTGGAGTTCCGGGGCATGACTTCTTGAGAATGTACTATGGGGGTAAGAAATTCAAGTTGATCTGGTATTATTGACCTTGAACATCTTTTCAAGGCCACAGACCCCCGCAAAGGTGAAAATCGCGATATTTCAAAATCAATATTTTCTTTGAATAATGAAGTTGCAGAAAAGAAGTTGATTTTACTACAGGTTTTCCTCGAAGATCGATTCTTGGCCCTTTGTTGTTTTTGATTGATATACATGCCAACAGTTGTTTCCATCCAGTAATATATGCTGATGACATAACTTTAGAAGCCTGCTTAAGCAGTTTGGAAATGAAAATTATGTCATAGAAGAAAATATTAATAACGTGTTACGCAATGTGATTACTTAGTTGAAGTTAAACAAACTATCACTGAATATCAAAAAAGCTATAGCAGTGATATTTCACACCCCTCAACAGAATGTTGACTCACCTAGCTTAAAAATAGATAATCAATCAATAGAATATGTAAATGAATTCAATTATTTAGGTATACATTTTGATAAACATCTCACCTGAAACTCTCATATTCATGTCATAAAACAGAAATTTTCAAATATTTCCGGAATTATAGACAAGCTGAAACTTTTTTGCTACTCTGTTAACATTATACAATACTTCAGCTTTGTCACACCTGAATTATGGAGTGTCACTATGGGGATGCAAAGCAGAAAAGTTGGAAGGGTTACAGATAAAATTAGTTTGAAACCTAAAGCCCCGTTCCCACATAGCCGAGTTACTCGTAGTCAACTCGTAGTAATAACAAAAATTACGTAACACCCAAAATTCGAGGAGTTGGCGACGAATTTTTGCGGAAAATGTGACCAGGAGTGACTCGCCGAATTACTCACCGAATTACTCACCGAGTTACTCGGCGGGTTCAGCGAGCGACTCGCCGAGTACCAGGAGTGACTCGCCAAGTTGCAGCCAATTAGTGAACGATTTCGAGGAGAGTGTCGGCGAGTTAGAGGAGTAAATCGCCGAGTACCAGGAGTAACTCGCCGAGTACCAGGAGTAACTCGCCGAGTACCAGGAGTAACTCGTAAAGTCGACGAGTTATACTCATGATACTCATCAGGGTTATTAAAGTAAATTAAATATAGCAAATAAAATCACAGATCAAATCACAAATACTAATTACAATATCAATATTAGATTTAAATTTTACAAAATATACACAAATTTATACTGATCATAATATCACAATAAGATTCAAATTAACACAAAAAGATAAGAAAGTTATACAAATATAATCATTGCCTGGTAATTACAATTAAATATATTGCTTTTAATTAATGAAAGCAATTACATATTTTTGTAATTGTGAATGACAATCAAGACAATGTCATATTACTGTGTCATCTTTGAACAAACCATGAAATGACAGGTCAAAGAACCCCAATTTAGGCAATTAGGCAATTGACACATGTATTGAATTTGCTGTATGCTCTACACCAATTCTTTGTATCATTCAAAATGCTAATAGCAATTACTGTGTCATCTTTGAACAAACCATGAAATGACAGGTCAAAGAACCCCAATTTAGGCAATTAGGCAATTGACACATGTATTGAATTTGCTGTATGCTCTACACCCATTCTTTGTGTCATTCAAAATGCTAATAGCAATTGACATAACAGTCATGGCAGTTGGCAGAATGAGTAGAAATGAATTGCAATAAAGCTCATCCAAACAATGTATATAAAATGGTCAAAAATATTGACTACACCATTCAAGTCAGGGCCATACACAGAGCACCTTGCCGCCGCCAGACTACCTGCCTTCTCAGACGAATATCTCGCTTAATATTTGGTCTATTTTCAATCTGAAAATCTGTGTGGAATAAGTATGAACTCGACTATAATTCAATATTTATTTGACGAAAATCGGAATAATATAAATGGAGCAGCAGCCGCCGCCAGACAACCACCTATGAATTATACTACAAAACAATCTTTATTTGACGAAAATCGGACTAATATTATAGGAGCAGCGTCCTTTTATATTATATACGACCCCCTACGCTGATGATGCATGTACTAAAGGTAGAACTCGACGAGTTACTCGGCGAGTTACTCCTACAACTCTGTGAGTTACTCCTACAACTCGCCGAGTTACTCCTCGCACTCCTGAACATCCCCCCGAGTGTAATACGAGTGAAAATAGCGCCGAGTACCTCGGCGAGTTCGAGGAGTAACTCGGCGAGTTCGAGGAGTAACTCGGCGAGTTCGAGGAGTAACTCGGCGAGTCATGGCCGAGTTTTTGGACTCCTGGATAATTCGCCGAGTGTGCCGTGCAGCGCGGCATACTCGGGATACGCGGCATTCTCGGCTCCAAATCTCACGAGTTCGCTACGAGTCAGAGGAGTTTCTCGCCGAACATCTCTCGAGTGCGAGGAGTTATCGCAGAGTTTAGTAAGAGTTGGGCCCGAGAGGCGTGTTACGTAATACTACGAGTTGACTACGAGTAACTCGGCTATGTGGGAACGGGGCTTTACAAACAGCAAATACAATGCACAATCCTTAACCTACTTTCTTACTGACAACCACCCACATCTGTGCATAGCATGAACTGAAATTCAGTTATTTACTGGAGCATGGATTGTTACCTTATTATTTCAGTAACCATATGTTTAAAAAATCCTCTGATATTCACAGACATTCTAATAGATATCAATTGCTGCGTATTAAACATGTTTTTATGAAACCGTACTTCATTATACACTAATGGACTTTAAAAACGCATAGGTAAAACATGTTGTACAAACCCGAGATAATGAATTGTGTTATGTCATAAGAACAAATAATTCTGGTCACCATTACAAGCCTTGTCTCATTGAGCCTTAAATTTAAGGTGCCATCAGGTCAGTGGCAGTACTGAGGTCATGTTACTGGTTTGACAAGATGAACCCCATCGAACATGTCTGGGACAAGCTCTCGAGACAGACGCAGAGAAGAGTTCCTGCCCCAACCACCAATGCTCAACTGCGCCAGGCCCTGGTGGAAGAGTGGAGGGCAATACCCAGACGACAACTGGACAACATTTTGTTGTCAATGCCCCCGAAGACTGGCTGCACTGCTCCGGAGCTGTGGTGGTCACACCCGCTACTGATCCAGCCTTTGTTATTGTGGATGCATTTTTGCACTTGTTGACATCATTGACATGATTTGTTTCTGTTACCAGTCCATGATTTCTGCTCTTCCTGTGATATGATTAATAAATCTGTTGAACAAAGCACAAGTATGTTATTTTTCACTTAAAATGCAGTTATGCGTTTCAAAAGTCCATTAGTGTAGAATTCCAAATGCTTACAATGATGCAGCCTACATGGCTTTAAGAAATATATAAAGAGGTCTTTCATCAATTCATATGACTCTGTTTGCCATGTAAAAAACTTATATTTGTCGTAATTAAGCTGAAAAGTGCAAGTCATTCTGCTCATGTGTATCTGAGATAATTTCCCCACCTATCCTCTGGTTTTCACTGTTCATCAATTTTTTTTGTTCCCTCTGGAATTCCTCTTTGCCCTTATCTTAAAGCTATCTTTTTGTTTCTATTGGATCGGACTGGCATGTCCATGATTTACCTGTCTATTGTCCTGACTGACGAGCTGTCTGTCTATCTATCTATCTATCTGTCTGTCTGTCTGTCTGTCTGTCTGTCTGTCTGTCTGTCTGTCTGTCTGTCTGTCTGTCTGTCTGTCTGTCTGTCTGTCTGTCTGAGTTTACTAGAGCTACATTATGGGGCTCCCCGTGAGTACATTGTGACACTGAGGGGTTTTGATGACATTGTGGGGTGAAGCTCACAATGTATGTCATCTAAATCGGTATAAAATGCCTTTGCGAGCTTTCCAGGGGAATTTCCCGAAATCACCCCATAGTGCACTGTGTCTGTGTACCTTACCACAGACAAATTGTGTCCGTGCATTTTTTGTTGTACTTTGGTGCCCTCTGGTGGATCCTTTAGTGATAAGCCAATCACATGGCTCCTTTCATTTCTATTATGGGATGTCGACTCCAGGTGGCCTCATGTCATCAACAGCCAATCACAAGCCTCCTTTTTCCCTCCAGTTTGATCAACTCACAGTGTTAGAGACTCCTTGGTGCTGTTGTGCAAGGAATGTGCATGCTTGAAGCAAGGTGAGTGGCTAGCTACCATTTATATATGGATTATTTGTCCTTTTATATTATAAATTGAGGCAGATTAATATTTAAACCCTCTTTGTAACTAGTTGCTCAACCCTTAGTTCGGTAACACCCCACAGCGCATGTGTTCCAAACTAAGGATGACAGTGTCACCTACACCAACTGCAATTCTCTTGTTTTCTGATGGCTCAGCATTTGCATTTGCCCTTTCATTTTGCCAGGATAATAACTTTGATGTAACAGATTATGCTGTTTTCTACTTCAATGTCATTGCTGTCTTTGAGGAGATAGATGTTGCACACCAAATTGCAGTTGCTGTCCATGCTCAGTTTGCCCAGCCTGCCATTTACATTCTGCTATAATCGGGTGATTATTGTGTTGTGCAAACACAGAAGCCAAAATGTTCAATTGATACAAATAATATAGTACTGTGCTTAAATTTGTAGATACCAAGCAACAAGGACACGTATAAGGCATTGCCCAGATCTACGGATTGACCATGATGGCTGTAAGTGTATTATCATGTCTCATGTTTCATAGTAAATATTGAATATTTCAAATATGTTTTGAGCGCTGTGAGTTGACGGTGTCTGTACATTGTGGGTATCTTAAGAAGGGCATACAAGCATAATATAGTCTGTGCATTATGGGGTTAAAGCGTTGTGAGTTGATGGTGTCTGTGCCTTGTGGGTATATGTAGACCAGCACAGCAAAGTATTATAATGCCATCTGTTCATTATGGGGTTAAAGTTTTGTGATGTTGTCTATGACTGGCGGGTATCTTTAGATGTGCATACAAGCAAAATATTATAACACAGTCTGTGCATTATGGGGTTAAAGTGTTGTGAGATGATGGTGTCTGTGCCTTGTGGGTATCTCTAGCAATTCAGACTAGTAAAGTATTATAATACAGTCTGTGCATTATGGGGCTAAAGCTATGTGAGATGATGGTGTCTGTACCTTGTGGGTATCTCTAGAAGAGCACAGCAGCAAAGCATTATAAGGCAGTCTGTGCATTATGGGGTTAAGCCATTGTAGAATGATGGTGTCTGTGCCTTGTGGGTATCTCTAGACGAGCACAGCAGCAAAGTATTATAATGCAGTCTGTGCATTATGGGGTTAAAGCATTGTGAGATGATGGTGTCTGTGCCTTGTGGGTATCTCTAGAAATTCAGACTAGTAAAGTATTATAATACAGTCTGCATTATGGGGCTAAAGCTATGTGAGATGATGGTGTCTGTACCTTGTGGGTATCTCTAGAAGAGCACAGCAACAAAGTATTATAATGCAGTCTGTGCATTATGGGGTTAAAGCATTGTGAGATGATGGTGTCTGTGCCTTGTGGGTATCTCTAGACGAGCACAGCAGCAAAGTATTATAATGCAGTCTGTGCATTATGGGGTTAAAGTGTTGTGAGATGATGGTGTCTGTGCCTTGTGGGTATCTCTAGACGAGCACAGCAGCAAAGTATTATAATGCAGTCTGTGCATTATGGGGTTAAAGTGTTGTGAGATGATGGTGTCTGTGCCTTGTGGGTATCTCTAGACGAGCACAGCAGCAAAGTATTATAATGCAGTCTGTGCATTAAGGGGTTAAAGTGTTTTGAGATGATGGTGTCTGTGCCTTGTGGGTATCTCTAGACGAGCACAGCAGCAAAGTATTATAATGCAGTCTGTGCATTATGGGGTTAAAGCATTGTGAGATGATGGTGTCTGTGCCTTGTGGGTATCTCTAGAAATTCAGACCAGTAAAGTATTATAATACAGTCTGCATTATGGGGCTAAAGCTATGTGAGATGATGGTGTCTGTACCTTGTGGGTATCTCTAGAAGAGCACAGCAGCAAAGTATTATAAGGCAAACTGTGCATTATGGGGTTAAAGTGTTGTGAGATGATGGTGTCTGTGCCTTGTGGGTATCTCTAGAAATTCAGACTAGTAAAGTATTATAATACAGTCTGCATTATGGGGCTAAAGCTATGTGAGATGATGGTGTCTGTGCCTTGTGGGCATCTCTAGAACAGCACAGCAGCAAAGCATTATAAAGCAGTCTGTGCATTATGGGGTTAAAGCATTGTGAGATGATGGTGTCTGTGCCTTGTGGGTATCTCTAGAAATGCAGACTAGTAAAGTATTATAATACAGTCTGTGCATTATGGGGCTAAAGCTATGTGAGATGATTGTGTCTGTACCTTGTGGGTATCTCTAGAAATGCATGCAAGCAAGGTATTATAACGAAGGTGGGTATATGTAGACCAGCACAGCAAAGTATTATAATGCCATCTGTTCATTATGGGGTTAAAGTTTTGTGATGTTGTCTATGACTGGCGGGTATCTTTAGATGTGCATACAGGCAAAATATTATAACACAGTCTGTGCATTATTTGGTTAAAGTGTTGTGAGATGATGGTGTCTGTGCCTTGTGGGTATCTCTAGCAATTCAGACTAGTAAAGTATTATAATACAGTCTGTGCATTATGGGGCTAAAGCTATGTGAGATGATGGTGTCTGTACCTTGTGGGTATCTCTAGAAGAGCACAGCAGCAAAGCATTATAAGGCAGTCTGTGCATTATGGGGTTAAGCCATTGTAGAATGATGGTGTCTGTGCCTTGTGGGTATCTCTAGACGAGCACAGCAGCAAAGTATTATAATGCAGTCTGTGCATTATGGGGTTAAAGCATTGTGAGATGATGGTGTCTGTGCCTTGTGGGTATCTCTAGAAATTCAGACTAGTAAAGTATTATAATACAGTCTGCATTATGGGGCTAAAGCTATGTGAGATGATGGTGTCTGTACCTTGTGGGTATCTCTAGAAGAGCACAGCAACAAAGTATTATAATGCAGTCTGTGCATTATGGGGTTAAAGCATTGTGAGATGATGGTGTCTGTGCCTTGTGGGTATCTCTAGACGAGCACAGCAGCAAAGTATTATAATGCAGTCTGTGCATTATGGGGTTAAAGTGTTGTGAGATGATGGTGTCTGTGCCTTGTGGGTATCTCTAGACGAGCACAGCAGCAAAGTATTATAATGCAGTCTGTGCATTATGGGGTTAAAGTGTTGTGAGATGATGGTGTCTGTGCCTTGTGGGTATCTCTAGACGAGCACAGCAGCAAAGTATTATAATGCAGTCTGTGCATTATGGGGTTAAAGTGTTGTGAGATGATGGTGTCTGTGCCTTGTGGGTATCTCTAGACGAGCACAGCAGCAAAGTATTATAATGCAGTCTGTGCATTAAGGGGTTAAAGTGTTTTGAGATGATGGTGTCTGTGCCTTGTGGGTATCTCTTGAAGAGCACAGCAGCAAAGCATTATAATGCAGTCTGTGCATTATGGGGTTAAAGCATTGTGAGATGATGGTGTCTGTGCCTTGTGGGTATCTCTAGAAATTCAGACCAGTAAAGTATTATAATACAGTCTGCATTATGGGGCTAAAGCTATGTGAGATGATGGTGTCTGTACCTTGTGGGTATCTCTAGAAGAGCACAGCAGCAAAGTATTATAAGGCAAACTGTGCATTATGGGGTTAAAGTGTTGTGAGATGATGGTGTCTGTGCCTTGTGGGTATCTCTAGAAATTCAGACTAGTAAAGTATTATAATACAGTCTGCATTATGGGGCTAAAGCTATGTGAGATGATGGTGTCTGTGCCTTGTGGGCATCTCTAGAACAGCACAGCAGCAAAGCATTATAAAGCAGTCTGTGCATTATGGGGTTAAAGCATTGTGAGATGATGGTGTCTGTGCCTTGTGGGTATCTCTAGAAATGCATGCAAGCAAGGTATTATAACGAAGGTGGGTATATGTAGACCAGCACAGCAAAGTATTATAATGCCATCTGTTCATTATGGGGTTAAAGTTTTGTGATGTTGTCTATGACTGGCGGGTATCTTTAGATGTGCATACAAGCAAAATATTATAACACAGTCTGTGCATTATGGGGTTAAAGTGTTGTGAGATGATGGTGTCTGTGCCTTGTGGGTATCTCTAGAAATGCAGACTAGTAAAGTATTATAATACAGTCTGTGCATTATGGGGCTAAAGCTATGTGAGATGATTGTGTCTGTACCTTGTGGGTATCTCTAGAAATGCATGCAAGCAAGGTATTATAACGAAGGTGGGTATATGTAGACCAGCACAGCAAAGTATTATAATGCCATCTGTTCATTATGGGGTTAAAGTTTTGTGATGTTGTCTATGACTGGCGGGTATCTTTAGATGTGCATACAAGCAAAATATTATAACACAGTCTGTGCATTATGGGGTTAAAGTGTTGTGAGATGATGGTGTCTGTGCCTTGTGGGTATCTCTAGCAATTCAGACTAGTAAAGTATTATAATACAGTCTGTGCATTATGGGGCTAAAGCTATGTGAGATGATGGTGTCTGTACCTTGTGGGTATCTCTAGAAGAGCACAGCAGCAAAGCATTATAAGGCAGTCTGTGCATTATGGGGTTAAGCCATTGTAGAATGATGGTGTCTGTGCCTTGTGGGTATCTCTAGACGAGCACAGCAGCAAAGTATTATAATGCAGTCTGTGCATTATGGGGTTAAAGCATTGTGAGATGATGGTGTCTGTGCCTTGTGGGTATCTCTAGAAATTCAGACTAGTAAAGTATTATAATACAGTCTGCATTATGGGGCTAAAGCTATGTGAGATGATGGTGTCTGTACCTTGTGGGTATCTCTAGAAGAGCACAGCAACAAAGTATTATAATGCAGTCTGTGCATTATGGGGTTAAAGCATTGTGAGATGATGGTGTCTGTGCCTTGTGGGTATCTCTAGACGAGCACAGCAGCAAAGTATTATAATGCAGTCTGTGCATTATGGGGTTAAAGTGTTGTGAGATGATGGTGTCTGTGCCTTGTGGGTATCTCTAGACGAGCACAGCAGCAAAGTATTATAATGCAGTCTGTGCATTATGGGGCTAAAGCTATGTGAGATGATGGTGTCTGTGCCTTGTGGGCATCTCTAGAACAGCACAGCAGCAAAGCATTATAAAGCAGTCTGTGCATTATGGGGTTAAAGCATTGTGAGATGATGGTGTCTGTGCCTTGTGGGTATCTCTAGAAATGCAGACTAGTAAAGTATTATAATACAGTCTGTGCATTATGGGGCTAAAGCTATGTGAGATGATTGTGTCTGTACCTTGTGGGTATCTCTAGAAATGCATGCAAGCAAGGTATTATAACGAAGGTGGGTATATGTAGACCAGCACAGCAAAGTATTATAATGCCATCTGTTCATTATGGGGTTAAAGTTTTGTGATGTTGTCTATGACTGGCGGGTATCTTTAGATGTGCATACAAGCAAAATATTATAACACAGTCTGTGCATTATTTGGTTAAAGTGTTGTGAGATGATGGTGTCTGTGCCTTGTGGGTATCTCTAGCAATTCAGACTAGTAAAGTATTATAATACAGTCTGTGCATTATGGGGCTAAAGCTATGTGAGATGATGGTGTCTGTACCTTGTGGGTATCTCTAGAAGAGCACAGCAGCAAAGCATTATAAGGCAGTCTGTGCATTATGGGGTTAAGCCATTGTAGAATGATGGTGTCTGTGCCTTGTGGGTATCTCTAGACGAGCACAGCAGCAAAGTATTATAATGCAGTCTGTGCATTATGGGGTTAAAGCATTGTGAGATGATGGTGTCTGTGCCTTGTGGGTATCTCTAGAAATTCAGACTAGTAAAGTATTATAATACAGTCTGCATTATGGGGCTAAAGCTATGTGAGATGATGGTGTCTGTACCTTGTGGGTATCTCTAGAAGAGCACAGCAACAAAGTATTATAATGCAGTCTGTGCATTATGGGGTTAAAGCATTGTGAGATGATGGTGTCTGTGCCTTGTGGGTATCTCTAGACGAGCACAGCAGCAAAGTATTATAATGCAGTCTGTGCATTATGGGGTTAAAGTGTTGTGAGATGATGGTGTCTGTGCCTTGTGGGTATCTCTAGACGAGCACAGCAGCAAAGTATTATAATGCAGTCTGTGCATTATGGGGTTAAAGTGTTGTGAGATGATGGTGTCTGTGCCTTGTGGGTATCTCTAGACGAGCACAGCAGCAAAGTATTATAATGCAGTCTGTGCATTATGGGGTTAAAGTGTTGTGAGATGATGGTGTCTGTGCCTTGTGGGTATCTCTAGACGAGCACAGCAGCAAAGTATTATAATGCAGTCTGTGCATTAAGGGGTTAAAGTGTTTTGAGATGATGGTGTCTGTGCCTTGTGGGTATCTCTTGAAGAGCACAGCAGCAAAGCATTATAATGCAGTCTGTGCATTATGGGGTTAAAGCATTGTGAGATGATGGTGTCTGTGCCTTGTGGGTATCTCTAGAAATTCAGACCAGTAAAGTATTATAATACAGTCTGCATTATGGGGCTAAAGCTATGTGAGATGATGGTGTCTGTACCTTGTGGGTATCTCTAGAAGAGCACAGCAGCAAAGTATTATAAGGCAAACTGTGCATTATGGGGTTAAAGTGTTGTGAGATGATGGTGTCTGTGCCTTGTGGGTATCTCTAGAAATTCAGACTAGTAAAGTATTATAATACAGTCTGCATTATGGGGCTAAAGCTATGTGAGATGATGGTGTCTGTGCCTTGTGGGCATCTCTAGAACAGCACAGCAGCAAAGCATTATAAAGCAGTCTGTGCATTATGGGGTTAAAGCATTGTGAGATGATGGTGTCTGTGCCTTGTGGGTATCTCTAGAAATGCATGCAAGCAAGGTATTATAACGAAGGTGGGTATATGTAGACCAGAACAGCAAAGTATTATAATGCCATCTGTTCATTATGGGGTTAAAGTTTTGTGATGTTGTCTATGACTGGCGGGTATCTTTAGATGTGCATACAAGCAAAATATTATAACACAGTCTGTGCATTATGGGGTTAAAGTGTTGTGAGATGATGGTGTCTGTGCCTTGTGGGTATCTCTAGAAATGCAGACTAGTAAAGTATTATAATACAGTCTGTGCATTATGGGGCTAAAGCTATGTGAGATGATTGTGTCTGTACCTTGTGGGTATCTCTAGAAATGCATGCAAGCAAGGTATTATAACGAAGGTGGGTATATGTAGACCAGCACAGCAAAGTATTATAATGCCATCTGTTCATTATGGGGTTAAAGTTTTGTGATGTTGTCTATGACTGGCGGGTATCTTTAGATGTGCATACAAGCAAAATATTATAACACAGTCTGTGCATTATGGGGTTAAAGTGTTGTGAGATGATGGTGTCTGTGCCTTGTGGGTATCTCTAGCAATTCAGACTAGTAAAGTATTATAATACAGTCTGTGCATTATGGGGCTAAAGCTATGTGAGATGATGGTGTCTGTACCTTGTGGGTATCTCTAGAAGAGCACAGCAGCAAAGCATTATAAGGCAGTCTGTGCATTATGGGGTTAAGCCATTGTAGAATGATGGTGTCTGTGCCTTGTGGGTATCTCTAGACGAGCACAGCAGCAAAGTATTATAATGCAGTCTGTGCATTATGGGGTTAAAGCATTGTGAGATGATGGTGTCTGTGCCTTGTGGGTATCTCTAGAAATTCAGACTAGTAAAGTATTATAATACAGTCTGCATTATGGGGCTAAAGCTATGTGAGATGATGGTGTCTGTACCTTGTGGGTATCTCTAGAAGAGCACAGCAACAAAGTATTATAATGCAGTCTGTGCATTATGGGGTTAAAGCATTGTGAGATGATGGTGTCTGTGCCTTGTGGGTATCTCTAGACGAGCACAGCAGCAAAGTATTATAATGCAGTCTGTGCATTATGGGGTTAAAGTGTTGTGAGATGATGGTGTCTGTGCCTTGTGGGTATCTCTAGACGAGCACAGCAGCAAAGTATTATAATGCAGTCTGTGCATTATGGGGCTAAAGCTATGTGAGATGATGGTGTCTGTGCCTTGTGGGCATCTCTAGAACAGCACAGCAGCAAAGCATTATAAAGCAGTCTGTGCATTATGGGGTTAAAGCATTGTGAGATGATGGTGTCTGTGCCTTGTGGGTATCTCTAGAAATGCAGACTAGTAAAGTATTATAATACAGTCTGTGCATTATGGGGCTAAAGCTATGTGAGATGATTGTGTCTGTACCTTGTGGGTATCTCTAGAAATGCATGCAAGCAAGGTATTATAACGAAGGTGGGTATATGTAGACCAGCACAGCAAAGTATTATAATGCCATCTGTTCATTATGGGGTTAAAGTTTTGTGATGTTGTCTATGACTGGCGGGTATCTTTAGATGTGCATACAAGCAAAATATTATAACACAGTCTGTGCATTATTTGGTTAAAGTGTTGTGAGATGATGGTGTCTGTGCCTTGTGGGTATCTCTAGCAATTCAGACTAGTAAAGTATTATAATACAGTCTGTGCATTATGGGGCTAAAGCTATGTGAGATGATGGTGTCTGTACCTTGTGGGTATCTCTAGAAGAGCACAGCAGCAAAGCATTATAAGGCAGTCTGTGCATTATGGGGTTAAGCCATTGTAGAATGATGGTGTCTGTGCCTTGTGGGTATCTCTAGACGAGCACAGCAGCAAAGTATTATAATGCAGTCTGTGCATTATGGGGTTAAAGCATTGTGAGATGATGGTGTCTGTGCCTTGTGGGTATCTCTAGAAATTCAGACTAGTAAAGTATTATAATACAGTCTGCATTATGGGGCTAAAGCTATGTGAGATGATGGTGTCTGTACCTTGTGGGTATCTCTAGAAGAGCACAGCAACAAAGTATTATAATGCAGTCTGTGCATTATGGGGTTAAAGCATTGTGAGATGATGGTGTCTGTGCCTTGTGGGTATCTCTAGACGAGCACAGCAGCAAAGTATTATAATGCAGTCTGTGCATTATGGGGTTAAAGTGTTGTGAGATGATGGTGTCTGTGCCTTGTGGGTATCTCTAGACGAGCACAGCAGCAAAGTATTATAATGCAGTCTGTGCATTATGGGGTTAAAGTGTTGTGAGATGATGGTGTCTGTGCCTTGTGGGTATCTCTAGACGAGCACAGCAGCAAAGTATTATAATGCAGTCTGTGCATTATGGGGTTAAAGTGTTGTGAGATGATGGTGTCTGTGCCTTGTGGGTATCTCTAGACGAGCACAGCAGCAAAGTATTATAATGCAGTCTGTGCATTAAGGGGTTAAAGTGTTTTGAGATGATGGTGTCTGTGCCTTGTGGGTATCTCTTGAAGAGCACAGCAGCAAAGCATTATAATGCAGTCTGTGCATTATGGGGTTAAAGCATTGTGAGATGATGGTGTCTGTGCCTTGTGGGTATCTCTAGAAATTCAGACCAGTAAAGTATTATAATACAGTCTGCATTATGGGGCTAAAGCTATGTGAGATGATGGTGTCTGTACCTTGTGGGTATCTCTAGAAGAGCACAGCAGCAAAGTATTATAAGGCAAACTGTGCATTATGGGGTTAAAGTGTTGTGAGATGATGGTGTCTGTGCCTTGTGGGTATCTCTAGAAATTCAGACTAGTAAAGTATTATAATACAGTCTGCATTATGGGGCTAAAGCTATGTGAGATGATGGTGTCTGTGCCTTGTGGGCATCTCTAGAACAGCACAGCAGCAAAGCATTATAAAGCAGTCTGTGCATTATGGGGTTAAAGCATTGTGAGATGATGGTGTCTGTGCCTTGTGGGTATCTCTAGAAATGCATGCAAGCAAGGTATTATAACGAAGGTGGGTATATGTAGACCAGAACAGCAAAGTATTATAATGCCATCTGTTCATTATGGGGTTAAAGTTTTGTGATGTTGTCTATGACTGGCGGGTATCTTTAGATGTGCATACAAGCAAAATATTATAACACAGTCTGTGCATTATGGGGTTAAAGTGTTGTGAGATGATGGTGTCTGTGCCTTGTGGGTATCTCTAGAAATGCAGACTAGTAAAGTATTATAATACAGTCTGTGCATTATGGGGCTAAAGCTATGTGAGATGATTGTGTCTGTACCTTGTGGGTATCTCTAGAAATGCATGCAAGCAAGGTATTATAACGAAGGTGGGTATATGTAGACCAGCACAGCAAAGTATTATAATGCCATCTGTTCATTATGGGGTTAAAGTTTTGTGATGTTGTCTATGACTGGCGGGTATCTTTAGATGTGCATACAAGCAAAATATTATAACACAGTCTGTGCATTATGGGGTTAAAGTGTTGTGAGATGATGGTGTCTGTGCCTTGTGGGTATCTCTAGCAATTCAGACTAGTAAAGTATTATAATACAGTCTGTGCATTATGGGGCTAAAGCTATGTGAGATGATGGTGTCTGTACCTTGTTGGTATCTCTAGAAGAGCACAGCAGCAAAGCATTATAAGGCAGTCTGTGCATTATGGGGTTAAGCCATTGTAGAATGATGGTGTCTGTGCCTTGTGGGTATCTCTAGACGAGCACAGCAGCAAAGTATTATAATGCAGTCTGTGCATTATGGGGTTAAAGCATTGTGAGATGATGGTGTCTGTGCCTTGTGGGTATCTCTAGAAATTCAGACTAGTAAAGTATTATAATACAGTCTGCATTATGGGGCTAAAGCTATGTGAGATGATGGTGTCTGTACCTTGTGGGTATCTCTAGAAGGGCACAGCAACAAAGTATTATAATGCAGTCTGTGCATTATGGGGTTAAAGCATTGTGAGATGATGGTGTCTGTGCCTTGTGGGTATCTCTAGACGAGCACAGCAGCAAAGTATTATAATGCAGTCTGTGCATTATGGGGTTAAAGTGTTGTGAGATGATGGTGTCTGTGCCTTGTGGGTATCTCTAGACGAGCACAGCAGCAAAGTATTATAATGCAGTCTGTGCATTATGGGGTTAAAGTGTTGTGAGATGATGGTGTCTGTGCCTTGTGGGTATCTCTAGACGAGCACAGCAGCAAAGTATTATAATGCAGTCTGTGCATTATGGGGTTAAAGTGTTGTGAGATGATGGTGTCTGTGCCTTGTGGGTATCTCTAGACGAGCACAGCAGCAAAGTATTATAATGCAGTCTGTGCATTAAGGGGTTAAAGTGTTTTGAGATGATGGTGTCTGTGCCTTGTGGGTATCTCTTGAAGAGCACAGCAGCAAAGCATTATAATGCAGTCTGTGCATTATGGGGTTAAAGCATTGTGAGATGATGGTGTCTGTGCCTTGTGGGTATCTCTAGAAATTCAGACCAGTAAAGTATTATAATGCAGTCTGCATTATGGGGCTAAAGCTATGTGAGATGATGGTGTCTGTGCCTTGTGGGCATCTCTAGAACAGCACAGCAGCAAAGCATTATAAAGCAGTCTGTGCATTATGGGGTTAAAGCATTGTGAGATGATGGTGTCTGTGCCTTGTGGGTATCTCTAGAAATGCAGACTAGTAAAGTATTATAATACAGTCTGTGCATTATGGGGCTAAAGCTATGTGAGATGATTGTGTCTGTACCTTGTGGGTATCTCTAGAAATGCATGCAAGCAAGGTATTATAACGAAGTCTGTGCATTGTGGGGTTAGAGCGTTGTGAGATGATGGTGTCTGTGCCTTGTGGGTATCTTTAGAAATTCAGACTAGTAAAGTATTATAATACAGTCTGTGCATTATGGGGCTAAAGCTATGTGAGATGATTGTGTCTGTGCCTTGTGGGTATATCTAGACGAGCACAGCAGCAAAGCATTATAATGCCATCTGTTCATTATGGGGTTAAAGTTTTGTGAGATGATGTTGTCTATGACTGGCGGGTATCTCTAGATGTGCATACAAGCAAAATATTATAACACAATCTGTGCATTATGGGGTTAAAGTGTTGTAAGATGATGGTGTCTGTGCCTTGTGGGTATCTCTAGCAATTCAGACTAGTAAAGTATTATAATACAGTCTGTGCATTATGGGGCTAAAGCTATGTGAGATGATTATGTCTGTGCCTTGTGAGTATCGCTAGAAGTGCATAAAAGCTAAGTATTATAATGCAGTATGTGCATTGTAGGGTTAAAGTGTTTTGAGATGATGGTGTCTGTAAGTATCTCTAGAAGAGCATATAGTCTGTGACCTGCATCTCTAAACTGTGCAAATTAGGCAGTATGTACTAGGCATATTAGGAAAATATTTTGTTTACTGCATACTAGCGGTATCTGTCTCTGTGTTTAGCAAAGTATTATTATAGCATTTGCCTTTAGTATTTAGAAAAACATTTGCAAGTTGTTTCGTTTGGCCTCTTCTGGTATTATATGTGCAGTAAAGTATGACCATCTGTGCATTATCATTTGTAAAAGTACATGTTTACCATGAGGTTGCAAATCATATATTAGTACTATGTGTTCTATTCCTCAAGTTAAGAACACATAGTACTAATATATGATTTGCAACCTCATGGTAAACATGTACTTTTACAAATGACAATGCACAGATGGTCATAGGGAGGTTGTTCCAATAAAGGGGGGGAGGGTTCTATAGTCTTTCATATGTATTGCAAGTGCAAGTTGTATGCTTTTTTTTGGGGGGGGGGGGGAGTTGTAACCCCCAGAACCCCCTCCCTCCCCCACCTAAATCCACTCCTGAGTCATAATTGAAAAATAGTGCCAGTTTTAAAAGCAGATTTGATCAACTTCATATAAAGAATGATGTGCAAAACCTGTGGAACATACATTTGTATTTGTGTGGCATTGTGTGACAATTAACAAGAAAAGTATCCTTATAAAAATAGAAAGTAAATACTACAGGCCTCAATGTGAAAAATTTCATACAAAAATTTCATATAAATTTGTTCATACAGATTCCAGTGACGTGAACACATAGAAACTATCGTCCAAGAACATTTAGTGGCTGCTATATATCGGAATCTAGAACAAATTTTGTTATAAGTTTACTTTCTCATAGGTCAAGACTCCGATACAAAAAGTAGTTCCAACTAAATACAACAGGTGGCTCTGTGATGCAATAGGCCCTTCAACCTTTAATATACTCATTAAATTCTTTTCCTTTTGGATGACAGGTTCAAGGAAAGAAAAAAAGAAGAGGACAAGTGATCGACACAGGTGGACAGAAGAGGAGGTCAACGAAATTACTAGCCAGTTTAAGGACTTCCTGTCAAAAAAAATTACACCTACCAAAGGAAATTACCAAAGCCATACGTATTAGCAAAAAAAAGAGGTAGGGTTCTTGCTGAAGTTGATCCAGCCAGATTGAAGAAAAGATAAGTTGGCTGAATAACCGCCACAAACATGTTTTTTCCAATACAAATAAAGACTAGCAGATGCACCTATAAGCCACGGCGTTCGCGCAAAGTCTACTGCCTGGAGTTAAATGATAAATATATATTGAATAAACATGCATCCACCTAAACTCTGCACTGCTAGCGTTTAGATTACGCATGAACACATTCAGTACTGTAACAGTAATTAATTCATATATTTCTCTTGCATGTTGAGCCAGCTTTCCATTGGGAAATGTTTGACATGCTCATAAAATTGTCAGACCCGTTAAGACTTGCTGCAATTTAGTCATTGGTCTGATAAATATCAGTTATTTCAGCTTTTGAAGCACTGAACATTATTCCGAAAGATCTTTGGTATGTTGACAGCAGTTGTGCTCACTGCAAAAAGTCTTACTTCACAATGCAGTATCATATTATTAATCACTGAAAATTTCATGATGATATCTCAAGTGGTTACTTTGCTGAACTTGCAAAAAATATGGTCAAGTTGGTTCTATTGAAGCCATAAAACTAAGTGTCTATACATGTACATGAAAAAATACATTTACAGTAGTTATTCTGTGGAATGTTACTTTTGCAACTTTGGTAGACTTAAGAATGGCTACTTTTTGATGGGAATTTAAGGCGAAAGTACCATAATTTTGCCATTGCATTGAATTCAAAGTAATCTCTAAAATAATGCTAATGGCAGCATCAAAATATGACATATAATGTAAAACAAGGTTTCAGAACTCACTTTATGTTATGCAGTCTGTCTGATGCCAGGAGCGCGTAATTTGGATGGACTGCTTCCATGCGTGTATGACTTTGTACATTTGTATATTTGTAAATATCTACTATTGTATATCACTTCATATTGTATGTCAACATTCGCATCTCATATTGTATATCACTTCATATTGTTTACCATGTTGATAACAGTTAAGAGTACATCATGTATATATATATATCTATATATCTTATGCTTAGTGTTTAGTATTGTTCTTGAACCTGAATTGTTGTGCTAAAACTATTTGTTGGTGCTTTTTAAACAGTATTATTACTATTATTTGTTTAGTTCCGGGTGCTTTAGAATTTCTTGGACAGACTATGTAGTGTTGATTAGTATTAGTTGATTAGTACTTGTCATAATATAGCTCCACTTATTTAATTATTTTAACTGTTGATCCATGTATTTCTATTATATTTTTATTTTTTGCCATTTATTATTTTGTCATGCTGACACATGTATCAATTTGATATTTTGCTGTCAATAAAAATCTATACATATATATTTGAATTTGAAGAGGGGTCAAAAACTTGTCATAAATTATGCACACCCCACCAGAATGCTATTCCAAAGGGAGCTGAGTGTGCTTACTTTATGCCAAGTTTTTGACCCCTTTTCAAATTTAACAACAGCCTTGCAAGTTACTTGCTCTTGATATCACACATATAACGAAACAGAAACATAAGTAAGTTATGAAACCTTGTGCAACATTATATGAAATATTTTGATCCAACCACTAGCTTTTTTTTAGAGATCACTTATAATTGGTTGCAATGGCAAAATATTGGTGGGTGCCTATACATTCGCCCTCGATTATATATGTACTCTTTGTAAGAAATTTTAAATTGTTTGAATAAAAGAAGAATTATTGCACCAGTCTTGCTTCATTTTGTTATGTCTGTCACTGCTGGTTTAATTCAGCTTGAAATATGCAGTCTGTACATTATGAGTTGAACTCAGTAGGATCCAATGTCTGTTACTCCTGGTTTATTTACCTTGAATTACATTAGATCTGTGCAGCATGAGTTGAAATTAATTACAATAAGTTTGTACAGTATGAGTTGAAAGTCAATCAGATTCTGCGTCTGTCACTGGGTTTGAAAAGCCCGTACAGTATGAGTTGAAGTCAATTGGATTCAAAACTGTCAATGAGAGTTTGCAAAGTCAGTGCAGCATGAGTTGAAGTCAATTGGATTCTATGTCTGTCACTGTCGATTTGTGAAGTCCGTACAGTATGAGTTGAAAGTCATTGAGATTCTGTGTCTGTCAAGTGTGGGTTTGCAAAAAACAAACAGTATGAGTTGAAAGTCATTGGGATTCTATGTCTGTCACTCTGGGTTTGTGAAGTCTGTACAGTATGAGTTGAAAGTCATCGGATTCTATGTCTGTCACTCTGGGTTTGTGAAGTCTGTACAGTATGAGTTGAAAGTCATCGGATTCTATGTCTGTCACTCTGAGTTTGTGAAGTCTGTACAGTATGAGTTGAAAGTAAATTGGATTCAATGTCTGGCACTCTGGGTTGGTGAAGTCTGTACAGTATGAGTTGAAAGTCATCGGATTCTATGTCTGTCACTCTGGGTTTGTGAAATCTGTACATTATGAGTTGAAGTCAATCAGACTCTGTGTCTGTCACTCTGGGTTTGTGAAGTCTGTACAGTATGAGTTGAAAGTCATCGGATTCTATGTCTGTCACTCTGGGTTTGTGAAGTCTGTACAGTATGAGTTGAAAGTCAATCAGATTCTGCGTCTGTCACTGGGTTAGAAAAGCCCGTACAGTATGAGTTGAAGTCAATTGGATTCAAAACTGTCAATGAGGGTTTGCAAAGTCAGTGCAGCATGAGTTGAAGTCAATTGGATTCTATGTCTGTCACTGTCGATTTGTGAAGTCTGTACAGTATGAGTTGAAAGTCATTGAGATTCTGTGTCTGTCAAGTGTGGGTTTGCAAAAAACAAACAGTATGAGTTGAAAGTCATTGGGATTCTATGTCTGTCACTGTGGATTTATAAAATCTGAGTGCACAGTATGAGTTCAAGTCTATGTCTGTCAGTGTGGGTTTGTAAATGTCTATACAGTATGAGTTGAAGTCAGTGGGATTCTATATCTGTCGTTGTGGGTTTGTAATGTCTGGGCAGTATGAATTGAAGTCATTGCAAACCCTCAGTTACAGACATAGAATCCCAAAGTCTGTACTCTATGAGTTGAAGTCAATCAGACTCTGTGTCTGTCACTCTGGGTTTGTAAAAGTCTGAGCAGTATGAGTATAAAGTCAATAGGATTCAATGTCTGTCACTCCGGGTTTGTGAAGTCTGTACAGTATGAGTTGAAAGTCAATTTGATTTTATGTCTGTCACTCTGGGTTTGTGAAGTCTGTACAATATGAGTTGAAAGGAAATTGGATTCAATGGCTGTCACTCTGGGTTTGTGAAGTCTGTACAGTATGAGTTGAAAGTAAATTGGATTCAATGTCTGGCACTCTGGGTTGGTGAAGTCTGTACATTATGAGTTGAAAGTCATTTGGATTCTATGTCTGTCACTCTGGGTTTGTAATGTCTGGGCAGTATGAATTGAAGTCATTGGGATTCTATGTCTGTAACTGAGAGTTTGCAAAGTCTGTACTCTATGAGCTGAAGTCAATCAGACTCTGTGTCTGTCACTCTGGGTTTGTGAAGTCTGTACAGTATGAGTTGAAAGTCAATTGGATTCTATGTCTGTCACTCTGGATTTGTGAAGTCTGTACAGTATGAGTTGAAAGTCATTGGGATTCCATGTCTGTCAGTGTGGGTTTGTAAAGTCCATACAGTATGAGTTGAAGTCAATAGGATTCTATGTCTGTCACTGTGGGTTTGTAAAGTCTGAGTGCGCAGTATGAGTTTAAGTCTATGTCTGTCAGTGTGGGTTTGTAAAAGTCTGTCGGTATGAGTTGAAGTCATTAGGATTCTATATCTGTCACTGAGGGTTTGCAAAGTCTGTACTCTATGAGTTGAAGTCAAGCAGACTCTGTGTCTGTCACTCTGGGTTTGTAAAAGTCTGAGCAGTATGATTTAAAGTTAATCAGACTCTGTGTTTGTCACTGTGGGTTTGTAAAGTATCTGCAGTATGAGTTGAAAGTCATTGGGATTCCATGTGTGTCACTGAGGGTTTGTAAAGTCGCTACAGTATGAATTGAAATTATTTGGATTCTTTGTCTGTCACTGAGGGTTTCGGCCTGGAATATATTGTGCACTATTGCATTTATGTGAACTGATTTAGTAAATGAACACAGTTGGAAATTTTTTACTTTACTTGTAAACCAGTAAACCCCATAGTGCAATGACTCAATAACGTCTTAATGTGTGACAGACAAAGTACTGCCTCATAATGTCTTTCGGAACTAACTAGTCACCCTACAAGGAGACAGACCGATTTTTCCCCACAATGTATCTCACGTTAGTCTGTCTGTCTGTCTGTCTGTCTAGCTGGTTGTCTAGCGGTCTGTCTGTCTAGCTGTCTGTGTCTGTCTGTCTGTCGGTCTGTCTGTCTATCTATCTATCTATCTATCTATGTCTCCACCAAAGTCTGACTATTTCTGGCTAATTACAATTATGCCATCTCTTGGGCAGCTTGTGTGTTATCATGCAGTCAAATATAATACTCTACCATGCAGTTCCATGATCTGACATAGGTTTTGGTGGTCTAGTTAAACCGCATTTCCCAATTCCCATATATAATATATGAAATTAGTTTAGTGTTAATTGCCCAGATTTTTGGCATCGTTAGTGTTGTCTCAAAATCTGCCTAGTGTCAGCAGCAAGCTATACCATGGTTCTACTCATAATGTGGCAAAATTAACCATTGGGAGAGATTTGTATGTCTTTCACTATCATTCATTTCTGCGATTAAATAGAATCATAGCAAACCAAAGTGCATGGTCATCACCATAAGATATTTATTCATTAAACGATAAATATACACACAATTTTAACTTATAGCTATATTCAAAACTTGTGCATTCAGTTTCAAAACAGCTGAATTCTACATATTATTGACCACTTTCCACAAGTTCAATCTCGCGAACAATGGCAACGAGTCCGTTCCAGTTTTCCAACACTGAAGGTGCAATATCTTCAGGTGGGCGGACTGCTCCTGGTCCCCTCAACTCAGGTGTGTAGATGTACTTTGCAATGTTTGCTCCCTTTACCCAGTCTTGAGTTGTTCCTGAAGTTTGATCTAGGAGGACACAAAAGAAAGAAGTACTTTGTATGAGTCACTGTTTGAATGAATGCAAAATAATGCAATTATATGATATGTTATACAAACATTCCTGTTGTAAACCTCACCGAGGCATCTCTTTCCACCATTAAAATATATGAAATATAAGTTGCTTGCTTCCATTGAAGAGTTGTAGCAGCATCTACACATGGACCTGCTTATAGACACTAATTGGGACTATCAAAAAGACTATTCACCGAGGATTGTAAGATAATGGTCTGGAGCCAATAGGCCTTACCTTAAAACTTGTGCTCATTATGAATGGGTCCAACTAAATCATATATCTGTAACATCTATGCATAACACTCAGTAGATACATAAGAAAGTGAACCAAAATTACTACTAGCAAAAAATATTCTTTGAGAAAAATTAAAAAATTAGGAGTCGTGGGGCGTCTATTTTTCAAAGGCAGCTTTTGGCAAAACCTTTACATGTAGTAAGCATCAGAATTGCAGAATAATTCAGATTGCTGTTCTGACCAAACTCTGCCTGCATTGCCATTCTTTCGCAACTTCTCAACTTTAATGTCACCCCTTCTAGCAACTGCAGGATCTACTCATTATACTCACAATCGATTTGCAGCAACCATGCAACATTAAAAGTCAGACTTCTCTTATTCGGAAGTTTTTAGCTTTAAGAAATCTCACCAGGTGGCGTACGTGGCCAAAAGGATCATGCCACCTAGTGAGAACATGTAAACAGTTGAATACTTAAATCTTTAGGATATTAGGAATTCTATTCGTTCGAAATATTTTTTCATACATAATTTACAGATTCAGACATATGTGGTCTATAGATTCTTGGATATACACTTTTTGAGATTTTCAATATTTTTTCACTGAATATGACAAAGCAAAAATCCAAATCTCCCTTCAATCATTGACCCAACTTTTGTGACTTTATTTGAGGCTTCGTTCGTTTAATATATCTGATCTGTCATACAACATATATTTTGATAGTCCCATATTTGGTAAAGGCCTAGGCCCAGATATAAAAATTCATGTATTACAATTTACATAAACTTATAAAATTTCACGTCTTATATACAAATTACACAACTCACAGAAAATGTCACAAGTATTTCCGGTCCTCCACTCTCTCTCATTGAACGTGTTTGTGACGGCATCGACACCAGCCTGTCCTACTCGGAGCTGAATGGGGAGAAAAAAGTACCACAAGAGGTCACTGACATCGTAGCAGATAAGTATTGGTTAATGATGTCATCTATTCTGTGTTGTCTTGTATGTAGCAATTATTTGGTGACGTCATCTTATTGTCATTTCATGTATTACAGTTGTAGCGCCCCCTGTAGGCTTAGTTACATTTTTTCCACATTGAAAAAGTAAAATACAGTAAAATTTGAAATCAAGCTCCTGTAATGAGTGCAAAAAAACATCTTTTCACCACTGTAGATGGACAGTTTGCGCAAAAATCTTTCATTGGCAATATTTTGCGAACCAATCAAAGGATGAAATTTTTACTATCCTCACCATGTCAGGTTCATCGAGATCATGGTAACACTCCCCGTCAACTTCATGACCAAACGGTATCAGGTACACCCAGCCAAAAACATGGAATGTCATCCAAAGGATGAGTCTGTCAGCCAGTGCTTCTCCCTCTCTTTGGACATGCTGAGTTTCAATTTCGGATGCAGCACTTTCACCACGGAAGATGTTTGAGCAAGGATTATTGCTTGAACCATCATCATCTGAAACAAGTTCCCTGATGGCATGTCATAGTGCTTTAACATCAGAGCTTGAAAGTCCTGGGCCTCCTCGTGGCAAGAGTGGTAACATTGTTGATTGTGCCTGTCGATAACTCCCTACCTACCTCATCAAATTGACACTGGGCTAACCTGGCTTGCTATTCACACAGATTAAATATGCATTTAAGCATGATTGGTGCATCAATTATATTCTTTTGGTTGCCTTAGTATCTACAACTGTGTTTCTTGTGATATACACTAGGTGGCTCATTGTTTGTCATTAATGAACTTAACTAAATTATATGCACTTTGAAGTTTTATTAGTTGATTTTTACATTTCATAGATCTTTGTACTTTTCCATTACTTCATTTGTATGTCACCAAAAAGTTAATTCAGGTTAATTGCAATATTTTTGTTGGCAGTGGAAGCCCATAACTATGACCACCTTTACAAGTCACTGCAGTGGATTAATCATACAATTGTCTCTAATTCAAATTGCAATCAAATGCTTATTTCTAAATTTCACATCATTCAATGATCTTACTTCCCCACAAGAAGTCATAATTTCTGTTCATGTCTTTTCCAAAACATTCTGAACCTTCATTGGGGGACATGCTTTTTCTCCATGTACGTACCTGTATAAGAAAAAATATAAATATATTGTGTGCATATAAAAAAACACCATTAATTCTGGTATAAGTTTCTGAAAAGCCATGTACAGTGAGGCCCAACACTTTAGACACATTAGAGTTTGATATAGGCAAACTAAGCTGTGACTGAACTACTGTTAATTAAGATTCTAAGAGGAAAATAAGACAGCAGTCTAAACGAAGTGCACAAACAAGCAGCAGAAGCAGCTGAAGCAGGAACTGCTGAATATGGCAGCCAGAGTCAGCAGCAAAAGAAACAACAGTCAGCTGCTCCCAGTGACCACAGAAGCAGAGACAACAGGCAGCTGCCTTTAGAAATGTGGCAGCCACAGACGGCAGATATGGAAATGGCGGTGACAGCTGCTGCCTCAGATGGAAATAAGACAATTTTGGATTTTACAGGAAAATTCATTGACTTGGAAACCAATATCAGAGTCTTGGAAACTAAACTCCAGATGATGTCATGTGAATCCAGGAGTCTCATTGGTTGAGGGACTGCTTTGGCCAACGGTTCTTGATTCGTATGGCATCATTTGATTTTAGCTTTCAAGTCTCGGAGACTGGTTTCCAAGCAATGCATTTTGCTGTAATGTTAAAGGTGGGAGCTTTGGGTGTCTTCAATAGGTCAGTTTAGAATGTACATTGTATGCTAAGGTAGGAGTTATCAGTAAATGAAAATTGCCTGTAGGCATTAATATGACTCACTTCGTTCCAGGTGTAGTTATATCCATCAGGGTTCATGACAGGAAGAAAGAACCAATCGTAATTGTCCACCAGGTGTGTGACGTCATCATCTCTTCCATACTCTCTAACCAACTTTAAGAAAACAGAACATTGTATAGATTAATTTATGGTACATGTACTTAGAAGCTGTTATGATACTACTGAAATCCATCACTTATTATATAATTTACTGTCATTATGACAAGTATAGTCACAGCTTAAATAAATCATCAATTTATAGGATAACTCAGTCATTACACAACATTAATAATTACATAATATCATTTTTAAATGACTTAAAATGCTTTCTTGATGTAAAATAGAGCATTTATTAATATATAAAGAAAGAAAAATATCACACATCTATATCATATTTATAGCATTCTGGTTATTTTCACCAGTATTTTTCTTAACCTCATGCACTTTAATCTAAGCTTACCTTAGTCAAAATCCCCATGACAACTGGCCCTGTAAGCCATTCTCCCGAATGAATCAAGGCATCCACCCAGATTGCTTGCCTATTTTCTCCTGGTTTGTGGATCTAAAATGGAAGATTCAAAACAGCCCATGGTCAAACAGATGATTAGTAGGACAATTATACAATACATGTCTATGTATTGTGCTTTAATTGGGACTAACATTGGCTAAGGCAATCTCTCAACAAATTAAACATGACGTGTTCAGTTTTGTGTGTGTGTGTTAATGATTCTTTTATTGTTAAAAATAAACAAAAAACCCATCATTTGACAATTATGATTACTGGCGGTCTCAGAGGTTAGAACTAAATTCAAAGTTATATTGAGAGACTACCAGTTACATGAATTCGTTGAAGGTGAGATGAGTGAGAAGATGATCAGAAAATGTTAGATGAAGAAAGATATCAACTGATGGACTCTCATAAGAGAGGCTACAGTAAAAATTTATCTATTGCTTTAGTCAATTTCAAAATTAATTTGAATTTATATCAATACAATGCAGAGAAGAATATAAATGGTGACATACTTTACTCCTCAGGGTCTGAGTTTCCAAATCTGTGAGTTTTGTGTTTCACAGTAAATTGTTATTTGAAAATTAATAAAAAAATAAATAAAAAAATTAACAAATATATAAATAATGTGACAATGAATTTACAGTGAACATCTGCAAAGATCTTCCTTCATAAGAGTCTCCAATGCTTCGTGTTCCACAGACGACATCAGGTGAACACTCCTCACGCAGGACTTCAAGTTGTTGCATTATCTGTGCATGAAGTATATGAATAATATATATATATATATGTTTATTGCTGTAGACACACATAATGCATTACAATATGGTGTATTTGCAAAATATTATTTAAATTCAAATTGCAAAATAACAAAATTTTATGAATAATTAATCAAATAGTACAAAAGTAAATCAAAGTGTCCTTGTGTGAATCTGGATCCACATCAAGTTCATGATTTCGTAAATCTCTGACTAACTAAATAATACAGTAGTCTTTAGTAGAGCATTTCAATACTTGTGTAAAGTTTGAATTTAATTTTGTCAATTCAGTCACCGGTACTTTAGTAGCATGACTAAACATACATAAGTTTCGGCCTATGATACTCTTCATTTTTAATGAAAGACAGCTATCAAATATTCAAATATTTTACAATTATTACTACAATACTGAAAAAGGTAATGCCAAGCGTAATATCAGTTAGGTTGTGAAGATTGCGTAAAATTCACTCTAAAAATGTTTTCCTTGGAATCCACTCAATAGTTTATTCAAAATCAGATGATTTAGTGATTTTCATTTGCCAAAAAATAAAAACAATTAAACAATGTAATATCTGATTTTAAACACATTATGAAGTGGACACCAGCGAAACCATATTTTGTTTGAAAACCTTTTATAGAGTGTTCATTTGGCTTAGTGCACTGTTGTAGGCCTATCATATTGCAAATAACCAAGTATAAGGGAATTTGCGATACATTGTAAACAAATGTACCATGTGATACAGAGTTGAACGAAGTGCTCTTTCAGTTTATAGGTGTCCTATATACTCTGTTACACAGCTATTTCTATATTGGCCTACATACATACCATCACAATTTTAGCCCTACTTCAAGTAACACTGAAATCATGTTGACCAGAATTGGCAAGCTATCTAGAATAGACCTTACAGCAAAAATTCATTGCCTTGGAAACCAGTCTCAGGGACTTGGAAACTAAATTCCAGATGATTTCATGTGAACTCAGACCTCCCATTGGCTATGGCAGTCCGTCAATCAATGAGAGTCCTGGATTCACATGCCATCATCTGGAGTTTAGCATCCAAGTCTCTGAGATTAGTTTCCAATCAAGGAATTCTATAAAGCTTGTTGAACTCACGTCTTCATAAGTGTTGTAGTCTTCATCGTCATAAGCAAATTTAGAAAATTTGTGTCGGGCTTCACTTCTCGCAAATGTTTCATCATAGAACCTGTTAAACAGTGTATAAATAATTTGGTCAACATTTTGTCATGTTATGTATCATAAGTCATAATGACTACCTTAATTATTAGTCATTAAAAAGTTACTGGAAGATTGACTTCGAAGATGTTCTAGATTCATGAAAACTGTTAACATCTTCGTCATGATCTCGTAAAGTTTACGGATATTAAAAAAACTATGTTTGTATAGGAATGCATACTTTCTGGCTGTTTTGTTTGTTTATAAAAGTTTCTTTAAAAGCAGAATATTTGCATTGCATACCTTTGAATATTGTCAACCACAATTTCGCCTTGAATCTTTGACTTTGATAAAAATTCTTCAAATTCTCTTTCTCCTTCTGGACACACAATAACTTCAGTTGGAGAATTTCTTCTGATATTGCTCAAGAACAGAATCTGAAAGAATACAATGGGGGAGAATTTACTTGTGAAGAACATCTATGTATAACTACCTAAAGGTACAACCTACCCCAGCCATGGAGACACCTATTGTCAGCTCAACTGAAACTATACATACATTTAGAAGAAGCTGCTTTAACCTACCTTGTTACACACACAAAATAGGTTTATTTATAGGTCATAGTATTGAATCCATTGAGTTAAACACAAACCATGGAGTAGGCTCATAGATTTATAGCGTACAAAATGTGTTGATGCATGATGCACTTCAGTTGTAAATATAATTTCTTTATTTTTTCTTTCTTTTTTTAAGTGATGTCTGCCCATTAGATCATTTACTTAATGGTAGGTAGCAGGGTATTGGTTTAGCTCAGTCAATCTTGTAGAATACTTCTTATAAAAGAGAAAATGCTATTACAGATTAGATTAAATGTGAAATAATAATATTCAATTCAATATATTTTATCCATTCACATCAATTGTGGCATAAAAATAAATGCAACTAAACAAAAACCAAAAAATAAAAATAGTTGGTAAGAAAATTTAAATAAAATAACATAACGTATCAAAGATCTTTGACTTATGAGACACACAATGTCTCAATAACGAGTACCACCTCATCATAATCGGACATACACTCTATATATCCATCACGTATGACTAACAATTGTAATAAAGTGCAAATGTGCACCTTAATAAAAATTTACCAACTCATCTATCAACCATTGCTTTAGGTTCTACGCATATTTTACTTCATCATCCAGTGGATTAGGGCTTAACGTCCTTTGTTTCTGACCTGATGGGCTAATTAGGACAGACAGGGTCAATGGCAATGAGATGAAGGATGAAACAGCCATCCAACTTAGGCTTAACCGGGAATTGAACCCGGGACCCAGTGGTTGGAAGCCCAGCATGCTACCACTGAGCTAGGCCCCATGTATGTTTTAATATAACTTTTAAGTTGACGGGTGACAAATAGGCAATCAATCGTAGAAGTAGTATAGTTCTTTCCTAATTCATTTTCACGAAACAGCTATGAGATTATTGCAAATGTTACCTTCTTGTCTGCATTGTCATTTTCTTTATACAGCTGGTTTAGGTGTTCAAGCTGGGTGCTTTCTTTAGGGTGTAAATACCAGGAGTTGCATCTGTAAAGAAAAATATTCCACTAAAAAAATAATCAGCATGTTTAAAGGCGGAATGTTTACTACAGCCATGTATTTGTTTAAAGGCTTTATTTTGCATACCAGATATATCCTCTCACAAAAACCTACATATATTGGAGTTGAAATTCTTGATTTATAACACTACTATATAGGTAGGAGAGAGCCCCTGACTTCACGCCCCACTGCACATGCCCTCAGGGTGCGAAAATTACGTAACTCATTAAGGAAGGTGTGAAAAGTTACGTAACTCATTAAGGAAGGTGTGAAAAGTTACGTAACTCATTAAGGAAGGTGTGAAAAGTTACGTAATTCGTTAAAGAAGGTGTGAAAAGTTACGTAACTCGTTAAGGAAGGTGCGAAAGTTACGTAACTCATTAAGGAAGGTGCGAAAAATTACGTAACTCATTAAGGAAGGTGCGAAAAGATACGTAACTCGTTAAGGAAGGTGCGAAAAATTACGTAACTCGTTAAGGAAGGTGCGAAAAATTACGTAACTCGTTAATGACCAATAAGTATTTTCTTTTATTTCGTTAATGACGTGATTATTACTCGTTAATGAGTGTAACGACTTAACGAAGTTAATTACATAACTTGTTAACGAGCGTAATTATTTCCCTTTGATGAAAATAATAACTCTTTAGCACGCTACATAACTCGTTAATGAGGTGATTATTACTCGTTAATGATCGTAATGACTTTCTTTAATTACATAACTCGTTAATGATCATATTTATTTTCTGTAGACATGATGAGTACATCCTTAGTTATGATAATTATTTTCTGTAGACATCATGAAATGAATTTAGTGAAAATCTGTAAGGATGCAGGATCAGCTGCCTTCATGACCTGCATTTAGTGAAATACTGTAAAGATGCATGGAGGGTTCCGCCTCAACGCACATGCATTATTTTCTTTAGTGATAATTAAATTGTTACATAACATTGTTTGTGATCATAATTATTTCCTTTAGTGATCACAATTATTTTCTTTAGCGACCATGATTATTTTCCTTAGTGATCAAAGTTAGTGATCAAAATTAAGTCATAATTACATCTTTAGTCATATTCTTGTGTATGTACATTATCAGTGCAAAGCAAATTGGTATTGGCATTCACTCAGATGACTCACCAAAATTTCACAAAGGGTTGAGGGGGGTTGATTTGCATCAGTGCACATCAGGGTAGAGAGCATGCCCAGACATGTATGACCACCTGTCTGTGCCCAAGGGCATAAGGCATGGACACCTTTACACATTGCATAAAAAGAACAAAATTAAAACTATTTTGGACAAACTGGAAAAAAAACACAGCAAGAACATCATTATTATAAAATACTAACTTTTCATCTAAAAAAATAAAAAATAAAAATGTAAAACATTTAATTTTACAACCTGCAATTCATTATTATTAATATTGAAACTTAAATACAAAATAACAATTGTCTTAGTTAAAGAAACTGACTAATTAAACTTACCATAGGGAAGCATTGACTTATTCACTCTGTAAATAAATCACCTCAATATACACTACCCATGGAGTATTAGCTTACTTTAAAAAAAGTGAAAGTAAAACAGAAAAAAAACCTGCACTGTTAGCTACTTAGTATACTCATCATAATTGCACTGGTTTCACATCAATGCACACCAATGAAGAGAGTATGAATTGTCCAGATTTGTTTCTATGACCACCCCCACTTGATCTCACATGAGCTCAAAAGCATGGTCACCCTCCAGTGTCATGAAATTAATAAAAAATAAAACACTTTGGAAACATAAGAAAACTAGAAATACATATAACTTACAAAAACAAAAAAGCTAGCAGAATTTTTTTTTTTCTGAAATTTTAAATTCAAGAACTTAACAAAAGTAGAAAATTGATTATGACAATATGCATAACTATATTAATATTAATATTGAAACTTAAATACAAAAAAAAACAATTGTCTCAGTTATTCACTCTGTAAATAAATCAACATACACTACCCATGTAGTTTTAGCTTAACTAAAAAAAAAGTGAAAGGAAAACAGAAAAAACCTGCACCGTTATGCACTTAGTAGACTCATCATAATTGCACTGGTTTCACATCAATGCACACCAATGCAGAGAGTATGAATTTTCCAGATTTGTTTTTATGACCACCCCCACTTGATCTCATATGAGCTCAAGAGCATGGTTACCTTGCAATGTCATAAAATTCATAAAATAAAACACTTTGGAAACATAAGAAAACTAGAAACACATATAACTTACAAAAACAAAAAAGCTAGCAGAAACTTTTTTTTAGGAAATTCAAAATTCAAGAACTTTACAAAAGTAGAAAATTAACTATAACAATATGCATAACTACAACAAAAAAAAAGATAAATTATAAAAAAAAAGTCAACATGTCATTAGATTCAAAATTAAAACATGAATTGAATAATAGTTATTGTGAAAGTTAAAGAAACTGACTAATTAAACTGGTCATAGAGAAGCATATTTCAACCTACTTATTCTCATTCTTTAGTAAAATCAATCAGGTATACACTATCGTCGTACTTTAAAAAAGGCAAACTACAAAACACATACATAACAGTATTATTTGTAAACAAAATTACCCAAAACAAATGCTACATACTTATTTCTCAAATTTAAAATCAAATACAAAAGTTGCTAACCTTTTACCCAAAATTTAACAAAAATCATTGTTTCAGAAAATCCAAAAAATGAAAGTATGTTCCACATCTGTGCACACCTGGTCAGTGCCTTATCGTATATTCAAGATCCAACATGTTGTTATAGATATGGTTCAAAGATTCATTTTCAGGAGATCATGTTACCTTTCCTATATGGAGAAGATATGTTTCACATCAGTGCAAAGCACGTCCATTGTCATAAAAAGAACAAAAACTATGCTGGACAAACATAAAAACAACAAAACAAACTGCAAAACATGCACATATAATAAAAACTTAATTCTGATCCATGTAATCTTACTTCAACCAACTTGAAAGGTGAGAGGTTAATATATTACTTCTTAGCTCACCACTAATACAGATAATCTGAAATATGTTGTTCACATTTGACTGAAAATTTATAAAGTAAATATAGCATAACTGAAATATACATAGATTTATTTATCCTGTTCAAGAACAACAGAATGCAATATCCTGTCAAGTTTGAAATCTTTCAATAAACAAGGTCTGCATAACACTTAAATTGATATTTTGTAGTATGAAAAAGTTACACTAATTTCTTTATTATATTTGTTGTGATGAAATATTACAGTGAATGTGATCAAATAATTTTAACTGTAGTATCTTCAAGCCATTGCTTCCTGTCCAAACGCCATGTATTATGTTCAAGAGACTAAAAGCAGCTTTCTTCCAACAATGCTTCAGGGCATGTACCCTCCCCCATTTCAAATGGCATTTTGGTATATGCAAGCAAGGCAATCACATTATATGACATTCTATCTGAAGTATAACACTTAGTTGAGACATAGGCACAGTGGTAAGGTCAAATATGTTATTTAATAGTCATATTCTAGCAGTTGTATGATCACCCAAAGAGATTATGCTTGATGATAGGAATAACCCATATTTCTTGCTTAAACCTTTGCTTAACTAGACTTGGTGGAAGTGATTGTACAGAGTAGCTTGTGTATAACCTATGCTAATGATATACAATATTAAACATTGCAGCTCGTGATGTACTCTATTTCTGCGAAATGTATGCATCAAACTATAGTAACCACTAACAATAAATTGCAAAATAATTATTGTGAAAGTTAAAGAAACTGACTAATTAAACTGGCCATAGAGAAGCACTTACTACTTCTCATTCTTTAGTGAAATCACCTTAGTATACACTATCCTTGTGGCCTACTTAAAAAAGGCAAACTACAAAACACATACATAACTGTATTATTTGCAAACAAAATGACCTAAAACAAATGCTACATACTTATTTCTCAAATTTAAAATCAAATACAAAAGATGCAAACCTTTTATCCAAAATTAAACAAAAGTCAATAAAACAGAAACTTTAAGAAAAACTGTGCATTGGTAACCACTTAGTAGACTGCACAAGGGGGGTTAGGCAGTATCAATGCACATAAGTGCAGTGAGTATGTATATAAAACAACATGCTCAAACAACAAGAAATAATAATAACCGGAAAAGAAAATCTAACTTTGAAACTATTTCAGAAATTTCAAATCAAAGTCAGAAAGAATAAAAATATTACCAAATACAAAACTTCAAACTAACCCAAACTTCCTAGCCTTAATGACTCTTAAGATAGTTTCCCTCCTAATATATGTTGAGGAATGCATCCCCTATGCAGAAACTGGCAGCAATTAGGGCAAATACCTGCATGATGAGAGGGCCAGCGATGGGGGCTATAATTCAATACCAACGTAATCAAAGGGGTATATGCCAGTTTACTACCCCAATATTTACACAACATGCATCCAATAATTGCTATAAGCATTTTCTAAGATGAAGTGCAATGTGTCAATATAATATAAGAGTTAAGTTTCCTGCATGGAAGGCAGTCACAAAGCAAGCCTGCACAGGTTTATATATATACTTCTTAGCTCACTAATTAATACAAATAATCAGAAATATGTTGTTCACATTTTACTGAAAATGTATACAGTAAGGATAGCGTAACTGAAATATACACAGATTAATTTATCCTACACCAGAACTACAACACAATATCATGTTAAGTTTGAACAAAAAACAAGGTTTGCATAACATTATCCTATTGTAGTTAGAGTAACTCAGTGACTATGGGTGGAAAAGGTTACACTAATTGTATTTCCTTCATTATATTGCAACTAATATTTGTTTTGATGAAATATTACAGTGAATGTGTTCAAAAAAATTTAAACATTTCTTAATATTTCCAAACTGTTGTTTCCTGTCAAAACACCATGTATTATATTTAAGAGACCAAAGAAAGCTATCACCAAACAATGCAACAATGCTTTCCTCTTTGATAATTTCAATGGCATTTTGGCTTTTGCAAGCAAGGCCGTCACATGACATGACAGTCACTTTGAACTAAAACCCTCCAGTTGAGACATAGGCACAGAGTTAAGGTCAAATATGTTATCTAATAGTCTGATTCTAGCAGTTGTATGGTCACCCAAAGAGATTATGTATGCTAAATGATAGGAATAACTCATATTTCCTGCTTGAACTTTAGCTTAACAAGACTTGGTGGAAGTGATTGTACAGAATAGCTTGTGTATAACCTATCATAATGCTATACAATATAAAACATTGCGGCTGGTGATGTATGCACCAACTGGTAACCATTAGCAATATTGTTCACAAGGTTTCTGGTACCCTGAGTTTGTCGCACTTCATTTAGTTGGAAACTTTATTCAGCATTTTACTCCGATTAGTCATCTCTCCAAGCAACTGATATTAATTCACATGAGCAGTCTATATATTTAATAGTGCGCACAAATATTCTTTCATAATTTTCAGTAGCATTGTTCAAGGAGCTTTGGCAGAAACACAGATGTCTAGAAATTGAGACAGAAGATGTCCATTTGGGTAATATTAATGTAATGAACAAAATAGCAGCCAAGCACGTTTTGCTTTGTTGTCTTGTCTACATTGAACTGTATGAGGTCTGTTTTTATAACTATCTTTGCAGTTTCTTCAACAGACATTACAGTGAAGTCTGAAAACACACACACACAGCTGTCAGAGATGCATTTGGGTAATTTGAATATGATGGTCAGACAAAAGAAGAACATTGGGGTAATTTGAATATGGCGGTCTTGTAAATGATACATTTTGCTGTCAATTGTCATGTTAAATGTGTTTTGTTATCCCTCTCTACATTGTATGAGAGGAGTGTTTTTCTACACTGAACTGTACGAGGGTCTTTTAGCTCTATATATTCTTTTCTAGACATGACAAAGACGATTTTTGAAGTTGAAATGTTTATTTGTAGCCTGATACATATATTAAATGAAACATATGATATGACTAGACAGTAGAAAGGCAAGATGTTCAAATTCATAATGCTTCATGTGGGAGCCTCTCTTGGTGAAAATTTTGTTTAGAAGATATCCGTTACAGACGAATATCAACCCATCCTCTGATAACTGATATTATTATGTTTTCTTTGATGTCAAAAAGTCTCTCTTCCCTATTTGAATTTTTGTTTCATAAGCCCAACAAAGCGTCTGCTGGATGATTTCCATTAAATCATTATAATGTAATTAGATTGTGTTCCAGTGACCTTGGGTAAAAAGGTTACACTTAAAAATTATGTGAGCCAAATGTAAAGCACCTTCTTCATTTTCTTCAAGGTATATGAAAAGGGCCACATCCAGGTTCCTGATAATAATTCTGTTTCAATTTGTACCATATTTTATTACAAAAGATACAAAATAGTAATTTAATAAAGTATGTACTGTGAATGTGCACAAAGAAATTCAACCTCTCTTGATAATTCCAAGGTATTGTCTCCTATCACAGAGTTTAATGACAGAGAGTGTTAAAAATTATATATATTTTGTAATATATTGATTATTAATTAATGTAAAAGAAAAATTGATAATATCACAATTAATAACTAAAAGAACAACAACTGATAGCTATATGCACCTATAAATATACAGACAGTTCTTAACTCTTTTGCCTGAGAGTGAATAAACTTATTTCCAATGCCCTTTTTAGCGTGTACCAACATGGGAATCACATCATCTGACCACTGTTTAGTATAGCCACAGAGTTGAGTCATTATGAAAGAGGTAAATTCAGATATAAAATTATACATATTATGCATGTTACGAGTTGTATGATCATGGAAGAGGTTCTATACATTTTATGATAGAAATAACTGTAAGACACTTCCTGCTTATACTTTAGTTTGCCACACAGGAATTACATGCCTGTAAAAGCTGTGGTAATCAGGTAATAATTTGAACTATTGTGCACATCACATTTAAAGCATTTTAATCTAAGTATTAAAACTATATGCATCAATTTTGAAAATTATAACACTGAAGATTAACAATGTTGTTTACAGTGGTTTTCAGTGCCTTGAGTCTGCTGTGCCTTGTTACATTTAGGATTTCCCTTTCTTAGGATCTTTCCTACTTCACATACATTAATGTGATGAGATTTTTATCAGTAATTTTTGTAGTTTGTGTAGCTGTAATTTAAATTCACTATAACTTTTGTCTCACTCTTATTACACAAACATAAATGATTGGACTGAACCAGTTTCAAAGTTTGATATATGTTCTATTTGGTAATAGCAATTTAAAAAAAAACCTTATATATAATAACACATCATGTATAGCAAACCAGGTATTGCTCTCTCATAGCCATTGTTAATTAACTCTGTAACACAGCTATTATAATAGGGCTTTCATCATACAATGATAGAGCAATGATGACTCAGGTTTGATATACGAAACGAGCCTTCTGATATAATTCATCATGTTCATATAAATAGGAAACATATATTTAGTCTTACTCATGTCATCCACCATAGTTATTATTTATTTGGTGACAAAGAATGACATATTTTCAATCAGCCAATCATGCCAGCTGTCTGTATAGGTCATGTAGATTTTGACTGTTTAAGTGACACTTGTTGCAGGTCTCTTTTAAGATCCTAATTCTACTTAGTTTTATTCTATCATAAGCGATGCAAAACAACAATATGATAATTCATACAGTTATTCATGAGTGTCTCAATAATTTTATTCCATGCACACGTATTCTTTTTTATTATTATGACTGCTTAATCAGTTTTGGTAAGCTTTTCGTTTAATCAGTTAAATAACTTTGAATAATATAAATGAATTTGTTACCATTGCATGTAGATTATTGGTTTTTACATCCCAAGCATTATGTTGCCTTGTGTTCTTGTGCTTTCTGTAGAAACTGAGTGTATACCGTAGACTATAATTAAACAGGATAATCAATAAGCCGTTAGCACATAGATCTATGACAAATACACACATTTTCAATGTTATGTTATTGAAATATTCATATTCAACAAGTTACCAGTTCTATTACTGCCGAAGAAAAGTTTCAGTGTGGTTTTGATTGGAATAACTATTACATGTTACCTCCTGATACTTCAAGTTACCTAGCATGGCTTATATGTGGAAACACACATATATATATCCAGCCAATGTATTTGCCATGATAACCACGAAATATTATACACAAAATGTTATCAGAAACATTTTAGCAAGTCTGTTGGTACTTCAGGATTTAAAATATATTCCCCCACCTTAAGAATAACAAAGGAATTTAACGATATTAGGTACACTTAGTCCACTATGGTCCCATTATGAATTTACAGGGATTTACCTTGATATAATTATATTTGACAAACATGGTTTCCCTTTTCTTTAGTATTTTCTACTCAGTAGTGTAGAAATGTTTTATGAACCAATGGATCTTCTAAGTAGTGTCCCAATTAGCATTTACTTCACCATCAAAAGAACCTCACCATTAAAACCCAGTAAATTGTTTATTCAAGGTTAGTCTTGATATGGAGTTCCACTGGATACTTTGTACCAATGGGATCACAATTTGAGCATATACGGTGCGTCTATTTTACAATTCCTCTTCCATAATTTGATTGTAAGTAAATTTTATTGGTAAAGTCAAAATATTTTGAAATTGATTGACATTGTTCTGAAAACTTAGACAAAACTTCAAAATGAATATTCAAGATGATTGTGTCATGGAACCTTTCAATACCATCAGACTTTCCACTCTATCATCTATTTACTGGTAAAGTTCTGTGACACAATTGGATTGAGATTGGTTGTTTCTGAAATATCAATTATACCAAAAAAACAGGTAACACTTTACTTGTTGTGGTTTGAGCAGTTTTGAATGGGCTCCCCCAACCTTAAACTCATCAATCATCTTGAATATTCATTTTGAATTTACCAGTAAATAGATGATAGAGTGGAAAGTCTGATGGTATTGAAAGGTTCCATGACACAATCATCTTGAATATTCATTTTGAAGTTTTGTCTAAGTTTTCAGAACAATGTCAATCAATTTCAAAATATTTTGACTTTACCAATAAAATTTACTTACAGTCAAATTATGGAAGAGGAATTGTAAAATAGACGCACCGTATATGCTCAAATTGTGATCCCATTGGTACAAAGTATCCAGTGGAACTCCATATCAAGACTAACCTTGAATAAACAATTTACTGGGTTTTAATGGTGAGGTTCTTTTGATGGTGAAGTAAATGCTAATTGGGACACTACTTAGAAGATCCATTGGTTCATAAAACATTTCTACACTACTGAGTAGAAAATACTAAAGAAAAGGGAAACCATGTTTGTCAAATATAATTATATCAAGGTAAATCCCTGTAAATTCATAATGGGACCATAGTGGACTAAGTGTACCTAATATCGTTAAATTCCTTTGTTATTCTTAAGGTGGGGGAATATATTTTAAATCCTGAAGTACCAACAGACTTGCTAAAATGTTTCTGATAACATTTTGTGTATAATATTTCGTGGTTATCATGGCAAATACATTGGCTGGATATATATATGTGTGTTTCCACATATAAGCCATGCTAGGTAACTTGAAGTATCAGGAGGTAACATGTAATAGTTATTCCAATCAAAACCACACTGAAACTTTTCTTCGGCAGTAATAGAACTGGTAACTTGTTGAATATGAATATTTCAATAACATAACATTGAAAATGTGTGTATTTGTCATAGATCTATGTGCTAACGGCTTATTGATTATCCTGTTTTATTATAGTCTACGGTATACACTCAATTTCTACAGAAAGCACAAGAACACAAGGCAACATAATGCTTGGGATGTAAAAACCAATAATCTACATGCAATGGTAACAAATTCATTTATATTATTCAAAGTTATTTAACTGATTAAACGAAAAGCTTACCAAAACTGATTAAGCAGTCATAATAATAAAAAAGAATACGTGTGCATGGAATAAAATTATTGAGACACTCATGAATAACTGTATGAATTATCATATTGTTGTTTTGCATCGCTTATGATAGAATAAAACTAAGTAGAATTAGGATCTTAAAAGAGACCTGCAACAAGTGTCACTTAAACAGTCAAAATCTACATGACCTATACAGACAGCTGGCATGATTGGCTGATTGAAAATATGTCATTCTTTGTCACCAAATAAATAATAACTATGGTGGATGACATGAGTAAGACTAAACATATGTTTCCTATTTATATGAACATGATGAATTATATCAGAAGGCTCGTTTCGTATATCAAACCTGAGTCATCATTGCTCTATCATTGTATGATGAAAGCCCTATTATAATAGCTGTGTTACAGAGTTAATTAACAATGGCTATGAGAGAGCAATACCTGGTTTGCTATACATGATGTGTTATTATATATAAGGTTTTTTTTTAAATTGCTATTACCAAATAGAACATATATCAAACTTTGAAACTGGTTCAGTCCAATCATTTATGTTTGTGTAATAAGAGTGAGACAAAAGTTATAGTGAATTTAAATTACAGCTACACAAACTACAAAAATTACTGATAAAAATCTCATCACATTAATGTATGTGAAGTAGGAAAGATCCTAAGAAAGGGAAATCCTAAATGTAACAAGGCACAGCAGACTCAAGGCACTGAAAACCACTGTAAACAACATTGTTAATCTTCAGTGTTATAATTTTCAAAATTGATGCATATAGTTTTAATACTTAGATTAAAATGCTTTAAATGTGATGTGCACAATATTTCAAATTATTACCTGATTACCACAGCTTTTACAGGCATGTAATTCCTGTGTGGCAAACTAAAGTATAAGCAGGAAGTGTCTTACAGTTATTTCTATCATAAAATGTATAGAACCTCTTCCATGATCATACAACTCGTAACATGCATAATATGTATAATTTTATATCTGAATTTACCTCTTTCATAATGACTCAACTCTGTGGCTATACTAAACAGTGGTCAGATGATGTGATTCCCATGTTGGTACACGCTAAAAAGGGCATTGGAAATAAGTTTATTCACTCTCAGGCAAAAGAGTTAAGAACTGTCTGTATATTTATAGGTGCATATAGCTATCAGTTGTTGTTCTTTTAGTTATTAATTGTGATATTATCAATTTTTCTTTTACATTAATTAATAATCAATATATTACAAAATATATATAATTTTTAACACTCTCTGTCATTAAACTCTGTGATAGGAGACAATACCTTGGAATTATCAAGAGAGGTTGAATTTCTTTGTGCACATTCACAGTACATACTTTATTAAATTACTATTTTGTATCTTTTGTAATAAAATATGGTACAAATTGAAACAGAATTATTATCAGGAACCTGGATGTGGCCCTTTTCATATACCTTGAAGAAAATGAAGAAGGTGCTTTACATTTGGCTCACATAATTTTTAAGTGTAACCTTTTTACCCAAGGTCACTGGAACACAATCTAATTACATTATAATGATTTAATGGAAATCATCCAGCAGACGCTTTGTTGGGCTTATGAAACAAAAATTCAAATAGGGAAGAGAGACTTTTTGACATCAAAGAAAACATAATAATATCAGTTATCAGAGGATGGGTTGATATTCGTCTGTAACGGATATCTTCTAAACAAAATTTTCACCAAGAGAGGCTCCCACATGAAGCATTATGAATTTGAACATCTTGCCTTTCTACTGTCTAGTCATATCATATGTTTCATTTAATATATGTATCAGGCTACAAATAAACATTTCAACTTCAAAAATCGTCTTTGTCATGTCTAGAAAAGAATATATAGAGCTAAAAGACCCTCGTACAGTTCAGTGTAGAAAAACACTCCTCTCATACAATGTAGAGAGGGATAACAAAACACATTTAACATGACAATTGACAGCAAAATGTATCATTTACAAGACCGCCATATTCAAATTACCCCAATGTTCTTCTTTTGTCTGACCATCATATTCAAATTACCCAAATGCATCTCTGACAGCTGTGTGTGTGTGTTTTCAGACTTCACTGTAATGTCTGTTGAAGAAACTGCAAAGATAGTTATAAAAACAGACCTCATACAGTTCAATGTAGACAAGACAACAAAGCAAAACGTGCTTGGCTGCTATTTTGTTCATTGCATTAATATTACCCAAATGGACATCTTCTGTCTCAATTTCTAGACATCTGTGTTTCTGCCAAAGCTCCTTGAACAATGCTACTGAAAATTATGAAAGAATATTTGTGCGCACTATTAAATATATAGACTGCTCATGTGAATTAATATCAGTTGCTTGGAGAGATGACTAATCGGAGTAAAATGCTGAATAAAGTTTCCAACTAAATGAAGTGCGACAAACTCAGGGTACCAGAAACCTTGTGAACAATATTGCTAATGGTTACCAGTTGGTGCATACATCACCAGCCGCAATGTTTTATATTGTATAGCATTATGATAGGTTATACACAAGCTATTCTGTACAATCACTTCCACCAAGTCTTGTTAAGCTAAAGTTCAAGCAGGAAATATGAGTTATTCCTATCATTTAGCATACATAATCTCTTTGGGTGACCATACAACTGCTAGAATCAGACTATTAGATAACATATTTGACCTTAACTCTGTGCCTATGTCTCAACTGGAGGGTTTTAGTTCAAAGTGACTGTCATGTCATGTGACGGCCTTGCTTGCAAAAGCCAAAATGCCATTGAAATTATCAAAGAGGAAAGCATTGTTGCATTGTTTGGTGATAGCTTTCTTTGGTCTCTTAAATATAATACATGGTGTTTTGACAGGAAACAACAGTTTGGAAATATTAAGAAATGTTTAAATTTTTTTGAACACATTCACTGTAATATTTCATCAAAACAAATATTAGTTGCAATATAATGAAGGAAATACAATTAGTGTAACCTTTTCCACCCATAGTCACTGAGTTACTCTAACTACAATAGGATAATGTTATGCAAACCTTGTTTTTTGTTCAAACTTAACATGATATTGTGTTGTAGTTCTGGTGTAGGATAAATTAATCTGTGTATATTTCAGTTACGCTATCCTTACTGTATACATTTTCAGTAAAATGTGAACAACATATTTCTGATTATTTGTATTAATTAGTGAGCTAAGAAGTATATATATAAACCTGTGCAGGCTTGCTTTGTGACTGCCTTCCATGCAGGAAACTTAACTCTTATATTATATTGACACATTGCACTTCATCTTAGAAAATGCTTATAGCAATTATTGGATGCATGTTGTGTAAATATTGGGGTAGTAAACTGGCATATACCCCTTTGATTACGTTGGTATTGAATTATAGCCCCCATCGCTGGCCCTCTCATCATGCAGGTATTTGCCCTAATTGCTGCCAGTTTCTGCATAGGGGATGCATTCCTCAACATATATTAGGAGGGAAACTATCTTAAGAGTCATTAAGGCTAGGAAGTTTGGGTTAGTTTGAAGTTTTGTATTTGGTAATATTTTTATTCTTTCTGACTTTGATTTGAAATTTCTGAAATAGTTTCAAAGTTAGATTTTCTTTTCCGGTTATTATTATTTCTTGTTGTTTGAGCATGTTGTTTTATATACATACTCACTGCACTTATGTGCATTGATACTGCCTAACCCCCCTTGTGCAGTCTACTAAGTGGTTACCAATGCACAGTTTTTCTTAAAGTTTCTGTTTTATTGACTTTTGTTTAATTTTGGATAAAAGGTTTGCATCTTTTGTATTTGATTTTAAATTTGAGAAATAAGTATGTAGCATTTGTTTTAGGTCATTTTGTTTGCAAATAATACAGTTATGTATGTGTTTTGTAGTTTGCCTTTTTTAAGTAGGCCACAAGGATAGTGTATACTAAGGTGATTTCACTAAAGAATGAGAAGTAGTAAGTGCTTCTCTATGGCCAGTTTAATTAGTCAGTTTCTTTAACTTTCACAATAATTATTTTGCAATTTATTGTTAGTGGTTACTATAGTTTGATGCATACATTTCGCAGAAATAGAGTACATCACGAGCTGCAATGTTTAATATTGTATATCATTAGCATAGGTTATACACAAGCTACTCTGTACAATCACTTCCACCAAGTCTAGTTAAGCAAAGGTTTAAGCAAGAAATATGGGTTATTCCTATCATCAAGCATAATCTCTTTGGGTGATCATACAACTGCTAGAATATGACTATTAAATAACATATTTGACCTTACCACTGTGCCTATGTCTCAACTAAGTGTTATACTTCAGATAGAATGTCATATAATGTGATTGCCTTGCTTGCATATACCAAAATGCCATTTGAAATGGGGGAGGGTACATGCCCTGAAGCATTGTTGGAAGAAAGCTGCTTTTAGTCTCTTGAACATAATACATGGCGTTTGGACAGGAAGCAATGGCTTGAAGATACTACAGTTAAAATTATTTGATCACATTCACTGTAATATTTCATCACAACAAATATAATAAAGAAATTAGTGTAACTTTTTCATACTACAAAATATCAATTTAAGTGTTATGCAGACCTTGTTTATTGAAAGATTTCAAACTTGACAGGATATTGCATTCTGTTGTTCTTGAACAGGATAAATAAATCTATGTATATTTCAGTTATGCTATATTTACTTTATAAATTTTCAGTCAAATGTGAACAACATATTTCAGATTATCTGTATTAGTGGTGAGCTAAGAAGTAATATATTAACCTCTCACCTTTCAAGTTGGTTGAAGTAAGATTACATGGATCAGAATTAAGTTTTTATTATATGTGCATGTTTTGCAGTTTGTTTTGTTGTTTTTATGTTTGTCCAGCATAGTTTTTGTTCTTTTTATGACAATGGACGTGCTTTGCACTGATGTGAAACATATCTTCTCCATATAGGAAAGGTAACATGATCTCCTGAAAATGAATCTTTGAACCATATCTATAACAACATGTTGGATCTTGAATATACGATAAGGCACTGACCAGGTGTGCACAGATGTGGAACATACTTTCATTTTTTGGATTTTCTGAAACAATGATTTTTGTTAAATTTTGGGTAAAAGGTTAGCAACTTTTGTATTTGATTTTAAATTTGAGAAATAAGTATGTAGCATTTGTTTTGGGTAATTTTGTTTACAAATAATACTGTTATGTATGTGTTTTGTAGTTTGCCTTTTTTAAAGTACGACGATAGTGTATACCTGATTGATTTTACTAAAGAATGAGAATAAGTAGGTTGAAATATGCTTCTCTATGACCAGTTTAATTAGTCAGTTTCTTTAACTTTCACAATAACTATTATTCAATTCATGTTTTAATTTTGAATCTAATGACATGTTGACTTTTTTTTTATAATTTATCTTTTTTTTTGTTGTAGTTATGCATATTGTTATAGTTAATTTTCTACTTTTGTAAAGTTCTTGAATTTTGAATTTCCTAAAAAAAAGTTTCTGCTAGCTTTTTTGTTTTTGTAAGTTATATGTGTTTCTAGTTTTCTTATGTTTCCAAAGTGTTTTATTTTATGAATTTTATGACATTGCAAGGTAACCATGCTCTTGAGCTCATATGAGATCAAGTGGGGGTGGTCATAAAAACAAATCTGGAAAATTCATACTCTCTGCATTGGTGTGCATTGATGTGAAACCAGTGCAATTATGATGAGTCTACTAAGTGCATAACGGTGCAGGTTTTTTCTGTTTTCCTTTCACTTTTTTTTTAGTTAAGCTAAAACTACATGGGTAGTGTATGTTGATTTATTTACAGAGTGAATAACTGAGACAATTGTTTTTTTTTGTATTTAAGTTTCAATATTAATATTAATATAGTTATGCATATTGTCATAATCAATTTTCTACTTTTGTTAAGTTCTTGAATTTAAAATTTCAGAAAAAAAAAAATTCTGCTAGCTTTTTTGTTTTTGTAAGTTATATGTATTTCTAGTTTTCTTATGTTTCCAAAGTGTTTTATTTTTTATTAATTTCATGACACTGGAGGGTGACCATGCTTTTGAGCTCATGTGAGATCAAGTGGGGGTGGTCATAGAAACAAATCTGGACAATTCATACTCTCTTCATTGGTGTGCATTGATGTGAAACCAGTGCAATTATGATGAGTATACTAAGTAGCTAACAGTGCAGGTTTTTTTTCTGTTTTACTTTCACTTTTTTTAAAGTAAGCTAATACTCCATGGGTAGTGTATATTGAGGTGATTTATTTACAGAGTGAATAAGTCAATGCTTCCCTATGGTAAGTTTAATTAGTCAGTTTCTTTAACTAAGACAATTGTTATTTTGTATTTAAGTTTCAATATTAATAATAATGAATTGCAGGTTGTAAAATTAAATGTTTTACATTTTTATTTTTTATTTTTTTAGATGAAAAGTTAGTATTTTATAATAATGATGTTCTTGCTGTGTTTTTTTTCCAGTTTGTCCAAAATAGTTTTAATTTTGTTCTTTTTATGCAATGTGTAAAGGTGTCCATGCCTTATGCCCTTGGGCACAGACAGGTGGTCATACATGTCTGGGCATGCTCTCTACCCTGATGTGCACTGATGCAAATCAACCCCCCTCAACCCTTTGTGAAATTTTGGTGAGTCATCTGAGTGAATGCCAATACCAATTTGCTTTGCACTGATAATGTACATACACAAGAATATGACTAAAGATGTAATTATGACTTAATTTTGATCACTAACTTTGATCACTAAGGAAAATAATCATGGTCGCTAAAGAAAATAATTGTGATCACTAAAGGAAATAATTATGATCACAAACAATGTTATGTAACAATTTAATTATCACTAAAGAAAATAATGCATGTGCGTTGAGGCGGAACCCTCCATGCATCTTTACAGTATTTCACTAAATGCAGGTCATGAAGGCAGCTGATCCTGCATCCTTACAGATTTTCACTAAATTCATTTCATGATGTCTACAGAAAATAATTATCATAACTAAGGATGTACTCATCATGTCTACAGAAAATAAATATGATCATTAACGAGTTATGTAATTAAAGAAAGTCATTACGATCATTAACGAGTAATAATCACCTCATTAACGAGTTATGTAGCGTGCTAAAGAGTTATTATTTTCATCAAAGGGAAATAATTACGCTCGTTAACAAGTTATGTAATTAACTTCGTTAAGTCGTTACACTCATTAACGAGTAATAATCACGTCATTAACGAAATAAAAGAAAATACTTATTGGTCATTAACGAGTTACGTAATTTTTCGCACCTTCCTTAACGAGTTACGTATCTTTTCGCACCTTCCTTAATGAGTTACGTAATTTTTCGCACCTTCCTTAATGAGTTACGTAACTTTCGCACCTTCCTTAACGAGTTACGTAACTTTTCACACCTTCTTTAACGAATTACGTAACTTTTCACACCTTCCTTAATGAGTTACGTAACTTTTCACACCTTCCTTAATGAGTTACGTAACTTTTCACACCTTCCTTAATGAGTTACGTAATTTTCGCACCCTGAGGGCATGTGCAGTGGGGCGTGAAGTCAGGGGCTCTCTCCTACCTATATAGTAGT